>CAMAPF010000059.1:4720000-5920000 GCA_945859915.1 Cuscuta epithymum
GAGTTTAAAAAATCTGGGCTTGAGCTCGACTCGCAAATATTGATTCGGCTCGATTCGGCTAGATAATTTTGGTTCATTCAAAAGTTACAAGTTCGATTAGCTCGAAATCGAGTTCAAACTTGAGCTCAAGTATGAAACAATCTTTAAATATTTGTGCTTAAAATTTGCAAATTACAATTTACATGCCCAACAGCTAAACCTTGCGGGAAAATAAACTATAATCCTAACTTCAAGTCTCTACCCAGTTGTACTTCTAATATAAATCAAAAGTGGTCAAATCATGAAGATATAGTGGATGAAACTTTGATTATTTTTGCTAAATTACTTTATAATTAATAATATCTCCCCGGTCCTCGTATACATTTATGAATCAGTATTTTATTTATATATATATATAAATAATAAAAAAATTAATTTATATTATATATTGCATATACTAATATATATACTTCGTATTATATATTAATTTATATTGTATATTAATATATTATATATATTAATATGAATATACACAAATATAAAACTAGGCTCGCGAGCTAGCAAGCCTAAAATTAGTAGGCTCGTTTATGACTCGACTGCTTAACGAGTCGGCTCAAGCTCGGCTCGAGCTCGAGTTTGACCAATCTCGATTCGAGCGGCTCACGAGTGGCTCACGAGCGGCTCGGCTCATTTGCGCCCCTAGTCTCTCGATCACAGCCGTCTTTTGGCAAGTCCGTCATGTTCTCTCGAACAGGGCCCGCCATATTTGGCGGCCCCAAAAAAAATTCCCCTTGGTAATATTATTATATACTACCTCCGTCCCACTAAGTTCGGAACAATTCGGTTTATGATGTTTCACCGATGATAAAGCAAACAGACTCAAATTATTTTTTGAAAAAAAAATTACATAATTCATAAACTACATTAAAAGCTTTACAAAGTCGCAAAAACCAGAATCAAATTTGATAAAAAATTGATATATAAAGTAAGAGATTAAGAGTGGTTTGTGTTGACCAAGTGAATATTGTTTGGGACAATCTTAGCGGGACGGAGGGAGTAGCAAATTAAATGTATAGTTTTAACAATAATAATTGGATTTTTTACAAAAGTTTTACTATTGTTGGGTTAAGGGCCCAAGCCGAGGTCCGGCCCACTAACCCATTTTGCCAGACGAGCGTCCAGCTAGAAACTAGGCCAGCCCACAGGCCCATGTTCTTTAAGGATGGACGAACGTCTGGTGTTGGAGGACTCAGGCCCAGCGGCTCCTTCTGACGAGCATCTATGCAGGGGCAAGGAGCAGAGCCACGGGCCACCAGGGATGGCGACGAACGTCCCCAGAGCAAGCCTGTAGTCATCGGAGAAAACCCAGTGCACATGGTGAGTATCTATCAAGGCCAGGAGACGAACAGCCAATATCCCTCAAGGGTCACTTGGAGCAATCCAACTCACTTCCCGGGTGGACGAACGTCCCCACTGATCCGGCGGGAAACCTAGATTCTGGCGGGAAGTGCATTTAATGCTAAAGATTTGGTAGTTGGGACACCAGCGGTCCACAGGCTGCCACGTCAGTACAGCCACCTGCCCATTGGCGGGTATAAATAGAAGCATTTATTTCATTGTAAAGGGTTGGCAACTTTCTATTCTTAGCATATTAGCTTCAGCATTCTTACTTGCAGCCTTTCTAAGTGCCTTGTAAGACGAACGGCCGACGTTAATAATTCCTATTTACATTGCCTGCTACTACTTTTGTTTTCCTGACCCATCTGACAACTGTTGGGCTAGATATCCACACACTCACTCCATTCGAAATCTTTGGGCTTACGTGTTGGGTCCAAGGGTTGAAGGAATAAACCTCAACACTGGCGCCGTCTGTGGGAACTGAGCAAAAGGTTTCCAGAAACTCTCCCAAACAGCTACTAAGTCTACCTACAGCAAACACGATGTCAGGAAGCAACAACCAGCGTGATCTCTCCGAGCGTCTGGAATCAAGCCGCCGGAATCGCGGCCAGAACTCGGAACTATCCGCAACAATATGGACCTCCGGGGGAAACGGGGGTATCACTGACCTCATTCCTCTGGAGGCCAGGCAGGATCCTCGCCTCATGCGGGAACTCGCAGACACCATGCGTCGCTTGGCAGACGAGCGGGAGGCCCGAGACCAGGTGTACTCTGCAAGCACCCAGCGAACGCCCCTCTCTCCCATACGCCGCATGCAGTCGTACGACGATACGACAGGATCCAGCGACCACCGGCCCTCAGTCCACGAGCGGCTAGGTGGGGGTTCAGGCTCCCGTGGAACGGGAGGGCGAACCAGAGTCAGCATCGCTGCATCCAGGGCTCACACACCATCGGTCCCCCGCCAAATCCCGCGGGGAGACGAGACCCCGAGGATCAATACCGTTGGACGACGTTTCCAACGGCGAGGTGCGCAGATCTTTAGGCGGCCGCACGATGCTGTGGCCGCTCAGCAGAATGCCGTCCCCGAAGCCGCGCCCCCTGTGTCCCCCGGAAGGGCCACACAGGATGCGAGGTTGGAGGCCATGGAAAGGCAGATAGCCGAGATGAATAGGCGGGCGAACGTTGGCTCGGCCACACCCTCTTTCTCTCTCACATCTCCCTTTACTCCACGGGTGATGAGCGTCGAGATTCCCCGAGACTGCAGGCCCCCGGGCAACCTGGTGTACAATGGGGCTGGCGATCCCAAGGCCCATCTGATAAGCTACCAAGGGAACCTGTCCATGCTGGGAGCATCAGACGAGGCCATCTGCAGATTGTTCTTCAGCACCCTCAGGGGGCCGGCGCAAGAATGGTTCGGTCAGTTGAGGCCAGGCACCATCGACTCATACGAACAGCTCTCCCAGCAGTTCATGGCGCAGTTTGCTGCCAGCACCACCCCCAGGAAGGACGTCACGGCTCTCGCCCACATCAAACAAGGGCGGGACGAACCGCTGGCTAGGTTCCTGGTAAGGTGGAGGGACGAGGTCCTGCAGGTCGACGATCTGGACGAACGTCTGGCCACCAACATGTTCACCAGTGCGCTGGCCACAGGGGATCTATACCGGGACCTAAGGAGGAATCCCGGCACCAGCTACACCGAGGTTCTTGCTCGGGCCCAGAAGTATGCCTCCATTGAGGAGGAGATCAGGCAGCGGGACGGAGTTCCCGCGGCCCACCCACGAAAGATGGCGGACAGACTCGGGCCCGGGCCGGGACCCGGGCCCTCCCCCCCAAACAAAAAGAAGAGGACAGACGGGGCGATGGTCCCCTGGAAGGCTCCGTCCGGGGATACTCAAGCACGGCCGGACGACCGCTATGTCCCATTGGCCTATCCAGTGAGCCAAATCTTTGAGGCCATCAAGGACAAGGGCCTCCTAACGGAACCCCAGGATATGAATAAGCATATGGGGCACGACCAATCGGCCTACTGTGAATACCATCAGAGGACCGGCCACCTGACGGATAATTGCAGCCAATTAAAGAAAGCGATCGACGAGCTGATCCGTCAGGGGTACCTGGGCGAGTTCACCCAGCTGCTGAACAAAAACAGCCAGCAGAAGCCGAACTCAAGGCACAAGACATGGCGCCGCGACGATCGGCGCGAGGCAGAACCTCAGGACGTGGATTATCGAAGTGCAGATAAACGTCCGGAGGGATCCCTCGGCCCGAAGGGCAAGAAGAAGAAACTGGAGATCAAGGTGATCTTCGGGGGCGCTGAGACAGGGGATACACCCGCCGAGCGGAAAAAATTTGAGAGGTCACTCTATGTGGGTTCCGTATCAGCACCCCCCACCAAGCGAAATAGAGTCGAGGCAATTACCTTCGGCCCCGCTGACCTGCCAATGTCACCGGCGCCGCACAGAGACGAGCTGGTGATCAGCATGGACGTGAACGATGCTATCGTCCGTCGCGTCCTCGTTGATACCGGAAGCAGTGTGAACGTCCTCTACTGGGAGGCTTTCGAGGGGATGAGGCTCCGGAAGGACATGCTGCACCCCCTACGCACCCCGCTGTCCGGCTTCACCGGGGATTGCATTGACGCTGAGGGCACCATCATTTTACCGGTGGAGGTCGGCGACGGCCCTCACACTGCCCGGATCAGCATGACGTTCGTCGTGGTCCGCCTAAAGTGCGCCCACAACGCCATTTTGGGCCGACCCGGCTTGGAAGACTTAGGGGCCATATGCTTCGTACGACATTCATGCATCAAATTCCCCACCGACACTGGAGTGGGGGTGGCACGTACGGACCCACATATGGCCAGGGCCTGCTACACGAAGGCCATGGAGAAGCTCAACGAGCGGGAGGCTCGGGTCAACAGCATCTCCGAAAAGGCCAAACAGGCCGACTTGGACGCTCATCTGGAACCAGCAACTCTGCTGGAGGAAATTGAACTCGACAATCCGACGGACAGGAAGGTGTCCATTGGTGCGGATCTAGAGCCGGAAATCAGGGCAGGGGTCATAGCCGTCCTCCGGAGGTTCAGGATCTTGTTCGCCAGAGGGCCGGAGGACATGCCGGGCATCGACCCCAACCTCATATGCCATAAACTCGCCGTGCGGCCGGATGCCAAGCCTATACAACAGAAGAAGAGATATATGGCGGCCGACCGACGCGATTTCATCAGGAAGGAAACAGCAACTCTCCTCAGCATCAAACATATCCGGCCAGTCATCCACGTGGAGTGGTTGGCCAACGTGGTTCTAGCCCCGAAGGGCGACACTTGGCGGATGTGCGTCGATTACTCGGACCTCAACAAAGCTTGTCCGATGGACCCTTACCCTGTCCCGAGGATCGACCTGCTGGTGGATGAGACAGCAGGCTGCGAGCTGCTCAGCTTCATGGACGCATTCAGGGGCTACCATCAGGTGTTCATGCACCCCGATGATGCCGAAAAAACGGCGTTCGTTACGGCGGACGGCGTGTACTGCTACATCGTCATGCCTTTCGGCCTGAGGAACGCCATGGCTACTTTCCAGAGGATGATTGGGATGTTGTTCAAAGACGTACTTGGAAAGACAATGGAAGCTTACGTGGATGACATCCTGATCAAAAGCAAGAAAAAGGATGACCATGTCCAGGACATGGAAAGGGTCTTCAGCATCATGGAGAAGGCCAGCATGAGGCTCAATCCGAAGAAATGCGCCTTCGCCGTCAGGGGCGGCAAGTTCCTCGGCTACATGATGAGCGAGCGGGGGATCGAGCCTAACCCGGAGAAGGTGAAGGCGATTATGGACATGGAAGCCCCAAAGAACCTAAAAGACGTGCAGCGGCTCACCGGGCGTCTGGCGGCCCTGAGCAGATTCTTATCCAAGCTGGCTGATAAGGCGATTCCCTTTTTTCAGATCATGAAGAAGGCCAATCCTTTTCGGTGGACCCCGGAGTGCCAGACTGCTTTCGAAGATTTCAAGGTATATCTCTCCTCTCCGCTCGTCCTCACCAAGGCAGATCCCGGGGAGAGATTATACATGTACTTGGCAGTAGCCGATCTGGCCGTAAGTGCCGTGCTGCTGAAAGAATCTGAAGGTATCCAGCGGCCAATATACTTTGTAAGTAAGGCGCTGAACGGTCCCGAGACGAGGTACACACTGATGGAAAAGACGATCCTCGCCCTGATTGCATCCATCAAGCGCCTGGCACCGTATTTCCAAGCACACCCGGTGACTATCTACACGACGCAGCCCCTCGCCACAGTCCTCAGGAACCCAATGGCAAGCGGAAGGATAACGAAATGGTCCTTGATGATCGGCCAGTATGACGTGGATTTCAAGCCAAGGCCGACGATCAAAGGGCAGGCTCTGGCGGACTTCATTGCGGAATGCACCGCGCGCACCGAGGACGGGACCCATGACAACAATGACTTTGACGATTGGTGGGAGATGTACACCGATGGGGCCTCAAGTGCGCGGGGCTGCGGCGGAGGAGCAGTGATCACTTCTCCCGAGGGTTTCAAAGCCTACTACTCTATGAAATTTGAGTTCAAGGTCACCAACAACGAGGCTGAGTACGAGGCACTTATCGCGGGGCTGAAATGCGCGAAAGCCCTCGGAGCAGCTCGTCTGAAGGTGAGAATGGACAGCCAGCTGGTGGTAACCCAGATGAATGGCACCGCCGAGACCAGGGAAGAGAGAATGAAGGTCTACAAAGAGCTGGCGGAGGAACAGACCGCACAATTTGAGCAGGTGGTGCTTGAGCAGGTATCGCGGGTGGAGAATGCAGAGGCGGACATTCTGTCAAAATTGAGCAACCCCCCAGCCGATGACCCGGCATCAAGCATCCCCCGACACATCAGAGGCTTCGTTAGGCAGGAGGTATTCCCAGCACCGGCGACGGACGTCATCCAGGTGGAGGTTATATCCGTTGCCGAACCTAACTGGTCCAAGGAGATAGCAGATTATCTCAGAGATGGGACCCTCCCTGGGCCTGAAGATGATGGCAGTACAGGGAAGGCTGCGTGGATTAAGAGGCGTGCCCCTAATTTTGAACTCATTGATGGGCAACTTTACAAGAAGACGTTCGGCGGACCCTACCTCAGATGCCTCCCGCCGAGCCTAGCAGCGGCGGTAATCGAGGAAATACATGAAGGGATCTGCTCCAGCCACCAGGGCCCCCGAACCTTGGCCAGAAAAATCATCCTGCAGGGCTATTACTGGCCGACCATACAGCAAGATTGCTTCAACCACACGCGGAAGTGCGCAGTATGCCAGCAGTATGCACCTGTCCCTGGCCGACCGGCGAGTTTCTACACCCCGATGACCATCGCGCTACCATTTGCTAGGTGGGGCGTAGACCTGCTGGGTCCTCTGCCAACGGCTGCGGGTGGAAGGAAGTTCGTCATTGTGGCGGTTGATTATTTCACGAAGTGGGTCGAGGCCGAACCATTGGCCTCCATCACTGAATTCCAGTGCCAGAAGTTCGTCTGGCAGAACATCATTTGCCGCTTCGGAATCCCGGAGCAGATCATCACAGACAACGGTCGGCAGTTCGTCGGCAGAGGCTTTGAGGCATACTTGGCAAAATGGGGCATCAGGCACTCTAAGGCTTCGGTGGCCTACCCGCAAGCCAACGGCCAAGTGGAGAACATGAACCGGACCATCATGGACGGGATCAAGAAGAAGTTGGAAGACTACACCTCCACCTGGCCGGAGCAGCTGAATTATGTTTTATGGACGTACAGGACGACGCCCAGGACGGCGACTGGGGAAACCCCTTTTGCCTTGGCTTACGGGTTCCAAGCTAAAGTACCAACGGAGGTACTGGTACCTACCCATCGCACCAAGCACTTCCAGCCGGAGGACAACGAGATCAACCTACGAGCAGAGCTCCATTTCGTCGAGGAACGGAGGGACTTAGCGGCTCGTCGCATGGAAGAGTATCACAGGGCCACCCAGAGATACTTCAACAAGGCCGTGAAATTCCGCGAAATAGAGGCCGGGGACCTCGTACTCAGGAAAAGAGAGAAGAGCAAGCCGCTCGAAGGCGGCAAAATGGCGAAGAGCTGGGAAGGACCTTACCGGGTCATCAGAAGATATAACCAGGGGACGTTCCTCCTCCACACCCTGGAGGGGGACCGCGCCGGGATGTGGAATGTAGAACACTTGAAGAAATTCTATCAATAGTTAGGGGATGTTGTCCTTGTATTATTCCCACTACATGTAAAATGGCCGGACGTCGTCAATAATAAGACCCCTGTTTTCATCAATTCCGTTCTTGCCAACGACCGTTAAAAAAGGGAATCTCGATGTAGATAAATCTGTTCCTCCTTGCGATGTCGGCGGACACCGGACGTCTCCTCGAAGTAGGGACGCCGGTGGGACCATGGACCAAGGACGAACGAAGCACCAGGGAATCTCAATGTAGATAAACCTGTTCCTCCTTGCGATGTCGGCGGACACCGGACGTCTCCTCGAAGTAGGGACGCCGGTGGGACCAGGGACCAAGGACGAACGAAGCACCAGGGAATCTCGATGTAGATAAACCTGTTCCTCCTTGCGATGTCGGCGGACACCGGACGTCTCCTCGAAGTAGGGACGCCGGTGGGACCAGGGACCAAGGACGAACGAAGCACCAGGGAATCTCGATGTAGATAAACCTGTTCCTCCTTGCGATGTCGGCGGACACCGGACGTCTCCTCGAAGTAGGGACGCCGGTGGGACCAGGGACCAAGGACGAACGAAGCACCAGGGAACCTCGATGTAGATAAACCTGTTCCTCCTTGCGATGTCGGCGGACACCGGACGTCTCCTCGAAGTAGGGACGCCGGTGGGACCAGGGACCAAGGACGAACGAAGCACCAGGGAATCTCGATGTAGATAAACCTGTTCCTCCTTGCGATGTCGGCGGACACCGGACGTCTCCTCGAAGTAGGGACGCCGGTGGGACCAGGGACCAAGGACGAACGAAGAGTATGGATTGCCTCCCCAAAAAAAAAAAAAAAAAAATGGGGAGAAGAGGAGAGGAGCTCCTATGTAGAAGGGAATCTTGCCCGGGTGTGCCAGATCTTCTCCAACCGCCGAAGACGAACGCCTCTCGGTGTAGAGGTTAGTAGAGACGCGGAGGGGGCTAGACGAACCAAGGGAGCCTGCCAAGATAAACCTGTTTATCCCACAAATGACCATGGATCGATGGACGTGGGGTAACAAAGTCGGGGACCCGTGAGGGTAGACCTGTTCGTCCCTGCGAGTCCTTGGGTACCGAACGTCCTCTTCGAAGCAAGAGACGTCGGTAAGGCTAAAAGGACCACGGACGAACGAAAAGGGGGGAATCTCAATGTAGATAAACCCGTTCATCCTTGCGATGTCGGCGGACACCGAACGTCCCCTCGAAGTAGGGACGCCGGTGGGACCAGGGACCAAGGACGAACAAAGACTAAAAGACTCCAAAAAAAAAAAAAAAAAAAAAAGCCAGAAGAGCAAGGAGCAAAGAATGATTCTTTTTATTCTTCGGTACTATTGGCCGGGAGATTACAAGACAATGAAAATAATGGGAAAAATTGTACAAGTACAAGGTCATGAACGGAGAATCACTTTTGATCGACGTCCGGAGCTGGAACCTTGGAAAGAGCCTGCTTACATTCTTCACTAGCTCTGGCTTCCGCCTGCTCCTTCAGCAGCTCGAGGGCCCCTGCATGAGCGTCTGCCATCAAGACGTCAAAACCAGCCGCCTCCGGATCGAAGGGAGCCCCAAAGTGACGCTCGAACGTCGGGAGATTCTCCACTACTAGCCCAACCATACCTTTGCGGTAGGTGTCATCGGCGAGATCGTCAAGGAAACGACGTCCGGTGGGGGTGGCCTGGAGCAATTTAACCCCATCCTGGTAGGCATCCGGGCAGGTGGCCAGGAACTCGCCAACGAGCCGCGGGAGGAACTTCATAGCCATGGTGTGGATGGCGCCAGTATAAGCCTTGGATTTCTGGAAGGCAATGGAACCAGACTCCTTGATCTTGGCGACATCGGCCTCATAAATAGGGACATGATTGTCCACGCCCGTCTGGCGGAGTTCCACCTTGGCCTGCTCCACAGCCCACATCCGGCTGCGAAGATCCACATGCTCGGCCTCCTGCTTCTTGAGGAGCTCCTTTTGAGAGGCATTCTCCTGGACGAGCTTATCGTAGGCATCGGCTTTCTCTTGAAGAGTGCCGGCCCTGCCTTTTGCATTCCTCAGAAGGGCGTCGCTTTCGGCCCGGACCCTGGCCATTTCCCTGCCTTGATGCTCGAAGGCCATCCGGGCCCTGTGGAAGTAGAGCCCGGCTTTGTCCAAAGTGCTCTGACCACACTCCAGAAGGTCTTCGGGTGCCTCCTGAGCAGCGAAGTCCTGGGGGACCTTGAGATTCAGGCCGCACCATATAGAGGATGCTGTTTGACCAAAGAGCATCATTGACTCCTTGCGTGGACCAACCCCGGAGAACTCAATCAAACCAAGGGAGGACCCATTGGCTTGTGGGGGCGAAGGAGGACGAGCATCGTCAAAACCCTTAGCGACCTGGGCATCATCATCCCGGAGACGACGAACATCAGAAGTTCGTGGGGGAGAAGGACGGGACTTGCCCCGAGAGGCAGGCTTCCGCTTAAGGGGGCTCCCGGGCTCACCATCAGAGTCGTCGGCTACTATGATGGCCTTGGAGGCTGTACCCTCGACGCGCGGCCTCTTGGAGACGCCGGCGCCCAAATCATCCTCAGTCCGGGCCCTGATCACCCGAGTTTCAACCTTGGGGACGAGCGGCTTTCCGGGCTTGTCATGCCCCTTGTGCCCACGACCGGCGGCAGACGGAGCGGTATTATCTCGGCACATGATGGACGTGGGTGGAAAAACTCCTGCATAGAGGGGATCAAGACGTTCAGAACCATAACAGCGAAGAGAGGTTAAAACAATACAAGTACAAACGGACGCACCTAATCCAGCCTGAGTTTTGAAGGGCTCGGCCACCAGCAACCGGAGGTTCTGGATGCCAAGTCCGGCTATGCGCTTGGCATATCCAAGCTCCTCGTCCGTCATGGGCGGCGGGATCGTCTTCACAGGATAGGCATTCCACCGATCAGAGAATGGCATCGGTGAGCCTACTCCGGCCAGGAAGAAGCGCTCTTCCCAACCGTCTGGGTTCCCAGCGTTGTTCGAGAACAGAACCATGGACGGACGGGCAGTCAGGGTCAAATACCCTGTACGTCCGAAGGTGGACAGACGAAAGAAGTGGTGCAGCAGGTCCACGGTGGGGGTCACACCGACGCTGTGGCATCTAATGATGAAGCCAGCGATTATCCGATAGGCGGCGGGGACGAGCTGCGCAGGAACAATCTCAAGGGCCCTGAAGAGTTCCAAGTGGAAGCTGTGCAGGGGGAAGTTCAGCCCGGCTATCACCGAATCTAGGTGGACCACCACATAGCCGGGCAGGTGGCGCATGGGGTTTCGTAGACGCCGATCGTCGTGGGTCCTTGGGGGATAAAACCATTGGCTGATCAGTCGCTTGTCAGCGTTCGTCAGGCGTTGAACTTGACGCCGGACGCATGAGAAGTTAAGGCTGTAACGGGGAGGCCGGGGTGGCATTCCCCGCTCATAATACTCCAGGTCATCACCGGAAGAACACCCATCATCAAGGCGACTTTCGGAAGACATGACAACGAGCGGTACCTTGGGGTTCGAGATTCCGATACGATCAAAGAGAAGTCTAGAGAGAGAAGGCAATTGTGCAGCGTAAGGAGAAATGTGAGTGGATCACTTGGATCCTGAGTACTTATAGGCAACACCGCGGAATTGCCCCAACCGAAGCAGGACACGTGGCGCCTGGGTACCGGTACCTACCACGGTATTTAAGGCGTCTCGATTTTATCGCCGCATAACCAACACAAGGACATCCGGGTCCGTACCACGAACGTCCCTTGAGGAGGGCTCACCGGCTCGGAGGAATTTGAAGACATTCGCCTTTCCCTTGCTTCCTTAACTCCCCGGCTGACCCTAGCATCGGCGGCCGATGAGGGCACACGCACCAACTAGCGACGTCCCTCTTGCAGTACACCAGTTTTTCATGTCACGCAAATGTGGACGGACGTCGTCACCAAGCGCTGTTCCAGGGAAATGCGCCCATATGTCCATACTCAAAACGCGTACTGACGAGGCAATTACCGACGAACGTCTTCCCACTGTCAAGATACCGCGTGGGCGGTAAAGATGCGTCGAGACGCCGGAAGGATTCCTTATACTACAGACGATGGGCACAAAAAGGGTGAAGTGAAAATCACGTCCATTAAGGGTGCACGGGGGACGAACGTCGCCTTTCCACACTTCGTGCCTGATGAAAACGCAGGACAGGCGGACACCCTTGCGCGGGGTTTTAGCGTTCATGCCACGCGACGATAGAAGAACGTCGTTAGCAAGCATTGAGGCAATCTCCGATGTGCGTATGATCACACTTGCGAAGCGTGCTGTTTGGTCAACCCCCGACGAGCGTCGTCTTGCCATCGGAATGAGGTTGCAGGAGGGGCAGCCAGTATCGGCGCCGGGTGTCGCCGTCCGGAGACGGACCTTAACACTGGCGCCACGCACTAAATATGTACAGGGTTTTGGCGGAGGGACGCCCCTGCCCCCAAGCCAAGTGGGGAACAGAGATGAACGTCCACGCAGACTAGGCGACAGAGAATGTCCCCAGAGCAAAGAGGGAGTTTCCATACAACAAAGGACAAAAGGAAGAAAGGCAAAAGGATGTATATTCCTCGGCTCTAACGGCCGGATATTACAGAAGTAGAATAGGAAAATACAGTTTACATTACACAAAGAAAGGGGATCCTGGCCGGCTGCCTCCCGGGGTCTGCTCTTCCTCCTCGGCCTCGGGCTCAGGGGTGGGGGGTTCCGGAACCTCCCCTCTGGCCTTTGCTTCCGCCCGCCGTTGGTCCCTCGCTAGCTTCCCTAAAGCCTGGAGCAGCAGATCGTCGTCTGTATGCGCTGCCAGCTCGAAGTCGGCCCCTTGCAGCCTCGAAAAGATGGGGAGGGTGGCCTTAACCCCTTCGTTATACCCGGCTGAGAAGGTGCTGTCGCCGACCTCGTACAGGAACTTGCGGGACAGAGGAGAACCCTCAAGTAGCCGGACGCCGCGGGCCAGACGCTGGCGGGGCGGTATCTTCTCCAGAGCCGCGGCAAACAAGTCGGCGAAGACTCCGGCACAATAGTCTTTGGCAGAGTCCATGAACTCCCCAGTGTTCCTGTAGCCGGAGGTGTCGACCAACCACTCCGGAGTGGTGTCCTTGGCGGCAGGAAGCACCGGAACAAGCTTGAAACCGGCTCTTTCAAGGCCGGCCAACTGGCTGCGGGATTCAGCCTGCAGGGCTGCAATCTCCCTCCCCTTGGCTGCAGCCTCCGCCTCAGATCGACGGGCGGCCTCCCGAGCCGCAGCAATGGCCGCATCGGCTTTAGCCTTGGCCTCCACCAGATCGGCCTCCCGGGCAGCTTCAGCTTGAAGGACAAGGAGCCCAGACTGGATGACAGAAGAAAAAAAAAAAAAATAAGGATCAAAGGATGAACGTCATCGAAAACATATATATGCTCAGATCTAGCAAGGAGGAATTACCTGAAGAGCGGCTGCCAGCGCAGCGCTTGTCGCCTCGGACGACGAACGGCGGGGCAGCTCGAGACCGGCCTTGAGGGCCATCTCCCTCCAAAGTTCTTCCGCCGGGCGGCTCAAAGGCAGGAACCCGACATCTTCAAGCAGGGGGCCAGTGGAGCCTGCCTCGCGGCCCCGCTTCTGTTTCTTCTCAGGGACCTTCTCTGTCCCCTTCTGAGGAGCCGTCTTCGTGGGGACGACCGGCGGCGGAAGGGCGGCTTCGAGAGCAGGGGCCCCGGAACCCTGGGCCAGCATGGTGGCGATTAAATGTTGCTCACCCTCGGCGGTTCGCCTGGCAGCATCAGAGGCCGAGGAGTTGGACTCCGAGGCGGGGGCGTTTTTGGCTTTCGCCATCGCAGCTTTAGCCGCGGCCGCCTTGGCTTTCCTGGTCTTCAGACACTCGGCGTGATTCATTTGGTCTCTATCGGGCGGTGGACCTGCAAGAAACAACAAGGATTAGAAGCCGAGCGGGAAGTAGAATAAGACACTCACCTCGAAGGACAGGACCGCCCGGGCCCCGAGACGAGCGTCGAAGGGTAGAAAAAGTCCAGGAACACGGGCGGTACCTATGCCTGCCCCAGAGAGTGCCTCGAAGGTCAGAAATCCGGCTATGGGACGGACGCCACCCTCCAACACCTTCTCCGCATCCAAAAGCAGATCGTCGGTCGGCTCCGGTGACTCAATCTTTGGGGGATACCCATTCCACCGGAGAGGGAGAGGAGGCCCGTCGTATCGAAGGAAGAAGAAGCGGTTCTTCCAGTCGTGGATGGACGAGGGGTAGTTCTTGAACAGCCGCCTCCCAGGACGTGCGGCCACGCTCAGATACCCGTCGGCATTCTGAGGGGTGACGCGGTAGAAATAATGGAAGAGCTCCAAGGTGGCATCGACCCCCGCAAGTTTGCAGCGCACCAAGAAGGCCGATATGAATCTGTAAGAGTTTGGCATGAATTGCACCGGAGCCACCTGGAAGCAGTGGAAGAACTCCACATAAAACGCATGAAGTGGAAACCGCAGCCCGGCTTCAACGGAATCCAGGTGGAGCATGATCATCCCCGGACGTCTCCTCATCACATGCTCAGCGCCTCTCACACTCCAGACGAACGGCGGAGGAAGGAAGGTGCGGATTTTATTGAGGGCCACTCGGGAGAGGACTTGGTCGTGGTCAAGGGCGCTCCTAATCGGGCAGATGTGACGCTCCATATCCGTGGGGATGCCCAGATCATACACCTCCATATCAGAACCGGATTCGGCTTCCTCTCCAGAATCATAATCAGCAGGACGCTCATTCAGGGGGACCGCATCAATAACGTCCACTGCCTCATCGGCATCCCCACCCCTGGCGTCGCTCCCACTATCTTGAGACACATCATCCGGCTCGCCATCAGCCCGGATGGTCCCCACCGTCGTGGCCGAACCAGAGGTTCCGGAAACACTAGTTTTTCCCAGGGAGCGTGCATTAGCATTTTCAGAAGAGGAGCCCGAGGAGGAACCCGACGAACCGGAATCAGAACTTGAGGAAATCTCCATCGAAGTCATTCCGGCTAGAAATCAGAGTAAAGGAAAGAAGCAGAGGGGGGAAATTACCTTACAAAGGTGTGGTTGGCCGAATTCAGGAAACTTGAAGAGCTGCGGAAAATCGAGGGCAAGAGAGCAGAAATTGGGAACCCTAATTCAGAGGGCAAACCCAGCATTTATAGGGGAAACACCGATGGAGAAACCAACGAGGGGCTGACACGTGGCAAGGAGCGTATTCCGGCCCACGCGCTGTGCGTGGGATGGGAACGTAATGATGACACTTCCTCGGGAAAATGCGCCGCCGCAACATCAGCCGTCACCTCGTTTCCTGAACCGTCAACAGCTGTCAAGCACCATGGCCACGAGCGTACGTTTCCACCAAGATGCAATGAACACAAGTACCAAGATACGGACGTCTACTCCGGGGAGGTTCATACTTCCTTATGTCCTGCGCATGCTCAGAACATCAGAAGTGGGGGACTTGTGTTGGGTTAAGGGCCCAAGCCGAGGTCCGGCCCACTAACCCATTTTGCCAGACGAGCGTCCAGCTAGAAACTAGGCCAGCCCACAGGCCCATGTTCTTTAAGGATGGACGAACGTCTGGTGTTGGAGGACTCAGGCCCAGCGGCTCCTTCCGACGAGCATCTATGCAGGGGCAAGGAGCAGAGCCACGGGCCACCAGGGATGGCGACGAACGTCCCCAGAGCAAGCCTGTAGTCATCGGAGAAAACCCAGTGCACATGGTGAGTATCTATCAAGGCCAGGAGACGAACAGCCAATATCCCTCAAGGGTCACTTGGAGCAATCCAACTCACTTCCCGGGTGGACGAACGTCCCCACTGATCCGGCGGGAAACCTAGATTCTGGCGGGAAGTGCATTTAATGCTAAAGATTTGGTAGTTGGGACACCAGCGGTCCACAGGCTGCCACGTCAGTACAGCCACCTGCCCATTGGCGGGTATAAATAGAAGCATTTATTTCATTGTAAAGGGTTGGCAACTTTCTATTCTTAGCATATTAGCTTCAGCATTCTTACTTGCAGCCTTTCTAAGTGCCTTGTAAGACGAACGGCCGACGTGCCTTATTAGCAAGTAGATTGTATTTAGGGGAGTTATTACGAAGTTAATAATACCTATTTACATTGCCTGCTACTACTTTTGTTTTCCTGACCCATCTGACAACTGTTGGGTTAGATATCCACACACTCACTCCATTCGAAATCTTTGGGCTTACGTGTTGGGTCCAAGGGTTGAAGGAATAAACCTCAACAACTATAATAAAATCTATTTACAAAAATTTGACTACTAGTTACTGCAATGTAGTATCATAGTAACTTAAATTTAAAAATTGAACATAAGTTACTATGATTTCGTTACTAGTCTAGTCACTAATCACATTTTTGTAGACGGTCTTTATTTTAGTTATAAATCTATAATTATTTCTTAATCTAAATAAATAAAAAGGGTTAGTATAGTTATACGTGTAACCTGTAGTCAGTAACTGCTTAAACAAGATACGCGACTATGTGCGGCGCAAGTGCGCAACTCCTCATTTCCGGCAGTGACATTGCGCGAGCCAGCAACTTCTCGTTTCCAACAGCAGATTCTCCCGCTAATCAAGTAACTAATCACCAAGCAATCGATATATCGCTATCCGCAAACGGCGCAAACCCTTCAGACTCTCTTGGTTCTCTACTTCTCTTGAGTCTCCTCTCTACAGTCGCGACTTCAGTCGGCAGTGGCCTCAATCGACACTCGCCTTATAGCCTATTGCGGTGCTGCCCTGTTCTCACTGAGTTCACTTGTTCACCAGTCAGCAACTCAGCACTTCGCTCAGTTCACAAGTTTTCACTTTTAAGTTTTAACCTTCTTTTGCTTCTTTACTTCTTTTCAGTTTTGAGTTTTCACTTTTATAATTGATATTGTTAGATGTTAATTTGCTATTTCATTTATTTGTTAATTTTAGTAAATTTTGATATTGTTAGATGTTAGTTTGCTATTTCATTTATTTGTTAATTTTAGTAAACAGAATTTGAACTTTTATTATTTTAATTTATTATTTTCAGGTTGGATGATACTTCCTCCGTCCCGCTATGATTGTCCCGTTTTACATTTTCGGTCCGTCCCACTAAGATTGTCCTTACAGTCCCATACCAAATTTGGTAAAGCTTGTGCGGATCTAAATCATTCTTACTTTATTCTTACTTTATCAATTCAATATCAATCACATAAACCATTTTTTATTAATTTTCGTGTCACTCCTTGTTGTCCCATTGTTAGGGAGCGGAGGGAGTAATTGATAGTGGTTTGATTTCAACATTAATTTTGTTTAAGTTTGTGAGTTTTTATTATGTACGATTTTATTTTTGTTCATACGTGGGGCCTCGTTTTTGTATTTAGAACAGGGCCTCAAAATTTATTAGACGGCTTTGCTCTCGACCACGTATTCCGGTCAACTTTATTTGATAACTCGTATATCATATTATGGACTGCCACTCGACCTATCTCTTAACCATCTTTATTTGATGACTAGGAGTACATGACATGGTGAGCTACTCATTGTATCCTCTTGGGCACATCAGACGATCATGGCTCACACACGAAGCCCGATCTCGACCATCCCCTCAGTAGACGGCGACCGTTGCAGCTGCACGCAGCGAACGAAGGTGTAATATTATCCCGAAGTGTATTTACTTTTATCAAAAATGTATTGAACTTTGAGAAATGATTAACAAATGTTTCGTTTTTACTTTTGCTTGAATACTAAAGTACAAGTGGGGCTCAGCCAAGGAGTGGGGATCAACCGATACATGTCTGGATTATGTATTATATTCATTTTGGCCTGGATGATATTTATGTGTTGGCACAAACATGTGGTAAGCCATGGTGACGAAGTAGGGTCGGTCAAATGACCAAACAGGGCCCCCAGGGCAAGGGATAGTAATTCTAAGTTATCAGATATTGGTTCTGTACGGAGTAAATTCCAGGGACCACCAAATTAAAGTTTGGTAATATATATTCATTCTAGGAGCTCATATTAATTGGGTGAATAATATATATTTTTATTTGGCACAGTGAAAAGGTAATTTAATTTAAAAAAACGTGAAATACAACTTTCAGACCAAGAATACATCTTGGAATGTAAAGGGATGACATCCCACCTATATGGGGGCCACCCCACAACTTTGGATCGGCTAAAATAGGGGGCAGGCCTAGATGGTTGGTAAGTGATTGGAGATGATAGGGGAACCGGCCAGGTGTGTCAACCAAGGGTTCCTTCCAAACTCCATCATTGAGAGTAAGACCAAATGTCACGCCCCGGACCTTCCCGGACACGTCAACAACCCGTCGTACAATACGAATAGTCAACCGTAGTCCAACACATTCATATTATACAAGGTGTCTTGAATATCATTCACACACATAACACCCGTAAACAAACATAATAAGTAATTCGTAACGCAGCGGAAAAAAAATTGTTTAAGACAAAAGGGCCACACAGGGCTATTCATGAGCACGCAGGCTCTATAGTAAAATATCCACGAGCATGTTTAATATTGTTCAAAACAGAATGGAGAAGGCATGAACCACGTCTTCTCTTCCAAAGGATCACCCGAGCAACGGGCACAGGTAGCAAGCTCGAGCCTCAACCTGAAATGGTGGTGGGACGCCCCCGAAGGGGTCAGTACTCTATACGACTATAAAGTACTGGTGTGACAGGCATCTAATAGATATACAACAAATATTTCAAACACAAGACCCTCAAATAGGGTGATAGTACATTATGATTGTAACCCTAAGTTACCCCGTTTGAAAATATACTTATTTTATATAAAAGTCAAGTAGTCGGCCCGTGGGCCCATGTTCATTTAGAAATCACCATTCCCATTCCCCGTGGCTATAAGCCACGACAACTCATAGAGTCCAACCTTAACACATGACATTGTATTCTAGAGCTCGGCTCTATCACATCACCATACAATTCATGTCACTTGGGTCAATTTCCTTACCTTGCGTTCTAGAGCTCGGCTCTATCACATCACCACGCAAGCCCTAGAGCTCGGCTCTAGTTATACCATACATAGACTACAAGTCTACCACCTTGCCATGCATTCTAGAGCTCGGCTCTATCACATCACCATGCTCCAAGGTCCAATTCTTAAGCAAACCTATGCCTAGAATTGACATATCAATAAACTACCATGGGTCATCCTTAAAGACTTCCCATAACTTAACCTTAGTTTCATACTAAGTCATTATATACACTTGGAGTGTATTCAAGTGCATTTCATACAATCCAATCCATATGATCAATTCTATCAACAATTTCCAATAATCACTAACTAGTATTTCGATACTATTAAGATTATTGTTATCATACAAATATTCTCATTTTGTGATTCTCTACATATTTACAATTATGTAGCAGCAACTTAAGTATTCAATCTCAATACATAAATATCCATTTATGTATCCTCATAATTCATACATGAGTAAAATGCCTATTTCACAAAATAGTTCATTTATAACTCACTTAATCTCTTATTATTCATACAACTTCAAATCACTTCCAATTTCGTTTTTTGGAAACTATATCAATATTTCATCAATATTTAATCATCATAATCCATGAAAAATTATGATTTAGGCATTTAGGTAATCTCATGTTTAACCTACAAGTTGTAAGCAATTAGATGTCAATCTTCACCTTAATTGAGCTTTAAACTTTTCCTTCTTGATCCAATGGTCAAAGCTTCGGTCAAGGTGGATTAGGGACTGATTCCTTACTCAAAAATGAGTGTTAAACAGCCTCCTCCAAGTGCTATCTCAACCCTTAACCAAAGATACGAAAACAGCCCCTAGAATGGGTGTTTTCCGGCGAACTCTTTTCCTAGTTTTTCCAAGATTTGCTCTAGGTTAGTATATAACCTTTACACCAATAAATTAACTCTATAAGGACATATTATACACTTGGAGTGGTGTATAATAGCTCCATAAATCGTTCATATCATTTGGAAAATGAAAGGAAAGGTTTTGGGGTTAACACTCACTTTAGAAGCGTAGATCCGTACGTTTCTGCGAGGTTGCGTTTTGCTCGAACGATTTGGAAGTTTTCCACTACTCCGATTTATGCAAACCAGACCTTCACGGATTCCTCATCTTGAGAGATTTCTTTTTCTATCTTTCACGCCTTATTTGGATTGGTATAACTCGAGATATCAACCAAACAGCTTCAACACTCTCACTGCTCGAGTTTACGCACAGCAGTTCACTCCAGCTCGATTTTCGTATGATAAACTCTCCCCTCTCGCTTAGACACCACTCAAATATGAAAATAGACTTCAAAGGCTATCCAAGGACACCTTATTCAAGCTATTTGGACGAGTAAAACTCTCATAATGAAGGGAGACAAACAACACACCAATTTGTGCGAAAATAGTGATGGTGGCCCCAAAATTTGATTCCTATCAAGTCTTGTGCAGCTCCTCTCCATGCTGGCCGTCCAAGGTAAGTCGCCTCACCCATTTTTATTTGTCTTGCAGGTACTAATATCATGGGGAGTGGTTCCCAATTGATCCTAATCATTTTGGGGTCCAAAATATCTACCAATACTTCCAAAAATGGGAAGATGAGTCCTATTGTATCTTTTGTCAAAAGATGTCTTTTTGTACTCATTGTAATTTATTTAGAACAAGTTAACTCCCTATAATTGTGTAGGCTATCCCAATATGTGTAGGCTCACCCCAATAATTTATGTGATGAAAATTATAGAAGAAACATATTCCCATTATCTAGTTCAAAGATGTCAAAGATGGGACCATAGGTGTTTGTATTCTTCCCAAATCATCCTTTCACTTATTTTGACATTATTATACACATTGTTGGGATACAAGCCGTGTGGGTCACCCTCGAGTGGGCCTAGGGCGTCATTCTTGAATACTTAGTAATTTTAGCAGGTTGGGCCCAAAATAATATTTGGGCTGCCCAACCTTCCTCAACTTGTCTTGAAAGGTTATGTATCATTATTTAGATAATGTTGGGCTTTTTTATTCATTAACAAGGCCCGAATAAGTATTTGTAAGCCCGACACTAATATACTAGTTTGAACAGTACAATAATTGATCATTAATTACGTAAAACATTAATCGTTTTACAATTGTTTGGGAATCGGAAATTCAATACATAAACTTTGAATTCTTAATTGAATTTTCAAGGAAGTTCGGGTGCGGTGTCACACCAAAAATAGGTACTCTCCTCCCATATGGTCTTGTAGTTCGAATTAATTAGTCAATGAAGAGAGATAACGTCTACATATATCATCTTCAACCTCCCAAAACCAACCCAAGCTAAGGAGAAGAGAATGAAAAAAGAAGGAAAAAAATATGAGAAATCAAGATAACGACCTCATTAACATCATTTCTTTCTTTGTTTAATCTCATGTGATTGGATAAATCATATGATAGACCCATAAAATTGTTTTTTTATCCATAATTGTATTGTTAGATTAACCGCTAATAGGCACATATTAGCGGCTTGACCCACTTGTTCTCTCTATATACTACCCTTGAGAGATTTGTAACCCTAAAAGATAACTAATATTCTTTCAATAATATTATTTGTCTCTCTTCTCCATTAGCTCAATCTCTCCTAAAAAGTATAACTTGGATCCTTGTAATCCATCAGGTAGTTGGAAAGATGGTCACTACACGTGTCACCATGGCAATCGTCATTCGGTTCAATCGACGCGACCGCCGATTTCGACTTATCAAAAAGCGACACCTGTCCCAGTTTGTCCCCTCTCCCACAGATACACCACGCTCACTGGAGACATGACCGAAGGAACCCTACGAACCAATTACACCCGACCGATAAAAAGCAAGAACAGGGCAAAGCCTATGATTTCAGTTAGATGTCTTACGAGTCGGCACAGATCCCATTGGTAGGTCACCTTGACAAGCAACAAGAACACCATCGTCCATCTATCCTCGATGCATCTATGCGCTCCTCATTCCGATGTTCATCACGGTATAGGAGTGGGGGGACTGGGGGACTACACCTCGGAATCATTCAACCAATTAAAAATACAAGAAGATGGTGACAGCTTATCGGCACCCCGGACAAAGAGAGTGGGGGACTACACCTCAGAATCATTATATTCAACCAATTCAAAAATACAAGAAGATGGTGACAGCTTACCGGCACCACAGACAAAGTCATCTCTGTCCTAAAGCCCCAGAGGAGCAGACCTCAGCAATCAAAGGAAAAAGACCCACACCCAGAACAAAGTTTACTCCCTTTCGATTCAGTACTATTCAGCTCAGAGAGTGGGGGACTCCCGATGGAGTATATGAGCCCAGAAAATGGCCCACATACTCTTGTACACAAAGGACAACTCGAGGGCCACGTCGGTACCTGGATGTTCAGTTGAGGAACTTGGCCCATAAAGAAGAATCAGGCTCCCTGCGCGTAATGGTCATTTCGTTATGACCACCTCGGAGGATTCTTTAGGACCGAGGTGCGCTGGATAGCTAAACAAAGTCCATCACCTCGGTTCATCCAGTTGCGGAGGTCTACAGTTAGCCATCACAAGGTCCAAACATGTAAAACGGCCCATTAGCGGCCCATTATCGTAATTGGGCTCCTCGGGCCCAAGACCTGGGGTCCACTCCATTCATCCCCTATAAATACCCCCTCTTAGGGTAGTTGTGGGGGAGTTAATCTCACTAATTACAAGCTCTTTCTCTCACTATCTATTAGTTTTCCCTTCTCTCTAGGCAGATCGGTAAAATCGGGAAGCTATCAGCTACCATTTACACTATCATGGGGGGGTAGTGTTGATGTGGGGGAATATGAGTGGCTAATCTTCCAACCACCAAATCTTGCATATATGGTGCATTTAATGCGTTTCCCGCCAATATTATTGTTTTCCCGCCAATCATATTGAGCGCTCCAACTGAGGACATCATGATCGCTGACCCAGATGAGTTTGGGCAAAGGGTGCCGCGTGGCATATGCCGAGCGCTTTGGCTGAGGCCTCCATGATTACTTGGCCCAAACGAGATAAGACAGTCGTGCCGCGCGGGGCTAGACACCCGAGCCACGCCGAGCGGCTTTTGGGCCTTTGCGGTTCTCGATATCTTTTCGCTATAGGATATTTGGCCGATCCCGTGATGGGCCAATTACCCCAACACTATTAGTGGTGGAGAAGCATATATAATCAATTAAAAGATTTTATTTGTTGAATAATACATTTTATTTAATAGAGCGTCTATTCATTTATGGAGAAGCCTAAATTTATTTGTAAATAATTTATAGTGGCGTTTATGTCAATACCTATAAGAACTTTTGATACTATTGAACTTCCAATATATAACAAGTTCATTTTGTAATAATAAAGATGGCCGCCTCTTTTGAAATTACTTAAACATTGAAAATTATGTTCCAAGAAATTGATTGATATAGTAGAAAAGACAAAAAGGGTTACAAGTCAATCGATGTATGTAAACCACCCTGACTCATTTTGTATCACGGGCGTGACTTTCAAGTATTAAGTTAAGAAGAAAGTGAGTGATTGATTATCGCGCATCCTATGGAATGCACAAATGAAAACAATAGAAGATGTTAGTCCATCATTCCATTACAAGTAAAAAGCATATTAGAAGAGAATTGATTTGACAATGAACATGGACGTAAATAAGGGAGGATTAGCCCTGGTCCTGACTCAACCCAAAATTTAAAATTTTCTATATTTTAGTATTCAACATTTGTGTGATTTTTTTTTTAAAAATGTTCTTTGTATCGGGCTCCGCCTTGGACAATGAGAACTACATCGGGTAGACAATTACAATTACGTGTATGTACAAGATGAAAAACACTTTGAATGACTTTGTATTGTATACTTCCTCCGTTCTTAAATAAATGCAACGGTCAACATTTCACACTTGTCGAGACACAACTTTGACCATTAATATATATATAAATTTATATTAGTAAAAAAACTAAAAAAAATTAGATATTGAAAATTTACAATGAGACAAATTTAACAATATTTTTTCATAAAAATATATTCATACATTAATAAATAAAACGTTGTCCAAGTAGAACATGTGAATAGTGTAAAATTCCATATGTTGCATTTATTTAAGGAAAAATCGCATTTTCAGTCCCTTAAATAGTCACCATATTGAAATGTTAGTCTTGTTTTCCCAAGTTTGTAAATGTTACCCCTCAATTGTCCAAATTGATGTAAATGTGGTCCTTTTAGGGGTGGAATGTACTCCTCGCCCATATTGTACATTTCACCCCTAAAGGATCACATTTAGAAACTTGGGAATTCAGGTCTCACATTTCAATACGGTGACTGTTACAATTTACAAGGACTAAAATTTCGATTTTCCCTTTATTTAAAAACGAAGGTAGTATGTGGGATCAAGTATTTTTTGTATGTACTTAAAATTCTGATGAAAAACACTCCAATGGATTTGATAATTTATTTTTATTTCTATATTCAGATATGTGGATGATTTATAAAACACATTTCCAATGCCTAAAAAAAATTACGTAGTACAAAAAAGGTCGCAGAGGACGCGGTTTAATTCTTCTACCGCCAGCTCCATTGTACCCCCGTGGCTTGTAGTCAGAAGACTCAGAACTGAGAGTTGAAATCAGCAACCATTTCTCACATCGCTTGCAATTCAATCGCTAGATTCCGATCAGACCGCAGCGGTTGCATTTTTACAATGGCTGTTAAAGGGAAATACGGCCGAGGCTCGTCGCGAAAGACGTCGTCGTTGGCAACCATGGCCTTAGCCGTGTTCGTAACTCTCTCTTTTGTGGTCTTAATTCTCCTGGCTTTCGGAATTTTCTCGATTCCTAGCAGCTCCAGGGGCTCTCAGAAAGCCCACGATCTCACCTCGATTGCACACAACACACTCGAAAGGTACTGCATTTCCATTTTGGAACCCACCCATATGCTGTTCTCTTTTCCTGACGAGGAATTTAATGTGCGCAGAAATGAACAAGAAAGTGATGGTAAGAGAGGAGACAAGTGGGTTGAAGTGATATCATGGGAGCCTCGCGCCTTTGTCTATCACAATTTCTTGGTGCGTTGCTATAAAATATTACTCCCGCGATAGCCTCGAGTAATATTTCTCATCGAGTAATATTTAACATTAGTCATTTAGCATTGTTTTACATTTTTTGTTTTCTGTATTGTGTCTCTAGAAATAAATTCTTCCTCTCTTTCTCCAGTGCATTCCCTGATTTCATGTTCAGACTCAAGTCCTGCTGATTTTTGCTTCTTTCTGTTTTAAACTTCAAAATTCAAATCATCACATTCAATAAGAAATTAGATAAATTGGTTGATCCTTTCTGTGATGACTCTATCAGTCACCTGACATAAGTCACATAACAATATGTGTAAATTAGTGCAGAGCATTATTTTCTTAACTGTTTCCATCATTTCCTATGGAGCCAAAGACTCACTATTTTTTGACTCGGGAATATGATGGAATAAAGCAAAATGGCTCGCTAAACTGTTTGCGCTTCTTTGTTATAAAGCAACAGTCGGTCCATGCAATTTTCGACGTTATTTTCATCATAGGTCATCCGGAAATAGTCTCCCTTTGCTTTAGTATAGGGGTAAGGTCGCGAACATCCAACCCCCCCCCCCCCCTACCTCACCGTAGGTGGGAGCCTTTGCGACATTGGGGTAATGTTGTTGTATTTTCTTAGCTGCAGATTACTTTAATATTTGTTTCTTTACACAAAATGTGTTTTAATGTTTTTGCCCATCATTTCTATTGTTTGATCTGTTGACTGACACTAGCTGATACACGGAAGCCACTAACCTATTTTACCATCAATATTTCCTCTGCTAGTCCAAGGATGAATGTGAA
Source organism: Cuscuta epithymum (assembly GCA_945859915.1). Lineage (NCBI taxonomy): Eukaryota > Viridiplantae > Streptophyta > Magnoliopsida > Solanales > Convolvulaceae > Cuscuta > Cuscuta epithymum. The sequence goes on from CAMAPF010000059.1 coordinate 4,745,477, forward strand.
TATTTGATTAGCCTTGCTAAACCCCACATGCAAAAGTCAACCGTTGTTGATAGCGAAACAGGCAAGAGTAAAGATAGCCGGTGAGCTCATCTCTTAGTAGCATGTAGGTTTGTGTCGCCCTTCCTCTAAATTTCCTAACTTTGTAATCATTTTTTATTGCATATAGGGTACGAACAAGCTCCGGAACCTTTCTTCCTAGAGGACGTGATAAAACAGTCAGGGAGATTGAGAAAAGGATTGCAGATTTCACCTTCATACCCATGGGTAAGCAGTTTGGCAAGGATACTGGCACTATTTCTACTTCAGCAATGTTTGCTTTCAGGAATCATTTTTATTGTTTAATGCTTATACAATGTGCATATACTTCGTATTTGATATGATGTGTCAAAGATAGAATGATCTAGTTTAATGAGCGCAATTTAAAGGCATCAACAATTTAACATGGTGGATTAGTGCAATCCATCTCAGATTAGATTTGCCAAAAACAAAACAATTTTGAGCTTATAGTTGTCCGGTTGTCCCCTTTCCTTCCATTTCTACTGATGGGTCATGAGCTACGCTATTCTTAGGAATTTTCTGATCACGAGTTAGTGCCACCTTTGGCTCATCAAAGATACTTATTTTTCACTTTTGCTCCTTGACAATATATGCGACCCTTCTTTTTCCTTCAACTTCGTAAATTGCACAATGTAGTATACATTGCTCTTTTGCAGGGCCCAGCAGTTAAATCGGTACATGGTTGCTCCTCGGTCAAGGGCTGAGCAGTGGGTTGGACCGGTTTCTCAGGATTAATTGGTGGTTACTCGGTCCTGCAAGGCTGCGCTAGTCATTTAGGGGCGTAGCTAGGGAGGGGCCAACCCTGGCCCCGGCCCAGCCCAAATTTAAAAAATGTCTGTATTTTTAGTGTAAAAATTTCTGTGTAAAATTTTTCCAATTTGTTTTTGTACCGGCCCAGTGCCCCGGCTCCGCCCCCTGCTAGTCATAAGTCTTATATATACAAAGAAAAAATATTTATCCATAAATTATAAACACTTTAAGAAGATCCATCATCTAATCAGTTCTAATTCTTAACTTCTATCCAAAATAATCTCGATTAAGATTCGTAGAAAAATATTGCAAATTACTTCTGTAAAACACAAATTCATAGTAAGGAAAGAAGTATATGAGAATTTGAAGAAGGAAAAGAAGAATTGAAGAAGACAGTGTAGAACTCATCCGACACAGTTCCGCCTCTCTCCTCAAATAATCAGAGGCTCACCATCTGAAGTCTTAATTTTAATATTTCAAAAACATTGATTTTGTAATGTTCTTTTTCCTTTTGTTAAAGTCTTTAATATATTTTTCTTAAATCATGTAGCATTTCAATCACTGGTTTCAATCTTTCAGATTTAACAAAACAAAAAAGTGAACTCATTTTAGTACGACCAAGTTACTCCCGCGAGTAAAACTTTTCACTAAGTCATGGAAATTGCAGAGTACTCTGCGGTTAACTAGGGAACTTGAATGAGTAGGTACACTACATGGCTTGTAGCAATTACTTGCCTAGTACTCAGTGATTGGATAACATAGAAGAAGGGTTATCTTATACAAATGTGATAGCATTCTGGGCTTATCACACTTTTAGATGTCAAGCGAGTAGGGACCACAATTGGGAATGCCACTACAGTCGGGTATTGTCGATGAACCTAAAAGGAAATCACTCTTTTCTCTTCATTTTCCTCCCAGTGGGGTACACAAGTTGATCCACCTCTTATATGTGCCAACACGACACCATAGACTGAACCTTAAGCACTACTAGTTCGATACTAAAAAAAGTACACTTTGTTATCTGTAGTTCTCTTCTGCTGCTGCTACTAGTACTACTACTACTATGTACTTGTGTATCAAGTTCATTTATAAAAAGGTTCATAGTTCTTTGTCTTCAACATTCCCAGAACATGGTGAAGGCCTTCAAATTCTCCACTATGAAGTGGGCCAGAAGTATGAACCTCACTATGATTACTTTCTTGATGACTTCAACACAAAGAATGGGGGTCAGCGTATTGCTACAGTTCTCATGTACCTGTAGGTGACTTGATACTTATGTTTGGCACTTTATCACTTAGCATTAGGTCCCCTCTAATCTTTTTTCGTTTACCATGCTGCAGATCAGACGTTGAAGAAGGGGGGGAAACAGTGTTCCCTGCAGCCAAGGGAAATTTTAGTGCTGTTCCTTGGTGGCATGAACTATCAGAATGTGGAAAGGGCGGTCTATCTGTGAAACCAATGATGGGTGATGCACTGCTTTTTTGGAGCATGAAGCCTGATGGAGCTCTAGACCCATCTAGCCTGCATGGTTTGTAATTGTCTATTTAGAGCTTCCATTTAAGTTTATTGAATAAGAGAATATGTTTGTTATCTTTTATCACAATGCAACATGCGCCAACACACACACACAACCAGAGGTTTATTTAGAGTACATAAAAGTCTAGAGGTACATCTATAGTACAAAAGTCCAGTAAATATCAAGAGTTCAGACAAGCATATAAGTAATTTCAAGGAAGAATTATGAAAACACTTTATTGCTCAAAGCTTCCCCTCAAGCTGGATCATACATAGTATGCTCCCAGCTTGTTACAAATATTACTCAATTCTTGGTCATATGAAGGACTTGGTATTTGGTAAGGACAGGTGCTAACCGAGCATTAGAACCCACAAAGTAGTGATGTCTCTAGCTTTGATCTTCTCACGGATGAAGTGACAATCCATTTCTATATGTTTAGTTCTTTCATGGAAAACTAGAGTGCTTATTGTTGAGGGCAGCTTGATTATCACATATCAATTTCATGGGCCTGAGTCTGCAAAACTTAACATCTCAGATGCTTACCCAAATAAGCTCAAATGTCTCAAGAGCTGTTGCACAGTACTCAGGCTCGGCACTTGTTTGTGCTACCACCTCCTGGATCTTACTCTTCCAAAGTTCCAAAATATTACTCCCTCCGTCCCGCTAAGATTGTCCCATTTTACCTTTTCGGGAAGTCCCACTAACATTGTCTCATACCAAATTTGGTTCAGTTTGTGTGGCTCTAAATCATTCTTACTTTATTCTTATTTTATCAATTTAATATCAACCACATAAACCCACTTTTCTTAATAATTGTGCCACCTTCTCTTGTCCCAATCTTAGTGGGACGGAGGTAGTATAAATTTCCACTGAAGATCGTAAGATGTCCTGCATTTTTAATGCAGATCTTCTATCTTAAGGACAACCAGCTCAGTCCAAATCAGTATACCCCACAACCTTTTATGCCCTTGTTTCTCATGTATCAAACCAATAGCTAACGCCTTTTAGTGTACCTTAAGCTCCGAGTAGTAACATCCAAATGGCTTTCACATGGTGATTGTTGGAACTTGAAACTGACTGTCAATACTTACAACAAAGGGCGAGTTATAGTGAGGTATATAACTTTTTCTACAAGTCTTCGATGTTTACCGTATTAAATAGAGGGAGCCCCTGTCCTGGTTGAAGCTTAGCATTAGCACCTATTGGCGTGTCAGTTAGCCTACAGTCTAGCATTAGTCACTCCCTTCAAGTATATCCAAGGCACACTTTCCCCCTCTAAAGTACCTATCTCCTGCTTTGACTGCCAAATGTCAATGCGCAAGAAGTATTTTAACTTACCATGATCATTTTCTCAAAGTGTTGAAACTTGAAAAAATGCTTCTCAAGATGTACTATTTCCCTGCAACATCTACAAGTATCAAAATGGCATCCTGTAGATTTAGATAGATATTCTGTCAAATAATGTGTAATTATCTTTGATTTTGTTTCCTTATTCTCAGGGATCTAGTTCCCTTTTCATTGAAAAACTGAGTCAGGGTATTAGAAAAATACTCCCGACCATTGTCACTACGAAATATTTTAATCTTCTCATTAAATTGAACTTGGACCATGTTGTAGAATTTTCTGAAAATATCGACTACTTCATGTTTGTCTTTCATCAGAAATAACCAAGTAAGACGCGTATGATCGTCAATAAAAGTGACAAACCACCTTTTACCAGAAGAAGTAGGGATCCTAGATGGACCCCAAATATCACTATGAATTAATTGAAAGGGTTTAGAGGGAATATAAATACGAGAAGGATAAGAAGACTTGTGAGGTTTAGCTAAAGCACATGCTTCACATTTAAAAAAAGATTGGATCTTTATTGATGAATAACTTAGGTAACAATCGTTTCAAATAAAAAAACTAGGATGACCCATACGAAAATGCCATAACATAATATCTTGATCAGTAGACACAGACTCTAATGTATGAGGAGATTCTTGGGCAACCATACTTGAAAGCAGTCCATCTTCAAGATAATACAGCCCGTCGCACTCCCTAGCACTGCCAATCATCCTCCCCGAGTTCAGGTCCTGGAAATAGCACATAGAGGGTGAGAAAATAGCTAGACAATTTAGCTCACGGGTTATTTTGCTAATGGACAGCAAGTTACATGACAATTTAGGGACATGAAAAACTTTAGAAAGAGTGATAGCTGGAGAAATTTGAATTGTCCCTCTGCCAGCAATTGCAGCAAGAGAGCCATTAGCAATTTTCACTTTGTTATTCCCTGCTGCAGGTTCATAGGAAGAAAATAATTGCGAACAATGTGTCATATGATTCGTAGCCCCAGAATCAATGATCCAAGAACTCGAAGGAGTGGAGCAAACAAAAGCGGAAGGAATACCTTTCTGGGCTGGAGCAGGGGAAGAAGATGAATTAAGTGTGAATTGTGGAGAGTTAAAAAGCTTATACAGGTGCTGTAGTTGTTCCTGAGTGAAAGGTAGTGGTTCTGGAGAAGCTGTTTTTTCTTCAGAAGTTTCAGCCATGGCAGCAGTAGCTCTCCCGTCCCCCCTCTTTTTTGTAGACGATGGTTTCCCATGAAGCTTGTAGCATTTATCCTTTGTGTGCCACAACTTCCCACAGAAATCACAAGAGAATGGCGTTTTCTTGTCACCTGCACCATTAAAACGCTTTGAAACCAAAGCCTTGTTGTCGCTCTCTGGAATTGAGGGAGCATGGTCATACATCACCCTTTTTCGTGCCTCTTCCTGGCGAAGTTCAGAAAAAACAGTCCTGACCGTTGGTAGGGGCTTACGGCCAAGAACTCTTCCTTTAGTTTCGTCAAAAATGTGATTGGCGCCAGCGAGAAACATGAAGACACGATCATCTTCCTCTCTGCGTTTTGCACGTACAAGATCTTTTGGATTTTCCCAAACGTCATCATTATAGCATAAATCCAACTCCTGCCACAGAGAGAGCATCTCATTGAAATAAGTAGTGATGTCTCTGTCACCTTGTTTAGAGAATCAAAGTTTTTTCTTCAACTCAAATATTTGAGATGAATCGCCATGATTAGAGTATGCCTCACGAATAGCATCCCATATATCCTTAGGATCCATATACATGAACGGCCGACGGATCCGTTCGTCCATGGAATTGAGCAGCCAACCAGCAATCAGGGAGTTGGCAGATCGCCATCGCCGGAAAGAAGGGTCGGTTGGTGCAGGTTCTGGTTCTTCTCCAGTTAAAAAACCAAACTTGCCTCGTCCGTCCAAGGCAAGCTTGACCGATTGAACCCATTCTGAATAGTTCTGACCATTAAGCCGGACCACCGTAATTAGTAAAGCCTGAAACGAGTTAACGTCCAGACTGGAAGGAATTGGTGACAGGGTTTGTGGGTCAGATGATGGACTCGACATGCCAGAATCTTTGGACATGATTAACCAGAGGAATAGTTAAAAAAAAATAGATCCGAAGAGAAGAGTGAGAAAAAAACTCAGAACACAGTAGGGCAATTAACAGGAATCAAACCTTAAGGCTCTGATACCATGTAGTTTTATATAATATGAATCTTCACTCTACTGAATTATAATAGATGTACAAAGACCCTATATATATACAGGGAGAATCCTCTTCAGAAGGAAACTCTATTCTAAGGAAACTAAATCTCACAGAATATGGAATCTAGATCTGAGAGAATAAGGGAACTAGATCCCTGAGAATAAGGAAACAAAATCAAAGATAATTACACATTATTTTACAGAATATCTATCTAAATCTACACATCCACATAGACTACAAGATAAATGTTCAGCCCTTTTTGGTGTCTACAGAAGATAGAATGGTCAATGGTCAACCTTACTCTGAATTATTCCATTTTTTTGGCAAACTGCTCTGAATCTGCCAAAGAGCAAGGTCCTGAGCAAGCCAACTAAGTTGGCTCCCTTGCAGCAACAACACCCGAATGTTGTTCCATGTATAGTTCCTCTTTGAGATCTCCCTGCTAAAAGAGATTCTCAATATCCATCTAATATTACGGGCATTACGAAATAGCAGATGGAGAAAGTAAAGTTTTTTCCTTGAGCCTGTCTACTTGTTCATTAGGACCAACCTGATTAGTATACAACCACCCACACCCTACAATGGGTTTATTTGGGGGTAAAGGAACAACACATTCATATGTCCCAGATTAATGAAAGCTTTCATAGTCTCATTTCCCCAACCTGGATGACACAAGGCTTCCCTATCACTTGCTAATACCATAACGGAATTGTGACACAGATCTATTCTCTAGAACACCTTCGTGAGGCTTAGAGTTACCTAGTAAAGTGTGAGGAATGCGTTTGAATAAATTAGCGACATGCTAGGTAGTTAAATCGCTACTCGGTCAAGGGCCAAGTAGCGAGTAGGACCGCGTACTCGGAATTACTCGGTGACTACTCGGCCCTATATTAATTAATTTTAAAAATATAAATGTCTGAAATTATAGTAATATATTATTCTTATAATTCTTAGATATGAATAAAATATAATAATCCTAACGAAGAAGAAACCGGAAAGAAGATAGAGGGGAATAACTTACCGAGAGATGAGGAAACTCTACTGAAATGAGTCAATGTCTGAAATACTTTAAAACCTAGACTTTTTAAGGTTTATTTCCATTTTTAAAAGTACCCACTCATTAGTTATAAATTCCATAATATCCCTCTTTATATAAATCTTTTTCAGATTTAACCAAAAAATATATTTTAAGACTGGTCGAGTAACTCGCCGATTAAAAAATTTCCCCTAGTCAAGAAACTCGCCGATTACTTGGTGAGTAACTTGTTAAAACAGGGTGGGTGGAGTCAGATTGCTAAACAGAACGGCCACCCCTGAGTCGCGAGTACTGGCCGAGTACGGGTCAAATGCATAAATGGTACCTTAACTATTGGTAATGTTGCATTTTGGTACCTTAACTCTTAAATGAATCAAAACGGTACCTTAACTATACATAAATGTTTCGAATTGAGATTTTATTCAAATTTATGACCAAAAAATCACATGTGGCGGCCAGAATTCTATGCATAGAGTCTACTTCACCTTGTTTTTGTCCATATGATTACTATAGGGTGACTCTACACATGAAATTTTGATCGTGATGAATGATTTTTTGGTCAAAACTTTGAATAAAATCTCAATTCGAAACATTTATTTATAGTTAAGGTACCGTTTTGATTCATTTAAGAGTTCAGGTACCAAAGTGCAACATTACCAATAGTTAAGGTACCATTTATGCAATTAACTTGGCCGAGTACTCACCGAGTAGATAACACAGGCGACATGTCTATTTGGAAGGATATGTTCATGACAGGTTGGGACATGAAGGATTCTCCGTAAAGCCGAAGTCCTTTGAGAGCAGAGAAGTTGTGGAATACACTTTGGATCAGTAACACTTTAAGCCCTTTTGGAGATGGGAATACCCCATGAAGACGCAGAGTTTATCCCTTCACAGAGTGCGTTCAAACACCTTGTAGGTAGTTTGTGCAAAGGTTCATGAGGGAGCAAAGCATTTCTAGGAGTTTTCCCTCGACCCTCGCAATAGAGTTAAAGGTTTGCGATTTATGCGACAATAAGAATGAAGGGTAGCTTCCCCTCGAGTTATTTAGGAACATTATGATGAATAAGCATGGCATGGGCTGTTTCAACATGGTGTCAATTCTTCTGATCTGCAGCTCCATTTTTTCAGTAGATATCTGAAGAGGAAGATTTCAAAATGGTTTCATTAGCAGACAAGAAGGTAGAGAGGGGGTTAGGCTACCTCTTGATCAGAAAAGACTAGCAGAGAGAGCTGTTGAGCAATCCGAGGAGAATGGGCACATCAAAATAGCAAAAGCAAGGCACTGAAGAGACAGAAAAAGAAAAAAGTACAAGTGTACAACTGTTTTGTTCAATAAAGATATTTCCACCCTAGGATTGCTCTTGAAGAAGTAGAGCATGATTAATTATCTGATTATGAACAATACAACTGACACCAGATTTGTACACCGCTAGGTACACCTAGAGCACATAAGATAGTCTAGGAAACTCATACCTAGTGACATAGGTAATATAAAGAGACAAACATTTAAAACACATGCTTTAACTTTAATGGATTTGATATGACTGGGATATTGTATATCTTCCTGTGTTCTACAGTCACTAGTTCTATTACTTCTATATCTGGATGAAATATACTGTGCTCAGAGGCATGGAATATGGAATGTGGAAACATGCTCTATTTTTTTGGTTTTTCTTGTAGGTGGTTGCCCTGTAATTAAAGGGAACAAGTGGTCATCTACAAAATGGATGCGTGTTCATGAGTACAAGGCTTAACCTACCACATATGGTAAATTTCATCCAGATGACAATTTAATGCCAATTCTTTTTTCTGCTGTGAGTTTTCTTCTTTGGTGTCCATTGGTGAGCCATATTATTTGGCTAATCAGCCCGATCATTAAGTTTTTGCTATTTTATTTAGACACTATTCAAAATTTAAGCATCTACTCCCATATGTTAACTTGGTTGTTTTCATAGGTTCAGAGTTGAGATGTGAATTTGGATGCACTTACTGCAGTAAGGTTTTGTATGAAATGAAAGAATCTTTCAACACCAGTGCCATAGCAGCGAGGTGCTGATATTGCTCAATGATGTCATACCTGAGTTCATCCTACATAACGTGTTATTATGATTATTATTATTATCATTGTTTTTTAAAAGTAGCAAGAAACCATGTAATAAATGTTTTATGTTAACTTGGACTCTTGGAGCTTGTGTATATTGTTGTCCTTTTTTAGTTACTAGTTTACTACTATGTTCTGTATTTGTATTGCGGCTTACTCTTTGTTTTTACAGAATTACAGAAATAAGAGGATGTAATTTTGATGACGTAGCAACTACTAAATTAATGAATTTTGAAGTTTGGCTTTTAGATCCTCGAGTTCATGTAGTACTAGGCATAGACTTAGGTTGGTCCGGTACCGGTCCGAGGCTGCCCGCCCGGTCCTTGAGCCTTTTATAAAGAAACTGAGCTTGAACTGGGTGTTAAGGGTTCTGGGCCGGCTCCGGCCTCCGGGAACTTGGAAGGTCCATTTCCTGTAGTGATGGATCAGGAACGGGATTAAAAATTTCTGGCCTGGTACCGGCCTAGGGTTTGTGCCGGGACCGGGCTGAGCCTAAACAGCACCGGATTGGGACCGGCCTGGGACGGCCCTGGGTAATAAATTAAAAAAAAATGGTGCAATCGGGACTAGGGATGGTCCCGGTCCGGTTCTGGTTTCGGGTTGGGCCTGGGCGGGCTTGGAATTTTTTGGGTAAGGTCCGGAAGTACCGGAACCGGATCGGGAGTCTACCGGTACCAGGCCGGGCCGGTTCTTTTAATTTTTTTATAGCTTTTATTAGGTATTCCAAGTTTCCAACCCCCCACCCCCAACCCCCGCCAAAACACCAAGCCAACCCACCTACCAATCTACCATAGGCCCAAACCCAAAAAAACCAAAAAAATAAAAAATAAAAAGGCCTAGACCGGCCGGGACGGTCCCTATTTCCCCAGTCCTGGAACTGCCCCTTAAATTCCCCCAGGCTACTACTAGGCCCGGAACTGGTCTTGGCCAACCGGTCCGGTCCGGTTCCCGGGCCACCCCTAATCGGGATTGGGCCGAGACGGCCCTGGGCAATAAATTAAAAAAATGGTGCAATCGTGCCTGAGACCGCCAGGTCAAGCCTTAAAAACGAGCCCGAAGCTTGCCCTTGTAGCTACCGGGTCGGGATCGCGCCGGGCCTAAATAGTGCCAGGACTGGGTTGGGCCGACCCGTCCCAGTCCATCCCTCATTTCTTGATCTAGTCCCGGGGTCGGGATTTTTTTTAATTATAGTTATTTAATAGGAAATGGTAAAAAAACTATCGAATTAAATAAAAAAAAGGATAAGATAAAAAACTACTCCGTATTAAATAAGTCCCCTTACTTTTAAACTAAGTCAATTAGGTATTTAGTTCCTCAATTGAAATATCGCACAATGAAACCCTTGAACCCATTTACAAGTGGCAAATCCTTTTTTAGGCTTTAGTTGGTAGTGAATAGGTTAGGGAAAATTGTCAAAACAAAATACATACTATTTTGAAAAAGTCAATTTAATTCATGTACTATTTTATAAATTAAGTATATAAAGTCTTGAATTTTAAACAAATTTGTCATTTAACAGGTAAACAATCGGTAACCCCTTGTGTTGCTGATGTGAATGCCACTTAATTTTTTTTGTACTGTTTTTTTATTATTCTTTTCCCTTTTCTATTTCTTTCTTCTTCCTTTTTCGTTGGTTCGTACCTTGTTCACTCATCCCTACAACCCCCCTCCCCCAGGAAAGAAAGTTTATTATACAAAAAAAAAGAGAAAAGTTTACAAGAGTCGTAAGTCCTCCGTATTGAGGATCACAAGATAACAACTAGACTAAAAATAAAAAATAAAAAACAATTTCATAGTGCACAACCCAAATAAGAGGCCCAGGTGTAGAGTCCAAACAGGAGGCCCGTCTGACTTAGAACATAATGCTTCCAAAGGAATGTTGGTCGTTCAGTAGGGTTACGCACCAACCTTAAATAGAGAGAGAGTGTATCGGTCTGTGTCTTCTTCGTCCAGACGGTTCCTGAGCACTCTTGATATTTTCGCATCGCTAGAAGAGTCAACCGGTGTCCCTGAAAAACACTATGCCTCGCTTGTTTTCATTGTAGGCCTTCTTTGTTCTCATCGGGAGTTCGTTTGCACTGAAGAAGATCGGGGTAAAGTTTAGAAACCGGAGTCCGTGTTGGGCGAGATGGTGTGCTATGTAGTTGGCCTGTCAAAGACGATGACGGACGTGGATCGAATTGTTCCTCATGATGTCGTTTATTGCAGACAGATCTGCAACCCCCCCTTCTTCATTCCTTTTTTTTTCCTTTCCCCCCTTCTTCTCCCCGCAACTCCTCCATTCTTCTTCTTCTTCTTCTTCTTCTTCCATACTGCTTCTACCCCACAGCCCCACACAACCTCCCCCTTCCTTCATTCTTGCCCAATAGTTCACCCCCTTCTTTCCTTTTTCTTTCTTTTTCCCTTCTTATTTTTCTTCTTCTCCACTCTACTTCTACATAGGGGTGGACTGCGTCCGGGCGGCCTGACTCGAGACCGGTACTCAGACTGTGGTTGAATAGGGGCGGGCTGTGAGCTTGACTTTTGGGGCCCGTCCGAGACAAACGGATAGATTTTTTAATTTTTTTAAATTAATGGGCGGGTATCGGCCCGGGCCCGACCGAGATTTAATTATTTAGAACCGGGACTGGGCCCGGCGCGGACTGATTCCACCCCTACTTCTACACCATCCAACTTTCTATCCCCCCCTTCTTTTTTAATGCCTAGAGAAGGCGACTATGCCAACCCGACGACAACCCTTGCTCTTCTTCAATGGCAAGGCAACCAGACGGCGACAAACAAGAGAAGAAAATAAAGAAAGAAAAGAGGGGGGATAAGGAAGAAAAAAGAGAAGAAAATAAAGAAAGAAAAGAGGAATAAGAAAAAGGACGGAGGTCAACGGCGGTAAAAGACGAAAAGCTAGAGGGGGGATAAGGAAGAAAAAAGAGAAGAAAATAAAGAAAGAAAAGAGGAATAAGAAAAAGGGAGAAGAGTTGCAGGGAATTGGGGATTGAAGAGGAATAAATAATTTAGAAAAAAGGAAAATGAAAATCTAATGCCATAGGGACGACTAGAAAAGCGCATACTGAAAAAAAGTTGCATGGATGATCCATGTAGGCTGATTAACAGGGAAACCGATAAATCATTGGAAAAGACAACTTTAGTCATTTTTTGATACTTGGTAGAATTAATTAATTAATGAAAAGTACGTGGACTGAATTGAATTTTTGAAATAGTAGGTGAACTGATTTGACATTTTTGCCAATAGATTAACCGGTTACTATGTACACGTGGCGGCTCACATGGCTATTTTCATTTTTTTTCACTTTTTTTTCCCTTTCGTTTTTCCTCTGCCCCCCTTTCTCCTACCCGCCCATTCTAGCAAACTTCACCTTCTTCCATTTCTTCCGTCCACTCTTTCATCTCCCCCTTCTTCTTCCTTCTCTCACCCATCGGTCGTCGACCAGCCCTTCACTCTGCAGTCCGAGAGAAACCTAGATCGTCGAAAATGCTCGAGTACCCATTGCACGTCAGACGCCTCATTCTCATAGGTCGGTCGTCTCCTTCCCACGAGCTGATGACTTGGAAGTCCGGGAAGGTGCTACATTGAAGTTTCCATGTCGCCAACGGTTCTCAGTGAGACCTCCATCTCGGCCATTTCCAGATCCACATCTTCAATTCGACTAAACTCCCTAATCGGATGCAAAGAAGAGGGGTTGGCGGAGGAAGGTGAATTGAGGCAGGGAAATTACTACAAGAGCCTTAGAACTAGAGAAAAAGGAGAATGGGGAAAGATGGGGGAAAAAAAGTTGTTGGTGCATGCAGGGAAGATCATAGGAAGCGAGAGTGAAGAAGGAAACAAAATGAACAAGGAAAAAATGCCACATCATAAGCAATTTCACCAGAAATTGGGAGGCTACCCTCTAAAAAGAGGATTTGGCACTTTTAAATGGGTTCAGGGGTTTGATTGGGCGATATTTCAGTTGGGGGCCTAATTGACTTTTTATAGAATTGAGGAGTTTATTTGATAGTTTTCCCTATTTAATATATTAAGTAAAACCTATATACATTAAAAATCAAATGTATGTGTATTTTAAAAATTAAATTGACTTATACATTTATTAAAATATGATTTAAATTAAAAAAATGCAACCTAAAAGAAGTAATTTGAGTGTGCATAACACACATAATGATGTGCGTAAATAAGTACTCCCTCCGTCCCATTTTACCTGTCCTACTTTCTTTTTTGAGTTGTCCCAAAATAAGTGTTTCATTTCCTTTTATGGAAAGAAATATGTGGCCTACACCATTTCACTTTACTATACTCAAACCTCAACCACAATTTTTACTTTTTCAACCACTTCATTAATAATCGTGCCAAGTCAAACTAAGACACACAAAATGGGACGGAGGTAGTAATTGCTAAAAAAATGTAGATAACAACCTAAAATATTTTCAATTCTTATACTCTTTGGAACTCCTACTTCCTTGGTCAGTTGTCATTTCCTCCATGAAATGACGAGTCAGCACTATGTTTAGTTTTGGAGTTTGTCGGGGGGTATTCAACGAATCGTGAAAACACACAAGCATCTCAAGAGATTGCACGCTCAAGCTCGTTCTATAATTAGTCAAGACTAGGGATGGACCCGGGTCAGTTTGGTCCCAATTCCGGGCCAAAACCGCCTGGCCCCAAAAAAATTGTTGATTCTGACCCACTTTATTCCTGGTCTAGGTTGATTCTGGGTACCTGACCACGGAGGAGAATTTTGTTGTTGAATCGGGGGAGAGTTTTGTTTATGCTGGCGTGGGGGGGGGGGTCAATCGTGGGGAACGATTGCCCCCTAGTCTCTCCAAAGCGGAGGTTCGCTCTAGAGTGCACTCCCCTCGCCGTTGTTGGGGACACTGCTGTCGTGGCGGCTGCTGGAGGTGATGATGGACACCTGGTCTCGGTGAACCCCAGTTTGCACCCAGGAGGTTCATCGAGAGGCTTTGGTGGGTAGTTGTCCTGTCACTCAGCCTGTTGAAGATGGGGCCCCTCCCACTTGGATCGAGGATTGGTGTTTTCACCCCCTGAGGTTCTAGAGAGATGGGGGATCTCCGAGAATCGTTAATGGTGATGGCATTCACGCCTTCACCATTGCGGCAGCGGTAAAACATATGGCGTGTCGTGTAGCGCAACAACAGGACTGAGGGTCGATGTGGGGCCACGAACTGCTGCGCTGCCTAGGGGTGAGAAGTGTCAGACTGTTGTGCTAGCTAGGGGCACGACAAGAACCGACGTGAAAGGTTATGGGTTCATTTCCTGGTGGTGCAGTGGAGATGGGACCACCAGTGCATCGGGCCGTTTGATCAACTGATGGGACCTCGATCGATCCCGCTCTCAGGGATTGTGGTATTGAAGCCACTAGAGAAATCAGCATGATGACATTGTTTGCTGCTCCAGTTGCCGCCTGGTCATGTAGCGCACGCAGAATCTCTGCAACTTAGAGATGAGGACGCCAACCGCGATCGAGGGGTCTGTATCCAAAAGGTTATGCAGTTGCGGAACCACCCGACTAAGCGGCATTGCCGCCGCATCCCTGTTATGGTAGATCTGTTAGCAGAGGTCTGTCGAGTATTGTTGGATCTGTTGACAGAGATCCACAGTGGTAAAGGTGATTTGCTTGCCCTTAGAGGACCTCCTAGTGCCAGAAGGATGGTTGTCTCCACAGAAGGATCTGAGTTGGCTGCCTAAGTCGTTGACTGTTTGCTTCTCTGTGCTCTTTTCACCATTTTGACTATTGAAAACTTATTTGGAGAGGATCTAGACCTCATTAAAATCCGGACTCTCAACGAGAGCACCAAATGACAGCTTTATTGACTCAGAGGTAGGCAAAACTGGAGGAGAGTTAGAGAACATGTTAAGTATAGATTGAGTAAGAAATTCGGCAGAGTAGCAATAAGCTTGAGAATTCAGAATGTGATCTCTTTCCACAAGCCGGAAGATGATATTTATAGTGTACAAGCAAATGTTTGGGGATCAAGAATAGGTAACCGCCCCGGCCACTAGTCTATTGACATGCATAAAGCTAATTGGAGAGATAAAATCTAATTGATTGGTATTATTGTACCGACTTTTCTTCTTTGCATACTGGAATGGATAGATAAGCCACATGTGTAACTTGGCAGCTGGCAGGCGTAACCACACTGGCTGACGTTAACCCTGGAACAACTGTCATGTAGTGGCGTAATCCTGAATGTTGTGATATCGTAGTGCGAAAATGTCTAAGCCCACAATCAATATTTGTGGTCCCGAGCTTGGTCGTGGAGGTCGTGCTCGAGGGTAATGTGCTACTAAGAGGTGGGGAATCTCAGCTCATGAAGTAGGAATGTCTCTGTTGATCTTGAGCTCGTAGTGCGGTGCTAGGCCTTAGCTCGGCATTCCAGGTACTTACGTGAGATAGGTGAAAATTCCATGTTGATGGCATCTTTCTTAGTCAGCAACTCCTCAATGTGGTTGGTCGTGCTTCCTAGGTCAGTCACACCCCTCTTGCGAACAACTTAACCATAGACACCGACGGTGCAGGCAGGTCGGGTAGGCATCCGCTCTAGAATGATACCCATGGTTTAGAAGGCGAGATTCAACTAGATCTTGTTGGTCACCTCAGGCTAGAAGGTATTCCTTCATCCTTCTTGCAGCTTAGATGGGCTTCCCGATTCAGCGGATGATGGATCCGTGATCAATTAGGATGCATTGTACGCCCTCATGACCAACTCACCAAGCTGACGACTTTATATGCTTGGATGGACGTTGGTGAGCAACCTGCTGTCATCCGGTTCCTTCCCAAATCATCGAACAAACTCGAACATCCTGAAGTCACCCGACACTTCTTGAGGTTGGCAGATAAGGGTGAGAAGTAGGCAGTCACCATCCGACAGTTCCCTAGGTCGGTCGCCCACGTTTAGCAGGTATGTGACTTCATGGCACTTTTATTGGATGAGGGGGAGCAGTTTTTCCACCCTATAACTTCCAGATTAGACATCCCTTCAAACCCTTCCAGGCTTGTTACCAAGTCTTCCCAAGTTACTCTCACGACTACTACGGGCGACTTTCACTAACGAGCCACTGAAACCCTAAGCTGGTCTCCCCTATGGGTGATGATTTTCCAGGGCCGAACACTCAAATGATATATGTTTTGTTTATAAATTTTATGTTCATAGACCCTCTTGATCTTGTAAAGCATTTTAATTTGTCTTGTTTGCAGGGTTTACTTTAAGAATGTGTGGGCATTCAAGGTTGTAATCATCTCTTGTGCATAGCTCTAGTAAGGGTCACGAGGGCAATGCGGCCCTGAAGGAATCATTGGAGCATGAGGAAGATGGACGAGGAAGATAACTTCATAGAACTCAACAAGAACTGATTAGAAGGTAGTCCCCCGTGGTGAGGACGACATTGCAATATGGAGTCCGCAGTGGAGCTCCCTATCGGTGGCGTCTTCAAGATGTATTACACCACTATCCCAGATGGGAATGGGTCCGCTTAGCCATGACTTCGTACTCTTTTGTGTAGCTTGAAATTGCCAAATGTAAACTTTGACTAATTGTTAATTTTCAATTCATACTTTTCTTTTTCTATACTTTGTGTTACGAATACTAAGGCAATATATTTGGGAATCTGGTATCTCTAACTGTCTAGGGAGGGCGGTAGGCCGGCATGATCGGGCCTATTTGCGCCCCTCCCGATCGGATATAAGTGATATGTTCAATGCTAATATGGAATCAACTAGTGTGCGACTTGTTCGGCCAGCAAGGTCGGACCTCGAACGTACGAGAAGGACCTTTAGATATTGACATCCCAAATGGTCATGACTTGGGGGCTAGTTCTATTGTCGACTTAACCTTCCTGCTTGATCGGAATTGGGGAATAATCTGGCCATTCCCGCTAGGTCAGCCGAAAAACGGAGGTGAGCCCTCCATGATTTAATAGGTTATTGGCATATTTCCTAATCCGCTATAAGGATGGCGAGGTGAGTCAATTCTCGATATATTCCATTATTTCTTCCGAGTTTCCCCTCAATACACGATGGGGTATCTTGTGGTCAATAGTCGTGAGCATCGGAAACTTTTCAAGAAGAATAAGACCTCCATCAAAGGCCGGGAAGAGCTATTTTCTTCTTTCAAGTCCCCAACGCCCCCATTCCCAAGCCGGTGGAATTAATTCCCCCCCAAGGTCAAGGACCCCTCACGTCTCGGACGCCTTAGGGGATCATATCACTGTTGTGGAATGTGTCGGACCTATTCCACATCTTGGATTATGTTAATGTTAAGAGTCTTGCCAAGGTCAAGATAGGTACCGCCCACACCCCTAGATTGCTTATTGAGTCCAAGTATAAAGGCTCAGGCGGTCCTATCTCGTGCGGGGAGTTCCCCTCTGGGTTCCAACAGCTCATCACATATATTGAACTCTCAGTCCTAACTCCCTTGTGTCTCGTTTTCAGGTCCCATTGTTGTAACCAAAGGGCAAATGGGGGTTGATCGTTTGAGGCGGATTCGAGCCAACAAATGCAAGAAGAAAGGGACCAAGAAGGAGGAAGATGTCGTTCGCTATCCAGAGCAGTCATATACTCACTTTTCATCTGCCTCTCAGCTCAGGTAGCAAGAACCGGGCGATGTTCACTCCTGACCGGTCCATGCAAGCTCCGACGTTGGTAGCAAGGCCCAAGCGCCGGGCGGTGACGCCCCTCTCCAAGTTGCCCCCTTCAGTCTGTGATAGGGGCTTGCGCCAGAGAATCCCCCGGTGCCGCCTGCTAAGCTCCCTCGAAGTGACGGTAGTGATCGATTCAACCTGATCCTTGAGGGCCAATGTCTTCTTGGCTCGGCCTCGAGCGTCCTCTGGGAAGACTTCATCTCCCATTCTGATGCGGAGGTCCATCCATGTTCCTCGTCCTTGTCGAGGAAGGAATGTTCCTCACCTGCTTCTAGGTTTTCATTCTTCTGTTCGTTCTTGTTCTGTTATCTAGTATGGGTGTCCAACTTATCTGCCATTTAATGCTCGACAGGCTGGCGTGCACGCTCTCTAGGCCTGGGCCGCCTGGGGAAAAAGTTGATTAATGGATCAATGCTTGTGATACCATGAAACGATATGAAATGTTTGGAAATATTTTCTATATATGATTATAAATGTATTGATACATTTGTAGCTACAAAAGTTTAACTATACAAGGACTCTTATGAAGATAATGATAAGAGAAAGAGATTTTTCCTAAAATATTATTAATTAAAGTCATGGACAAAAATATTACTCTTAGTAACTATTAGTGACTATGTTTAAACATTATATCATAATAACTTACATGTGTTTACTAAGCTGTAAATTTGAACATAATTATAGTCACTAATAATCAAGTACTCCGTAATATTTTTTCCTTTCACATTTTATATGGTAATACTATTGGAATTTTTTCTAAGAAGAATAATTGTGATGGTCTTACTTTCTTTTTTGCATTGTTTGAGAATGAATGTCATGTTTCATTTTTGGTAAGAAATTTGTAGTTCATATCACTTTAAATTACTTTTTTTTAAATGAATTACTTTATTAATAATCGTGTTAAATTAAAACAAAACATCACATACTTCCCAAAAAAACTTTTAATTCCGAAAAAAAGAGGTGTAAATGCGAGTTGGATGTGTGGCTTCTTTTTACCGCTCACTTAACACGCATCCCTCTTGACTCTTCTGCCCATTATAATAGATACATACATCTGCAAGTCTGCAGACACAAATATCTGGTTATTATTATATACACAGAATCGGATCAAATTATTTAGGATGTGTGTCCAAAGCTGTTTCGTTGGAGCCTTGAATCTGCTGGTGGTAATATCTAGAGGGCAATTCTTCAACTGGAGGGAAAGAGAGAGAGGGAGGGAATCAATGGAGTTTTACACATACCCATCTCATCCTCGGCCTTCATCTTCAACTTTTTCTTCGTTTTCATTTGAGAACCTGGTTGACAAGGCCAAGGAATTCTTCACCTTTGCTATCTCTTCTTTCATTGGCAATGTCTTTTCTGCCATCTTTACCTTCTTCTTCGCCTTAGGTATGCATTTCTTTCTCAAATATCTTATTTTTCTGGTTTTAGTAGCTTGAATTTCTTGATCTATATGCATAACTATCCTCAGGGTAGCATACATGCGATGTGGTGTTTTTTTCTGTGTTTGTTGTTCATCGAGGAGTTTTATTGTAGGATAGCCTATTCTTCTAGGGCTTGTTTGGTTTTGGGATTCCGGATGGAAGGGTCTGAGGGAAGGGCATGGGATTGTAAAATGTTTCTACATTTAGAGATTAGAGATTAAGTGCAGATTAGAAATGAAGGTTTCCAGTCATTAGATACTAATAGTTGGAAGTAATGAAGATTTTTTTGACTTTGTTCTTGCAGTGGGTACCTTATTAGGAGCAATGACTGGAGCTTTGATTGGCCAAGAGACCGAGAGTGGGTTCATAAGAGGGGCTGCCGTAGGTGCTATCTCTGGGGCTGTTTTCTCTCTAGAGGTCTTTGAGTCATCTCTGCTGTTGTGGCAGTCAGATGAGTCCGGAATTGGGTGTCTCCTTTACTTGGTAAGCAAACATGACCTCTTAGCTCTCACCGACGGGTGGCTTGATAAGTGGCTGATGTGCGTTTGGGGAATTGTATTTTGATTACTTTCCCTTTTGAGGTTACTGCAAACTGGGGGAAACCATGCAAACTGGGGGAAACCATCCTATGTGCACAAATAGCACCATCATTTTTAAATAAAAATACGATTCATACGGGCCTAAAAAGGAACCAAGGTAGTTAATGAAGAGAATATGTATTTGTTCTCTTCCATAGTGAGTCCCAAGTTTCAGTAAAAGAA
This sequence comes from Cuscuta epithymum, assembly GCA_945859915.1. Taxonomy (NCBI): domain Eukaryota; kingdom Viridiplantae; phylum Streptophyta; class Magnoliopsida; order Solanales; family Convolvulaceae; genus Cuscuta; species Cuscuta epithymum. Next base: position 4,765,339 of record CAMAPF010000059.1, read on the forward strand.
AACGATTGTTCAACTTGTACTTTGTAGAAATGTTCTATGCTTACTCCTGACTGCAACTTGATTGCATCATTCAACTCTTGAACATAAAGACGTTGAAATACATTTAAGTTTGAAGGGACTGTAATGGCTTGCTCATTTGGTTCAGTGGGCATGGGTAGGATAGCTTAGCAGCATAACCATATTCTGACCAATTTCGCTACTTTACTATTCATTAATCCAGTTTTGTTTTGTAGTATGTTGATTATATGGTTAATTGTTGAGCAATTGGTAAATTTTATAGATTGATGTGATTGCAAGCCTTTTGAGTGGTAGACTTGTTCGTGAGCGTATTGGTCCGGCAATGCTAAGTGCGGTGCAAAGTCAGGTACCCCATTACTTCTCCAAGTGCCAAGAGATTTGTGAAGTGTTACACACATGTTAGGTGATAGAGCCCCCCCGCCTATGTAAGGACTTATCGGGGTTTAGCAAGATCTAAGTGGAAAGAGGCAGGATCTTTGCAGAAAAAAGACTAGAAATCTAATTATATAAGGCTTTTTTCTCCAATAAGGTTTTTACTTTTAAGTTGAAATCCCAAGTCATTAAATGCTATGAGTGTTTGTCAAACTCCAACTAAGAATTTGATGTGGTAAGCTTCAAGCCTTCAACACGAACTTTAAAATTGGTATGCTCCAATTAACATTCTTTTTGTAAGGACGTGTTAAGTCATGCAGCATTTGTAGAATAGTACTAGTAAAAAAATAAACTTACATGTAAGACATTGAGCTATGTATCCCGGTATAGATGGACAGAGGCCATAGGTTGTGATTCGTGTCAAGAAGAGATTTTTATTACAATGCAACTGGGTAAGATTTTTAACTGTGCATCAAAGCTAACAGTTTCAAATTATCTATCAGATGGGAGCCATTGAAGCTGCATATGACGAGGCATCTAACATTTTTGACCTAGGCGGTTCGAAGGGTTTACCAGGAGATTCAGTCGAAAGGATTCCCAAAATAGTAATAACTAGTGATAACAATGTTGATGCTTCTGGGGAGAGAGTCTCGTGTTCAGTGTGCCTACAGGTACCTCTCGCATATGTCTTGTTTTGCTGTTCACATAACACTAATCCCTTTACATCTCTGTGTTGAATAGTAATACCCGACCAGTCTTGTTTAAAGAGTTTTTATTCTCTCATGTGATTATAGGACTTTCAGCTCGGTGAGACGATCAGAAGTTTGCCGCAGTGCCATCACATGTTTCACCTACCATGCATTGATACATGGCTGTTGAGGCACGGCTCCTGTCCATTATGCAGAAGGGATCTGTAGAATAGTGCCCCAAGCTCTGTAAATTATATAGTAAGGTTCTTAACTATCGTTATCTGCCATGCTTTTATTTGCAAGCTATATTCGTCATCACGTCCTCCCTTAGTACTTGCTTACTGCATACCAATTTTCCAAGAAGCCTATGTAATTACTCCCCAGTTTGTGCTTGTTTTAGTTCTTTCGTTGTACTCGACTTATCACCTTGTAAAGAAAAAGTTTTGGCCTCAGGACAGTCTTCAATTCCTTACCATTATGTTTTGTTGCATTCAAGCTTGTTTCTAATAAGTGCTGAACGCTTTATGACCATTTGAATTGGCACTTTTTACGACATAGAGCATAACGGTCCCGTCTATAGGGAAAAATACTTGAGCTTCGGTATACTCCACTTGCCATAACAAAAAGACTGAAATTGTCAAAGTTTCGATACGCAAATTATACCGTACATCCGGTTGTACAGTGAGCATCGTACAGCCGGCATTTTTGTAATTAAATTGATGCTTTGCAATTCATCGACGACGGGAAAGATGGATGGAATTTGAAGCAGACGACCAAACGCCTCTCATCGTCATTCTCCTTCTCGGAACTCTCTTCCCCTGCCTTCACCTAACCATTCAGCCCTGAATCAAGATGAATCGATGCAGATTCATTCAGGCTGGTCCAGATGAACCGTCTCCTTCTCGGAACTCTCTTCCCATGCCTTCCCCTAACACTTCATCCCTGAATCCAGATGAATCGATGCAGATTCATTCAGACTGGTCCTTGACAACTTCAACAATAACTTGGTCCGTTTCAAATAATCTGAATTTGAAGTATTTTGTAGATTTGTAGGATCAAATTGTTGACCGAATTCACTAACAATACATATATATGTAGTATTTGAAGTTACGTAGATAGAATTTGTCAAGCAATGAATTTGTCAAGCAAATTTGCAAATTCATTTGCAAATTTGTAGCCTGAGGTTTGTCGTTTCCTATTCTGCAGGGATGCGCCGCTCACCTAATAAGATTTTACAAAAGAAAAAGAAATGAGCATACATAAGAGTATATTGAGTAGTGTACATATTTCAAATGAGCTTTTAAATTTTTGGAGGTTCATTTTGTAGGTTTTGTATGCTCATTTTGTATTATGAGCATAGGTTATGATACTCATTTGTATTCTTTTAATATTTAATAGAAGAGTATATTGAGTAGTGTACATATTTCAAATGAGCTTTTAAATTTTTGGAGGTTCATTTTGTAGGTTTTGTATGCTCATTTTGTATTATGAGCATAGGTTATGATACTCATTTGTATTCTTTTAATATTTAATAGAAGAGTATACTCATTATGTAATTACTCATTTGATATCATTGCTCATTTGATAAGTTATATATGTTTATTTGGTACTGATGTTATGCTCATATTAAAATGTTATCTCAATGCATATTTCAAAAGTAACATATTACATTAGATTCAAGTAGAAGTTAATTACAGACACTATAGCACAGACCATGATATTCAATTGCATGTTCTTAATACTCAATTGAGGAAATTTGATGCTCAATGAAAACGTCTTGATGCTCGATCAATAAAAAAACTTATGCTTGTCATACTAATGCTCAGTTTATAATTTATGAATGCTCAATTGGCACTCAATTGCACGCTTTTAATACTCAGTAGAGGAGGTATAATGCTCAATGAAAAATGTCTTGATGCTCAACTAACAAATCTTATTATTTTCATATTAATACTTATTTTGTAAGCTACATATGCTTAATCGATATTGATGTTATGCTCATTTTTAAAATGTCATATGCATATTTCAAAAGTATATTCAAATATTTAACTTTATAGGGATTGATTGTAGATATAACTTAATACGTTGCTATAAAAGAAAAAATGTAAAAAGAAGGTGAATTAGAAGATATGAATCAGAGATTGTGATGCTCAATATTAGACTCCTAATACTCAAAAGAATAGGTCTACTGCTAATTAAAAAATCATTAATGATCATTTAACAGAAGGCGTTATTTTCATCTCAATATAGGAGGTTTGATGTTCAATGAAAGTGTCGTGACGTCCAACTAACAAAGTTGTGTATGTTCATTTGATACTGATATTATGCTCATTTTTAAAATGACATATCGATGCATATATCAAAAGTACCATATTACATTGAATTTCCATATTGAAGTTTATAGAAGTTCATTATAGATATAATTAATAAGTTTTTATAAAACAAAAAATAAGAAAAAGAAAGTGATTTACAAGATATGAAGGAAAGATCATGATGTTCATTACTAGACTCGTAATACTCAATAGAATACGTCTGATGCTCATTAAAAGTGTAATAATGTTCATCTAACAAAAATCACGACTTTCACTGAAATTACGAAAATGCCACCGCTTTTTAGTTGTGATATCAACTTTCTTGTAATAGAATTGTGCTCATTAATAGACTTTCAATACTCATTAGAATTGGACAACTGCTCATTAACAATACACCAATGCTCATTTAGCGGAAACTGTGAATTTCATTTAAATTATTAAAATGCCACCGGCTGTATGGTTCTCACCGTACAACTGGCTGTACAGTATAGGGACTCGTTTTGATATACTTGGTATGATACCGTGCCAAATTATTTTAGTATGGTACCAATGATATACAGTTATTATATCTAAAGCCCAACCAAAAAAATTAAAAAATACTAAAATCGTTCAGGAGGATAAAGAATTCTTTATATTCTTGTTGCTTGTGTGTTTGATTACCTTTTTTGTCAGAGATTAGTATTGTTTTATGTGTATATATATACGAGTATGTTGTTTGAATTATTGTTATATACGAGTATTTTTTTAAATTGAATGCTCAGTTATGAATCGACTATTATTAACATTTCGTACATGTTTCTAGTAATGATTTTAGTACAACACTTATAATTTCGATTTTATATGTTTCGTTTAGTATATAGGAATTTTGGTGTATTAAAATTTGAGTACGATATCATCAAAAAAAAAAAAAATTGAGTACGATAAGAGTTTTCTTAAGAGAGAAGATATGATAAGATTTTCCATCAATATGGTTCTTTTCAAAAATTAGTCTTCCGTCCCCTGATATATTGAATCTATTGATTGATAATTGACAACACATGGGATAGTCTCCGCGGAGTGCCTATACCGTACACCCGGCTGTACGGTGCAAATCGTACAGCCGGTGGCAATTTTGTAAATTTAGTGAAGATCATGGTTTCTGCTAGATGAGTATTAGTGAAATGTTAATGAGCAGTAGTCCAATACTCCAATTGTAATGAGTACTAATAATCTAGTAATGAGCACGGTGTCATTACATGAAAGCTGATATCACAAATAAAAAACGGTGGCATTTTTGTAATTTCACTGAAAATCGCGATTTTGATTAGATGAGCATTAATACATTTTTAATGAGCATCAGACATATTCTACTGAGTATTAAGAATCGAACAATGAATATTGTGATATCAACTTCATATATTGTAATCCACTTTTTTTCTTATTTTTTTCTTTTATAAAAATTCATTAAATTGTATGTATAGTAAACTTCTATGAACTTCCATATGTGAATATAATGTAATATGATACTCTTTTAAATATGTATTGGAAGAACATTTTAACATGAGCATAATTCGAGTACTGCATGAGCATGTGTAACTTACAAAAAGAGTATTAATATGAAAATCATATTTTTTTAGTTGAGTATCAAGACATTTGCTTTGAGTATCAAACTCTCTTTATTGAATCTAATAGTACACCAATATCAAATGAGCATACTCACTTTACGAATGAGTATCAAAAAATTCAAAAGGCTCATTCAAAATGAGCATATATAGCTTACGAAATGAGTAGTGAAAAAATTTAAATGAGCATTACACCAATATGCATGGATATCACATTTTGAAATGAGCATTACACAAATCTAAATGAGTATACATAAATTATGAATAATAACTTATAAAAATTCTTAAAGAAAAAATAAAGAAAAGAAATAACTAAAACAGGAAAACAACAAAAAGTGAAAAGCAAGAAACGATTAAATGAAAAGCCACCGAAAAGTGAAAAGCAAAGAAACGATTAAATGAAAGTGAAAAGCAACGAAAAGAAGAGGAAACCAAAAAGAAAAGAAAACGGAGTAAAGCCATAGTGCGTGAGAGGTACTCCGTATTTCCCAAGCTTGGCGCTGGTAGTCCGTAGCAGCCATCAGCGAAAAAGAAAAAAATCGGCGGACGAGCAGTGGGGAAAAGAAAAGCAGCAGCATCCATTAACCTAACCTTTACCACTGAACTTGGATTTAATTACAAAAAAACCCGGCTGTACCATGCTCTAGGTACAGCCGGCTGTACGGTATATATTACGGTCTCCGCGAGGTCGAGAAAAAACGAGGAAATGTTAAGTTATTCATGTCTTTGGTTATTTGATAATTTTGGGGATATCTTAATTTTCTTCCGAAAATACCTTCAATTTATTATCACTTTTCATTTAATTAATGTGATTTTTTTTCTCACAATATTTTACCTTTTTTTTTAATGTCGGTAGGCAAACCACCAAAATCAGTGGGGCAAACGCCAGGGAACGTTTGCCGAATTTTATTAAAATTAAAAAATACAAAAGAGATGGGGGTCATACCAAAACCTCTCGGGAGGCATACCTGACCCAAAACTCCAAGAAAAAAAACTCAAAGGAAGAAATAGAAAGGGTCAGAATATGAAGGGGTGAAGTTTCTTAATTTAGTCTCCTCCCGATCAAGCCTAGCAAGAGCGTGAGCAATCCCATTCATTTCCCTAAAAATGTGCTGAATTCGGATATAACGAGTCTGGCAAATCTTCAGGGCTTCATGAACCGAGCTTTGCAAGTATACCGGCGCCATACCTTTCTTTAGCAAGATCCTTGTCGTCATTTCCGAATCAGATTCCAATCGGAGATCTGAGTATCCAAAGCGAGCGCACCATTGAAGAGCTCTAAGAATGACCAGATAGACTTTTGATATGGAGTGTTACTTTTGTCGCACTTACGTGTACACTATTTTCCGGTCAATATAAATTGTTCTTAATCTTTTATTTTATATATCCAACTTTTATTAATTCTGATTTTTTCAAATTTATAAAACTTTTTATATAGTTTCTAAAAATGTAAACTTTATTTACCAAAAATAATATTATTATTGATAGAGATAAATTAATTTTATGGTCAGTCAAATGTCATAAATTGTGTGACAACTTCTAAGTGGGACGGGGAGAATGTTTTTTAATTATATTTGCATGTCTTTTCTTATTCTTGTTATTTCTTGTTATTTGCATAGTTTTTTTCCTTAACATTTAAATTTTAAAAAGTTTTTATGTTATAGGACTTATAGGTTATTTAAGTTTTTGATGAGTGGATATCAAAATTTAATGACAAAATTGTTATTTTTTTTAAAATTTAAAAACAACTTTTACGAATAGCTTGAATAGTTTTTAAATTGAAAACTTTTTTAAATGATAGATAAATATACTTAGAATACTCTCTGAACAATTTTTTTTAGTTTTTACAATTAAACGTACTTTGCTTAAAAATAATTCAATTACTTTTGATTCTATTTACTATTACAACATGTCTTTTTTTTTTCTTTGATTTAAATTATTTTAAATGTAGGTTGTAATATGGGTATTCTCATCATCATGGTCATCATCATTATCTCAGTGCCAGAAAGGCTCCCACCTATGGTAAGGTAAGGGGAGTCGGATGTATGCAATCTTACCCCTGTATTAAGGCACAAAGAGACTGTTTACGGATGACCCATAGTGAAAATCGCGTCGAAAATTGCATGGCCTGATGGTTGCTTCATAACAAAGATGCGCATACAATTTAGTGAGTCTTTTGCTATATTTTTATCATATTCCCAAGCCAAAAAATAGTGAGTCTTTCGCTCCATTGCAAATGATGGAAATAATATAGGTATTCTCTTAAGCGAAAATATTTAAAAAACCATCGAAATGATTCATTGAATCTGCAATATACGATAGCATTCAATCAAAGAAATTAATGTCACATTATCTTAATCTTAATCAAACAAAAATGAAAATAAGTTGGATAGATTCTTATTTATGTAATATACCCAGTAATCTAACATTTTCATGGTTCGTGGTAATCTGACATTGATTGAACCAAATGAGCCCTTAGTGTAATACAAAGGAGGCACACTGGCAATGAAACTCAATTTTGTTCACCTCTTTAAAAGGATGATGTTCATCCTCCATATATATATGTCATGTATATATATATATGTTCATCCTCTTTAAAAGGATGATAATCTTTTTTGACAAGCACTAGAATTGAAGGCCACCGGGAGGTTTACGATGAAGATTTGAAGGCAAAGGAGCTCTAGAATTGGCTACGAGATCAAAAGAAGATAAATAGAGCTTCTAAACGGTGATCAGGATGACGTTCTGTCAGTCTTGCACGCATATCTCTTTGTAGAAACATCCAAAGCACACGATTCAAGTTCCATATGAAAGCCAACGTCAAGGGCTACAAATCATATGAAGACACTATTCCGAGAATATGAGAGAAGAAAGGTGAAAACAGACGAGGAAGTCGGATGATCGTTGTTGCGATTTCAGAATGCGACCTTCCACCATTTTATTCATATCTTTTGATTGGATGATTCAAATCCAGTTTTGCAAGTTGTGGTGGATAGAGGACTTCATTATCTACAACTTTCATGAAGGAAGCATCTTCAAATTCAGAAAGGAAGACACGATCATGCCCAGGGAGGCACGCCGTGCCTAGAGAAGACAGATGTACCAACTCCATGGAATGCCAGGCACGGTCGTGCCTAGCAGGGAGGAATGCCATGCCTGGCCATGATGCGCGGGACTCCTCCGGAGGCACGGTCGATGTCACGGTCGTGCCTGCCTCCGGAAATCACAATTCACTAATTCAGCCCAAATTTCACCCATTTTTTTCTATTCAAACAACCTGTAAACCCCCATTTTGAAGGGGGGGGGGGGCTAAGAGAGAGTGCCTAGCATGAAATTTAGAGAGCTTTTCTGTGACACCGCACCCGAACGTCCTTGAAAATTCAATTTAAAAACTGAACGTTTATGTATTGAATTCCCGATTTCCAAACAATTGTAAAACGATTAATGTTTTACGTAGCGCATGATTGATTATTGTACTGTTCAAACTCGTATATTAGTGTCGGGTTTGAAAATACTTATTTGGGCCTTAAAGACAAGTTGAGGAAGGATGGGCGGCCCAAACATTATTTTGGGCCCAACCTGCTAAAAATAGTAAGTATTCAAGAATGGCGTCCTAGGCTCACTCGAGGGTGACCCACACGGATAGTAGTCCAATAATATGAATGACAATGTCAAAATAAGTGATAGAATGATTAGAGAAGAATACAAATGCCTATGGTCACATCTTTGAAATTATTGAGCTAAATAATGGGAGTATGTTTTTCTACTATAGTATTCATCATGTAAATTATTGGGATGATCCTAGACATATTTGAGATCAATAAAATGATGTAGGGAGTTGACTTGTTCTATATAAATTACAATGAGTACAAAAAGACATCTTTTGACAAAAGATAAAACAGTAAGACCCATTTTTTCATTTTTGAATGTATTGATTGATATTTTGCTCCCAAAATAATTAGGGAACACCATGTTGCGCCCCATCTCTTCCTTCCACATGCAAGACAAGGAAAATAATGTTAGGGGCAGCCACAGCTGACTTTAGGGGCTGGACTTGACAAAGGAAGCAAGAGGAAACCCCACCTAGTCTATTTTCGCACAAAAAGATAGTGCTGGTTGTCTCCCTCCATAAGTGAAGTTATACTCGACCAAATAACGTGTATAAGGTGTCCTTGGATAGCCATTGAAGTCTAGTTGCATATTTGAGTGGTTTCTAAGCCAGAGGGGAGAGCCTACCATACGAAAATCGAGCTGGAGTGAACTGTTGTGTGTAAACTTGAGCAGTGAGAGTGTTGAGGCTGTTTGGTTGATATCTCGAGTTATACCAATCCAAATAAGGCGTGTAAGATATCAAACTAAATCTCTCAAGATGAGGAATTCGTGAAGGTCTGGTTTGCATCAATCGGAGTAGTGGAAAGCTTCCAAATAGTCCGAGAAAAACACAACCTCGCAGGAACGGATCTACTCTTCTAAAGTGAGTTTTAACCCCAAAACCTTTCCTTTCATTTTCCAAATGATATGAACGATTGGTGGGACTATTATACACTACTGCAAGTGTATACTATGTCCTTGTAAAGTTGTTTTATGTGTGTAAAGGTTAGATACTAACCTAGATCAAATCTTGGAAAAACTAGGAAATGAGTTCGCCGGAAAACACCCATTCTAGGGGCTGTTTTCGTATCGACGTTTAGGGGTTGAGCTAGCACTTTGAGGAGGCTGTTTAACACTCGTATTTAAGCAAGGAATCAGTTCTTAATCCACCTCGACCGAAGCTTTGACCATTGGATCAAGAAGGAAAAGTTTAAAGCTCAATTAAGGTGAGGATCGACATCTAATTGCTTACAACTTGTAGGTTAAGCATGAGATTACCTAAATGCCTAAATCATAATTTTTCATGGATTATGTTGATTAAATATTGATGAAATATTGATATAGTTTCCAAAGAATGAAATTGGAAGTGATTTGAGGTTGTATGAATTAAGAGATTAAATGAGTTATAAATGAACTATTTTGTGAAATAGGCATTTTACTCATGTATGAAATATGTTGATACATAAATGAATGTTTATGTATTGAATTGAATATTTAAGTTGCTGCTACATAATTATAAATATGTAGAGAATTAACAAATGAGAATATTTGTATGATAACAATAATCTTAATAGTATTGAAATACTAGTTAGTGATTATTGGAAATTGTTGTTGGAATTGATCCTAAGGATTGGATTGTATGAAATGCACTTGAATATACTCCAAGTGTATGTAATGACTTAGTGTGAAAGTAAGGTTAAGTCATGGGCAGTCTTTAAGAATGACCCATGGTAGTTTATTGATATGTCAATTCTAGGCATAGTTTTGCTTAGGAATTGGACCTTGGTGCATGGTGATGTGATAGAGCCGAGCTCTAGGATGCACGGTAAGGTGGTAGACTTGTAGTCTATGTATTGTATAACTAGAGTCAAGCTCTAGGGCTTGTGTGGTGATGTGATAGAGCCGAGCTCTAGAACGCAAGGTAAGGAAATTGACCCGAGTGACATGAATTGTATGGTGATGTGATAGAGCCGAGCTCTAGAATACAATGTCATGTATTGGGGTTGGACTCTATGAGTTTTAGTGGCTTATAGTCACGGGGAATGGGAATGGTGATTTCTAAATGAACATGGGCCCACGGGCCGACTACTTGACTTTTATATAAAATAAGTATATTTTCAAACGGGGTAACTTAGGGTTACAATCATAATGTACTATCACCCTATTTGAGGGTCTTGTGTTTGAAATACTTGTTGTATATCTATTAGATGCCTGCCACACCAGTACTTTATAGCCGTATAGAGTACTGATCCCTTCGGGGGGGCGTCCCACCACCATTTCAGGTTGAGGCTCGAGCTTGCTACCTGTGCCCGTTGCTCGGGTGATCCTTTGGAGAGAAGACGTGGTTCGTGCCTTCTCCATTCTGTTTTGGAACAATATTAAACATGCTCATGGATATTTTACTATAGAGCCTGCGTGCTCATGAATAGCCAGCCTTGTGTGGCCCTTTTGTTTTAACAATGTTTTCCGCTGCGTTATGAATTACTTATTATGTTTGTTTATGGATGTCATATGTGTGAATGATATTCAAGACGCCTTGTATAATATGAATGTGTTGGACTGCGGTTGACTATTCGTATTGTACGGCGGGTTGTTGACGTGTCCAGGGAGGTCCGGAGCTTGACATTTTCAGCCTCGTTCATCAATCTTTTGGGATTCTTTGTTGGTTCCATCTTTTTAATTAATGACAATTATTTCTATTCATCCCAATTCTGTTGATTCTTCAATTATGAGTTGTGAGTAGTTTTAATTAGGGATTTGGGGTTGATAAAGGGGTTAATCATGATGTATGGCTAGTTTCTTGATGGATTAATTGCATGAATGCCATTTACTTTGTGTTTGAATAATTTAACTGATATCTCTTGTAACCTAGAATCGAGACTAGAATTACAATTGCTTGTAGAATAAATTAAGAGAGATCTAATTTATTTTAGGTCACATTCACACACACTTAATCGTTCGCTAAGAGAATAATAGCGATTAAGGGGCCGTAAACTCGCTCGTCTTGGCAATAATTTAGAATCATGTCGCATGAGAGATCAGCTCGTTCCCCTAAATTATTGTACTTTACGCCGCGAGAGCAGTTAGAACTCAGTAGTGATTAGCTAGGCTCAATTAAATTAATTTCATGTAATTAAGCTTGATCTGCCAGAAATCTAGTTATCCCAGAATCAATCCATGTTCCCTTCGTCATTAATTAGAAAGAACCCCTTAGTTTAATCGTTTTATTCGCATTTTAATTTTCCAGCAACCAATCTCGCACAATCACATTATTTATTTATTTATTTATTTATTTCAATCATTGAATTTAATTAATACTTATTTCCCTTTTGTGGAGACGATACTCGTACATCTACCCTTTACTACAATCTATTTTAAGTGCGAAAAAACTCACATCAGTACACGACAGCGGCGAAGGGGTAAACACCACACTTTTGGGTGGAGTGAACGAAAATCGGGCTCCAGGCAATGATCCCTCAATTCTTAAACAATACTTCATACTTTAGAATATATTTGGTATGATGTAATCAGTTATGTAATGTAATGAGCATTACATGTTGATTCAAGCACAATGTTTAGTATGACATTTTATTTTAAACCGTAATCTAATGTCCATTATGTATGTGGAATTCATTACTTTAATATGTGTAATAAGCTTTACATTAGAAAAATTATGTATTTTAGATTATACTTGTATTTTTTTCGTGCGATCAGCTATTATGTCTCCCAGTAGATGAACTTTTCCCTTTCAAAGCTACATTGTTTTTATTCTTCAGGGGTGTTCTGTCTTTGCTAACCAAACATAGTAATGGAATATTCATTTCATTCCAATACATTAATTTTTTTATTGCATTACATATTTTATTCCATTGCATTGCATTACACCATACCAAACATAACCTCATAACTACTTTGTATTAATTTCCTTTTTGGTTTTCTCACAATTGTGTCCAGTTTCTTTTTGTAACTCTACCGCTTATATACTTTTTCTCTAATTTAACTTTTTACGGTTTGAACTATTTGCACAAATTTTATAAAAGTGTGTAGAATCATTATATACACTCTAGATATATTAATTTATCATTCCAACAATCAACAAATATAATATTGAAAAGTGTATAAAAATAACTGTTATGAAAATTGACGAGAAAGCTACGACACTGAGTAGGAAATAGAAAGTATAAAATTGAAAGTTGATATGGAAATTAGTTGCCAGAAATAGCATGTTTGTAATTTGAATTACAACTTGCATTTTATAGGCGTTTACGAATGGAAACTGTCTTTTGCAATAATGACCGTTTAATTACAAAATTAATATGGAACTAAATACATAATTAAACAACGCATTAATTCATTGACTGTTACTCTTCCAGGATGGCAAGCCAGACATTTGAGCTCCCTCTTTGTCGGGCAAGTGGACGACTTTCTGTTGGGCGACAGGCTGATCCCCTGCTGGGCTGGAAGGCAGGCTCTCCGTTGGGTTGGAAAGCAGGCTCTCGACTGGGCTGGTAGGCAAGCTCCTGTCCGAGCCGATCGGCGGGCTCCTGTCTGAGCCGATCGGCAGGCTCTATGCTGGGTTGGAAGGCAGACCTCCCGTTGGGCAGATAGGCTTGCAGGCCTTCTTGGACTTCTACTTGGCTGGACTCCCGCTCCGCTGGACCTCCTCTCCCTGATGGACTTGAAGGTCGGGCCGACTTGAGCTTTGAGTTGTTGGGTCACTGATCGAGATGGCCTGATGAGATTGTGGACCCGGACTTGGACCTATTAGTCCAAGTCATGAGCTTGGACTCACACGTTCAAGTTCGGGGCCTAGGTCGATTAGGCTCTGGGTCTAGTCCCATAACCCCATCACGAGTCTCACATTGCCTTAGTCAAGTGGTGTACTTAGGCTAAGAAGGAGTAGTCCAAGTCAGCGAGCCCACGCGACACATGTCAAGAGCTATAGGTCTCCATACCTGAGGGCATTCGTTAGACATATGCCTCCTTCTAAATTTGAGAACTCATTCTGGATTTCCAACATTCCCTTCAATTAAATCCAAAATTAGGAATTCAGAATTGAGAATCCAGAATTGGGAATCTAGAACTGGGAACCCAAAACAAGAAATTCAGATTTGGGAATCCACATCAGCTCTCCCCGGCCTTTAGTATTATTGTTTAACCATTATTTTTAGATTTTCATATTTCCCTTTCCTCTCTTCCTTTTCTTTTATTCTTTCCTTTTTCCCTTTCTCTGGAATCCGACATGCGTGTGTGCGTCTCCCGTACCCGCAGTGCCACAGACAGCAATAGACTTAACCAATGACTAGATGTAGGTCAGCCGGCTGACCTCCATCACATGCCGGTGTTACCGACCAGTTCTATGGTCGAACATACCAAAGAAGAAGCCAAAGAGGAACAATTGAAGTTAACGGGAAAAGTGGCTAAGAAAAGGTCCCAACAAGCAGAAGAGTTCTAATAGTATTAGTATTGCTATTTAATATTAAATTGTCCTACTTGGAATAGTCTTTCTCCATTATAATTCTTTTAGAATAGTCGTTTCCTATTATTTTTTGGGAACGCTTACCTCTATTATATTTCATTTAGGATAGCAATCTAGCTTCCTATTATTTTTAGGACACCCTTATTGTCTATATAAGGGGTTCTCAGTTAATTAATAAAACAGTTTTTTGTTGGAGAGAATTAACTCTAGGATTTCTCGACAAGGTCGGAAATCAAATTAATTCTGTTCAGCCTCTTTATTTTTAATCCTCTCTTCAGATTTAATTAAACATAGATTTAGAGTTATCTTCATCTCTCTCCTATCGATCATATCAAGCTTCCCGTTCCAGACCTTGGGCAAGGTCGCTTACCCAGGCCTTAACAACTTGGTATCAGCTTCTAGGACGATGGGGACCGACTCTACTGCTGCCGATTCCCTGAAAACCATGATCGAGAGTGTCGACCAACGACAACTGGCTATTGAACAACAAGTGGAAGATCTGCAAGCATCTATGGACAAACTGCTCGCTCTTTCTGAATAAGTTAACAGTGGAAACATCATCCGGTTCTCCCCAGTTCGCACGCAGAAGAGAAGGAGACTCTCTCCGTCGTGATAACGAAGACTCCTTGGTTCCCAGGTTCTCCAAGATGGAATTTCCGCAGTACGATGGGAAGAGTGACCCTCTGTCATGGCTAAAATGCTGTGAAAGCTTCTTTGTTCAGCAACGTACTCCAGCTCAAGCTAGGGTTGACCCGACGACATTCCACATGACCGACACAATGCAACTTTGGGCTAATCAGTTGGACACGGGCGATTCACCAATCTCTTGGACTGAGTTCCACACAAGATGTACGAAACGCTTTGGCCCGCCGAGTAGCGCCAATCCCGAAGGATAACTTACCAAGCTGCGCCAGACGATCGACCTCGAGCTCTGTATTGAGACTTTTCAACAAATATTAGCTCGCAAGGTGGGGATCTCTGTTCGTATGCAGATTAAGATATTTACAGTCGGGCTCCGCGAGGTTGTCCGCATGGAGGTTGAATACCAGGATCCACTAGACATTACCAGGATCCACTAGACATTGACTCAGCTATGATGCATGCCCGCACTGTCGAACGCAAATATAACCTGCCAAACTGTTCAGCTGAAAATCTGGTGCGACCCCCAATCCAACCTACGTTCAACATTAGCAGCGTCAGTACTTGCCACTGCGGAATCCAACCCAAACCGACGCCAAACAAACCCAAACTTCAAGAAGATATCTCGGGGCAGAGGCTGTTATACTCAGGGAAAAAGGCCTTTGTTATAACTGTGACGATCTGTGGGTTCGTGACCATAAATGCAAACATTTATTCTTCATTGAAATAATAGACGAGGACATGTCACCAGATCAGTTTGAGCCGACTCTCTCTCTTCATGATATGACCGGAATCAGGTCCACTTCGACGATGCAATTAACAGCAACCCTACATGACAAACCCATCACAGTTTTGATAGACTCTAGCCATACTCATAATTTTGTGCATCAAAGGTTGGTCCCAGAAAATATTCACTCCCTTCATCACGGATCCCAACTCCATGTTCTAGTGGCTAATGGGGATCGGGTTCCTATACTGGGAAGATCTGCAAGCATCTATGGACAAACTGCTCGCTCTTTCTGCTAGTTATTTAGAACTTTTGGAAAAAACAGATTTTTTTTTTTAACAAAGGGAGAAAGAATTTTGGTTACAACAGGGAAAAGAAGGCGGAAGATTTTAATGAAGGGTCTGTATTCTGATTCGGGTAGATGGGTGACAAGTCATGGGGAGCTGAGCAATACATTTATTAATTATTTCGAGGAGCTTTTTACCGCAGGAAGGAACCAGGATCCCTCGGGTTTTGACAATGTCTGTAAAGTCATTAATGACAACCAGAATTGCATTCTTTTACGAGACATAACGGAGACTGGGTGAGGGCCGCGGCGTTTAGTATGCACCCGGATAAGGCTCCAGGATCGGATGGTTTGAACCCAGTTTTTTTCAAGCCTTTTGGGATGTTGTGGGACCAACTGTGGTGGACTTTTGTATTAGATTATTCAATATAGGGAGTGTACAGAAGGAATATAATGAGGCTACTATTGTTCTGATGCCGAAGAGGATAACCCTGTGGCTATGGGTGATTGGAGGCCGATTGCATTGTGCAACGTTGCTTATAAAATATTTGCAAAGATTTTAGTGAACCGGCTCAAAGGTTTATTACATGGCATTATTTCCGAAAACCAAAGCGCCTTCATACCCAGTAGATCTATAATTGATAACATTATACTTGCTTTTGAAATACAACATTTTCAAAAGTGTAAAACACAGGGAAAGGAACGTTATGTGGCTCTTAAACTCGACATGAGCAAGGCTAACGATAGAGTTGAGTGGGATTTTTTAAAGCATGTTATGGAGTGCTTCGGTTTTAATGCACGATGGATTAATTTAATCATGCAGTGTGTGGAGACGGTCTGGTATCATATTTAGATTAATGGGGAGCTTTATGGCCCAATTACCCCCTCTCGGGGATTAAGGCAAGGGGACCCGTTATCACCGTAACTGTTTATTATGGTGGTGGAAGGAATAAGTGTCATGTTACAGACAAAAGAACATGAGGGAATTCTCCAAGGAGTTCGAGTGGCTCGTGGGGCGCCAGCAGTTTCCCACTTATTATTTGCTGATGATAGCTTCTTTTTTTTTTGCAGGGCAAATGAGCGGGATTGTTTCATTATCAAAGAGTTACTTGCCCAGTATGCATCAGTCTCGGGTCAGGTGATTAACTTTGATAAATCTAGTGTGCAATTTAGTGCACATGTGTCTTGGGATGACATCGACTATTTATGTAATATTTTTAAAGTTGGGGAAGACAGAGGAGGGGGCAAGTATTTGGGGCTACCCTCGATGGAAACTTGAGATACCCGAAGATTAAATAATTTTTTTGGGCAAGCTTGTGTGGATTGTTTACCTACCAAGCAACGATTAATACAATGGCGAGTTCCGATGTGGCCGAAGTGCCCAATTTGTGGTCATGAGGAGGAAATCTTGTTGCACATTCTTTGAGGTTGCACGCTAGTGCGGCCTATTTGGCGCAACATAGGCTGGAAGTTCTTGTGTGTCGCAGGTCCGAGTTTTGGTGAATGGGCATCCTCGTAGTAGGGAGCAACACGAAGGAAGAGTTTGGCCAGTTCGCTATGTTGTGTTGGAGCTTGTGGAAAGCTCGTAATGAAAAGGTTTGGAAGAATTTTAATCCAAGATGGAAAGGAGCAATTACTTGCGGAGAGACAATGTTGGAAGGATGGCAGGCGGCGCAACTCCCAAAGTCCCAGAAGAAGACCTCAATAAAGGCGGTTGATGCATGGCAGCCACCAGGGAGAGGGTTTGTGAAGATCAATGTTGATGCCGCTGTTTCTAACGTAGGAGATGTAAGAGGCCTGGGTTTGATCGTACGAGACACTAAAGGGGTTTTCATTGCAGGTAAGAGCGTAAGGAGGAGGGGGCGGTTTACACCCGGAACAACGGAAACAATGGCAATCGAGGAAGCTGTTAAGTGGGCTACGGAACGGGGTTGGAACCGGGTTATCGTAGAATCTGATGCCCAACACATTGTACAGGGTCTTGCTCGAGGAGATGACATTCACTATAATGATACTATCCTCCGTTCGGTTTTATTTGCAACATAAGAGTCGGGCACATGTTTTAAGAAAGTCTGAAAACATTTCATTGTTCCTATTTTGCCCTTATTTTCACTGTTGACTATCTACTTTTGTTTAGAATGTCTGACAACAAAACCCATGGCCGTTCTTTTATCTTCTTCACGTTTTCATATCATCCCCTTAATCTTGATTTTCCGTTCTTTCCATTTCTGTAAATTTGAGGTGAGAGCGGCAACCACCTACCATCATCTATGTTGACGCTATGATATCCCAAAATTAAGCGTGTGAGCCATCGACTCTCCATAAACCTTGAAATCAACCAGTCAATGCTGGTGAGAGCTCCAGATCCAGAATCTGTAATCAAGGCGGTGGTATCGAATAACTTTAGCATTCGACGGCAAATTTGGAGCGGTTCAGGTTGTACAGTGACAAGGTGTACAATGGTGACTGGTGAGGACGACGTCAATGGGCAGTGAGTCCGGCTTATGTTTTCTTCTCTCCATCGGTGGCCTAGAAATTTGTGAGGGACGAAAGGTCGGGCCGGAACAATTTATTCATTTGGAAAGTTCGCAGTATTTCATAAAGGATTCATGGCCAAGAAATTGCTTTCAAGATATGGATGTATACAGATGGAATAGGGGAGAGAGAGGTAGCTGACGTGGATATAATTGAGGGTATTAAAGACAGCTGTACACTTTTTTATATCTTAAAATAGAAGTCTTGCAATTATTATGAAACTTCCTCAAAAAGAAAGTGTTGCAACTAAAAAGAAACGAAAGAAGTATTATTTTTAGAGATATTAGATATATGAGGGTAGAGTTTACCAGTATAAGTATCCAGTATGTGCACCGTACAACGAATCAAGCGACTCATACTCTTGCTAGATAAGCGTGTTCAGGGTCTGTAGGTATTTGGTTGGAGAATCCTCCGATTTATATTATATTCCCCCGTCCCTTAAAACTATGTTATCTCTTTTTTGGGATGTCCCAAAAAACTTTGACACTTTCCTTTTTTAATTAATTATTTTGTGGTTTCTGTTATTTCTCTCTCCTCTGCACAAACCTCAATCACACATTTGTACTTTGTAATTCTCCGTGTCGGTCAACTTTGGCAAAGTTTTAAAAGAGGTGTACAATACTTTGAAATGTGGTGATCATTACTATAGTTATTGGATTTCCAAAACAAAAAGGGAACGCAGATAGGATCCTCCCGGCGTATCTAATCTTTGGAAAAAACCCTACTTTAGTTTCATCCATCTCTCCCTCCATCCCTCTTCTCTAGAGTGTATGTAAACATTTTAATGCAATCAATTTTCGGTTTTTCACTTTTTCTTCGACATAATTTTATTCTTACTGTCAAAATCCCGTTTTGGATTTTGTGGAATAGTCGATCGATCGGATGCTCTTCAGTATAGAGCTGGTTTTGGAACCCTAATTTGGAGCTTAGCTCGTTTTTTAGATAGAAATTCTCTAGCTTTAAGGATACGCAAACCCTAGTCTTGAGTGATGACTACTGCTTCTTCTCCAACTAATCACTCCCCAGGGAGCATCGCTGCCGCTGATATCAGCTCTCAAGTCACCAACTGTCCCAAGCCTAGGCGGTCATTGTCAGCGCGTGGGGCTTCATCCGCATGGACTCAGATTGTCCGCAGGTCTGATTCTGAACCAGACCCCTTTGAGTCCGCTTCTGGAGCAATCCTTCAGTCTCCACATTCTCACCCCACTGCTAGTCTCACTCCTGACCAATCCGGAATGTCTTCTGATTCCTCTCATTTACAAGCTGCCGCGCCCACGTCTGCTAATTCATCATCCCCATTGCCCGAGGATGCTCCTGCAAGAGCTGAGGGAGAGAGCTCGGGGAATGATAATGGGAGTGGGAGCAATGCTGCTAAGAAACCAGTCTGGAATAAACCTAGTGGTGCCAAAGAGGAGGTCGGTGCAGTTATGGGTGCTGTTTCTTGGCCTGCTCTATCGGAGTCTACCAAGGCTTCTGCACGATCTGATATGCCTAGAGCTGTGTCTGAGGGCCTGCTTTCTGTATCTCAGGTTTTTTGCATTCCCATGCATTGGTAATAGTAATCTGTATAAAAACTAAAACATCCCTTTCGTGTTAATGGCTCTTCCTCTGTTTACAACTCTGACATTAATATTTGCAACACTTAATTGTTCCCTTCATGTATTTGACGCTTCATTTATGCATATCTTGTCACAACTCCCTGCTCTTTGATTTGTGCACCTTGTCTCTTGGGCACTATGATTTATAAACCTGTTATATTACAAATGATATCATAATTTTGGTGCAAATGCACTTTTGATGTGTTCATTTTGTAGGGAACTTGTATAACGTCATCTTCATCTCCACATAAGCATCTTCATTCTAACAATGGAAATGCTAGTTCAACTCCAAATCATGCTCTAAACCGCCAGAGGTCTTTTAAACGTGGTGGTGGGAATTCTAGCAACAATGTTCAAGCTAATGGAAGCCTCTTTCAGGTACAAAGTGAGGTCGGTGAAATGCCCCCCCAATATGCTGAAAAATCTGGTAACTCTAGTGCAGAATCTTCTTCAAAAGACAATGTGAATCGGGATGGTGGACAGAGAGGATTTGGATCTCAATCACAAGGTGGAAATGAGCATCAACACCCGCGAAACTCCAACAGAAGGGGTAATGGGGGGCCACGACCTCGTGGGGATGGATCCTATAACCGTGTCCATGGTGGTGCTCGTGATCATGAGCGCACCAATCAGGAATGGAATCATAATAGGGGGTTTGGTGGGAGAGATGCCCACATCCCTCCACAAAGATTTCCCTCTAGGCCCTTCATTCGCGGACCTCCTACTCCTCCGCCATTTATTCCTCCGACCATGACCATGCCCATCCGACCATTCAGCACCCCAATAATTTATCCGGGTGAGATGTGTCTTTGAGATCATTTCTATACTTGATTAACTTTATCACTTATCTGACAGTCTACTGATTTTCAATGAGCATGCAGAGGTTGCATCTCCTGTGTTTTATGTACCAGGACTACATCAAGAGTCGTTTAGAATGCCAATGTTTCCTAATATGCCACCTTATTCATATCATGCACCGGATCCCCAGCTGTATAGCAAAATAGTAAATCAGATAGATTATTATTTCAGGTTAGTGTCTCTCCTGCCTCCTCTTCCTTTAATAAAGCAGTCTTGTTGTTTCGAATATGTTTACTTTGTAAACAGCTAACCACTTGTTCTCCTGACCTACTGGTTGCAGTAATGATAATTTAATTAAAGATGTGTTTTTGCGTGAAAACATGGATGAACAGGGGTGGGTTCCTATTAAACTGATAGCAGGCTTCAAAAAGGTGAGTTGGTTGGATTGGATTGTTTTCTCTATTATTCGGAATCATTTTCCTTTTTCTTTCCTCTTCTTTTTTTGCATATACATTTCAAGCAAAATATTATTCTATACATTCATTAAACTTAAAGCTTAACAATTTTGGAAACGGATATACTTTATTTGCATTCTGTTGGAGGTACAAAGAGAAGAATTAACAATGGGTGCTTGTCGCCATGGAACGTGGTGTGCCTGAAATCCACATGGAACGTGTTTAAAGAATTGTAGCTACGCAAGTGGGCAGGGTATTAAGAGAATCCATTTTAAGTATCTCCGTGTCATACTTGTCAGGGCTTCGCCTAGTCGGCTACTAGGCATCCTAGGACTAGGGACTAGGGAGTGGTCGCCGGGTTCCTGCCTCGCCAGAAGAAGAGTAGGCGACCCTGGTGACGTTCAGTCGTCGGGCGTGCTTTTTGCGATAAGGTGTCACTGATTTTTGGTCAGTCTAACCGCATTCGCCGATTTAAGACTTTAGGCTTTTAATTCAAATCAAAGGCCAAATAATCTTAGAAGATCGTTGAGATGTAGAGAGTCTAGAGATGCAGACTCGCAGAAAGCAGGTGGATGCACAGAACTCCCAAAGTAACACTCCCTCTGTTGATAATCTCTTCTCATCTGTTGATTGATTTCTTTATAGGAAAATGGATCGTATAGACCCTTCAACTATCACCAATACATCACATTAACCCATCCACTAATGAAAACATCACTTAAACACATTTACTCTATAAAATAGTCAATTTGATCCGATTTACCGGAAAGCTATCTCTAAACCGGTTAAGTGCATATTTGACTTTTCTTCTTTTCTTTCTTTTTGTTTTTCTTTTCTTTTTCCGTACTTTGTTCTTTTTCCTTGTTTCTCAACCCATTTCCATGCATCTTCCATGTTATAGCTGCAGATTTCTACATATTTGTATTTCATCTTTAAACTCTATTTTTATACATACATATATATATATATATCATCTTTAAACTCTATCTATCTATCTATCTATCTATCTATCTATCTATCTATCTATCTATCTATCTATCTATCTATCTATCTATCTATCTATCTATCTATCTATCTATCTATCTATCTATCTATCTATCTATCTATCTATCTATCTATCTATCTATCTATCTATCTATCTATCTATCTATCTATCTATCTATCTATCTATCTATCTATCTATCTATCTATCTATCTATCTATCTATCTATCTATCTATCTATCTATCTATCTATCTATCTATCTATCTATCTATCTATCTATCTATCTATCTATCTATCTATCTATCTATCTATCTATCTATCTATCTATCTATCTATCTATCTATCTATCTATCTATCTATCTATCTATCTATCTATCTATCTATCTATCTATCTATCTATCTATCTATCTATCTATCTATCTATCTATCTATCTATCTATCTATCTATCTATCTATCTATCTATCTATCTATCTATCTATCTATCTATCTATCTATCTATCTATCTATCTATCTATCTATCTATCTATCTATCTATCTATCTATCTATCTATCTATCTATCTATCTATCTATCTATCTATCTATCTATCTATCTATCTATCTATCTATCTATCTATCTATCTATCTATCTATCTATCTATCTATCTATCTATCTATCTATCTATCTATCTATCTATCTATCTATCTATCTATCTATCTATCTATCTATCTATCTATCTATCTATCTATCTATCTATCTATCTATCTATCTATCTATCTATCTATCTATCTATCTATCTATCTATCTATCTATCTATCTATCTATCTATCTATCTATCTATCTATCTATCTATCTATCTATCTATCTATCTATCTATCTATCTATCTATCTATCTATCTATCTATCTATCTATCTATCTATCTATCTATCTATCTATCTATCTATCTATCTATCTATCTATCTATCTATCTATCTATCTATCTATCTATCTATCTATCTATCTATCTATCTATCTATCTATCTATCTATCTATCTATCTATCTATCTATCTATCTATCTATCTATCTATCTATCTATCTATCTATCTATCTATCTATCTATCTATCTATCTATCTATCTATCTATCTATCTATCTATCTATCTATCTATCTATCTATCTATCTATCTATCTATCTATCTATCTATCTATCTATCTATCTATCTATCTATCTATCTATCTATCTATCTATCTATCTATCTATCTATCTATCTATCTATCTATCTATCTATCTATCTATCTATCTATCTATCTATCTATCTATCTATCTATCTATCTATCTATCTATCTATCTATCTATCTATCTATCTATCTATCTATCTATCTATCTATCTATCTATCTATCTATCTATCTATCTATCTATCTATCTATCTATCTATCTATCTATCTATCTATCTATCTATCTATCTATCTATCTATCTATCTATCTATCTATCTATCTATCTATCTATCTATCTATCTATCTATCTATCTATCTATCTATCTATCTATCTATCTATCTATCTATCTATCTATCTATCTATCTATCTATCTATCTATCTATCTATCTATCTATCTATCTATCTATCTATCTATCTATCTATCTATCTATCTATCTATCTATCTATCTATCTATCTATCTATCTATCTATCTATCTATCTATCTATCTATCTATCTATCTATCTATCTATCTATCTATCTATCTATCTATCTATCTATCTATCTATCTATCTATCTATCTATCTATCTATCTATCTATCTATCTATCTATCTATCTATCTATCTATCTATCTATCTATCTATCTATCTATCTATCTATCTATCTATCTATCTATCTATCTATCTATCTATCTATCTATCTATCTATCTATCTATCTATCTATCTATCTATCTATCTATCTATCTATCTATCTATCTATCTATCTATCTATCTATCTATCTATCTATCTATCTATCTATCTATCTATCTATCTATCTATCTATCTATCTATCTATCTATCTATCTATCTATCTATCTATCTATCTATCTATCTATCTATCTATCTATCTATCTATCTATCTATCTATCTATCTATCTATCTATCTATCTATCTATCTATCTATCTATCTATCTATCTATCTATCTATCTATCTATCTATCTATCTATCTATCTATCTATCTATCTATCTATCTATCTATCTATCTATCTATCTATCTATCTATCTATCTATCTATCTATCTATCTATCTATCTATCTATCTATCTATCTATCTATCTATCTATCTATCTATCTATCTATCTATCTATCTATCTATCTATCTATCTATCTATCTATCTATCTATCTATCTATCTATCTATCTATCTATCTATCTATCTATCTATCTATCTATCTATCTATCTATCTATCTATCTATCTATCTATCTATCTATCTATCTATCTATCTATCTATCTATCTATCTATCTATCTATCTATCTATCTATCTATCTATCTATCTATCTATCTATCTATCTATCTATCTATCTATCTATCTATCTATCTATCTATCTATCTATCTATCTATCTATCTATCTATCTATCTATCTATCTATCTATCTATCTATCTATCTATCTATCTATCTATCTATCTATCTATCTATCTATCTATCTATCTATCTATCTATCTATCTATCTATCTATCTATCTATCTATCTATCTATCTATCTATCTATCTATCTATCTATCTATCTATCTATCTATCTATCTATCTATCTATCTATCTATCTATCTATCTATCTATCTATCTATCTATCTATCTATCTATCTATCTATCTATCTATCTATCTATCTATCTATCTATCTATCTATCTATCTATCTATCTATCTATCTATCTATCTATCTATCTATCTATCTATCTATCTATCTATCTATCTATCTATCTATCTATCTATCTATCTATCTATCTATCTATCTATCTATCTATCTATCTATCTATCTATCTATCTATCTATCTATCTATCTATCTATCTATCTATCTATCTATCTATCTATCTATCTATCTATCTATCTATCTATCTATCTATCTATCTATCTATCTATCTATCTATCTATCTATCTATCTATCTATCTATCTATCTATCTATCTATCTATCTATCTATCTATCTATCTATCTATCTATCTATCTATCTATCTATCTATCTGGGTAAAAAGTTTCAGGATAGTGGTCATCTTCCTATGCTGCTAAAGCATTTTTGGGGTTGTTGCCTGTTGGATGCTTGGTATCCTTGATTAACAACAGTGTATAGGATATTGACGCAAGGATATTATTATGAATATTTTAATTTTAATTTTAATGACTTCCATGGAAAAATATTTACGAATACACTGTCTTAGCTAAAAAAGAGTGCCTGAGTCGTGCATAGGCACCAAGCACAAAGCTATGCATGGAAATTGGAATCAGAAATGTTGGCCCTAGCATAGCCCATCAAGTGCTTGTCTCATCACGCCTCAGACTGTCTCTGCGGACATCAAGATGACATAAATTCAGGTAGTTGGGTGGCAGTGCAATATTGGGACTGGGTGCCTAGAGTTGGCAGTTAGGGACGAAGGTGCTAGTGCAGAAGTACACTAGGTGGCGGATGTTGGTGCCTTCTCTTTAGTTTTAACACTGTTGGGTATTGGTCGTCTAGTTTTAACACAGTTAGGCAAATTTTCTACTTGGTATGGGTAAAGCTGAGTCAATGTTTGGGTTTTTTTAGTGACCAGTTAAGACAAATATTCAGCTAGTTGGGTGGCAATGGAAGATTGGGATTTGGGTGCCTAGAGTTAGTAGTTAGAGGTGAAGGTGCTAGTGCAGAAGTTTACTAGGTGGCAGATGTTGGTGCCTTACTCTTTAGTTTTAACACTGTTGGGTATCGGTCGTCTAGTTTGAATATAGGCTAATACTTGGCATGGGTAAAGCCGAGTCAATGTTCACTGGGAGGCCTTGTTTTATTTGTAGGCAAGCTAAGAATGACGTCTGGGCTATGCATTTATGCTTAATTAGCATTATAACACATTATTTGATGGTGATTCTATGGAGTGTGGCCTAGAACCTAGTACCTACTCAGAGACTAATCTGGTTAGACATGATCTAAATCGAATAAGGTGGTGTAATGGGAAAAGTAATGGCATAGTTACATTTTGAGGCATGCATTTGTTCTGGTGTTTAGGTTATGCATATATTCCAATCAACTCTTGGTAAAATTGTGGGTATAACTACCCAAGCTTAGCCTGAATGGCAAATGTTTAAAACTCTGCTTAAATAAAAATTCAACGATTAAAGCTCGAGCTCAATCAACGCTTATTTCCATTGAGCTCGGGTTGACCCAACTCATGAACTATTCAAGCTTGTATCGGAGAAGATTGATTGTTAATTGTTTTTCCATATATTTATTTGAAAATTATAAAGTAATGCTTTCAACCAAATACTTTACTAAAACGAGCACAATATAAAAAATAAACCTAAAACTAAAATTAATAAATGTGTACACATGTATAAGATAAATTGTGTATGATATATATAAATAAATTGATGAAACATACTGCGCTTTATGTCTATATATAAAGTGTAATATGTTCCAATTATTTATTTAACAGCCTTTCAAATTGATATTTAAACTGAAATTGGGTGGGCATAAACTAGATTTGATGAACATTCTCAAAATATTTCATTAAAAAATCCACCAGGAACCGCCCCAAACAATGAGTTGCGCACAACAATTTTGGTCAGGAGCTCCTGACTTGAACGGGACTATGAGTTACTGCCTCCATTGGTTAAGATTGTCTCATCTTTCTTTTTTGGTCCGTCCTACTAAGATTGTCTCGTATCAAATGCGGTTCTAAATCATTCTTTCTTTATTCTTACTTTATCAACTCAATATCAACGAAAAAACTCACTATTCTTAATAACCGTACCATCTCCTCATGTCCCGATGTTAGGTAGACAGAGGTAGAACTTAGAAGTATGTTTTATTAAACAACTCTATTAGGCTTGTGGACTACTCAAGTTGAGTACTACAACAACAAATTACGCCATTGCCACAAAGGCTCCCCACCTATGGTGGGGTAAAGGGGTCAGGTGCACACAACCTTACCCTTGCACTATGGCACAAAAAGACTGTTACCGATACTGATTGCATTGACTGACTGTTGCTTCATAACAAAGAACCGCGAATTGTTTAGTGAGCAATTTTTCTGAAGTGTTCTGAAATAGTTTCACAAATAGTTCGGTTCAATTTGCTAACACCCCAAGTCCTAAGGTAAACAATCATCATCATGCTTTTTTTCATCTTTATAAGAATGTATAGTTCATTCTTTTAATAGCTTTAGCAGAAAAATCCTTGCATGTTCATCAGCCTCTCAGTGGTCTGACACACTCTTAATGCGTATATGGTATAGGCTTGGTAATACTTATCAATCATCATCAATCATCATTTACCCCAGTGCCGCAAAGGTTCCCACCTACGGTGGGGTAAGGGGGGGGTCGGATGTACGCAGTCTTACCCCTGTACTAAAACACTAAGAGACTGTTTCCGGATGACCCATAATGAAAATCGCTTCCAAAATTGCATGGACTGACTGCTGCTTCATAACAAAGAAGAGCAGACAGTTTGGTGAGCCATTTTTCTTTATTCCATTATATTATTAAGCCAAAAAATAATGAATCTTTGGCTCCATTGCAAATGATGGAAAGAGGCTTGGTAATACTTACATAAGTCATATTTGGAATCGCTAATGAACCACGTGGGAAATACATGCACATTTGTTGTATTCCTTTCTGCATGTTGTAAAAGTATTGCTCACGAAAACTCACGGTCTGCTGCAAATAATTGATGCTTTAGTTTCTTGTACAGCAACATTTTGTTTTTTCTTTTATTTACAGGTTTCTATGCTCACAGACAGTGTTCCAGTTATATCAGAAGCTTTACAAGCTTCAGGTGTTGTAGAAATACAGGTATATTGGTTTAGTAGATTTCCTTTATTGTTTTAGCAACCAGGTAACAGTTGCACTAAACGAATTGAATGATATGTTTGTAAAGGATAATCCGCAGTATTTAATATACTTGTTTCCCTTGAAGGATGGTAAAGTGAGGCGACGCGATGACTGGATGAAATGGATTGTGCCACATTCTATGCGATATTCGAGTCATCAGGCTGTTGTACAAGACCCTAACAAGGTTTCGGTTATGGGCCATCTCAAGAGTGTTACATTAGATGAGGTGGCTTCAAATGGCAGTGCAAATGCATGTGATAGTAGGTCTTCATCTCAGCAGCAATCATAAAGACATGTTTTGAACAAGAGCAATCAGCTTGACGGGCAAGGCCAAAGAAACTCGTTTTGAAAGTACAGACAAATCCGGAGCATATTGAAAAGAATAGCTGAAAAATATAAAATAAAAATGAAACAGTCCAAAGAGTTAGATGACGTTTAAAGCTGGTTTTTATTTTAGCTTGTGGGATGTATATATTTTATTTAATTTGGGGGAAAAGTCTTATCTCCCAAAATTCTATTGTTTGTGCCATGGGGTGTTTTGATTCCAATTGCCACTTGGTGGGTTATATAATTATATACCTTACTCCCAACAAATTTGGTGGTCAAGTACACCTGCTACTCAGCGGCGGAACCAAGCCGGTGTCGGCGCCCCTCCTTCGCCGGAGCTGTCAGGGTAGGCCGGTAGGTATATGTAGGGGTGGTTCGGTACGGTATACCTTATATTTTTTCTCATACCTTTGCCATACCAAAACTTTCGGTATGCAAAATTTGCATACCTTTACCTTACCGAAGTTTCGGTATACCGCATTTCGGTATACCGAAGTTTCGGTTCGGTAACGGTACGGTATCGGTAAATTATCATGCATGTCTCCCAATACAAAAAATTATCATAGACTAACGAAATATACTAAATCGTTATTACTAGCGACATATTAAATCTATTATTAAAATGTTACGAAATACAATTAATAATCTATTGATGATAATTCAATATCGAACAATAATTATTATTAGTATATTTAAGCAGTTCAACATACCATATATTAAAAAGTAACACATTCTCCTAAAATAACTTGAACAATATAGATATAATTAAATCAATAGTGATCTCTAACAAAAATAAATAAAACTATTCAAACAACATGGATATAAAATCATTTATTCCTAATATGATATTGTGTATTTAGTCATTTTTATAATTTTTTAAAAATTAAATAAGACTTTCGGACAAAGTTGTGTGTCTCGACTCGATGAATCCCTATGTAGATACATTTGTCACATAAGTGTATCTATCTTCACTCGTCGGCTACTTAGCGGCCCAACCATCACGACTTGCAAGCTCTTGGAACAAGATGGACTTGTCTCTTGACATTTGTACATTACTCATTAGTCATTTAAGGTTAGCGTAGTAGAAGCCTATAAGGTTATAGTGGGTTTGAGAAATTAGACCTTTATTTTTGTATTTTTGTATTTGTAACCAACTTAAGTATTAATTTTGGGCTTCAAAATTGTAATGGATTTCTACAATATATTAGAATTAAAAGTAATTGTTGAGTAGGGAGTCGGTACGGTATTATACCGGTATACCGCGGTATTTGAAAACATTTACCGTTACCGTACCGAAATAGACCGGTACGGTATGATACCGTACCGAAAATGACGGTATACCAATATTTCGGTATTTTCCGGTATTTTTTGGTACGGTAAGTGCGGTATACCGATATTTCGGTATTTGTGGTAATCTTTTAGTGCCCCTGGAGCTCTGATTCTGTTCGCCATCAGTTTCTCCCTTCATTGTGTTGAAAACACGCTTTCTCTTTGTCATGTTTGATTGTGGGTTTTTCTTTTTCCTACTTATCTAAAAATGTAGGCATGGAGCCAGGCCGGGTTGGGCCTGGGCCGGGCCTAGGCCCGGTTGGGCCTTTTGTGTTTGGAGGAAGGCCCGGGATCGGCCCGGGTTGTTGCCGGGTCGGGCCGGGCCTCGGACCACTTTGTAATTTTTTTTCCCTTTTTCTAATTAACCCCCGACCCCAAATGGCCCAAAATACCTAGCCCAACTCGGGGTTTAAAAAAATTGAAAAAAATAAAAACAATAAAAAAGCCCGAACCGGGCCAGTTCCATATTCTGTTGACCCGAGTCCGCCCTTCCCTAACCAGCGGGCTGTGCCTACCCGAACCGGACTGTAGTGGGTCACCGGGCCGGGCCGGACCCAAAGAGTACCGGTTCCGGGCCGGGCGGCCCGACGTGAGTCCAAGACTATCTAAACGTCACCATTTCATTTAGTTGCAAACCCTATGACCTATGTTTAATCGAGACGACAACAACAAAAGCAAGATCCAAATAAAAATCCAATCTACTGGCTTTTAGGGCAACTCCAATGGAATGGTGGATTGCATTTCCACCTCATCAAATGAGCACTTTGTTAAAGAACGTGCCCAATGTGGGGAGCAGGGCTGGACTCGGGCCGGGCGGCCCGACCCAGAACCGACCCGGCCCGCCCACTGTAGCAACCGGCCCGGCCCGGTGGCCCGGTCCACCAGCGGTTCGGGTCGAACCGGCCCGGTGGATACCGGTTCCGGGCCCGATCCCTCCATTTGGTGAACCGGCCCGGCCGGTTCGGGCCCAGTCCGGGCCGGAATTAATATTATTTTTTTTTGAAATTTTTTTAAGTTTTGGGTTGGATTAGGTATTTTGGGCCATTTGAGGTGGTTTGGGGTGGTTTGGGGTTGAGGGGGAGGGTTAGGGGTTAAATAAAAGAAGCCAAAAAAAAAAAAATTAAATACCCGGGTGAACCGGTCCGGCCCGGAACCAGACCCGGAACCGCCCACCCCCGGTTCGGGCTCGGGCCTCATATTTCTGAACCGAGGCCCGGCCGGGCCCAGGCCCGAGGCCCGAACCGGCCCGGTTCAGTCCAGCCCTAGTGGGGAGTGTTCTCGTAAAGTAGACCTAAAGCTTACAAGTTTTAGGCCTCTTTCATTTGAAATACTTCCGGGTCGAATTTTTTGATGAAATTTTGTGAGCATAATTTTCATGAAGTGTAGGTTATGTCTACCAAATTTTAACTTAAAATTCAATCGGGAAGTAAGTTAATTAAATTATTGAAAAAACTGCCCAATTTTAATTTTTTTTAGGTGACTTCCCGATTAATTTTTAATCTGAAATTTGATAGATATAATATACACTTCATGGAGAACATTCTCACAAAATTTCATCAAAAAATTCATCCCAAAAGTCCTTCAACTGAAAAAGGCCTAAAACCTTAACTTTTAGGCTTACCTTACATGAATATTTTCCTAAAGAATGTAGCCTCCAATGCACCAAGAGACCCTTTCCATTTATATGACACCTAAGCACCCATGCACCAAGAGCATTGGAGTTGCTCTTAATAAATCTATCTGAGCAGCCCAATTCAAAATGTGAAAGCACAATGGACACACTAGCTAGATAAGGAATTAAAGGACGCCACTAGTGTGTAAATTGTACTATGTATTATACTATGAGTTAATTTAAATAACTTAATAAGCAAACGTTTTAAAAATATTATGAACTAGGATTTGTTTGTGGAATTGCGTATTAGAATGTTTTTATTCGGACTATTTTCAGACATAGACTAGACCAGACTTAAACAGACTAGATAAGATCAAATCAGTTCAGACAAAACCAGACTTAAATTCACTAAATCAGACTAGATCAGTAAATTTCAGTACAAGTAAAAACATTCTTGTTAATCGGTCACACAATATTTCTTATGCACAAACCATGCAATATACTTCGTATAAATACAAAGTTTTGATAAATGTAGAATTCAGGATATAGAATTAGAGTTGTTATTTCCTATTAACCTGTAGGGAGATGTGCAATCTGCGTCAATTTAGAATTTAATTTCGTAGGTGATTGCACATATGGAATAATGCCATAAGTTTAAAATAACTTTTTTTCTTGATGAATCGGTAAAGCCCTTTATAAGGTCTTGTCCATATTCTTTCACCTAACTTTTAATTTCATGCTAAATTAGTAAATTATATAATAATCAAAATAAATAAGATTTGAGTTATTTTTTCAAATGAATTGATGAAAGTTACTATAGATGACAATTTAAGTTATTTGCTTAAAAATCCTTTTTTATTAGTAAAATTTATTTAAATATAATTTTTTCATAATTCAGTAAAATCAATTAAATCAACCACTTCGATAATAATTTCAGTAAATGCATCTGATTAAGCCGATTTATTGTTATTGAACGGACTTTAAACTTAATGAGTGAATATATTAGTTACATAATTCTCGGAAAATTTCAGCACCCCCTCAAAATTAGTTCTGATTCCGCCACTGCTGCTGCTGATACTACTACGCCTCAGGTAGTAAGAAAATCAGGAAAAGAAGTGAAGTGGATTTGTATCTCCAGCCTTTTGGTGTTTCTGCAGAACAGCAGCATAGTCTAAAGACTATAAACTGCTCCATCTTTCTTTGCCTTCTCCATTATTGTCTGCCTAAATAGCCTTTCCAAGGTCCAAAGGAAATAAATTCAGGGCCGGTCCTATGGGGAGGGCAGCATGGGCGAGCGCCCTAGGCCCGAACAAAAGTTGAAAGAAGATTAGGCCCAAGTTTTTTTCTTTATATCTAATGTGAGTAGGCTTCTTTGTTATTCATAATTTCAATTAATTAATTAGGCCCAAGTTTTAGGAAAGAATAAAAATTTAGTTTTGATTTTTAAATAGAGTAAATTGTAAGGATATTTTCTTTTGGACTGAAATTTGCTGATCTAGTCTGGTCTGAACTGGTCTAGTCAGGTATACGTCTGGTCTCTGCGTATTTTATAACTACGGAAGTTTGATCTGGTCTGGTCTGTGACTGAAAACAATCCAATAGAAAACATCCTAAGCCAACACATTTGTTGTTGAATCAATAAAATCATGTCTTTTCACATCTTTTTAGCCTTCAAGACTTTTTATTCTTTTAATTACAAAATTACCAATTTATATTATTGTCTTTGGGATTCCGGTGTCTCCCAATTCTCAAACATCATCCCAATTATCTATTATGCCTCAAAACCTTAATGGATTAGCAATTTAAACATTGCACATGTGATCTTGAAAAAGATTGATTATAAATCAATTATTGGTGATTTTACTTCACAATGTTCTTTTGTGATACTTGTGTTGTTACTTTTGTCCAAATATGTAATTCAAATAATATGAAGGTGAATTTCATCTTTATTTATAGCCTTTATTAGATAGTTGTAGAGAGAATTCTTGAAATATGAGTAGTTTTTTTTTCGAAATTTCAAAATATGACCGTCATGTGTTTATTTTCTGAATATGAGTAATTACTGTCATGTTCTGAAAATACTACCTACCATGTGTAAAACATGATCCTGTCAAAATATGAGACTATGAGAGTGGTTATTTCTATTTAGAGAAAAAACATGATAATCTTAGTATGGAATATACAAACGTTTTAGTCGTATTTAGAATAATTTCTTATAGTTTTATTAAACTCCGTAATTTTGACTTGAAGTAAGTATAATTTACTGTTTATTTTGAAAATAAAGTCAAAATAGTATATCGTCCATAGGCCCAAAATTAGACAGGACCGGCCTTAGAAATAATCCTTGTATTGGTAACAAAGTTTTATGTTGTTCCTTGGCACTGAAGCCGGTAATTAAGATATGTAATTGGGTAGAGTATGGGTGGGTCTTGAAGCGGGCATATGGATTTCAAGAATTCGGCCTTAAAACTTGAGCATATATTTTTCGAGGTTTGATAGGTTGACACAATATATATCAGCAAGGACTAGCATTGGAGTGATCGAGGTTAATTACGGTGTTCTTGGGAATTCCAACTTACAAAACCCATAACGGACAAGACATTCGCCAAAGTTTTCCCACGTAATAGGGAGAGAAAATTAACCCTTCGGCAAATAAGTGAAGCTGTTGATTTACAAATTCATTGCCGCCGCTGTGTCACTTCCGCTGCCATGCAACTCCATTGCTAGTTGTTTTAGGCTTTGTTTGTAAGTGTTTGTGCGTAAATAAAAGCACTTTTTGGGAAAAAGTGATTAGTAGTAAAAGTTGGCAGTGTTTGGTAAAATAAGTGCTTTTTGTGTAATAGAAAAAATAAAAAGTAGATTCTACACGAAAACCGAGAAAGTAAAAGTTGGTAGTGTTTGGTAAAATATGTGCTTTTTTCTTAGAAAAAAGTCACAATCACTTAAATTAAGAGGTTGCAAACAGAGCCTTAGTCTAGCTCTACGTTTTGTTATCACCCTCCTTCATTCTTAAAAACATACTTACAACTACAATTGCGTCCAGTTTATTTTTGAGATAATTCTGTAAATGGGAGTAAAACATGGCTAAAGTTCATAAATAGGAGTCCTATATCTCGTACAATTGAATAGGAGTAAAAATATATGAGCTAACCAAATTACCCTTAATGAAACCTACATATTTATTACGGATCAGAGTACATTATAAAATACAGAGTAGAATAATACGGAGTAAATAAAAGCATGTACAATAGACGGTTCTTTCCAGCCACAAATCTGATGCCACCACCACCCCTGGACTTGATGATGCCGCCGCCAGACAGGATCGCCTCCAGCCTCTGTCGTCGCCGGACATCACCGCCTCCAATCTCCGCCGTCGCCGGACATCACCACCACCGGATCTCCGCCGCTGCCTCCGCCAATCATCTCCATTGCCTCCAGTCTCCAGCGTCACCATCTCAGTTGCTGCCAGTCATTGGCGCTCCGGTCACTCTTGCCTCTTCCAACTCTATCATCACCATCAGATCTGGAAGGTATAAATTGCCATTTGATAACTTGAATGACATAATGATGACATTCATATTAAAAGATAGGAAATTCATTGTCAGTTGGACATCTTAATGGCATTATAAATATTGTATGGGCAAGTGTCAAATATTGCCATTATAAATAATGGAAAGTGTCAAATATTGCCATTATGTGCGAATAATAACATTTTTATATGAAAAATATGACATTTTATGCCAAGGAGTTGGTGTTGCAAAAAATGACACTATGTCCCAAAACAATACTTTTACATGGAAACATGCCATTTTTAGTATTGTTTTCACAAAGCAATAATATTTTTTTGCTTAAAAAAGGGACAATATTTTTATCTTAATACAATAAAAATCACATTAGAATAGCAATTACTGCAATTTCTGATTCAATTCGGAAGACTGAAAAATTATAAAAATATTGTTTGAAAACCAATCCAAAAAATTATACTCCGTATTGTGTATTTTAAAATATAAATTAAAGGGGATAAGGGTCAGTTTGGTCCTCGATGTTGCAAAAAAGGGGTCAAATAAGTCCTTATATAGAAGTTTCTGTCCGGACGTGCCATTTGAGGTGGCTCCCGGTGGAATTTTGTGATGAATTTTTTTGAGCATCTTATTCATTAAGTCTAGTTTACTCATACCAAATTTCAGATAAAAATTCAATGGGGAAGACATTCAAATGAATTCTTGAAGATAATTGTGCCGTTAAAAGCGCTGTTATCTTCAAGAATTCATTTGAATGTCTTCCCGATTGAATTTTTAGCTGAAATTTGGTATGAGTAAACTAGACTTAATAAATAAGATGCTCAAAAAAATTTATCACAAAATTCCACCGGGAGCCACCTCAAATGGCACGTCCGGACAAAATCTTCTATATAAGGACTTATTTGACGCCTTTTTTGCAACTTCGAGGATCAAACTGACCCTTTACTCATAAATTAAATATCAAAACAACAAATGCTTAACAAAATTGAAAGAGAGAACAAAAAAAGCAATAAAAAAATCGGGAAAAACAAATCTAGAATGAAATAGATCTGGAAAGAAAGAAGAAATTAAAGCAAAAAAAAAATGCCTTCTGAAATCAAGCAGCGAAATTAACTACACCCAGCCTAAACCAAAAGGGTCATCCCCACCGCCGGGCAAATTAAAGAAAAGAGAAGAGGAAGAAGAATATGAAGAAGAAGAAGAATGAAAAAAGAGGAGAAGAAGATAAAAACTTACCTACGTGTGATAGAGTATTAATTCTAGAGAGAAGTGAGAGCTAGAGAGAGAAAGTGAGTAATTATATTTCTCAATTGGGAAAAGAATCCCCCATGATTAGCCCCTTGGGGTCTATTTATAGGTAAAAATGTGGATTTGGGCCCCTAGTCTTGGGCTTAGGAGGCCCATTACAATAATCATGCCCTCTTTGGGCGAAATAAGGCCACTAATGGGCTGAGTACAACACTTAGTACAAAAAATAGGAAAACACATTCTGTCCGGGCGAAGTTCGGACGATGCGGTCCATGGACGACGCGGTCCAGGGACGATGCGGTTCATGGACGATGCGGTCCATGGACGATGCGGTCCATGGACGATGCGGTCCATGGACGATGCCATCCAAATGACTCAGGCGATATCTTCTTTCTTGGACGGTACGTGCCTCTGGCCGATGCGGGCGCCCCGCTGGTGTCTTTTGGGCCATTGAGTATGTGGGCTCTGGGGTCCAGGCCCATATACTCTATCAGGAGTCCCCCACTCTCTGAGCTGAGGTGAAGCCGAAGCGAAAGGGAGTACTTGTTCCTTCCTGGCTGGCCGTTGCGTGAGTCTAAGGCGTTTTGATGGCCGAAGAGTTCCTGCTTTGATTTTGGATGAAGCGGTTCCCTTATTTGAGGTAGATGAAGCGCGCTTGGGAACTCACAGCCTTGATGCGGGCCGATGCATACTCTGTGGGAGTGCCTCCGAAGACGAGGCGACGCGCTTTCTTCTCTGTAGATGTGATGAGTTTTGGTGTGGACAAGTTGGCATGCTTTTATTGTCATCTTGTTGGGGTTGAAGAGCTCCCATCTATCCTTTTGGCCGTAGCGCAGACCTATTTTCATGAGATGAAGATGGTTGGTTCTGCTTATGTAGACGATGCGATGTGTACCTTTGATTTGTTATGCAGCCGAAGCGTTTTGACTTGTGAATTTTTGTCATGGTGAGACGATGCGGTCTTCTCAGTGTACGCAGCCGTTGCGGTCCTCCTGTACTGGTGGACGTAGCACTGCTAGCGAATAAGCCGATGTGATCCTTTTTAATTGAGTCCGTAGCGCACCCTATTATATTAAGGCCGTTGCGCTCTCTCTTCTTGTGGCCGATACAGTCCCCCAGTCCCCCACTCCTTTGGCCGAAGAGCATCTGAGGCACAAGGGAGTAATGAGCCGATCCGATACCTACGCGCTAGTCGTGATTCCAACCCTTAGGCGAACCTGTCCAAGGTAACCCTGTGGGAGAACCCTTGGACGAAGGCCGCGATACCAGGGTTATCGTCGACGATGCGCGCCTAGGAGGCCGTAGCGGTCTATTAAGGTTTTCTGGGTCGTTGTGAGGACGTAGGGTTAGGCCGATGTGTTCCTTTTTTCGGCCGAATGGGCCGGTGCCTGTTCTGGAGCTTTGTAGTAATTGGGCCGTAGTGGTACTCGGCCGATGCCCTGCTCTTTGTAAGGATGAGTTGGGCCGTAGGGGTGCTTGCATGAGTGATTTTGAATTGACGCCCCTTGATTGGTTGGAATAGAGGTGGCCTTTGGTGGAGCCAATGGGATGGCGCCACGTGTAGTGACCGTTTGGAGGTTTTCTATAAATACCCCCTTATTCCGAAGCCACTTCCTCATTTGCGCCTTTGCTGTTGTCGAATTGCTGCCCAAGTCTTTCTAGAGAGAGAAAGCTCTGAGAATTTCCAAGTGTTCGTCACATTCTTCGAATCTTTAAAGGTTAGATACTTTAATTTTTTCTTTGATTTCTTCATATTTTGCTCCTTAGGGTGTTAGATCTAGTGTTCTTTAGGAAAGTCACTTTGATCCGAAAACTACCCTTAGGACGTAGCGATAGTTGTTATGCCGTTCCCTGACGGCCGTCGCGTTCCCTCTCCCGTTGACTTAACAGCTTCATTGGACGAGTCTGATTGGCCTTTTGACGACGAGGACACATCCCCTGGGGTCGATCTAAGAGTGGTGGAGGCTTTCGAGGTTGAGATGGAGAACACTGCGGATTACCGCACCTCCGTGGACGAGGAGCGTCTAAGCGCCGATGCGGGGTCTCAACGGTCTGGTGAGGACGAAGCGAGCTCTGACCCCAAACTTCGTGGCGACGATGCGGGTGATGCATCCTCGGCCGCTATTCCTTGTCCTCCCCCGCTTTCCTCGGTCCCTGGTATTGCTCCGTCTTCCTCTAAATCCAAGATGCGTAAGTCACGTCGTCGGAAGGGGTTATCTGGTAGCATCTCGCAGCTGGATTTGACGAACCTTTATATCATAAGGCCGGAGGGTTCCCAAGGTGAATATCAGGTGGCTCAGCTTTACGTCGGTCCTTATGGAAGGGTTAGGGCGCCGAAGCCGACGGACCATGTTCTGGATCCGCCTCCCGGTTACTTCGGGGTGTATCCGATGAGCTCTCGTAGCTCAGTTGGTTAGAGCACCCGTTTGGTAAGCGGGAGGTCTTGAGTTCGACTCTCAATGAAAGCACCAAATGATAGAGTATTAATTCTAGAGAGAAGTGAGAGCTAGAGAGAGAAAGTGAGTAATTATATTTCTCAATTGGGAAAAGAATCCCCCATGATTAGCCCCTTGGGGTCTATTTATAGGTAAAAATGTGGATTTGGGCCCCTAGTCTTGGGCTTAGGAGGCCCATTACAATAATCATGCCCTCTTTGGGCGAAATAAGGCCACTAATGGGCTGAGTACAACACTTAGTACAAAAAATAGGAAAACACATTCTGTCCGGGCGAAGTTCGGACGATGCGGTCCATGGACGACGCGGTCCAGGGACGATGCGGTTCATGGACGATGCGGTCCATGGACGATGCGGTCCATGGACGATGCGGTCCATGGACGATGCCATCCAAATGACTCAGGCGATATCTTCTTTCTTGGACGGTACGTGCCTCTGGCCGATGCGGGCGCCCCGCTGGTGTCTTTTGGGCCATTGAGTATGTGGGCTCTGGGGTCCAGGCCCATATACTCTATCAACGTGATTGCCGCCGCTCGCCGGTGCCGGAATTGGGAAGAAATTCACCATTCATGATTGTATAACCGGTGAAAATGGAGAAGTGGGGAAAAAAGCTAGATCTAAAAAGTAAAATTAAACTCAAGTAGATGGGGGAGGAGGGAGATGAATGAGAGAGAAGGGAGATGAATGAGAGAGAAGGGAGAGATGTGTTGCGTGCAAAGAGAAGACATGGGGTTACGGTTGTTGCCTGAGAAAAGGAGATGGTTCTGACAAAAGCAAAAGTAAATTAATTACTACTCCGGATCCGTAATTTATAAAAAGGGTATAATTGACAAAATGAAACGGACGAGTCAACTAATAGCTCCTGTTTAGGGAATAATTCACAACCACTCCTATTTTAGAATTTTGTTAATGTTTTACTCCCATCTAGGACAATTACTTTTTATTTTTTGAACTCTATTAATATGTACCTTTTCTCGGTCTAATATACTCCCTCCGTCCCGTTAAGATTGTCTCAGACACTATTCACTTGGTCAACACAAATCACTTTCAATCTCTTACTCTATATATCAAATTTTTATCAAATTTGATTCTGTTTTTTGCGACTTTGTAAAGTTTTTAATATAGTTTCTGAATATGTAAAAAGAAAATCCAAAAAAAAAATTGAGTGCGGACAAGGATCTGTTTGCTTTATCGTCGGTGAAGCATCGTAAACCGAATTGTCCCAAACATAGTGAGACGGAGGTAGTATCATTTAAATTCAATCTAGTCTTTCTTGTACGATGTAGTATAATCTAAATCTTTTTTATCCAATATGATTTAGGCCTTTCAAAGGGTCTAGTTAGAATAAAATTATGTAGTGAACATAATACAATGTTATGATCATGTCACTTAATGTTGGAAATTTATTTGGTATTTCAAATAAACAGAATTAGTTTTGAATAGTTTTTATTTATTTAAATATTTTAACATATTGAACAAATAAGTTAGTGCGGATAACTTTTTGAATTCTTCCAATATAGATATATTTTGTTTAAATGAACGTTGAATGAGCAAATGGGTTAACGTGTTTTCATGCATGGTTGCATGTTCACATAGTACTCCTACTTTCGTGGATAGATCACCATGTGCATGTCCTGTTTAATTTCTAAATTGTATATACTTTCATGTATTGGAAAACTATTCTGGGCTATTGTTGAAAATTTATTTGCGTACACATAAGGTCAGTATTGTATATTTATATTTTGAATTGTGCTTGCTGTCAATGGCGGACCCAGAAAATCAGGGTCACAGGATCCCTACCTTAATGTAACTCTAATTAATAAAAAAAGTAAAATATTAAGATCAGAGCCCGTTTCTTGACATTGTTTTTCGGCTTATCACAAAACATGTAACTTTTGATTCCGCGCGCTGAATTGTGTAATAATAAGAAAAAATAAGGTAGAGGTACTTTTTTAACAGTACTGACTGAAGCTATTGAATAAAATCATTTTAATTATCTTACATATAATTTTTTCTTTATTTTATTAGTAAAATATATTTTAAATATTATTTTTTTCATAGATCAGTAGAATAAACCAATCCAGTCACTTCAACCAGAATTTCATAAATTTTGGTAAAATCAGTCAGTCGATTTGAGTATTACCAAACATGCTCTAATAAAGTAGCATAACTTTTCATAATTAACGGACATTATCAAATTATTAAGATAGTCATAACACACAAAATTACATATATCTTTCATTCTACAATTCTACAAATGTATCTTCTTAGGTTTCAACATGTTGGTCTAATGGTCTTGTAGATAATTAGTCAAAGTAATTTCACATTCAACAATAATTTGATCCAATTCTTCATTTAATAATGACAAATCATATGAATTAACGTCTGATCTACTTCCAGTGCTCCGGATTTCTTTAAATCTAGGTACACTATCGAAATATCTTTTCATTCTAAATCGTAAAATATTGTAAAAAACTATTCATAAATATCATACATTTAATAATTTAATCTTGTTTTTTTGACAAATAATTTATTTCATCTTAATACTCAAATAAATTTTAATAATTAATCCAAAAAATTGAATAATGTAAAAGTGATAACTTCAAAATAATGATCTTTTACAAGAATAAATTTAAAAAACAAAAAATGGGCGCAAGGTGGAATCGATCCCTGGACCTCGTGCATAAGGAACTTCAATAGTGGTCCCTGCTACCACAGTCCGCTGCATTTATTTGGATTTATACTATTTTTCGAAATATTCGGACACTGTTCAGACCGGGGGCTGTTGTACATAGAGTACTCTTCCGGTCAGGAATTCCTGACCGGAACCGCCGTCCGGACGGCGGCGTTTGGCCGTCTTCCAGGTGGAATTTTTCA
Organism: Cuscuta epithymum; assembly: GCA_945859915.1. Taxonomy (NCBI): domain Eukaryota; kingdom Viridiplantae; phylum Streptophyta; class Magnoliopsida; order Solanales; family Convolvulaceae; genus Cuscuta; species Cuscuta epithymum. Next base: position 4,806,782 of record CAMAPF010000059.1, read on the forward strand.
ATGAAATTTTTATGACATGTTCTCCATCAAGTCTAGTTTATCCACAAAAAAATTCAGCCAAAAACTCATTCGGGAAAGTTGTCAAATGATTTTTGGAAGTTAACCGGTCCGAAATTTTGGCTGAATTTTTTTGTGGATAAACTAGACTTGATGCAGAACATGCCATAAAAATTTCATCAAAAAATGCCACCGGGAAGGCGGCCAAACGCCGCCGTCCGGACGGTGGTTCCTGTCCGGAATTCCGGACATGAACATTTGTGTACATATATATATATACACATATACACAGGAATATTCATGTCCAGAAATTCCAGACAGGAGCGCCATCCGGCCTCCTCCATTTGGGGGCCTTCCCGGTGTTATGTTTTGCTTAAATTTTTTGTGTATTGTACTCATCAAGTCTAGTTCACCCATACTAAATTTCAGCCAAAAACTCAATCGGGAAGGTTGTCAAATGATTTTTGCAAGTTAACTGGTCCGGAATATGTATTTTCCGGACCAGTTAACTTGAAAAAATCATTTGACGACCTTCCCGATTGAAATTTTTGCGGAAATTTGGTATGGATGAACTAGACTTGATGAGGAACATACACAAAAAATTTGAGAAAAAAATACCACCGGGAAGGCCCCCAAAAGGAGGCCGTACGGCGCTCCGGTCAGGAAATTCTTGACCGGAAGATTACTCTACATATCCATACACACACACACACATAATGCATTTTTGTTATGTTTGACAGGGGATGAGAGTAAATTATCTAAAGACTACATACTGTAAACAAATCAGTGCACAAGAATGTTATTTACTTTTGCTCTCTAACATAAGTCCACGCACTCCTGAAACTACTATTATTATTAGGGGCATTCATAACTTCAAAAGTTTGTTTAAAGTGGAATTAGAGCAGCAATAAAGCTACAAAGAAATGAACCCCACTAAGTAACATTATCAAGTCGATTTTTACCAGTTCTTACCATCCTTGATCGTCAATAGTGAGATCCACATTACCCAACAAATATGACGTGCACAAGCCCCTCCCCCATCTTCTTTCCTCATAGTTTCATAACAAGAATAATATTTCTAAATTACTGTTGGCACTTTTAGAAGTTCTTTTTTGATCAAAAGTAATTTATACACAACGATATAGTCATTGAGTTTTTCTCAAGCACATAAACTATTAGAATACTACTCAAACTGAATAACTAATTGCAAGGAAGTTGGCATCTCAACACACCAACAGTGACACATTCATATTGTGACAAATTGAATTTACTTTTTAATAATACTGGCAAAGGCAATATCATTAGCAATTATATATTGCAAACATTATTTTGCAAGGCAATGAGCAGTGAATATGAGAGAACTACACTATTTAAACAAATCCCTAACGTGATGGAGTTTTGGAGTTGGTACAATATTTTACTAATATATCAATAGTTAATTTTTACAACTAACAAAGACTTCAAATTTTAAGAAAATAGAAAATGTGTACGCCTCTAGTCCTCTACCCAAATCCTTCAAGGCTTACTACTCCTCCTTTACAAATACAAAGTAAATGTTTGGCAAATGCTTAAGAGATATAAATCACAGAAGTTGCAAATATTCATTATTGAAATTAAAAATCTGACTTGCATAACATTGCCCCATTTGTTTCTGAACATTTATATATTTTTATTGCATCGTACAAATGTCTTTATGTTTTTTTTATCTATTAGCATCTTCAATCGATGTTTATCCAAATTTGTTGGTCATTTTAAAAGACCTAAGGCTATAGGCCAAATTTATAAGTTATTCTTACTCATTGTTTCTACTTCATACTTAGATATAAACATGAAAATGCATATATTACGCTTTAATGCTTTATTGACCTATTTGGTTGGACAAAAGAAGTATGAAACGAGGAATTGAACTTGAAATATGTTCTCTTACTACTATTGATTCTTTGTTTTGGATTATCAATTTTATCTTGATTAGCACTCAAAGAAGCTCTTTTCACTATTGTTGTTCTTGTTGGGGGGTGGGGGCATGGGCTTTATCCAAAATTTTCGGTACCTTAGCAAGCAATGAATTTGAGTCCCCAGATATAATGACGGACTATGTTAAGCAGCATATAGAACAACATCAACTAAACACAAATCAAAAGTGGCAATTTGATTTGGTCTAAAAATAGTTCACAGACATATTGCTAATAAAATATAAAATGCAATAAAAGGAGAAAGGAAGAACTTGATGCAACCTGCAATTGATATAAACAGTTCCAAATTTTTTAAAATAAACAGATAGAAAAATTTACATGCTTTTGTAACACGTGTAATGTCCGGGTTTGCACCTTTCGTGTAGGCTTGTATTCCCTTTGTGGGATTATGCTGATCTTTTGGCATTCCAAGCTTTTGTGTCCTATTGATTCTACTTGGAGGAAGATTAGGTATAGGTTTTGGCTGACAATCACTTTATAGAGGAGTATATAAAACCCAGATGTTTTAGGGGGTTTGGGTTTATTCTGAGCACGATATCAGAATTTAAGCTAACATGGAATATGGCCCAATTTGTGATTTACTTGTTTATGAAACAAATAAGTCACATAAAGTCTACAACACATTCAAGGGAATTAAAATTTACTCGTGTTACTGTCACTCTTCCTGTACCAAAAAAAGTTTTTGCAAATTAAACGTTTAAGCATGAAATGCCGCAAACATAATAATGTAAATGAGATCGTAAAAACTGAAAAAAATAGCATTACACTCAAATTGAGGTAAACATCATAGAGGCATATCCACAAACATGTAGTGTGCTAATAATATTTCTTGTTACTGCCTAGTGTTTATCTAGTAAAAAAGAAAAAAGAGACAAACAATGACCAATGATGAGAATATGGAAGGGAAATTTAAACCGGGCAATTGAATTATACAAAATCGACAACAGAAAATAGAAGATTGATGTACTTACATGTATGAAACACACAACGTTAGAGGCTTGCTTGAGCAAATGAACGATGAACTTTGGTAGGGGGTCTAAAAGGGTAAACCTAATCCATAGCTGGCGAGTGGAGCTGGACAAGGGGACATACATAAATGGTAACCAAGCGGATGGGCAAAATGTCTAAACCATATGGCCGGTAAAGCTGGGCAAGATGAAGGGAAGGAGTAATAAATGAGGACAAGCGGTTTGACGGGCGGAGTTTTAATGATGTTAACGGGAGTGAGATGAGAATGGTAAAACATTCCTTCCGCATATAATACTCAAATAACAATGTACAAACACTTAAAGTTATCCATTACCACCAACACATTTTTAAAACCTAAAATACCCTTACCTTTATTCACTCTTATAAGTTTGTAGAGATATGGGGCTGAATATAACTTATAAGGCAAGATTTTTTTTGTCTTATATTGTTGTTTTTAAGGAAATTTATCTTGATATACTTAAAGTGTGAATTTGTGATTAAAAATTCACAAACTATGTTAGACCTGACATAAAATGCCAGAAGATTGAGTCAATATATAAAATCCAAATGGGATAGTTGAGATACCATTAATTATGGCATAATTTGATTATTGGGATTGTCCGTTGTAATGGATTGATACAACGATGATATGTTTATTGAGAAATAGCCATTGTACTAGAGAAGTACAATGATGTTATATAACAGTTATCCATTGTATTATAATGATAGAATGTTCTTATATATATTTTATTAAGAGTTATTCGTTGTATGATCGGTATACAACGATGTCATTTGAGTTGATTCACATGAGATAAAATACAATAGTGGATATCCATTCACCCTTAAAAGTGGTGCAATGATGTTTCATAAATAAAACTGTCTCATGATTTGAAGAATGAAATTATCTCCATTAATTATGTGAAACACGGCTTAATGTTGGAAGATAGAGCAAAATGTGGAAACACAAGACGTATATTTAGTGAGTTAAACCATTGTATTAAAGTGATACAATGATGATATAATTTTTAGGTGATATTGTTGTATAGACGTCTACAACAATACCATATGATATATATATATATATATATATATATATATATATATTGGTTCAAGTGAGAAATGCATCTAATGTGAGAAATGGGAATGAATCTCAACCATTAGATTTACAAAGTTGCACTAAAAATGGCTTTATGTTGCAGTAATATTTAAATTTTGCAATGTTACACTAAAACTGTTTCATGTTGCACTAATATTTGACGTCGTTGCACCGAAATAGCTTCATGTTGCACTAGACAAGTGTAATACGGATTTTGAGAGGTATTTACAGAAATGCCACCGTGCTAGATTGCATATTTCAGTGCATCATGAAGTGTCCTTAACTGCAACTTAGTCGAATCTAATGACTGAGATTCATTCTCACTTCTTACCTAAAGAGTTCTTCTCACTTGAACCTTACTCTATATATACTGGATCATATAAAACGCTCCTTCCCATAAAAAATGAGAAGTAAAATCATCCTTTGGATTCCTTGCTAAGGAAAAATGATGGCCCTGATTTGAAGACTTACGGAGGGGGTATTATTGTCCTTCCCAATTACTTCCTTCTGTGTGTTCATAGCTCTCTTCCATTTTTCAGAGCTCTGGCTTAGTAAGTGAATTTATTTGGCATCTTTATTAATGACTTTCCATTTTCATGTTTGCACCTACGCCTTTTCACCTTATCCATAGCTTTATGTTTTATTTTTCATTTTTTTAATCCTTTTTCATCTTTCGATCCATTTGTTGCTCCACCATTTTTTCTTCCAATCGTTTCCTTACACACACGCACCGATCAGGGGCAGAGCCAGAAAAATGGCTCAGGGGTGTCAAAATTCAACCTATATACAGAATGAAATGTTGGATCGTTTAAACAATATTCATTGTCCAATTTGAATATTTTATATGCAGTTTAGATAAATAGACACTCATAGCAATAAGATAGATTGTCTTTGCTCTGTTTCTAAGTCGGTCACGTAAGTATTGAGTGAATTATACACTATTTTTAAAATTTGGGAAAATAATCTATAGTAAGCATCAAAATTTACTAATTTTACGTTTAAATAGTGTTGATTTTGCAGAAGTCATAACTTTTTACACGTAATGAGTTACGGGGGCCATAATATATCAAATCAAAGATATTTCAAAGCTCTATACTCTCAATCTTTCAGAGGGGTCAACTGACCACCCTGACCCCCTGGCTCCGCCCCTGGCACCGGTGGAGCATCCACAAAATCTTCATAAGGAAAGATTGAAAATAATAATCCCAACTATTGCCATTCCGCTAACAATAATCCCAACTATTGATTATTTTTGTATAATCCCAACTATATAGACCGTCCGTCAATAATGATCCATGACCAGATAACAAGTGAATTTCAAATAGAAATTAAGCGTACAAAATATAAGTTAGGGTTATTTATGGGGCTTACTCGCTATATCTTTTCTCATCCACTTTAGAAACTATATGAATTTATTTATAGTCGGTCACTTCGGACCATTATTGGCGGAAGGTCCCTAAAGTTGAGATTATTCTGAAATAATAGATAGTTGAGATTATTATGAGCGGACCACCAACAGTTAGGATTATTACTATCAATTTTTCCTTTAAATAATACTTTATTTACGGATTTTATTTGAAACATCAAAAATGTGCAACGGAAAATTTCAAAAGGAAATAGAAAGCAAGGGCACCGCCCACCAGGAAGGACGACCACGAGGAGGACGCCGTTGGAGTATGGAACTCAAGTGAGTTTCCCGAGGTTCCTTGCATTTGCAGGGGCGGTTGCCAAGCATGGCTACACTATCGTGCTTGATGATGACAATACTATGATTGATGACAATGGGTCCAACCCCTCATGCCTTTGTATTTGTTGTATTTCCATAACATAGTTGACATATGTAACTTTTGATTGGATTTACTTTCAAATTCGATCATATGCCTCCCTTTTCACACTTTGCACAACGAATACTTAGCAATTTGTTCGGGAATCCGACTTCTCTATTTGTCTAGGGGAGGTATCTAATCTTTGGAAAATCCCTAGTTTCCTTTCATCCATCTCTCCCTCCCTCCCTCATCTCTGGTTTGTATGTAAACATTTTAATGCAATCGATTTTCTTCGACATAATTTTATTCTTTTGTCAAAATCCCTTTTTGGATTTTATGGAATAGTCGATCGATCGGCTGCTCTTCAGTATAGAGCTGGTTTTGGAACCCTAATTTGGAGGCTTATCTCGTTTTTTAGATAGAAATTTTCTAGCTTTAAGGATAAGCAGACCGTAGTCTTGAGTCATGGCTACTGCCTCTTCTCCAACTAATCCCTCCCCAGGGAGCATCGCTGCCGCTGATATCAGCTCTCAAGTCACCAACTGTCCCAAGCCTAGGCGGTCATTGTCAGCGCGTGGGGCTTCATCCGCATGGACTCAGATTGTCCGCAGGTCTGATTCTGAACCAGACCCCTTTGAGTCCGCTTCTGGAGCAATCCTTCAGTCTCCACATTCTCACCCCACTGCTAGTCTCACTCCTGACCAATCCGGAATGTCTTCTGATTCCTCTCATTCACAAGCTGCCGCGCCCACATCTGGTAATTCATCATCCCCGGATGCTCCTGAAGGAGCTGAGGGAGAGAGCTCGGGGAATGATAATGGGAGCGGGAGCAATGCTGCTAAGAAACCAGTCTGGAATAAACCTAGTGGTGCCAAAGAGGAGGTCGGTGTAGTTATGGGTGCTCTTTCTTGGCCTGCTCTATCGGATTCTACCAAGGCTTCTGCACGATCGGATATGCATAGAGCTGTGTCTGATGGCCTGCTTTCTGTATCTCAGGTTTTTTGCATTCCCATGCATTGGTAATAGTAATCTGTATAAAAACTAAAACTTCCCTTTTGTGTTAATGGCTCTTCCTGTGTTTACAACTCTGGCATTAATATTTGCAACACTTAATTGTTCTCTTCATGTATTTGATGCTTCATTTATGCATATCTTCTCTTCTATATAATTTAGCACTCAGCCACACATTGTTGCATGCTGTCTTCAATCTAGACAACTCACTGCTCTTTGTTTTATGCACCTTGTCTCTTGGGCACTATGATTGATAAACCTGTTATATTACATATGATATCATAATTTTGGTGCAAATGCACTTTTGGTGTGTTCATTTTTTAGGGAACTGGTATAACGTCATCCTCATCTCCACATAATCATCTTCATTCTAACAATGGAAATGCTAGTTCAACTCCAAATCATGCTCCAAACCGCCAGAGGTCTTTTAAGCGTGGTGGTGGAAATTCTAGCAACACTGTGCAAGCTAATGGAAGCCTCTTTCAGGTACAAGGTGAGGTCGGTGAAATGGCCCCCCAATATGCTGAAAAGTCTGGTAAATCTAGTGCAGAATCTTCTTCTAAAGACATTGTGAATCGAGATGATGGACAGAGAGGATTTGGAGCTCAATCACAAGGTGGAAATGTGAGTCAACACCCGCGAAACTCCAACAGAAGGGGTAATGGGGGGACACGACCTCGTGGGGATGGATCCTATAACCCTGTCCATGGTGGTGCTCGTGATCATGAGCGCACTAATCAGGAATGGAATCATAATAGGGGGTTTGGTGGGAGAGATGCCCACATCCCTCCACAAAGATTTCCCTCTAGGCCCTTCATTCGCGGACCTCCTACTCCTCCGCCATTTATTCCTCCGACCATGCCCATTCGACCATTCAGCACCCCAATTATTTATCCGGGTGAGATGTGTCTTTGAGATCATTTCTATACTTGATTAACTTTATCACTTATCTGACAGTCTACTGATTTTCAATGAGCATGCAGAGGTTGCATCTCCTGTGTTTTATGTACCAGGACTACATCAAGAGTCATTTAGAATGCCAATGTTTCCTAATATGCCACCTTATTCATATCATGCACCGGATCCCCAGCTGTATAGCAAAATAGTAAATCAGATAGATTATTATTTCAGGTTAGTGTCTCTCCAGCCTCCTCTTCCTTTAATAAGGCAGTCTTGTTGTTTCGAATATGTTTACTTTGTAAACAGCTAACCACTTGTTCTCCTGACCTACTGGTTGCAGTAATGATAATTTAATTAAAGATGTGTTTTTGCGTGAAAACATGGATGAACAGGGGTGGGTTCCTATTAAACTGATAGCAGGCTTCAAAAGGGTGAGTTGGTTAGATTGGATTGTTTTCTTTATTATTCAGAATCATTTTCGTTTTTCTTTCCTCTTCTTTTTTTGCATATACATTTCAAGCAAAATATTATTCTATACATTCATTAAACATAAAGCTTAACAATTTTGGAAACGGATATACTTTACTTTGCATTCTATTGGAGGTACAAAGGGAAGAATTAACAATGAGTGCTTGTTGCTGTGGAACCTGGTGTGCCTGAAATCCACTTGGAACGTGTTTAAAGAATTGTAGCTACGCAAGTGGGCAGGGTATTAAGAGAATCCATTTTAAGTATATCCGTGTCATACTTGTCACGGCTTCGCCTAGTCGGCTACTAGGCGACCTAGGACTAGGGACTAGGAAGTGGTCGTCGGGTTCCTGCCTCGCCAGAAGAAGAGTGGGCGACCCTGGTGTCGTTCAGTCGTCGGGCGTGCTTTTTGTGATAAGGTGTCACCGATTTTTGGTCAGTCTAACCGCAGTCGCCGATTTAAGACTTTAGGCCCTTTCATCTTATCGTTAGCCTATAACGCTATCTACCCTTAAGACTGACTTGAGGGACTTTTAATTAAAATCATAGTCCAAATAATCTTAGAAGATCGTCGAGATGTAGATAGTCTAAAGATGCAGACTCGCAGAAAGCAGGTGGATGCACAGAACTCCCAAAGTAACACTCCCTCCGTTGATAATCTCTTCTCATCTGTTGATTGATTTCTTTATAGGAAAATGGATCATATAGACCCTTCAACTATCACCAATACATCACATTAACCCATCCACTAATGAAAACATCACTTAAACACATTTACTCTCTAAAAACAGTCAATTTGATGGAAAGCAATCTCCAACCGGTTAAGTGCATATTTGACTTTTCTTCTTTTCTTTCTTTTTGTTTTTCTTTTCTTTTTCCCTTCTTTGTTCTTTTTCCTTGTTTTTCAACCCATTTTCATGCATCTTCCATGTTATAGCTGCAGATTTCTACATATTTTTATTTCATCTTTAAACTCTATATTTATACATACCTATCTATATATTTATTTATTTCATCTTTAAACTCCTATTCTTCGGGAGTGTTGTATTCGAACGTCTCTCAATATATTTAAAAGAGTATGTATGTTTATAATCAGGGTAAAAAGTTTCAGGATAGTGGTCATCTTCCTATGCTGCTAAAACATTTTTGGGGTTGTTGCCTGTTGGATGCTTGGTATCCTTGATTAACAACAGTGTATAGGATATTGACACAAGGATATATTTATGAATATTTAAAATTTAATTATAATGACTTTCATGGAAAAATATTTACTACTCCCTCCGTCCTGCTATGATTGTCCCATTTTACCTTTTCGCTCCGTCCCACTAAGATTGTCACATACCTTATTTGATAAAATTTATGTGGTTCTAAATCATTTTTACTTTATTCTTACTTTATCAATTCAATATCAACCACATAAATCCACTTTTATTGATAACCGTGCCACCTTCTCTTGTACCAAACTTAGGGGGACGGAGGTAGTAATAAACAGTCTTAGTTAAAAAAGAGTGCCTGAGTCGTGCATAGGCGCCAAGCACAAAGCTATGCATGGAAATTGGAATCAGAAATGTTGGCCCTAGCATAGCCCATCAGGTGCTTGTTTCATCACGCTTCAGACTGTCTCGGCGGACATCAAGAAGACATAAATTCAGGTAGTTGGGTGGCAACGGAATATTGGGACTAGGTGCCTAGAGTTGGCAGTTAGGGACGAAGGTGCTAGTGCAGAAGTTCACTAGGTGGCGGATGTTGGTGGCTTCTCTTTAGTTTTAACACTGTTGGGTATAGGTCGTCTAGTTTGATTATAGGCTAATCAAGGTTTTGAAACGCGAAATTGGGCCCGAGGCGGTCGGTGGTAGCCTCACGAGGCGTAAGCCTCAAAATAAATTGCTTTAATGTTAAATGATAGTTGATATATGATAACTTGAAAGTTATTAAACGGTAGGCTTATAAATTGTTCAAAACAGAACATTAAAATATTAAAAAGTTAAATAAAAAAGGAAAAATGGAAACTAATAATCCAACCTTTTAGCGGTCTTCTTACAATAGTCCCATCTTTTCGTTATTCATGAATAATCCAACCTTTGCACCTCGTCTTCATTCACAGGTCCCTGACTGGTTGATGACCTGTTATTCCAAGTTATTTTCTTATCTTTGCAAAGCATTATACCATAAATCTTACCTATTACAAAGATAATATTTTGCAAAGATAAGACAACAACGTGGAATAGCAGGATTAGCAGGTCATTAACCGGTCAGGGGCCAGTGAATGAAGATGGGGTGCAAAGGTTGGATTATTCTTGAATAACGAAAATGTGAGACTATTGTAAGAAGACTACTAAAAGGTTGGATTATTAGTTTCCATTTTCCCAATAAAAAATTTAAACAATAAACATAAATGACAAACAGAAAAAGAGTAGAAAGGCTGGAAAAAGTTAATAGAATGGGTAACATTTAATAACTTCAAATAGTTCATAGCAGAACTTTTAAAAAACAAAAGAGTGAAAAAACTTAAACAATAAACATAAATGACAAACAGAAAAAGATTAGAAAGGCTGGTAAAAGCTAATAACTTCAAATAGTTCAAAACAGAACTTTTAAATAAAAACATAAATGAAAAACAGAACTATCAGATAGGTAGTACTATTTGATAACTTTAAATAGTTCAAAACAGAACTTTTAAATAACTAAGAAATTAAATAAAAATACTTAAACAATAAACTTAAAAGACCAACAGACAAAGATTAGAAAGGCTGGACAAAATTTAATACTATTTAATAACTTTAAATAGTTCAAAACAGAGCTTTTTAAAAACTAAAAAAAATTAAATAAAAAGAGAAAAAGGGAGGAACTTGAGCGGTGGAATATTTTATACGGACTATTTACGTGGACAAAGTACGAAGCAGGGGAGCTTCTGAAGTCTCTGTATGGAAGCTTCAACTGCGACAGCGTCCAGGTATTTGGTATTTTAGGATTAAAAAAACGAGTCCCTTAAAAAAACGAGTCCAAATTGCGTAAAACTTGAGGTGACCGCCTCATATACGCCCAATGCCCAGAGCCCGCTTCGACGCCTCACAGAAACAAAGGCGTAAGCCTTGTTAGGGGAAGGTAAGGCTCTAGCCTTTCAGGCGGAGACTGTACGCACTTGCGCCTTTGCGCCTCAGATGCGAAACCATGAGTCTAATTTTCTACTCGGTATGGGTAAAGCTGAGTCAATGTTTTAAAACCATGAGGCTAATTTTCTACTCGGTATGGGTAAAGCCGAGTCAATGTTTGGTTTTTTTAGTGACCAGTTAAGACAAATATTCAGCTAGTTGGGTGGCAATGGAAGATTGGGATTTGGGTGCCTAGAGGTAGTAGTTAGAGGTGAAGGTGCTAGTGCAGAAGTTCACTAGGTGGCGGTTGGTGGTGCCTTACTCTTTAGTTTTAACACTGTTGGGTATCGGTCGTCTAATTTGATTACTTGGCATGGGTAAAGCCGAGTCAATGTTTGGGAGGCCTTGTTTTATATGTAGGCAAGCTAAGAATGACGTCTGGGTTATGCATTTACGGTTAATTAGCATTATAACACATTAGTTGATGGTGATTCTATGGAGTGGCATGCAAGAGTGGCCTAGACCCTAGTACCTACTCAGAGACTAATCTGGTTAGACATGATCTAAATCGAATAAGGTGGTGTAATGGGAGAAGTAGTGGTTACCAAGGACATCCTAATGTGGGTCTTAATCAGGGCTAGATGGGCATAGTTACATTTTGAGGCATGTATTTGTTCAGGTGTTTAGGTTATGCATATATTCCAATCAACTCTAGGTAAAATTGAGGGTATAACTACCCAAGCATAGCCTGAATGGCAAATGTTTGAAACTCTGCTCAAATAAAAATTCAACGATTGAAACTCGAGCTCAATCAACGCTTATTTCCATTGAGCTCAGGTTGACCCAACTCATGAACTATTCAAACTTGTATCGAAGAAGATTGATTGTTAATAGTTTTTCCATATATTTATATGAAAATTATAAAGTAATGTTTTCAACCAAATACTTTACTAAAACGAGCACAGTATCATCAAAAATAAACTTAAAACTAAAATTAATAAATGTGTACACATGTATAAGATAAATTTTGTTTGATATATATATATATATATTATTGAAACATATTGCGCTTCATATATATATAATTATATATATATATATATATATATATATATAGAAACTGTTGAAACATACTGCGCTATATGTATATATATGAAACACGCAATATGTTTCAATAATTTATTTAACTGCCTTTCAAATTGATATTTAAGCTAAAATTTGGTGGGCATAAACTAGATTTGATGAACATTCTCAAAATATTCCATAAAAAAATTCCACCAGGAACCGTCCCAAACAATGAGTTGCGCACAACAATTTCGGTCTGTTTGTTATTCCCTCTGTTTTTCGGTCCTTCTTATTGAGATGTCTCATATCAAATGTGGTTCTAAATCATTCTTTCTTTATTCTTACTTTATCAATTCAATATCAACGAAAAAATCACTTTTCTTAATAACCGGACCATCTCCTCATGTCCCAATGTTAGGGGGACAGAGGTAGAACTTAGAACTATGTTTTATTAAACAACTCGATTAGGCTTGTGGACTACTCAAGTTGAATACTACATCAACAAATTACCCCATTGCCACAAAGGCTCCCACCTATGGTGGGGTAAGGGGGTCAGGTGCACACAACTTTACCCTTGCACTATAACATAAAAAGACTGTTTCCGATACAAATTGCATTGATTGACTGTTGCTTCATAACAAAGAACCGCGGATGGTTTAGTGAGCCATTTTTCTGAAGTGTTCTGAATTAGTTTCACCTATGGTGGGGTAAGGGGGTCAGGTGCACACAACTTTACCCTTGCACTATAACACAAAAAGATTGTTTCCGATACAAATTGCATTGATTGACTGATGCTTCATAACAAAGAACCGCGGATGGTTTAGTGAGCCATTTTTCTGAAGTGTTCTGAAATAGTTTCACAAATAGATCGGTTCAATTTGCTAACACCCTAAGTCCTGAGGTAAACAATCATCATCTTTCTTTTTTTCATCTTTATGAGAATGTATAGTTCATTCTTTTAATAGCTTTAGCAGAAAAATCCTTGCATGTCCATCAGCCTCTCAGTGGTCTGTCACACTCTTAATGCGTATATGGTATAGGCTTGGTAATACTTACATAAGTCATATTTGGAATCGCTAATGAACCACGTGGTAAATACATGCACATTGGTTGTATTCCTTTCTGCGTGTTGTAAAAGTATTGCTCACTAAAACTTCACTAAAACTCACGGTCTGCTGCAAATAATTCATGCTTTAGTTTCTTGTAAAGCAACAATTTGTTTTTTCTTTTATTTACAGGTTTCTATGCTCACAGACAGTGTTCGAGCTATATCAGAAGCTTTACAAGCTTCAGGTGTTGTAGAAATACAGGTATATTGGTTTAGTAGATTTCCTTTATTGTTTTAGCAACCAGGTAACAGTTGCACTTAACGAATTGAATGATATGTTTGTAAAGGATACTCCGCAGTATTTAATATACTTGTTTCCCTTAAAGGATGGTAAAGTGAGGCGACGCGATGACTGGATGAAATGGATTGTGCCACATTCTATGCGATATTCGAGTCATCAGGCTGTTTTACAAGACCCTAACAAGGTTTCGGTTATGGGCCATCTCAAGAGTGTTACATTAGATGAGGTGGCTTCAAATGGCAGTGCAGATGCATGTGATAGTAGAGGGTCTTCATCTCAGCAGCAATCTGGAAACAAAATCATAAGTGAGGGAGGACAGTCGGCACTTGCAGGAAACTCTAGTTATAAAGACATGTTTTGAACAAGAGCAATCAGCTTGATGGGCAGGGCCAAAGAAACTCGATTTGAAAGTACAGGCAAATCCGAAGCATATTGAAAAGAACAGCTGAAAAATATAAAATAAAAATGAAACAGTCCAGAGTTAGATGATGTTTAAAGCTGGTTTTTATTTTAGCTTGTGGGATGTATATTTTTTATTTAATTTAGGGGAAAAGTTTCTAATCTCCTAAAATTCTATTGTTTGTGCCATGGGGAGTTTTGATTACAATTGCCCCTTGGTGGGTTATATACTTCTATACCTTACTCAACAAATTTGGTGGTCAAGTACACCTGCTACTCAGCTGCGGGACCAGGCTGGGGTGAGCCGGTGCCAGCGCCCGGCGCCCCTCCTTCGCCGGAGCTGTCAAGGTTGGTATATCTGGTAATCTTATAGCGTCCGTTCTGTTCGCCGTCGGTTCCTTCGTTGTGTTGAGCATATATTTCTCTAGGTTTGATAGGTTGACGCAATATCACCAAGAACTAGCATTGTAGTGAGGTTACTATGTTCTTGGCAATTCCAACTTACAAAACCCATAACGGACAAGACATTTGCCAAAGTTTTCCCACGCAAGAGGGAGAGAAAACCCTTTGGCAAAGACACCTGGTAAAAAAATAAGTGAAGCTGTTGATTTAAAATTCATTGCCGCCGTTGTGTTGCTTCCGCTGCCATGCAACTCCACTGCTGTATCTTCTGCCTCCAAGTTGCTAGTTTTTTTAGTCTCAATACGAGCTCTCAGTGATAGACCCGGACCGGGCCAAGGCCCGGTCGGGCCTCGGGTCTGGTAGAGGTTGGCCCGGGACTGACCCGGGCTATGGCCGGTTCCGGTTCGGTCTGGGCCACCAGGCCGGGTCACGGGTCGGGCCACCATGCCAGGCCGGGCCGGTTCAATTTTTTTTTTAAAATTATTATAGATTATACAAATTCCTATTAAAAACAAAGTTCAAGTGCATTTATTTGAAATAGGAACTACATTTGAGAATTGAGAAAAAAATAACAATACGAAATACATTTTCTAATAAATATCAATTGAGATTTTCGCCACTGTTGGTTGTTGTTTTCCTTTTTTCACAAGACTTCATATGTTTTATTGGCATCCCGTATCCGTGTGAACGCTCCAAGCTACACTCTTTCTTGCACCACTTGCAAGTTGTCCACCACAGTTCGGTCTTCGGGTCCTTCCACTTATCAAAATATTTTTGCATAAGGGAAGATGTACTTTCCATCTTTAAAATGGTATACGTATAAGTAGGAATGTAGGATAATAAGAGAAGATGAAGATGGATAAGAGTTGGAGAAGAGGTGTAGAAAATGTTAGAAAATAGATGTATTTATAGATGTTTTTGAACCCCACACCACCACCCTTGGGACCCCCCCTGCCCCCCACCCAAAGCCGCAACGGCTATATAGCCGTTTGGGAGCTTTTTTAAAAAAACTCTTTTTTTTAAGTTATACATATTGTAAAATAAGTTAATTAATTTAATGAATTAAGTAAAGCTATTTGTACTTAGAAAAGTGGTTTGATTTATAATATAAAAATGTTACAAAATAGGTGTATAAGTATTTAAACAAATTACATATTGTAAATGTATTTTTAATTTAAAAATCGCCTTTAGATTTTAGAAAAATAATTTTAAGTCGTAAGTTTGTAACCAATTAATTAATTTGAGAAGTGCTACATATGAAAAAATGAATGCATATTTATTTGAAATATGAAGTACAAGTTTACAATTTTGAAATATGAAGTACAAGTACAAATTAATTTGACAAGTGCTACAAATACATTTTATAATAAATTCTAAAATACTAATCAATCGAAATCTCCGGCATAGGTAGACCCACCATCGGTTGTTGAGTCATCCATAAAATCTTGGGAGGGGGTTATACTTTAATATATAAACTATATATTAAGTAGATGTAGAATGTATGTATTAAGTGGATATAATAATTGTATAAGAATTAAATATTAGAGTATAATGGAGAATTGGAGATTGGAGAATAAGAAAATAAGTATATATGAAATATAAGTAGAGAAGTAGATATTATTATGTATTAAGTATATACTAATAGTTTATAAATTATTTTTAATACTTTAATATATAAAGTATATATTAAGTAGATGTAGTATTTATGTATGTATTAAGTAGATATAAGTATAGATTAAGTAGATAAGAAATATAAGTAATATAGTATATGTATTTATAAGTAGATAATTAATATATAAGTAGATATAATAATTGTGTAAGTATTAAATAGTAAAATAAATCAGTTTGCTCAGCCTTTAACAAATCAGGCCGATTTTTTAAATTAGCTAAAGAAAATTTGAGGTTTCATCATGATTCCATTGGGCTCTCAAAAATCCAGAATATTTGAGTTTCTAGATATCTTTTCAAATATTGTAGGATTTTCTGCCCTAGCACAAGAGGAAACATTCCACATGGAGCACACTTCCATTGCAGACGATGAGGAAGCCATATCAATTTCTAAACTCATTTTTAATTTCCAAATTCAGGGAGCCTACGCCGAGCAACGTCAGCTTATACCTTCAGAGAGCCATCACAAACTACCATTAATTCAGGCGTACTCAGATGCCTCGGACCGTTATGACCCGTCAGATGACTCAAATTTTTCAGACGATTTTCTGGGGCACGCAATAGAAAGCGAACGTCGACCACCAATCTCCGACCAAACCGATATTAGGAACTCAAAGTTCAACAGAGCTATTTGCCGCAAATCCAAGTTTATAACTTCAGATAACTGCTTGCCAACAGATAACCTGAACACCCAACTTACACTTTACAGGAAAACTCAGCAGAACAAGCGGCGCCATAGCATGAGGACCAGGTCTCAGACCAAACAATTTCCGTGGGCTTAATTTTTACCGTTTTACTGTACTTTTCTTTTGCTTTTTCCTTTATTTTCTGAATGCCTTTTATTTCGCATTGTACCCTATCTTTTTCTTAATAAAGTCCTCTTTCAAAAAAAAAGTAAAATAAAAAATAATGGAGAATAAGAGAATTTGAGAAGATGAATATGGAGATGAGTTGAGAATAGAGAGTAATATTTAGGAAGAGTTGGAGAAGAGGTGCGAAAAAATGTTTAAAATTAGGAGTATTTATAGGTTTTTTTAAACCCCACCCCCCACCCCCACCCCACCCACCTGGTACCCCACCCAACGGCTATATAGCCGTTTGGGAAGTGGGTCAACAGCCCAAAAGGGGTTTTAAAATTAAATGATTTTTTTTTTTTAAAAAATGACCGTTAGGCCCGGGCCCGACCCGGCCGGGTCGGGCCGCCAAAAACAAGCCCCGAGCCCGGACCCGCCACCCCCCACCGGTTCGGTGCCCAAACTGGACCCGAGAACCGGGCCGGTTCCGGGCCCGCACAGTAGCGGGCCGGGCGGCCCGAACCGGGTCCATCACTACGAGCTCTACGTTTTGTTATCACCCTCCTTGTTTCTAAAATAAATACTTATAACTACAATCGTTTATTAGTCTATTTTTTGTTTTGCCGCAATTGTGTCCAGTTTTTTTTTAACTCTATCAATATGTACTGTTTCTCTATTACTCCGTATATCATTTAAATTCAATCTAGTCTTTCTAGTACGAGCCTTTCAAAGGATCTAGTTAGAATAAGATTATGTAGTGAACAAAACACAATGTTATGATCATGTCACTTAAGTGTATAATTGATCAAGTATAATATGTTTGTTTGCTATGCACAAAAAACAACGGGTCTCATCCACTCGGGATGAAAAATAGATTATTTATAAATTCAGGATGTGGTAGATGAAAATTATCGATATATAGCACGAATGATTGAAAAACTATCAATCATAGATCTAAAATATCACAAATTTTGATTTCTTTCATTTATAGTTGTTTAATTTCTTAGGATGCTTTTACTTGGACTGTAATTTGCTGGTCTGAACTGGTCTGATTTGATTTCTTTGTATTTTTATAACTACTCAAGTCTGGTTTGGTATGGCCTGGGACAGACCAAAGTTAAAAACATCCTTACTTTGGATTACTTTTTCTTCACAAAAATCATTAGTTGAACAAAGTTAAAAATATCTATAATATTTAAAAAAAAATCATGAATTTAAGTCTTAGAATAGTGTTGTGTTAATGGGCCCGACAAAGGAGTGGTCCATTATCCCTTAGCACGACAACCATCAAAGCCCAACTTGTGAGCGGCCCAACAAAGAGGCATGTCCGACACTCGTCCTCTCTTCAAAGACGCTAGGCGTACGTGGCCTTGTCCAAATAGAGCCGGGTGACGATCCAAGAGCCTCGGGGAGGGTGTTCAGTATGGCCCTAGCAACGGGCCTGGCCTTGAGCTCACTTTTGTCAAAGTCAGGAGACCAGGGGGGCTCGTCTAGAGCCATTGGCGGGAAAACAAGACATTGACGAGAAATACATTTAATGCAGTAGATTTGGTAGTTGGGAAGCTAGCCACTCAAGAACTTTCACATCACCACTACCATCTACCCCTTGTACTACACTAGCTACAACAACTATCCCTTTGTACTCTCAGCTCAAATTAGACGCTCGGCCTTGTCCGACAGTAGGGTGCGCTGCATTGTTCCTTATTATCATTTAATCACAACTCGGCCCATTTATTAGGTACACCATTTGCTCATCCATTTATTGCTTGTGCCATTTATTATATTCGACCCGTTAAACTCATTCCCTACGAAACCCAAAGGTAGGTGTTGGGTCTTTGGAGTTGAATGAATAAACCTCAACAAATAGATTGATAGTTTTCGATCAAATTGTACTTATATTGACATCTTCCATGTTTCAAGTCCTAAATTGCTATGATGGGTCCCAAGTGAGGCAAAAGTCTATAGGGGGTGAATAGACTTTCAAATCTTTTCATTTTCCAACCTTTTTTCCTCTAACAGAATGAGTTCCAATATCTTTTGGGAGATATTGAAACATACATCGGAAGTCTTGACCTCAAGAGTGTGACACTTAATAGAAACAAATGTTATGACCCTTTTAGTTGTGAGGAGATGGATGAAACAAGGTTCAAATGTGTTTGCCAAAATCAGCTGACTCAAGAAGCTAACTGCCAAACCTGAAGGAGTTGGCTGCTAGAATTAGGAGCTGACTGCCAAAACCTTTAGGAGCATGCTGCCGAAATGAGATGTTGCTTCAAAGGTTAAGGTATAGGTATGAACTATACTCTAACACATTGATAGGATTTAGAACAAGTCTTAAAACATAAGTACGAAGGATTTAGACCTAAGGAAATAGATCACTTTGATGAACAAAAACAAGGAGTTGACTCACAGTGAACTGGGAAGGTTCACTGGACAGTTTTAGTGAGCAAGCTGTTTTGCTGTGAAGTTGCGAAGGTGAGTGAGAACTGAAGTGTTTGTTGGAAGCAGAATATAAAAGGTGACACAAGATATATCCTGGTTCAGAGGTGGTGTACTCCTCCTACATCTAGTCACAACCTATTTCAGATAGATTTCTACTAAATGAATATTCCATTACATTTAATGCACAATCTACCTTTGGCCCAAGCGTAGATTGTGAGGTTTTTCACAAGGAATATCAAAACCATTCCAAGCTACTTAGTCCTCCCAAGATTTTCACTAATGACATTGACTTGCCAAGAGCTACTCATGTCCTTGCCCTTTCTCACCTTCTGGATTTGAACACAAAGTCCTCCGGAACGTCTAACACTAGTCTAGTTCACATGGGTGTAAATCTAAACTACCAACTAATCTAAGCTCTATAGGTTTGTGTGAATTGTAGCTAATCTAAGAGCATTAGATGAGTGGGGTGGTAGCCGAAGTAGTGAAGGAGAATCAATTGGCTGGATGTGAGCTTGTAAAACTTGATTCCCTTCTATTCCACCTGGCTCTTCTCGGTTTACCACACTTAGTCTTCCCACACTTCTATATTTATAGACTTATTGTTGAATCTCCACCATTGGCTGGGGAGATCAACCTTGACCGTTGCTTGATCTACTTGCATTGTTCCACTTGACTAAGGAGGACATGGTTGGTCTTTGTCTCCTTGTGACACTGATCAATATCTTCACTTCAACTTGTTTCCTCATTTCAATGCAGAGATAAAGATGAATTATCTTTATTTCTCTTGTTCGTAGAAAATTAGTATAAAAACTGAGTGTTGTTCAATGCTTCCTTACAAATAACACGTACTTTCTTTTAGTGAAATAAATTCATAAGAAACTGTTAATGAGATAAAAATTTCTTATAAATTTACTTTCAATCAATTTGTTATTTTGACTGCAAGTTGGTCCTTTGTTTATTTGCTTTTGTGCTAAGAGAAGAGTGAGTTTGATTTCGGATGCCTTATCTGGAAAATAAGAATATTAGCTGGCTGCCAAGATTTCAGTAGGTTGCCGAAATCTTGTGTTTCAGTTGGCTTCCTTTTCAATGAATACCAGTTAACTCTTTTTCGTACCTTTTCTTTTTATTTCTTTTCTTATGGTACATTTATCCTCTTTTAGTACTTTTTACTTTTTATGAGTACTTAATCACAAATGATAGCATATTACAGTCAACATAATAGAACTAATACAAGTGATACTAGTCTAATACACTAATAATTAAAAGGGAACCTAACATGACCGTTAACCTATCTTTTAGGTTCTAAAAAGAAAATTCTAAAAAGCAATTGGGTTCTAATTGTACACCCAGGTATCTTTTCTTAATTTTGACAATTCTCAAACCTTGCAATGTCTTGCTTTGCATGTTCTATGTAAGTAATTGTTTTTAAATTCTAGTATTAGAGACAATTCTAGATCAGAGATCAATAATGTTAAACTCGTACCGAAACATATATTTACTCAGATCAGTAATGGAATTATTATTGTGGTGACGAAATTGCTAATCGCCATTCCTTGCGTGGTTCATGTGATTTTTTTGAATGTTTTACCAAGTGTTCATTTAGTTATATACACAAATGAGTTCTCACTCTAACAGGATAGGATCCATCCGCTATGTGCGCTTAAAAAAATTTGTCCTTTAAAAGTTTCCTAAAGAAAACAAGAAAGTCACTAATATCAATAACTTTGTAAGAGAAAACTAGTATGGTACCCGTGCCATGCACGGGGAAAATTTGTTTTCATATTTTTATGATGTAATACTGTAATGAAATATTATGCATAATATATTATTTATAGAAACAAATATATATAAAAAGAAAAATAATAAAAAAAACAAATGCAGAGTATAAGTTACACTAAATGCATTTATAAAACAAAAAACATTACAACATAGTATAAATTAGAGCATTTTTTAAGAAGTGGAAATTAAAATATTTTGGAAAACTTTTATATGTAAAAAATTTAATAAAGAGATTATTGTTAAGTTTTTTTGTCTTTTGATACACACAAAATGAATATTAGTTTATACAAAACAATTACGTATTTATGATAAACACAATATTGTTTACAAAAATATGATCACATAAAAGTAATGATTATAGTCGTAATTTTAATCAGTATAGTAGCAATTTCAAAAATAGTACTACCTCCGTCCTATTTTATGTGTCATAGTTTGACTTGACACGGTTATTAATGAAGTGGTTGAAAAAGTAAAAGTTGTGATTTATGTTTGAGTATAATAAATTAAAATGATGTAGGCCACATATTTCTTTCCAAAAAAAGAAAGGAGACACTTATTTTGGGACAACCCAAAAAGCAAAGTAGGACATGTAAAATGGGACGGAGGGAGTAGTAATTTTAATCATAATAACTTATATTCAATTTTTACACTTTGAGTGATCCTAACACTGTACATATTATAACTTGTAGTTACATTTTTTACATTTTTTATCAATAATATTTTTTTAAAAAAACTCATTTTTATCAACATGACAATATATACTTCATAACAAAATTATGAACTCCCACTATAAAAAAACAAAAACAATATTGGTAGATTCTATGGTACACATAAAGTACCATATCTTTGTCCACATGGTCCAATGAGAATGTTGCAGTTGAATTATTTAAATCTAAATTAAAACTGATATCATGATGTGGACCAATCAATTGAATGGTAGGTACGATATCCTATTTTTTAAATGGGTACGGGAGTTGGGTACAATATACTAATAGACCTAGTCAACATACGGTGTATATAATACTTCACTCAACTTCACCTTAGCTTTAGAATTCTCACTCACACACAGACACTCAAATCTCCACTCTCTCGACTCGCCTAGGGGTGGACTCGGGCCGGTTCGGGCCCGGTTCGGGCATGGGCCCGGCCGGGCCTCGGGCCAGGAAAGTTGGGCCCGAGCCCGAACCGCCGGTGGGCGGTTCCGGTTCCGGTTCCGGGCCAAACCGGGCCAAGCCGGGCCTAACCGGTTCTAATTTTTTTTTTTGGCTCTTCTATTTAACCCCCAACCCCTCCCCCTCAACCCCAAACCACCCCAAACCACCTCAAATGGCCCAAAATACCTAATCCAACCCAAAACTTAAAAAAAATTCAAAAAAAAAAATTAAAAATTTAAAAACCGGCCCGAACCGGACCCGAACCGGCCGGGCCGGTTCACCAAAAACTGGGCCCAAGCCCGAACCGCCCAGCAGCCGGGCCGGGCCGAACCGAACCGGTGGACCCACCGGGCCCCGGGCCGGGCCGGGCCAAACAGTAACCGGGCCGGGCCGCCCGGCCCGAGTCCACCCCTAGACTCGCCCTTCACTTTCAACTTCTACTCCACACTGTCTCTCCTCTTCTTCTGGATTTATCATTTTTTTTGTTTGTTGAGGATGTTTTCTTTTAGACTGTTTTCAGTCCCAGACCAGACCAGACTTAAACAGACCAGACCAGACCAGACCAGACTTGGATAGTTATAAAATACACAGAGACCAAACGTTTACCAGACCAGACCAAACCAGTTCAGACCAGACCAGACCAGATCAGACTTAAACAGACCAGATCAGACCAGACCAGCAAATTTCAGTCCAAAAGAAAACCTCCTGAATCTCAATTTCCTCGTTTTTAACATTATCTGTTCCTAAATCACTTTAATTTATATGACTCAATTGTATTATTGGTGCGGATGGCCGTTGCTCAACGAAGGGAGAAATCTAAAAGATAGATTGACTGTGGATGCTTGTTTTAAACAATCAAACAGCCAGTAAAAAGTAAAAAGTACTACGTACTCCGTATTATTTACATGGTCTAGGTCACAGTTATTTTTTGATGATTTATGTTTTGCCATTTGCCAACTTGTTTTTCCTAAAATCTTTTCTTGCTGGCAAACAAAAGCTATTTGAATTTATTACCTACTTAACAATCATTTACAGCTCAAAACATTTGTGGCTAAGGGCGGTTTTTATATACAATCTCATATTCATCATACTCGAGTTTTTTGCCACTATAAAAGTATACTATTTCAGTAAAGAAAAATCTATCACGCATATGACATATAATTGGTCTTTATTTGGATTTAAAGTTTACTATTCAATATTCGAAAGACTATATCTTGAAAATAAAAAATAAAAACCTTTGTTATATTTATACACTTAATATATGTATTTTTAAGTATATAATCCCCGTTATTCATGGAGTATTAAATTGCAAACCTACCCGACCCAACCCGTAGTACATAATCCCCTTTACCCCACCTTTCTCTGTGCATATCCATTTGACCATCGATTATACGCTTATACCAAAGGTCTCCAGAACTTTCCGCCTATTCCTCCATCTACTCCTTCGTAAACTCCTTTATCTACTCCTTCGTCATGATGCCTTTTCCGGTTGTCTGAGAGGTTCGGTCAGATTCTATATGTGATGTTTAGCACCGGTCGTCTCTGGATTCCGCATTTCGTCCGACCAAATTGAAATGAGTATAGCGACTGCATCCCAGTCGTTGTTTGGTATATATCATTCATAAACTTCGTCCTCAAATTTTTATTTGATTTTCATTGGTACATGTGAATTTGATTCCGGTTTTCATGCTTTTCATTTGGCCGAGCGTTGTGTTAATCTATTTGAGCAAAAAGTACTTATTTTGGAGTGCATGGCATGTACTAATGTATACTCCCTCCGTCCCGCAAAGAAGTTCTCACTTTCCTTTTTTAGCAGTCCCAAAAAGAAGTTCCTCTTTCCTTAAATGGTAAGTTATCTACATCAAAACAGTGTCAAACAATTCCAAACAATGCCAAAAAGTGTTGAAACAGTGTCAAAATAGTAAAATTTACCCCCTAGTAAGTTTATTTCCTTAATATGTGTGTAGGTCAAACCGGGAACTTCTTTGCGGGACGGAGGAAGTATAAGTTTTTTCACGAAAGGATTTTAAAACAGTTTACCAAGATCTGTAAATCTTTTTGTTTTTTCTACCATGTGAGGATAAAAAAATCTTATCGAAATCACCATTAGATGGCCCAGATCTGTCAAATTATCAGATATGTGGTTTATGGCCGATGAACATGATATTTGTTTTTGATTTCTTTGCATGAAGTGACAAATACATACCATATTTTCAAAATATTGAGGTTTAAGGTATAAATTGTCAGGAATTCGCATTTTGAAAAAACAATGCACTTTTCAGGAGTCATGGTCAGACCCAAAATAAAATAGATTCGGTATTTTGTATTCAGTTTTAACACCCTTGACAAATTATTTAGAGCTTAGTTAAATAGACTTCATAAATAATTTCCACCCCTTTTTTCAAAGATAAGGTTATGTCACTTGCTAATCACCAATTATATTACTTCGAGCAAAAAAAATGTTTGCTAAAAATGCTTTTGAAAAAAACTTATTTATTGTACCACAACAAAGATGTATTCTTTAAATAAAGATGTATTTTTGTTTTTAAACTTCCTCAACTGTGGCCTCTTTATTACTCCATGAATTTTGTCACCCTGCAACTATTCTTTAAACAAATTGTAGTATTTTGGCGGTATCTCCCTGAATGTTGTTAATGCAGGCTTATAGTTTTGTAAAATGATGTTGTAACATTACCTGTGAGTCAATGATCCGAACGGCCACTCTAGCCCGATACCTTTTTTAACAGAGTAGAGTTTTAAATTGTAAATCCGATAACCGAATGGGTATACCAAATCCCAACTCGTCCAACCTGAACCCGTCAACGCTCTCCCCTAGCGCCGAGTGTCCAGAATGGTGATGACTGCTAGGGTTAGGTCTGGGTAGTGTGGCGGTGTTGGGCGAAACCGTTAGGTTAGATTTTGGAAGGTGGGCGACAGAGTTGAGCTATGGGACTGTGAAGGTTGGGGGGATGGGGCTATGGTGGGATGGTGGTGACCAGACATCGGCGTTCACCGACTAACGATGGGCTAGGGCAGGGAATGGGTTTCGGCAAGGACTAAGACGGGGGGATGTCTATGAAGACAAGGGGGTTGGTGGCTTGTTGTGGCGGAGTCACTGTGGAGGTGTCAATGTGACTGACGACGGCGACCAATGACCACTATGGCATATGTCATTGTGGGATTGTCACTATGTAATAGAGTAGATTTTATATTTATTTATTATTGGGGACTCTTATTGTAAATATGACATTTTATTCTATTATATATATCTGCCAGGGCTACCATCATGGTCAAGCCTGGTAATTACTTTCACATGGTATCAAGATCAGAGCCATAGACTTTCTACCCTAATTTTTTTTTCCCGCCTCCAATATGTCTTCGGCCGACTCTTCTGCAGCATCGATCAACACCTCCAACGCTGCTACTTCCACCTTCAGCAGTACGACCACCGGCAGCATATTCCCCACCACTGCGCCAATCTTTTCTTCGTCGTCTGCTTCGTCGGCTACCAGTCCATCCAGCTCTTTGGTGTTTGGAACCCCTCTGTTTTTTTCAAGGCCGAGTTCGAGCGCAGGTTTCTCCTTGCCGCCGCCGTCGTCTACTCCTTTTTCCACGACCGACGAAGCTCCATGGGTACCGCCGGTCTTCACCTGGTCTCCCACCCAGCCGGAATTACAACCGACCCCTGCTCCTCTGTTCTTCCAGTCGGCCGGCTCCCCTGTTATTCAATCTGGCTCCAGTTTTGCGGGCCCCACCTTCGCCGGAGCTCCTGGAATTACACCATTGACATCTTCTGCTTCGATTGGACCGATTGCACCTCGGTCAAGTGCTCTGCCTAATTCAGGTTCTGTTTTGTCTGAGTTAGTCAAAAATATTGGTTTTTCGGCACTTAATATTACAAATATTGTTACTACGAAGCTTTCTGTTGTTGAGGATTACTTGACTTGGCGTACTCAGTTTGAGTCGTTCTTGGTGTCAAATGGATTTTTGGGGATTTTAGATGGTTCCATTCCCGCTCCCGCTCCCTATGTTTTTGATGCTCATCATCATGAGGTTGTTAATCCAGATTATTGTAATTGGTTAAAATTGGATCAAACTGTGCGTTCTTGGTTGTTTGCCACTTTATCTCGTGATGTGTTAATTGAAGTTCGTGAATTAAAAAATGCCTTTGCTATCTGGACACGTTTGGAGTCTCATTTCATGTCTGCTAGCCTTGCTTGTTCCATGTAACTGAAACGACAACTTACTCATTCCAAGAAGCGCTCTAATCAGTCCATGGAACATTATCTGCGTGACATTAAGGACATTGCTGACCGTTTGGCTGCCATTAATGCTCCAGTGTCTCGTAGAGAGTTATTTCAGAATATTTTGCTTGGTCTTGGTCGCACTATGAGTCTCTTATCACATCGGTGGATCTTTTTCCGGATAGCTTCACTTTTGAAAACCTTCGAACCAAATTAGTTGAAAACGAGCGCAGTTTGCAGTATATGAATGCTCAAGAGGAATTAAATCCAGCTCAAGCTTTTGCGGGACAGGCTCACCCGGGGGGGCAGCCACCACATGGTGGCCAGCAGCCACAACAGGGCGCACAGCAGCATCCCGCGGGTGGCCAGCAGCAGCCTCAGGCCGGTGGGCAGGCTCGCGGCCGCGGAAATCGCGGGCGTGGTGGCCGCGGTCAGCGTGGTCGCGGTGGACGCGGTCAGCGTGGTCGCGGTGGACGCGGTCAGCGTGGTCGCGGTGGTTATGGTTACCCTCCACAGTTTGGTTATGGTTACCCTCCACAGTTTGGTTATGGCTACCCTCCGCCAGCTTATTTTCCAGGGGGTGCACCGCATGCTGGTATTCTTGGGGCTCCAGGTTCAGCGGGTATGTCTGTTCAGTCAAAATTTTTTACTTATGCCTTATCTACTTTCTCTACTAACGGTGGTTATGCAGGCTCCTCTTCAGCTGAGGGAAATTCAGTCCCTCCTCCGGTCATTTGTCAAATTTGTTATGCCCCAGGTCATCCTGCTTCCACTTGTCCCTCTCGTTTTGTTCAACCGGCTGCACCTGCTCTGGCTGCTCAGGCCCCTGATGCTTCTGAGATGGTTTGGTATCCTGATTCAGGTGCCTCTGCGCATATGACTCCTCATTCAGGTATCTTAACTCATAAATCCTTTTCTCCTAATTCTCGTTCTATTATTGTAGCAAATGGAAATACTCTCCCGATTATGAAATCTGGTCAAGTTGTATTAGCTTCGTCTGCCAAACCTCTTCACTTGAAATCTGTTTTGCATGTGCCCAACATTAAATACAATCTTTTATCTATCCAAAAATTGTGTGCTGATAACAACTGTGCTGTGATTTTTGATAAAAATAATTTTTTTGTAAAGGATTTAACAACGGGGGAGGTCCTTCTTCAAGCTCTCAGTGATAATGGCGTTTATCCCATTCGTCAGCCTACACCGTCACCTGTTGCCTTAACTGCGGCATCTCTTTCCCTTTGGCATAATAGATTAGGACATTGTGGTTCTCGTGTTTTAGATCAGCTTAGACTGAATAATTTTATTTCTGGCACTTCTGCTAATATTTCTGATTGTATTCCTTGTCGTTTGGGCAAGTCACAACGGTTACCCTTTCATACAGTTTTTCATCATAGTCCTTGTGCCTTATATTTAATTCATTCCGATGTATGGCAATCTCCTGTGTTATCTCATTTAGGATTCAAATATTATGTCTGTTTTATAGATGATTTTTCTCGTTTTACTTGGGTTTATCCTATGCGGCGTAAGTCTGAGGTTACTACTCATTTTCAACATTTTAAATTAATGATTGAAAATTTACTTGACCGCAAAATCAAGATCTTTCAGAGTGATGGAGGGGGTGAGTTTGACAATTTTAATTTGCGAAATTTTTTTAATGCTAATGGAATTATTTTTCAAAAATCATGTCCTGAAACTCCTCAACAAAATGGTGTTGCTGAGCGTAAGCATCGACATTTACTTGAATTAGCTCGCACTATGCTTATTGCTGCTAGCTTGCCTGCTAATTTTTGGGTAGATGCCGTGCTTACTGCTACTTTTATCATTAATCGGATACCCTCTCCTACTCTACATGGTTTGTCTCCTTTTGAAAAACTTTTTAATAGGAAACCTGATATGTCTATTTTTTGTGTATTTGGGTGTGCATGTTTTCCCAATTTTACTGCTTCTTCGGCAAATAAGTTGGATCCGAGATCAGTTCAATGCATTTTCTTGGGCTATGCTCCTGACTATAAAGGGTACCGTTGTTTTGATCCCGTGTCTGGTCGTGTTTACATTAGCAGAAATGTCAGATTTTTGGAAAATATTTTTCCATATTCTGTTCTTGCCGGTCCCACAGTGTCCTCTTCTTCTGCCTTTTCCCCTACCTCCCTAATTCTTTCCCCCAGCCGTGACCAGCCCTCACCAAGTTTCCCTTCCCACAACTTGCCTATTCCCGCACTGCCTGCTCCCTCTGTCCCTTCGCCCCCCACTCCCAACAGCACGCAGGAACACAGCAGCCCTGCTGCTACTGTACCAGTTCACAGCCCACCCCATGACAGCCCCTCAGTGGACTTCGGTCCAGACCTCTCTCCCCCCTGTACTGTAACTGACAGCCCCTCCATCACCCTCAACCATGCTTCACCTTCAGTTGCGCCTCCTACCACGGTTCCTCCGAGTTCTTCTCCCGTTGTGAATATTCATCCTATGCAAACCCGGTCCAAGTCCGGGATTTTTAAACCCAAAACCATTTTTAATTTAAGCACAGTTGTTCACACACCTGATCCCACTTCCTTTTCTGTTGCTAATAAACATCTTAAGTGGAGAGCTGCTATGGCAGAAGAATTTAATGCTCTTATTTCTAATCATACTTGGGATTTAGTTCCATTTGATGCTAATAAGAATGTGGTTGGGTCCAAATGGATTTATAAGACTAAGTATCTGGCTGATGGATCTGTTGATCGCTATAAGGCTCGCTTGGTTGCACAGGGGTTTAATCAGCAGGCAGGTATTGATTTTACTGAGACTTTTAGCCCTGTTGTTAAACCCACTACTGTTCGTCTTGTCCTTACCTTAGCAGTATCATTTGGTTGGCCCATACGTCAACTAGATGTCAAAAATGCTTTTCTTCATGGTCACCTTACGGAGGAGGTATATATGCGTCAGCCACCAGGTTTTGTTCATCCCCAGTTTCCTCATCACTTGTGTCGTCTTCGTAAAGCTATTTATGGTCTTAAACAAGCACCACGTGCTTGGTTTCATCGCTTTAGTAGTTTTCTTCTTTCTCATGGATTTTCATGCAGCCGGTCAGATAATTCTCTTTTTATTTTTTGGCGTCAGTCTGATATTATTTATCTTCTGTTATATGTTGATGATATTATAGTCACAGGCAATTCCCCAAAACTCGTTTCTCATTTTTTATCCCTTCTTGCTAAATGTTTTGCCATGAAGGATTTGGGGGATTTGCATTTTTTCTGGGTATTCATGCGACTCGGACTTCGTCCGGTTTATTTCTTTCCCATCATAAGTACATATCTGATCTACTTCTTCGATTTCACTTCCACACCTTAAAACCTGTTCGCTCTCCTCTTCCGAGTCGCACCAAACTCTCTATTACTGATGGGGAGCTTCTTGCAGATGCCACGGAGTACAGGAGTATGGTAGGTGCATTACAGTATTTAACTTTGACTAGGCCAGATATTACTTTTGTTGTACACTTGGTTTCTCAATTTATGCATGCCCCCCGTACTTCACATATGTTGGCTGTTAAGCGCATTTTCAGGTATCTACAGGGAACCTCTACGCATGGACTTTTTCTACAGGCTTCTCGTGGTCGCCCAGCTCTTATTGCTTATTCGGACGCTGACTGGGCTGGTTGCCCTGATACTGGTCGTTCTACTTCAGGCTACGCTATTTTTCTAGGACCTAATCTCATTTCCTGGCGTTCCAAGAAGCAACCTACTGTTTCCAGATCTTCCACTGAGGCTGAATATCGCGCCGTTGCATTCACTGTTCAGGATACTCTACATGTTCGCTCAGTGTTGTTTGGGTTGGGCTTCCCCATTCGTGATCCTACTATGCTCTACTGTGATAATATTTCTGCATCATATCTTTCAGTTAATCCGATTCAACATGCGCGCAGTAAGCATATTAATATAGACTATTATTTTGTTCGTGAACGGGTGGCTCATGGAGATTTGAGTGTGAAATATGTTCCTACTCAGGCTCAGCTGGCAGATATTTTTACTAAGTGTTTGTCTCCCCAAAGATTTGTTCTTCTTCGTGACAATCTGCGGATTGTTTCCCCTGCACAGCTTGAGGGGGTGTAATAGAGTAGATTTTATATTTATTTATTATTGGGGACTCTTATTGTAAATATGACATTTTATTCTATTATATATATCTGTCAGAACTACCATCATGGTCAAGCCTGGTAATTACTTTCACACTATGATGGGTCATGTAACTATAACATAGTCACTGCAAATTAGAGGCAATTTAATAAGTATAAAGCTTATTAGTCACATTTTTTGGAAAGTAAAGAAAATCACTTTTTATCAATACCCCCACCTCAATAATATCAAGTCACTAAAAATGTTGCCTTAAAATTACCACTTCATTTTTCATATATAAAATATATATTTTTTACTAAAATTGATTATACTTTGTTGTAATAAAGCATTCTCCCAATGGAGAAAATATTTTAAAATATTAAAAGCGATGGTAGTTGTAATAAGCGATGGTTTCAGAATTAATATATCTACCTCACTAAAATCATGTCACTAAAACATGTTGCCCTAATGCCCCACATTTTTCGGATGAAACGACAAAAATATAAATATGTCGGGAAAAAAAAAATCATGTCACTAAAACATGTTGCCCTAATGCCCCCACATTTTTCGGATGAAACGACAAAAATATAAATATGTCGGGAAAAAAAAGTGAGTTATTTTCTGGGGTGGGGTACTTTGAAATCTTATTTCCCAAAATAGGATACTTTTAAACTTATTTCCCGAAAAGGAGTGTTTTTTTCCCAATCAGCGTGCCATGTCAGCGCCGAAATTAAATTCCATTTCGAATTCATTTATCAGCCACGTCACAAAGACATGTCATCACATGTGTCATATATAAAAATAAAATTGTTTCACGAGGGAGAGTCGAACCCAGCTCTCACTACTCCACATCTACGCACTTCAACCATTGAACCAAGATGCTAACTTGTGATTCTAGTGTTTTCAAATATACTTAATTATTCTCCGATAATATAAAGTCAATGAAGTTCAAAGAAAATTTCCAAGTTATGAAAAAATAGACATTTCAAATTTCACCACTTTGATATATTTCCACATTATATCATTAGCCATTTTGAATTCCACGTTATAAAAAATTAGTAGCAAATATAAATAATGTTTATGTTCAAAATTATTTATTCATTAGTATCTACTATTAGATCATAAAAATATAAAGATTTTTGTGAGCTGAAATATGATTTTTATGATAAATTAAATATACTCCCTCCGTCCCGCAAAATTCTTCCCAGTTTGACTTGGCACGGAGATTAAGAAAGTGGAATAAAGTGGAAATGTATAGTTGTGGTTGTGTAAGAATAATATAAGACTACCTAATAATAAAACTCATATAATATTTAGTTAACTTAAATCACAACAAATCGTTTCTTGTATTGCAGGCATGAACTTATGGTTATATACAAATATAACTCACCTAATACCACTATAGCAGACATTAAAATCAACAAAACAAGATGGTACTGAACATTTGAACAGAGCTAATCCGTATATCATATTAGAATATAGGCTACAATTGCGGTTTTTCCCGAAGTATAGAAATACAAATTTAATCAAAAGTTCAGTGCTAAACTTGAAGTTGTGATAATGAACCAAATACTATTTTGCCCAAAACTCAGCCAGGGGTCATACATACTCGAAAATCCAAGCATAAAATCAACAAATTACTATTTTTAAGTTTAATATCATGTTTAATTGCCATGAAAGGAGAGACTAACCAATAAGTGGAGGCGTCTGGTGCGGTGATGGAGCGGCCGGTGGAACCTGCGAAGCCAGCGCCGGATGGTGAACTGCTGGTGCACTAGTGCCGATTGAATCTCGCAAAGCCGATGCTGGTTATCGCGATGGTCGCAAAAGAGGAACAAATGTAATTAAAATGAATAAGGGTTTAGTTTTAATTAAAGATCCTGCTATAATATTAGTAATAATAATATATGATTTAATGTCAAACCGACATATGAAATGCATGTGGTCTATTGGTCTGATGATCTTTATTTTTAATGAATGGCGTGAGTTCGAATCCTAGGAACTTGATTTTTTTATGAAGCATCCCTATGAGATGACGTGGGTCTTGTGATGTGGCGGAATAATTGACGTGGAAATAGATTTAATTTCGGCGCTGACATGGCACGCTGACTGGGAAAAACACCCCTTCTCGGGAAATAAGTTTAAAAGTACCCTATTTTGGGAAATAAGATTTCAAAATACCCCTCCCCGGGAAATAACTCAAAAAAAAGTAAACATGTACCTCGCTGAGATAGAGATTTTCATTTGCCTTTTTTGTACTCCGTATATCTTAATTACCAATTCCCATTTCAAATTAGGAAATAATTATTAAATGACAATATAAATCATCAAAAATTAAAAGAAATACATCCATATCATAAAATATCGCATTATACTATTTATTGATCCAAACTATTTTTTTGAAATATATACTCAAATTACCTTAATTAATTTAATTATTTTCTAAAAACCCGTGTCATTTTTAAATAGATACCATAAGTAGTAGTATTAAAATAAGATTATCTTTTTAAATTCAAAATATTCTCCAAAGAGTAGATACCATAAAAAACACACGCAATTTCAAGATAACTATTTTTTGAAATATTATTAATCATTTTAAATTTTAAAAATTACCCTGAAGATAAAACCCCTTAAAAATTAAAAGGCCAAAATGATTTTTTGTTGACACAATTGTAAAATATCTTAGTATTTGAAGTGTCAGAAAATATTTACTCATTTAATACTTTATTACTCCCTCAATAAAAGTCTCTCTTTTCTTTTTGGGTCGTCCCTAAATAAAAGTTTTTTTTTTGCTTATGTTGTAAACAAAACAGTGAAAAACAATATCAAACCGTGTCACATCATTAAAATGTGTGTAAAATGAATGAGGATCTTAATATGGGAACATAAGAAGCACCTTAATTACACTCATGCTATGTTAAGAAACAACAAATATTAAACGATTTAATTTAATTTCATTGACTTTGTAACAATCTCAATGACTCAATGTGTAGAGTGCAATAGAGCATATGTACGTTGTTGATGCTTCATTTGTCTGTACATTTACTTTTTTTTAAAATGTAATAACATACGGAGTACTACGTACCGTATATAATAAATTTTGTATATTTTGAGATAGCATGTGAAAATACAATCAAAACATTCATCATTTCCATAAAAATGAAATGAATGGAATTCATTAAAAAGAACCGTCGATGGAGGTCAGGGGAGGGATATTGGGGGAGCAGGTGAGGGGTCTGGGTGGCACTGGGCGGCATTGGGGCGGAGATGGGGAGGTCAGGTGGTGGCGGGGGCTGCGGTGGGGTTGGCAATGGGTGGGGCTTGGAAGCAGTGGGGGGTTGCTGGTGAGGGGGTGGGAGTGCTGGGGGAGCAGGTGAGGGGTCTAGGGATGCAAGGCAGGGGAGGGGGCTGGAGGAGAAGGTGAGGGGTGCTGAGGTGGGGTAAGGGGCAGTAGGGCGGTCTCATACTATGGAGGCGGTGTCGAGACGGCACAGTGACGATTTTCGGTACAGTTACATGTTTTATGGTGACAGTGACATCTTAAAGTGAAATGAAAATCGATAGTAACATTTCAAAAGTGATATGAAAGTCTGGTAGTGAAATAAAATCCGACAGTGACACCACGTGTTTCCGAATATGTGACCTTCTTAGTCACACTTTTGTCCTTTTGTAAAAAGTTTTAAAATTAGCTTCAAATTGGTAATATTCAAGGAAAAAGTCCTATTGAAATACGTTTATCTTTTAAATTCAAAACATTATCCAAAAAAGTAGATACCATAAAAAACACACGCAATTTCAAGATAACTATTTTTTGAAATATTTTTAATGTTTTTAAATTTTAAAAATTACCTTAAAGATAAAACCCCTTAAAAATTAATAGGCCACAATGATTTTTTATCGACACAATTGTAAAATATCTTAGTATTTGAAGTGTAAGAAAATATTTACTCGTTTAATACGGTACTTTATTACTCCCTCAATAAAAGTCTCTCTTTGGCCTTCCCTAAATAAAATCCTTTTTCCTTGGGATGTAAACACTATAAAAATGTATCACATCCTTAAAATGTGTGTAAAATGAATGAGGAACTTTAATTCTTCATATGGGAACTGAGGAAGTACCTTAATTGCGCTCATGCTATGACCTTAATTGCGCTCATGCTATGTTAAGAAACAACAAATGTTAAACGATTTAATTCAATTTCATTGACTTTGTAACAATCTCAATGTGCAGAGAGCAATAGAGCATAATGTAAGTTATTGATGCTTCATTTGTCTGGTTGAGATAGTACGTGAAAATACAATCAAAACATTCATTTCCATAACATGAAATGAATGGAATTCATTAAAAGGAACCGTCGATATAAAGAGATTGATGAGCATAAATGTTGTATTGAGGGGATCCTAGATTGGAGAAGTTATGTTTAGAGCCAAAGTTCAATACCAATATCTGATGTTAAAATCTACCGCTCACAATCGTATCAATGATTTTTGCCTCAAAAAATCTTACGGGGTACGAATGATTTTTCCCAAAAAAATCTTATCAATGATTCATACAAGAATGCAATGTCTATTAGCTTCACAAGCTTCATGCTCATTAGTCATTATTATTGGTTATTTATATATGTCAGGATCATCTAGTAACAATGATCATATAACTAACTTCATAAGAGAATTAAGGAATTCATGGGTGACACAGGTAACCATCTGCATTTGCTGTATGGAAACATGCACGAGGATTAATTTGACAAGAGTGTGACACCATTGCAACAAACAAGACAAAATAGCAAAAAAAATTACACTAGCATCAGCATTTCTCTAAGAACAACACTGGATTAGTACACAGTTTTTTTCAACCAACTAAACAAGACAAAATAGCAAAAAATATAATACTAGCATCAGCATCAGCATTTTTCTAAGAACACCTTACCCTCAGAGTTTGATTTTACAAAGTACTAATCCACAACACGCATCAAACCGAGCGGACATCTACGAAATTACCTCTTCACACAGAGCATCAACCATCAATCTAGCCTGCAGTGCTACCAAATCTGCAACCTTCACGCAATGTGCAGCATGTTCTTCCCTTAGCTTGAGCCATTTCTCCTCAATCTCACCAGCCTGGGAACTCTGGATCAGACTGACTTTTTCCTTGAGCATATCTAATGTCTCCTCAGTGCTGAATGAATAATTTTCCTTATTGAAAGATCTAACCAAGCAAGGATACTTGGAATGAAAATCCCCACTGTCCTTACCCTTAGCAGCGGTCAGATTAGCAGCAGTCTGTACATCTTTCTCAACAGCGGAAATTTGGTCATCACCAGCAGTTTTTTCAACTTCTTCCTCTGGACGAGTCTTCGGCTTCTTTCTCTTCTTCTTCTTCTTCCTTTCTTTGAGGTCATGTGCAGTTGTCTTCTCATCACTTGCTGCTTTCGGTGCATCCACAGTGTTGGTAGATTCAACAGTCTTGCTTTTCACCTCTTCCCCTGTGGCAAAGTCTGCATCGGTGCTGCTGGCAGTTCCCCAAATCTTTGCTAACAGTTGATAAACCTGATACTCATAAGGCTGAGCAGAAGTAGGGAGGTCTCCCTTCTCATTAAGGGTCAAGAACTTCCTTTTGAGGCCCCTAACCTTATCCCTGGTCTGATTCTTGGAAAACGACCCCTCCAATTGATCGATAATGAAGACATGGAAAGCAGCATAATCTGCGTTGGGATCAGCCCCTTTTTGGGCCTTGAAGTCGATGATACCTTGGAGAATAGTAATCTGATCCTTGTCAGTCCACACTCGGTTGTGCGGCGGCGCAGACGTCTTAAGGAGGGCGTCTTCTTCCCCAGATCTGTTGTTCTGCTTGGAAGTGAGACGGGGCTGGACGGGTGCGGATGGTGAGCGTCGGCTTTCGTCGTCCGGCAAGGATTGCGGCGGTTTGGGAGCAGATTTATGCTTCGAACTACGCTTTCTTTTTCCTTGAGAGGCGGCGGCGGCATCGGGGTGGGGCTGACCTATTAATGGGGTAAGACGGTTTTTGGTTGCCATGGGAGGGGAACTCTGAAGGTGTGGTGTGAAGGTAGATACTCCACTATTGTTGAGGTTTATTCCTTCAACCCGTGGACCCAACACGTAAGCCCAAAGGTTTCGAGTGGAGTGAGTGTATGAGTGTCTAGCCCAACAACTATCAGATGGATCAGGAGACAAAAGTAATAGCAGGCAATGTAAATAGGTATTATTAACTTCGTAATAACTCCCCTAAATACAATCTACTTGCTAAAAGGGCACGTCGGCCGTTCGTCTTACAAGGCAGTTAGAAATGCTCAAGTCAGAATGCTGGAGCTAGTATGCTAAGAATAGTAAGTTGCCAACCCTTTACAATGAAATAAATGCTTCTATTTATACCCGCCAATGGGCAGGTGGCTGTACTGACGTGGCAGCCTGTGGACCGCTGGTGTCCCAACTACCAAATCTTCAGCATTAAATGCACTTCCCGCCAGAATCTGGGTTTCCCGCCGGATCAGTGGGGACGTTCGTCCACCCGGGAAGTGAGTTGGATTGCTCCAAGTGACCCTTGAGGGATATTGGCTGTTCGTCCCCTGGCCTTGATAGATACTCACCATGTGCACTGGGTTTTCTCCAATGTCTACAGGCTTGCTCTGGGGACGTACGTCGCCATCCCTGGTGGCCCGTGGCTCTGCTCCTTGCCCCTGCATAGACGCTCGTCGGAAGGAGCCGCTGGGCCTGAGTCCTCCAACACCAGACGTTCGTCCATCCTTAAAGAACATGGGCCTGTGGGCTGACCTAGTTTCTAGCTGGACGCTCGTCTGGCGAAATGGGTTAGTGGGCCGGACCTCGGCTTGGGCCCTTAACCCAACACAAGTCCCCCACTTCTGATGTTCTGAGCATGCGCAGGACATAAGGAAGTATGAACCTCCCCGAAGTAGACGTCCGTATCTTGGTACTTGTGCTCATTGCATCTGGGTGGAAACGTACGCTCGTGGCCATGGTGCTTGACAGCTGTTGACGGTTCAGGAAACGAGGTGACGGCTGATGTTGCGGCGGCGCATTTTCCCGAGGAAGTGTCATCATTACGTTCCCATCCCACGCACAGCGCGTGGGCCGGAATACGCTCCTTGCCACGTGTCAGCCCCTCGTTGGTTTCTCCATCGGTGTTTCCCCTATAAATGCTGGGTTTGCCCTCTGAATTAGGGTTCTCAATTTCTGCTTTCTTGCCCTCGATTTTCCGCAGCTCTTCAAGTTCCCTGAATTCGGTCAACCACACCTTTGTAAGGTAATTTCCCCCCTCTGCTTCTTTCCTTTACTCTGATTTCTAGCCGGAATGACTTCGATGGAGATTTCCTCAAGTTCTGATTCCGGTTCGTCGGGTTCCTCCTCGGGCTCCTCTTCTGAAAATGCTAATGCACGCTCCCTGGGAAAAACTAGTGTTTCCGGAACCTCTGGTTCGGCCACGACGGTGGGGACCATCCGGGCTGATGGCGAGCCGGATGATGTGTCTCAAGACAGTGGGAGCGACGCCAGGGGCGGGGATGCCGATGAGGCAGTGGACGTTATTGATGCGGTCCCCCTGAATGAGCGTCCTGCTGATTATGATTCTGGAGAGGAAGCCGAATCCGGTTCTGATATGGAGGTGTATGATCTGGGCATCCCCACGGATATGGAGCGTCACATCTGCCCGATTAGGAGCGCCCTTGACCACGATCAAGTCCTCTCCCGTGTGGCCCTCAATAAAATCCGCACCTTCCTTCCTCCGCCGTTCGTCTGGAGTGTGAGAGGCGCTGAGCATGTGATGAGGAGACGTCCGGGGATGATCATGCTCCACCTGGATTCCGTTGAAGCCGGGCTGCGGTTTCCACTTCATGCGTTTTATGTGGAGTTCTTCCACTGCTTCCAGGTGGCTCCGGCGCAATTCATGCCAAATTCTTACAGATTCATATCGGCCTTCTTGGTGCGCTGCAAACTTGCGGGGGTCGATGCCACTTTGGAGCTCTTCCATTATTTCTATCGCGTCACCCCTCAGAATGCCGACGGGTATCTGAGCGTGGCCGCACGTCCTGGGAGGCGGCTGTTCAAGAACTACCCCTCGTCCATCCACGACTGGAAGAACCGCTTCTTCTTCCTTCGATACGACGGGCCTCCTCTCCCTCTCCGGTGGAATGGGTATCCCCCAAAGATTGAGTCACCGGAGCCGACCGACGATCTGCTTTCGGATGCGGAGAAGGTGTTGGAGGGTGGCGTCCGTCCCATAGCCGGATTTCTGACCTTCGAGGCACTCTCTGGGGCAGGCATAGGTACCGCCCGTGTTCCTGGACTTTTTCTACCCTTCGACGCTCGTCTCGGGGCCCGGGCGGTCCTGTCCTTCGAGGTGAGTGTCTTATTCTACCTCCCGCTCGGCTTCTAATCCTTGTTGTTTCTTGCAGGTCCACCGCCCGATAGAGACCAAATGAATCACGCCGAGTGTCTGAAGACCAG
Source organism: Cuscuta epithymum (assembly GCA_945859915.1). Taxonomy (NCBI): domain Eukaryota; kingdom Viridiplantae; phylum Streptophyta; class Magnoliopsida; order Solanales; family Convolvulaceae; genus Cuscuta; species Cuscuta epithymum. The sequence continues at coordinate 4,845,916 of CAMAPF010000059.1, forward strand.
GAAGGCCAAGGCGGCCGCGGCTAAAGCTGCGATGGCGAAAGCCAAAAACGCCCCCGCCTCGGAGTCCAACTCCTCGGCCTCTGATGCTGCCAGGCGAACCGCCGAGGGTGAGCAACATTTAATCGCCACCATGCTGGCCCAGGGTTCCGGGGCCCCTGCTCTCGAAGCCGCCCTTCCGCCGCCGGTCGTCCCCACGAAGACGGCTTCTCAGAAGGGGACAGAGAAGGTCCCCGAGAAGAAACAGAAGCGGGGCCGCGAGGCAGGCTCCACTGGCCCCCTGCTTGAAGACGCCGGGTCCCTGCCTTTGAACCGCCCGGCGGACGAACTTTGGAGGGAGATGGCCCTCAAGGCCGGTCTCGAGCTGCCCCGCCGTTCGTCGTCCGAGGCGACAAGCGCTGCGCTGGCAGCCGCTCTTCAGGTAATTCCTCCTTGCTAGATCTGAGCATATATATGTTTTCAATGACGTTCATCCTTTGATCCTTATTTTTTCTGGCTCTCTTTTTTTTTTCTGTCATCCAGTCTGGGCTCCTTGTCCTTCAAGCTGAAGCTGCCCGGGAGGCCGATCTGGTGGAGGCCAAGGCTAAAGCCGATGCGGCCATTGCTGCGGCTCGGGAGGCCGCCCGTCGATCTGAGGCGGAGGCTGCAGCCAAGGGGAGGGAGATTGCAGCCCTGCAGGCTGAATCCCGCAGCCAGTTGGCCGGCCTTGAAAGAGCCGGTTTCAAGCTTGTTCCGGTGCTTCCTGCCGCCAAGGACACCACTCCGGAGTGGTTGGTCGACACCTCCGGCTACAGGAACACTGGGGAGTTCATGGACTCTGCCAAAGACTATTGTGCCGGAGTCTTCGCCGACTTGTTTGCCGCGGCTCTGGAGAAGATACCGCCCCGCCAGCGTCTGGCCCGCGGCGTCCGGCTACTTGAGGGTTCTCCTCTGTCCCGCAAGTTCCTGTACGAGGTTGGCGACAGCACCTTCTCAGCCGGGTATAACGAAGGGGTTAAGGCCACCCTCCCCATCTTTTCGAGGCTGCAAGGGGCCGACTTCGAGCTGGCAGCGCATACAGACGACGATCTGCTGCTCCAGGCTTTAGGGAAGCTAGCGAGGGACCAACGGCGGGCGGAAGCAAAGGCCAGAGGGGAGGTTCCGGAACCCCCCACCCCTGAGCCCGAGGCCGAGGAGGAAGAGCAGACTCCGGGAGGCAGCCGGCCAGGATCCCCTTTCTTTGTGTAATGTAAACTGTATTTTCCTATTCTAACTTCTGTAATATCCGGCCGTTAGAGCCGAGGAATATACATCCTTTTGCCCATAATTGTTCCATGTTCATGATCTCTGCTTGTTACCTTTCTTCCTTTTGTCCTTTGTTGTATGGAAACTCCCTCTTTGCTCTGGGGACATTCTCTGTCGCCTAGTCTGCGTGGACGTTCATCTCTGTTCCCCACTTGGCTTGGGGGCAGGGGCGTCCCTCTGCCAAAGCCCTGTACATATTTAGCGCGTGGCGCCAGTGTTAAGGTCCGTCTCCGGACGGCGACACCCGGCGCCGATACTGGCTGCCCCTCCTGCAACCTCATTCCGATGGCAAGACGACGCTCGTCGGGGGTTGGCCAAACAGCACGCTTTGCAAGTGTGGTCATACGCACATCGGAGATTGCCTCAATGCTTGCTAACGACGTTCTTCTATCGTCGCGTGGCATGAACGCTAAAGCCCCGCACAAGGGTGTCCGCCTGTCCTGCGTTTTCATCAGGCACGAAGTGTGGAAAGGCGACGTTCGTCCTCCGTGCACCCTTCATGGACGTGATTTTCACTTCACCCTTTTTGTGCCCATCGTCTGTAGTATAAGGAATCCTTCCGGCGTCTCGACGCATCTTTACCGCCCACGCGGTATCTTGACAGTGGGAAGACGTTCGTCGGTAATTGCCTTGTCAGTACGCGTTTTGAGTATGGACATATGGGCGCATTTCCCTGGAACAGTGCTTGGTGACGACGTTCGTCCACATTGTGTGACATGAAAAACTGGTGTACTGCAAGAGGGACGTCGCCAGTTGGTGCGTGTGCCCTCATCGGCCGCCGACGCTAGGGTCAGCCGTGGAGTTAAGGAAGCAAGGGAAGGCGAATGTCTTCAAATTCCTCCGAGCCGGTGAGCCCTCCTCAAGGGACGTTCGTGGTACGCACCCGGATGTCCTTGTGTTGGTTACGCGGTGATAAAATCGAGACGCCTTAAATACCGTGGTAGGTACCGGTACCCAGGCGCCACGTGTCCTGCTTCGGTTGGGGCAATTCCGCGGTGTTGCTTATAAATACTCAGGATCCAAGTGATCCACTCACATTTCTCCTTACGCTGCACAATTGCCTTCTCTCTCTAGACTTCTCTTTGATCGTATCGGAAATCTCGAACCCCAAGGTACCGCTCGTTGTTATGTCTTCCGAAAGTCGCTTTGATGATGGGTGTTCTTCCGGTGATGACCTGGAGTATTATGAGCGGGGAATGCCACCCTGGCCTCCCCGTTATAGCCTTAACTTCTCATGCGTCCGGCGTCAAGTTCAACGCCCTCCGTTCCTCGATGAAATGGAGCTCTGCTCGTAGGTTGATCTCGTTGTCCTCCGGCTGGAAGTGCTTGGTGCGATGGGTAGGTACCAGTACCTCCGTTGGTACTTTAGCTTGGAACCCGTAAGCCAAGGCAAAAGGGGTTTCCCCAGTCGCCGTCCTGGGCGTCGTCCTGTACGTCCATAAAACATAATTCAGCTGCTCCGGCCAGGTGGAGGTGTAGTCTTCCAACTTCTTCTTGATCCCGTCCATGATGGTCCGGTTCATGTTCTCCACTTGGCCGTTGGCTTGCGGGTAGGCCACCGAGGCCTTGGAGTGCCTGATGCCCCACTTCGCCAAGTATGCCTCAAAGCCTCTGCCGACGAACTGCCGACCGTTGTCTGTGATGATCTGCTCCGGGATTCCGAAGCGGCAAATGATGTTCTGCCAGACGAACTTCTGGCACTGGAATTCAGTGATGGAGGCCAATGGTTCGGCCTCGACCCACTTCGTGAAGTAATCAACCGCCACAATGACGAACTTCCTTCCACCCGCAGCCGTTGGCAGAGGACCCAGCAGGTCTACGCCCCACCTAGCAAATGGTAGCGCGATGGTCATCGGGGTGTAAAAACTCGCCGGTCGGCCAGGGACAGGTGCATACTGCTGGCATACTGCGCACTTCCGCGTGTGGTTGAAGCAATCTTGCTGTATGGTCGGCCAGTAATAGCCCTGCAGGATGATTTTTCTGGCCAAGGTTCGGGGGCCCTGGTGGCTGGAGCAGATCCCTTCATGTATTTCCTCGATTACCGCCGCTGCTAGGCTCGGCGGGAGGTATCTGAGGTAGGGTCCGCCGAACGTCTTCTTGTAAAGTTGCCCATCAATGAGTTCAAAGTTAGGGGCACGCCTCTTAATCCACGCAGCCTTCCCTGTACTGCCATCATCTTCAGGCTCAGGGAGTGTCCTGTCTCTGAGATAATCTGCTATTTCCTTGGACCAGTTAGGTTCGGCAACGGAGATAACCTCCACCTGGATGACGTCCGTCGCCGGTGCTGGGAATGCCTCCTGCCTAACGAAGCCTCTGATGTGTCGGGGGACGCTTGATGCCGGGTCGTCGGCTGGGGGGTTGCTCAATTTTGACAGAATGTCCGCCTCTGCATTCTCCACCCGCGATACCTGCTCAAGCACCACCTGCTCAAATTGTGCGGTCTGCTCCTCCGCCAGCTCTTTGTAGACCTTCATTCTCTCTTCCCTGGTCTCGGCGGTGCCATTCATCTGGGTTACCACCAGCTGGCTGTCCATTCTCACCTTCAGACGAGCTGCTCCGAGGGCTTTCGCGCATTTCAGCCCTGCAATAAGTGCCTCGTACTCAGCCTCGTTGTTGGTGACCTTGAACTCAAATTTCATAGAGTAGTAGGCTTTGAAACCCTCGGGAGAAGTGATCACTGCTCCTCCGCCGCAGCCCCGCGCACTTGAGGCCCCATCGGTGTACATCTCCCACCAATCGTCAAAGTCATTGTTGTCATGGGTCCCGTCCTCGGTGCGCGCGGTGCATTCCGCAATGAAGTCCGCCAGAGCCTGCCCCTTGATCGTCGGCCTCGGCTTGAAATCCACATCATACTGGCCGATCATCAAGGACCATTTCGTTATCCTTCCGCTTGCCATTGGGTTCCTGAGGACTGTGGCGAGGGGCTGCGTCGTGTAGATAGTCACCGGGTGTGCTTGGAAATACGGTGCCAGGCGCTTGATGGATGCAATCAGGGCGAGGATCGTCTTTTCCATCAGTGTGTACCTCGTCTCGGGACCGTTCAGCGCCTTACTTACGAAGTATATTGGCCGCTGGATACCCTCAGATTCTTTCAGCAGCACGGCACTTACGGCCAGATCGGCCACTGCCAAGTACATGTATAATCTCTCCCCGGGATCTGCCTTGGTGAGGACGAGCGGAGAGGAGAGATATACCTTGAAATCTTCGAAAGCGGTTTGGCACTCCGGGGTCCATTGAAAGGGATTGGCCTTCTTCATGATCTGAAAAAAGGGAATCGCCTTATCAGCCAGCTTGGATAAGAATCTGCTCAGGGCCGCCAGACGCCCGGTGAGCCGCTGCACGTCTTTTAGGTTCTTTGGGGCTTCCATGTCCATAATCGCCTTCACCTTCTCCGGGTTAGGCTCGATCCCCCGCTCGCTCATCATGTAGCCGAGGAACTTGCCGCCCCTGACGGCGAAGGCGCATTTCTTCGGATTGAGCCTCATGCTGGCCTTCTCCATGATGCTGAAGACCCTCTCCATGTCCTGGACATGGTCCTCCTTTTTCTTGCTTTTGATCAGGATGTCATCCACGTAAGCTTCCATTGTCTTTCCAAGTACGTCCTTGAACAACATCCCAATCATCCTCTGAAAAGTAGCCATGGCGTTCCTCAGGCCGAAAGGCATGACGATGTAGCAGTACACGCCGTCCGCCGTAACGAACGCCGTTTTTTCGGCATCATCGGGGTGCATGAACACCTGATGGTAGCCCCTGAATGCGTCCATGAAGCTGAGCAGCTCGCAGCCTGCTGTCTCATCCACCAGCAGGTCGATCCTCGGGACAGGGTAAGGGTCCATCGGACAAGCTTTGTTGAGGTCCGAGTAATCGACGCACATCCGCCAAGTGTCGCCCTTCGGGGCTAGAACCACGTTGGCCAACCACTCCACGTGGATGACTGGCCGGATATGTTTGATGCTGAGGAGAGTTGCTGTTTCCTTCCTGATGAAATCGCGCCGGTCGGCCGCCATGTACCTTTTCTTTTGTTGTACGGGCTTGGCGTCCGACCGTACGGCGAGTCTATGGCATATGAGGCCGGGGTCGATGCCCGGCATGTCCTCCGGCCCTCTGGCGAACAAGATGCTGAACCTTCGGAGGACGGCTATGACCCCTGCTCTGATTTCCGGCTCCAGATCCGTACCAATGGACACCTTCCTGTCCGTCGGATCGTCGAGTTCAATTTCCTCCAGCAGAGTTGCTGGTTCCAGATGAGCGTCCAAGTCGGCTTGTTTGGCCTTCTCGGAGATGCTGTTGACCCGAGCCTCCCGCTCGTTGAGCTTCTCCATGGCCTTCGTGTAGCAGGCCCTGGCCATGTGCGGGTCCGTACGTGCTACCCCCACTCCAGTGTCGGTGGGGAATTTGATGCATGAATGTCGTACGGAGCATATGGCCCCCAAGTCTTCCAAGCCGGGTCGGCCCAAAATGGCGTTGTGGGCGCACTTTAGGGGGACCACGACGAACGTCATGCTGATTCGGGTAGTGTGAGGGCCGTCGCCGACCTCTACCGGCAAAATGATGGTGCCCTCAGCGTCAATGCAATCCCCGGTGAAGCCGGACAGCGGGGTGCGTAGGGGGTGCAGCATGTCCTTCCGAAGCCTCATTCCTTCGAAAGCCTCCCAGTAGAGGACGTTCACACTGCTCCCGGTATCAACAAGGACGCGACGGACGATAGCATCGTTCACGTCCATGCTGATCACCAGCTCGTCTCTGTGCGGCGCCGGTGACATTGGCAGGTCAGCGGGGCCGAAGGTAATTGCCTCGACCCTATTGCGCTTGGTGGGGGGTGCTGATACGGAACCCACATAGAGTGACCTCTCAAATTTTTTCCGCTCGGCGGGTGTATCCCCTGTCTCAGCGCCCCCGAAGATCACCTTGATCTCCAATTTCTTCTTCTTGCCCTTCGGGCCGAGGGATCCCTCTGGACGTTTATCTGCACTTCGATAATCCACGTCCTGAGGTTCTGCCTCGCGCCGATCGTCGCGACGCCATGTCTTGTGCCTTGAGTTCGGCTTCCGCTGGCTGTTTTTGTTCAGCAGCTGGGTGAACTCGCCCAGGTACCCCTGACGGATCAGCTCGTCGATCGCTTTCTTTAATTGGCTGCAATTATCCGTCAGGTGGCCGGTCCTCTGATGGTATTCACAGTAGGCCGATTGGTCGTGCCCCATATGCTTATTCATATCCTGGGGTTCCGTTAGGAGGCCCTTGTCCTTGATGGCCTCAAAGATTTGGCTCACTGGATAGGCCAATGGGACATAGCGGTCGTCCGGCCGTGCTTGGGTATCCCCGGACGGAGCCTTCCAGGGGACCATCGCCCCGTCTGTCCTCTTCTTTTTGTTTGGGGGGGAGGGCCCGGGTCCCGGCCCGGGCCCGAGTCTGTCCGCCATCTTTCGTGGGTGGGCCGCGGGAACTCCGTCCCGCTGCCTGATCTCCTCCTCAATGGAGGCATACTTCTGGGCCCGAGCAAGAACCTCGGTGTAGCTGGTGCCGGGATTCCTCCTTAGGTCCCGGTATAGATCCCCTGTGGCCAGCGCACTGGTGAACATGTTGGTGGCCAGACGTTCGTCCAGATCGTCGACCTGCAGGACCTCGTCCCTCCACCTTACCAGGAACCTAGCCAGCGGTTCGTCCCGCCCTTGTTTGATGTGGGCGAGAGCCGTGACGTCCTTCCTGGGGGTGGTGCTGGCAGCAAACTGTGCCATGAACTGCTGGGAGAGCTGTTCGTATGAGTCGATGGTGCCTGGCCTCAACTGACCGAACCATTCTTGCGCCGGCCCCCTGAGGGTGCTGAAGAACAACCTGCAGATGGCCTCGTCTGATGCTCCCAGCATGGACAGGTTCCCTTGGTAGCTTATCAGATGGGCCTTGGGATCGCCAGCCCCATTGTACACCAGGTTGCCCGGGGGCCTGCAGTCTCGGGGAATCTCGACGCTCATCACCCGTGGAGTAAAGGGAGATGTGAGAGAGAAAGAGGGTGTGACCGAGCCAACGTCCGCCCGCCTATTCATCTCGGCTATATGCCTTTCCATGGCCTCCAACCTCGCATCCTGTGCGGCCCTTCCGGGGGACACAGGGGGCGCGGCTTCGGGGACGGCATTCTGCTGAGCGGCCACAGCATCGTGCGGCCGCCTAAAGATCTGCGCACCTCGCCGTTGGAAACGTCGTCCAACGGTATTGATCCTCGGGGTCTCGTCTCCCCGCGGGATTTGGCGGGGGACTGATGGTGTGTGAGCCCTGGATGCAGCGATGCTGACCCTGGTTCGCCCTCCCGTTCCACGGGAGCCTGAACCCCCACCTAGCCGCTCGTGGACTGAGGGCCGGTGGTCGCTGGATCCTGTCGTATCGTCATATGACTGCATGCGGCGTATGGGAGAGAGGGGCGTTCGCCGGGTACTTGCAGAGTACACCTGGTCTCGGGCCTCCCGCTCGTCTGCCAAGCGACGCATGGTGTCTGCGAGTTCCCGCATGAGGCGAGGATCCTGCCTGGCCTCTAGAGGAATGAGGTCAGTGATACCCCCGTTTCCCCCGGAGGTCCATATTGTTGCGGATAGTTCCGAGTTCTGGCCGCGATTCCGGCGGCTTGATTCCAGACGCTCGGAGAGATCACGCTGATTGTTGCTTCCTGACATCGTGTTTGCTGTAGGTAGACTTAGTAGCTGTTTGGGAGAGTTTCTGGAAACCTTTTGCTCAGATTCCCACAGACGGTGCCAGTGTTGAGGTTTATTCCTTCAACCCGTGGACCCAACACGTAAGCCCAAAGGTTTCGAGTGGAGTGAGTGTATGAGTGTCTAGCCCAACAACTATCAGATGGATCAGGAGACAAAAGTAATAGCAGGCAATGTAAATAGGTATTATTAACTTCGTAATAACTCCCCTAAATACAATCTACTTGCTAAAAGGGCACGTCGGCCGTTCGTCTTACAAGGCAGTTAGAAATGCTCAAGTCAGAATGCTGGAGCTAGTATGCTAAGAATAGTAAGTTGCCAACCCTTTACAATGAAATAAATGCTTCTATTTATACCCGCCAATGGGCAGGTGGCTGTACTGACGTGGCAGCCTGTGGACCGCTGGTGTCCCAACTACCAAATCTTCAGCATTAAATGCACTTCCCGCCAGAATCTGGGTTTCCCGCCGGATCAGTGGGGACGTTCGTCCACCCGGGAAGTGAGTTGGATTGCTCCAAGTGACCCTTGAGGGATATTGGCTGTTCGTCCCCTGGCCTTGATAGATACTCACCATGTGCACTGGGTTTTCTCCAATGTCTACAGGCTTGCTCTGGGGACGTACGTCGCCATCCCTGGTGGCCCGTGGCTCTGCTCCTTGCCCCTGCATAGACGCTCGTCGGAAGGAGCCGCTGGGCCTGAGTCCTCCAACACCAGACGTTCGTCCATCCTTAAAGAACATGGGCCTGTGGGCTGACCTAGTTTCTAGCTGGACGCTCGTCTGGCGAAATGGGTTAGTGGGCCGGACCTCGGCTTGGGCCCTTAACCCAACAACTATATTACTCAAGCAAAGCAAAGCAAAGCAAATACAGTACGCTAAGCCTATGAAGATACAATCTAGGGTTTCGGCGCGCAGTAAGATTGCAGAGCTGCTCATCACTGCAGTGTTAAATCACATCATCCTTTCTTATCTTTCACAATTTTGAATTTGTGCAGATTAACAAAACAAAAAAGAGCAATTCTTGATCTACCCCATTCTTGTTTTGTACAAAGACATTTTCGCATATGGGATAAGGACCAAAAATGACACTAAAGTATTTAATGAATCTCTTATTTGACACTGAGGTTTATGAAGGACCAAAAAAAACACATTTTCTAACTTTGAGCTTAATTTTAAACCACCCCACTAACTTCCCCGTTCCAGACCCGTTTCTCCGTTAACTCACCCCTTTCCCCCAGCGTTTAAACAACTCAGCCACATTTGCAACCCTAAGTGCAATTTCATGGAGTGTAAGCGCTGGCCTGAGAAGATTAGAAGCTGAAGGAGTCCGTTCAGATGTTGTAAGGTATTCCATACGTTTAACTTTTACTGTTAAAAATGAGTGACTTGATCAATCTGAGGTTTAATCATAGCGGGAGGTGGTTGTTGAAGCCATTGCAGTACGTAAATGGAGATGTTGATACTATATATGGATTTGACCCAGATTATTTGTGTTATCATGACATAGTTCGGAAATACAGGGATGATTTGGGTTTCAAAACTCTAAAAAATATTTATGTCTTAGAACCTGGAAAAAATATGGACAATGGACTGTTCTTAGTTCAAGATGATGATACAATAAGGAAGGTGTTAAATCGAATTAGAAGAATGTCTTGGATTAATGATATTGAACTGTATGCTGATCATGAACTGGATGAACCTGTTCTAATTCCCTTAATAGAAGGGTGTATTGTGCAAGAAGAGGAAACTGCTACTGAAACTGGGAATGGGTTGGGTTCTGATGTTGCTACTGATAATGTGAGAGATGAACATGCTGATCCCACTTCCTTTTCTGTTGGTAATAAACATCTTAAGTGGAGAGCTGCTATGGCAGAAGAATTTAATGCTCTTATTTCTAATCATACTTGGGATTTAGTTCCATTTGATGCTAATAAGAATGTGGTTGGGTCCAAATGGATTTATAAGACTAAGTATCTGGCTGATGGATCTGTTGATCGCTATAAGGCTCGCTTGGTTGCACAGGGGTTTAATCAGCAGGCAGGTATTGATTTTACTGAGACTTTTAGCCCTGTTGTTAAACCCACTACTGTTCGTCTTGTCCTTACCTTAGCAGTATCATTTGGTTGGCCCATACGTCAACTAGATGTCAAAAATGCTTTTCTTCATGGTCACCTTACGGAGGAGGTATATATGCGTCAGCCACCAGGTTTTGTTCATCCCCAGTTTCCTAATCACTTGTGTCGTCTTCGTAAAGCTATTTATGGTCTTAAACAAGCACCACGTGCTTGGTTTCATCGCTTTAGTAGTTTTCTTCTTTCTCATGGATTTTCATGCAGCCGGTCAGATAATTCTCTTTTTATTTTTCGGCGTCAGTCTGATATTATTTATCTTCTGTTATATGTTGATGATATTATAGTCACAGGCAATTCCCCAAAACTCGTTTCTCATTTTTTATCCCTTCTTGCTAAATGTTTTGCCATGAAGGATTTGGGGGATTTGCATTTTTTTCTGGGTATTCATGCGACTCGGACTTCGTCCGGTTTATTTCTTTCCCAGCATAAGTACATATCTGATCTACTTCTTCGATTTCACTTCCACACCTTAAAACCTGTTCGCTCTCCTCTTCCGAGTCGCACCAAACTCTCTATTACTGATGGGGAGCTTCTTGCAGATGCCACGGAGTACAGGAGTATGGTAGGTGCATTACAGTATTTAACTTTGACTAGGCCAGATATTACTTTTGCTGTACACTTGGTTTCTCAATTTATGCATGCCCCCCGTACTTCACATATGTTGGCTGTTAAGCGCTTTTTCAGGTATCTACAGGGAACCTCTACGCATGGACTTTTTCTACAGGCTTCTCGTGGTCGCCCAGCTCTTATTGCTTATTCGGACGCTGACTGGGCTGGTTGCCCTGATACTGGTCGTTCTACTTCAGGCTACGCTATTTTTCTAGGACCTAATCTCATTTCCTGGCGTTCCAAGAAGCAACCTACTGTTTCCAGATCTTCCACTGAGGCTGAATATCGCGCCGTTGCATTCACTGTTCAGGATACTCTACATGTTCGCTCAGTGTTGTTTGAGTTGGGCTTCCCCATTCGTGATCCTACTATGCTCTACTGTGATAATATTTCTGCACCATATCTTTTAGTTAATCCGATTCAACATGCGCGCAGTAAGCATATTAATATAGACTATCATTTTGTTCGTGAACGGGTGGCTCATGGAGATTTGAGTGTGAAATATGTTCCTACTCAGGCTCAGCTGGCAGATATTTTTACTAAGTGTTTGTCTCCCCAAAGATTTGTTCTTCTTCGTGACAATCTGCGCATTGTTTCACCTGCACAGCTTGAGGGGGTGTAATAGAGTAGATTTTATATTTATTTATTATTGGGGACTCTTATTGTAAATATGACATTTTATTCTATTATATATATCTGTCAGGGCTACCATCATGGTCAAGCCTGGTAATTACTTTCACACTATGATGGGTCATGTAACTATAACATAGTCACTGCAAATTAGAGGCAATTTAATAAGTATAAAGCTTATTAGTCACATTTTTTGGAAAGTAAAGAAAATCACTTTTTATCAATACCCCCACCTCAATAATATCAAGTCACTAAAAATGTTGCCTTAAAATTACCACTTCATTTTTCATATATAAAATATATATTTTTTACTAAAATTGATTATACTTTGTTGTAATAAAGCATTCTCCCAATGGAGAAAATATTTTAAAATATTAAAAGCGATGGTAGTTGTAATAAGCGATGGTTTCAGAATTAATATATCTACCTCACTAAAATCATGTCACTAAAACATGTTGCCCTTATGCCCCCACATTTTTCGGATGAAACGACAAAAATATAAATATGTCGGGAAAAAAAAGTAAACATGTACCTCGCTGAGATAGAGATTTTCATTTGCCTTTTTTGTATATCTTAATTACCAATTCCCATTTCAAATTAGGAAATAATTATTAAATGACAATATAAATCATCAAAAATTAAAAGAAATACATCCATATCATAAAATATCGCATTATACTATTTATTGATCCAAACTATTTTTTTGAAATATATACTCAAATTACCTTAATTAATTTAATTATTTTCTAAAAACCCGTGTCATTTTTAAATAGATACCATAAGTAGTAGTATTAAAATAAGATTATCTTTTTAAATTCAAAATATTCTCCAAAGAGTAGATACCATAAAAAACACACGCAATTTCAAGATAACTATTTTTTGAAATATTATTAATCATTTTAAATTTTAAAAATTACCCTGAAGATAAAACCCCTTAAAAATTAAAAGGCCAAAATGATTTTTTGTTGACACAATTGTAAAATATCTTAGTATTTGAAGTGTCAGAAAATATTTACTCATTTAATACTTTATTACTCCCTCAATAAAAGTCTCTCTTTTCTTTTTGGGTCGTCCCTAAATAAAAGTTTTTTTTTTGCTTATGTTGTAAACAAAACAGTGAAAAACAATATCAAACCGTGTCACATCATTAAAATGTGTGTAAAATGAATGAGAATCTTAATATGGGAACATAAGAAGCACCTTAATTACACTCATGCTATGTTAAGAAACAACAAATATTAAACGATTTAATTTAATTTCATTGACTTTGTAACAATCTCAATGACTCAATGTGTAGAGTGCAATAGAGCATCTGAGCATATGTACGTTGTTGATGCTTCATTTGTCTGTACATTTACTTTTTTTTAAAATGTAATAACATACGGAGTACTACGTACCGTATATAATAAATTTTGTATATTTTGAGATAGCATGTGAAAATACAATCAAAACATTCATTTCCATAAAAATGAAATGAATGGAATTCATTAAAAAGAACCGTCGATGGAGGTCAGAGGAGGGATATTGGGGGAGCAGGTGAGGGGTCTGGGTGGCACTGGGCGGCATTGGGGCGGAGATGGGGAGGTCAGGTGGTGGCGGGGGCTGCGGTGGGGTTGGCAATGGGTGGGGCTTGGAAGCAGTGGGGGGTTGCTGGTGAGGGGGTGGGAGTGCTGGGGGAGCAGGTGAGGGGTCTAGGGATGCAAGGCAGGGGAGGGGGCTGGAGGAGAAGGTGAGGGGTGCTGAGGTGGGGTAAGGGGCAGTAGGGCGGTCTCATACTATGGAGGCGGTGTCGAGACGGCACAGTGACGATTTTCGGTACAGTTACATGTTTTATGGTGACAGTGACATCTTAAATTGAAATGAAAATCGATAGTAACATTTCAAAAGTGATATGAAAGTCTGGTAGTGAAATAAAATCCGACAGTGACACCACGTGTTTCCGAATATGTGACCTTCTTAGTCACACTTTTGTCCTTTTGTAAAAAGTTTTAAAATTAGCTTCAAATTGGTAATATTCAAGGAAAAAGTCCTATTGAAATACGTTTATCTTTTAAATTCAAAACATTATCCAAAAAATTAGATACCATAAAAAACACACGCAATTTCAAGATAACTATTTTTTGAAATATTTTTAATGTTTTTAAATTTTAAAAATTACCTTAAAGATAAAACCCCTTAAAAATTAAAAGGCCACAATGATTTTTTATCGACACAATTGTAAAATATCTTAGTATTTGAAGTGTAAGAAAATATTTACTCGTTTAATACGGTACTTTATTACTCCCTCAATAAAAGTCTCTCTTTGGCCTTCCCTAAATAAAATCCTTTTTCCTTGGGATGTAAACACTATAAAAATGTATCACATCCTTAAAATGTGTGTAAAATGAATGAGGAACTTTAATTCTTCATATGGGAACTGAGGAAGTACCTTAATTGCGCTCATGCTATGACCTTAATTGCGCTCATGCTATGTTAAGAAACAACAAATGTTAAACGATTTAATTCAATTTCATTGACTTTGTAACAATCTCAATGTGCAGAGAGCAATAGAGCATAATGTAAGTTATTGATGCTTCATTTGTCTGGTTGAGATAGTACGTGAAAATACAATCAAAACATTCATTTCCATAACATGAAATGAATGGAATTCATTAAAAGGAACCGTCGATATAAAGAGATTGATGAGCATAAATGTTGTATTGAGGGGATCCTAGATTGGAGAAGTTATGTTTAGAGCCAAAGTTCAATACCAATATCTGATGTTAAAATCTACCGCTCACAATCGTATCAATGATTTTTGCCTCAAAAAATCTTACGGGGTACGAATGATTTTTCCCAAAAAAATCTTATCAATGATTCATACAAGAATGCAATGTCTATTAGCTTCACAAGCTTCATGCTCATTAGTCATTATTATTGGTTATTTATATATGTCAGGATCATCTAGTAACAATGATCATATAACTAACTTCATAAGAGAATTAAGGAATTCATGGGTGACACAGGTAACCATCTGCATTTGCTGTATGGAAACATGCACGAGGATTAATTTGACAAGAGTGTGACACCATTGCAACAAACAAGACAAAATAGCAAAAAAAATTACACTAGCATCAGCATTTCTCTAAGAACAACACTGGATTAGTACACAGTTTTTTTCAACCAACTAAACAAGACAAAATAGCAAAAAATATAATACTAGCATCAGCATCAGCATTTTTCTAAGAACACCTTACCCTCAGAGTTTGATTTTACAAAGTACTAATCCACAACACGCATCAAACCGAGCGGACATCTACGAAATTACCTCTTCACACAGAGCATCAACCATCAATCTAGCCTGCAGTGCTACCAAATCTGCAACCTTCACGCAATGTGCAGCATGTTCTTCCCTTAGCTTGAGCCATTTCTCCTCAATCTCACCAGCCTGGGAACTCTGGATCAGACTGACTTTTTCCTTGAGCATATCTAATGTCTCCTCAGTGCTGAATGAATAATTTTCCTTATTGAAAGATCTAACCAAGCAAGGATACTTGGAATGAAAATCCCCACTGTCCTTACCCTTAGCAGCGGTCAGATTAGCAGCAGTCTGTACATCTTTCTCAACAGCGGAAATTTGGTCATCACCAGCAGTTTTTTCAACTTCTTCCTCTGGACGAGTCTTCGGCTTCTTTCTCTTCTTCTTCTTCTTCCTTTCTTTGAGGTCATGTGCAGTTGTCTTCTCATCACTTGCTGCTTTCGGTGCATCCACAGTGTTGGTAGATTCAACAGTCTTGCTTTTCACCTCTTCCCCTGTGGCAAAGTCTGCATCGGTGCTGCTGGCAGTTCCCCAAATCTTTGCTAACAGTTGATAAACCTGATACTCATAAGGCTGAGCAGAAGTAGGGAGGTCTCCCTTCTCATTAAGGGTCAAGAACTTCCTTTTGAGGCCCCTAACCTTATCCCTGGTCTGATTCTTGGAAAACGACCCCTCCAATTGATCGATAATGAAGACATGGAAAGCAGCATAATCTGCGTTGGGATCAGCCCCTTTTTGGGCCTTGAAGTCGATGATACCTTGGAGAATAGTAATCTGATCCTTGTCAGTCCACACTCGGTTGTGCGGCGGCGCAGACGTCTTAAGGAGGGCGTCTTCTTCCCCAGATCTGTTGTTCTGCTTGGAAGTGAGACGGGGCTGGACGGGTGCGGATGGTGAGCGTCGGCTTTCGTCGTCCGGCAAGGATTGCGGCGGTTTGGGAGCAGATTTATGCTTCGAACTACGCTTTCTTTTTCCTTGAGAGGCGGCGGCGGCATCGGGGTGGGGCTGACCTATTAATGGGGTAAGACGGTTTTTGGTTGCCATGGGAGGGGAACTCTGAAGGTGTGGTGTGAAGGTAGATACTCCACTATATTACTCAAGCCTATGAAGATACAATCTAGGGTTTCGGCGCGCAGTAAGATAGCATAGCTGCTCATCACTGCAGTGCAGTGTTAAATCACATCATCCTTTCTTATCTTTCACAATTTTGAATTTGTGCAGATTAACAAAACAAAAAAGAGCAATTCTTGATCTACCCAATTCTTGTTTTGTACAAAGACATTTTCGCATATAAATGAATTGGATGTATACATAATAAGTAATTAGAGGATTAAGTATTAATTCTATGTATAACAAGAATTCTTTACCCAAAAATCAAATTTAGAGTCCGTTTGATAGCACGGCTGATTTGGCTGATTCTGCTGAAATTTATAGAGTCCGTTTGATAGTACGAAAATCGGCTGTTTTGGCTGTTTCTGCTGAAATTTATGAAGTTCTGGCTGAAGTGGCTGTTTTGGCTGATTCTGCTGATTCTAGAAAAAAATATTTTAAAAATATATTTCATTAATAAAATAAAGAAAAAATTACATGTAAAAATAGCTAAAATGGTCATCTACAGTAACTTCAACTAATACAGCCAGAAAAGTAACTCCAACCTTACTTTTTGTGCTTATTACACAATTCAGCACGCGAAAGTAAAAATTACGTGTTTGGTGAAAAAGCTGGCTGATAAGCCTGATAAGCCGAAAAAGGGGTCTCCAAACGGGCTCATAAAGTTCTGGCTGAAATGGCTGCATTGGTTGATTATGTTGATTTAAGAAAAAAATATTTTTAAAATTTACTTTATTAATAAAATAAATAAAAAATTATATGTAAAAATAGCTAAAATGATCATCTACGGCTAATTCAGCCAATATAACCAAAAAAGTAACTTCAATCTTACTTTTTCTGCTTATTACACAATTGAGCGCGCGTAATCAAAAATTACGTGTTTGATGAAAAAGTTGACTGAAAAGTTTTAAAAGTCTATAAAAACAATGTTGCCAAACAACCTCTTAACCTTGTTCCTTTGATGAATGTCATAAAGTAGAGTTCCAATTTCTTTAGAGGGTGAACATTAACCCCAATTACTTTAATATTAAAAGGACCTTGACATGATGGATTTGGTTTATAATGATGAATACTGCCATTGTCTTCCCTCCGTGTGTAGATTGGTTGTACAAATGAAAATTGCAAGGTAGCAAAACTAGTGGACAGGTATCGGTTCACTAGTTTGACCGGTATGATATCGGACCGATAAATGGGATTTAAAAAAAAATCAATTTTTTTGTCCCGAATCGAACCGTATCGGTTCCAAACAATTTCATGACAGGTTCTCATAAAATGAGAATTGATAGCGGATCGAACCAGATCGAACTATGATTTAATTATTTAAACTTGTACAGTTGTACTATTATAGTTTATTTGAAATTTAAGAATTATTACTCCATCTATCCCAAATTAATTTGCAAAGTCAACATTTTTTGTCAACCAATGTTAATGTGAAGTCCCCCCTAATGATAATTAATACGAAGTACAATTTTTAATAATTAAAATTTACGTATTTAGAAATCACATTAAAATATCTTTAAAGTTGCAAAATCCAAATTAGAATATACGAAGTGCTTTTTTAAGGCGAAAATAGAATATACTAGTAATTAAAAGTGATATACTAGTGGAATGTCTCCATGGATTTCCGAACCCAGACACGTCCCTACTGCTGTTAAGGTGTATGCCTGTGTATTGTCTTCCCCCGGAATTTGTTGGATTGTGCTGTTAAGGTGTATGCCCGTGTATTGTCTTCCCTCAGAATTTGTTGGATTGTGCATTCGTCAAAGTAACTCGTCAGATTTTTTACAACGTCCAGATATACCGTCATTTTTGCATCCATAGCTGCATACAAACCGTTAATCTGATTTACAATGAGAAAAGAGTCACAACATACCTCTAGGATCTTTACTCCCATGTCCTTTGTGATGGTAAGTCCCATCATAAGTGCCTCGTACTTAGCTTCATTATTTGTAGCCTTGAAGTCGCAATGAATTGTTTGTGCTATGTTCCCCCATTGTGGCAATTTCAATATGACTCCTAACCTTGCTCATTGCATATTGATGTTCCGTCAGTGTGCATAGTCCACTTTTGATTTGGAATTCCGTCAATTAAGTGACAAGCTATGAAGCACGGATACTTCCCTAGGGTAGCGTATCGGCGTATCGGATACGTTCCCGTATCCGATACTCTAGGATACCCGTACCGTACGTTCCCGGGCCGTATCTGTAATTTTTGAAAGTTTCCATTTTTTTTTGTAATTTTTTGAAAGTTTCCGATACTCGTATCCTGACGGATACCCGTATCAACTTTAAAAAAAAAATCCCAAAATTTACTTAATAAAATTCTAAAAAAAATGAAAACCTAAAACTACATTTTATTTGGTAATCAAATAATGGGCCTATATGACTTTATCCGAATTAAGTCATTAACACATACTTCGAAGTGGATACTTGCACTTTTAATTTTAAGATTGTACTTGTTTGACTAATTTCTCATTTTAAATTAATGACTTATTGACTACATTTATATTTCGAGATGCACTAGTGTACATGAGAAATATTATGAATTTATTATTAAATATCTTGAAAAAGGAAAATGATTCAATGCAATGAATGGGTAGACATCATAGGATATTATATGTGTGTATTTATATATATATTCAAAAAAATAATCTATTTTTAATATTTATAAATAGACCCCTATAACTTTTAATATTTGTAAATACACCTCCATAACTTTTAATATTTATAAATATGGCCCCGTATCCGTATCCTACTTTTTTTGGTTTTGACGTATCCCCGTACCCGTTTCCGCGTTTCCACGTTTCCGCGTACCGGTATCGGTGCTACATAGGTGACAAGTTTCTTATCCCGCTCCTATTTGCAATTTTGGACTGAAATCACTCACAAAGTGAGTTAAATCTATGATTGCAATGCATTTCTCGGCTCGTATGTTATCTCAAATGACCCTAATTGGATTGCCCATTTTACAATCCTGTCTGACAACTCGGGTTTCTTCATGATTGCTTTCATGGGATAGTTAGTTCGTTCACAAATGGGGTGGGATTCAAAATAAGGGCGTAATTTGAAGGAAAGAGAGACTAAAGCAAGGACTAATTTTTCTGAAAGTGTGTACCACTTGATTTAGGCCTGTTAAATGACTTACTTACGTAACATATAGGGAATTGAAGTTCATCCTCTTCTCTTGTCAAGACTGTACTAACGGAGTGTTCTGACACGTCTAGGTGTAACTGAAGTGTTTCTTCGTCTTTGGGTTTGGACAGCAATGAAGATGAACTTATATATTTCTTTAACTATTGAAGTGCTTCTTCATGTCATTCTGTCCACTCAAATTGTTTATTTTTTCTCATAACGTCATAAAATAAACAACACTTCTACGACGATTTGGCAATGAAACAATTTAAAGCAGCCACTCTCCCCGTCAGTTTATAGACGTCTTTGACAGATTTCGGTGACCGGATGTCAAGTATGGCTTTGACTTGTTCCAGGTTGGCTTCAATTCCTCTCTCGCTAACTATGTACCCCCAAGAACTCTCCCGAGGGAACTTCAGAAGAACATTTGGCTAGATTGAGTTTCAGGTTGTACTTCATCGGGATGTCGAATGAGATGGTTAAGTGTTTGACGTGGTCAGTTGTTGATTTTGATTTGACAAGCATATCGTCAATATATACCTCCATTGTCTTTCCGATTTGTTCCTTGAACATCATGGCCTGGTCACCAGCCTTTGGAAGATAGCTCCTGCATTTTTTAAAATCACCGAAGATGTATCGAAAAATTGAACGGAAGGACTCACAAGTGGTCAAGATACATTAGCCAAGTACCAAAATTGGACAAAGTGAAGATAAGGACAAAATGTGAAATTGACATAAAACTCATAGGACCAAATGTTGAATTAATTCCTCATATTATGCTACTAAAGTTCCATGTATGTCCGGGTCTATAGGTTCTCCACCAGCTAAGAATGTGTATGACTCTATTCCTCCATATGGGGGAGGACATGATCAGTGCGGTAAAAGAATTCTTCAATTTGGCAAAATTATTAAAGCAAACAAATCATACAGTCATGCTTTATAAGGTAATTACCAAGATTATTATGTCTAGGTTAGCACATTGCCTCCCTAGTATCATCGATCCCGCTTAGGATGCTTCACCTCATGTTTGATAACATTTTTCTTACTCAAGAGCTTGTTAGAGGATACAAAGATGCCGAATATCCCCTAGATGCATGATATAGGTCAATATATGCAAAGCGTATGACACCGCCTCTTGGGAGTTCCTTGAACAAGTCCTCAGAGGTTTGAGTTTTCCTAACCATTTTATCTTGTAGATTATGGAGTATGTTACCATTGTCTCTTCCTGAGTAGCCTTAAATGGGACTTTACATTGTTTTTTCAAAGGAAAACACAGGCTTAGACAAGGGGGTCCAATGTCCCATGTACTATTTGTATTCTGCCTTGAGTATTTATCACGTACGTGTAAAGACCGTACCCGTAGCTCAACTTCTGGTTTCAACTTTCATCCGTTATGCTCCCAGCTCAAAACTACCCATCTCACTTAGGCCGATGATCTCATCCTTTTTTCGGTGACTCTCAATCTTCATTTACTTTTTCAGGCGACATTTTTAAGGTATCTCTAACTCTGGCGATGATGAAGTTGTTAAGCTGGAAGATGAGATGATGACAAGGAGAAGGCGATGAAAAAGAAAATTAAAATTGGAAGATGGGGTGAGAGAATCATATGGACCAAAGAAGAGGAGGGATTAAAAATGATAAATTTCAACTTTATATATATATAGAGAGAGAGAGAGAGGAAACTTCATGTCAGGCCGGCCTGACGGGCTGCCCCGTCCGGCCGAGCCCGTTTGGGCACCTTCCCGGTGAAATTTTTTGATGAAATTTTTTGAGCATGTTCCTCATCAAGTCTAGTTTGTCCATACCAAATTTCAGCTCGAAATTCGATCGGGAAGGTCGCCAAATGATTTTTGCAAGTTAACTGGTCCGGAATATGTATTTTCCGGACCAAATCCCCCGCCCCAAACCCACACCATTGCCATCCTTATACTGAGTACTCGCTCACTATATGGGTTATCGTGCTGGAGTTGTTTGTTTTTGCAGCATTGAAACATGAGGCCGCCAGTACAAAGCAACAGAATGGCTTCCTCATCTTCTTCCTCTTCCTCATCTTCTTCGTATCCCTTCTCACCTCACTCATTCACCACCATGGAGCAAGTCTGGGAAGACATCAACCTCTCCTCTCTCCATAACCACCTGCATTCTACTTCTTCTTCAAACAGACTCGTCCTAGGTACATCTTCCGCCGCCGCGGGCATTAACTTTCAAGACTTCCTGACTCAGCCGACCTTTTCCGGGAAGGGAGGTGCACCGCCTCCGACCGCGGAGGCGTCTCCGCCTATGCTGTTCGACTTGAACTCCATCGCGGTACCGGATCTTCACTTCATGCCGCCGCCGCCTCGGATGAGATCTGTGGATTTGGGATGCTTTTCGGCCGGCGGCGGCGGCAACGACAGTGGCAGGATCCAGAAAAGGTCCGTCGACGACTCCGCCCAAAATTTCACCGACCGGAGGCACAAAAGGATGATTAAAAACAGGCAGTCTGCTGCTCGATCAAGAGATAGAAAGCAGGAAAGTGCTGTTTGCTTTGCTTTTATCGATTAATCATCTTAGTTAATTCTACATTCTTGATTCTTCTACACTTTTTTGGATTTATTTTCATTTTTGAAACTTTCTTTGTACCTTATTCTTTTTATACATATATATATATATATATATATATATATATATATATATATTAGTTAAGTTTGCTTCTTAGAACAAGAGATGTGTCACTTTTTCTATTCTACTTCGCATAAATTTTACACCTGAAATTTCTTTAAAAGGCTAATTTAGTTTATTTAATATAAAGAAAGTTTTTGGTCTGCCTCTATTAGGAAGTAGGAACCCATGCTTGTTATCCAGCGAATAAGCATCTATATCAGCCCTAAATCCTAATTCGCCCGTTTTTCTTTTTAGAACAATGATGTCATTCATAACTAAGATTACATTTTCAGTTAGTGATGATATTCATTAAAAGGGTTTTGCCAAATCATGTATTATTTGCTTGTAATAATTTTCTAAATGTAGTAAACGTCATTGTTTCTTTCCTGAAATATGACTCATAGATTTCTATTTATGGAAACTTTTATTGTTTTTCACTACTCTGCTTCCTTCTCAATCATGAATTTTTAGTTAGTAATGAAATGATTTGTCATTACACCTTAGTAAGAACTTCAGAGAACCTGTTCTGTTCTGTACTGTTTTACTCCACAATGGAGTAGTAGCTAGGCAATTTTTATTATACAGAGTATTACTCGTAATAATTAAAGTTTTTTTAGAATTTGAGGAGAATTTGGACTTGGCATACCCCCCGCCTTAACCCATGTAAATAGAGTTAATATATATCCAAGATTAACATCAATAAAGTTGCATAATAACAGTTTAAATAGTCCGAAATAAATAAATGAGCAAGTAAATGCATGTATATAGCGCATGACCTGCCAGTGATGTTTTGATTGACCGAGGACAGGCTTACATAAATCAGTTGGAGGAGGAAGCGCACAATTTGGTCGAAGAGAACGACAGGCTCAAGTTACAGCTTCAACAGGTTGCTTTTTTCCCTCCCCTTCATCACGATTTCAGTCATTTAACAGCTTCAACATGATTTTTTCCTCGTATGCCACTAAGATTTCTTGATGAAATAGGCCATTTTCCTAATATACATACACATAAACATTCCGTATAATGTAGGAGTACAAATAATGTGAAATTTGAGAACAGAAGCATTAAACATGGGACTGAACATAATAATCATATGATATATTTTGGAATTGCACATTGTTTTGTACTCTCATTTATCCAGTGGATTTAGGACCTATACCTTAAGCCCTTAAGCATGAGCCTAAGACACCAATGATAGGTAAAAGAATCTCTCCGTATTATAAACCTTCTGAAGGGTTCGAGTTATTTTATGTCTTTCTGCGTGTTCAATAAAAGAAAGCATATTAGGTCTGCTGATGGATTGATAGACGATTATGCTCGTACACAAACAAGAAAAATACAATGTTTTAAAATTGTAATCCAACTGAGATTTTATTTGTGTTCGAAAATCTCTGTTTCGCTACGAGTTTTCTTGAATTTATGTCCAAGTTATGTGTATTGAGTAAGTTAGTTCTATTCACTGCATGCATACATATATGAGAAGGGGCTCATGGAAGTTTTTCCCTGGAATTGGCAGCAGCAATTGTGTGTTTCAGAAGCTGCGGCAGCTCCAACACTAAAAAAGAGCTCTCTTCACCGAACCTCATCTGCCCCATTTTGAGTATGGCCTCTCCCAGATGGATTCTTTCTCTACTTAAAAGGATGTCCCAATTCAAGGCTTGGCTTTTTATTCCTACTACACTACTACGGAGTACTATTTTGACAAAATCGTGTCCTAATTTGATGCAATGTGTGTATGTATGTGTAATTTTTACAGTGGACTGGATAAATCTAACATCGATCTTAGAATGTAGGCCAGACAACATGTAATTCCAAATATGGAAGGCCAGTAACTTTTTTATTTTTGGTTAATGTAAAGGTATGGTGGGAACGTAAGGTAGGGGTGGACCCTCACTGCCTATATATCTTGTTTTTTTTGGACAACTTGTGCCAGAGCCATTTGCTAATTGGCTATATTAGATCTTTTTTCCTTTGGTTTCAATTTTATAATTTTGAGACCAGATTAGATTTCATCAAACCTAACTAGACTTTCAAAATAGTAAAATTTACCTAATATTAGATTTGATCAAGTTTTTAATATTTCAATCATTTTATACATATTTTGTAAAAATTCCTTTATCAACTTTAAGATTCAAGTTTTTATCAAACATGTACATTTTGGTATCACGCGCTGAATCATGTCATAATCAAAGTAAATAAGGATTGAATTATTTTAATGGGCCATTTTAATTACTTATTCATACAATTTTTTAGTTATTTTATTAATAAAATATTACTCGCTCCGTTCCATTTTGGTTGTCCTACTATCCTTTTTGGATTGTCCCAAAATGAATGTCTTGTTTCCTTTTTTGGCAAGAAAAATGTGGTCCTTATCATTTCATTTTATTCTACTCAAATTTTAACCACGACTTTTAATTTTCAACCACTTTATTAATAATCGTGCCAAATTGAAAGTTGACAACCAATATGGGACGGGGTAGAATCATATATATATATATATATATATATATATATATATATATAGAGAGAGAGAGAGAGAGAGAGAGAGTCCCGTTCTTGTCCAGCCGACCTGACGGGAACCGCCGTCCGGCCGAGGGCATTTCGGGCACTTCCCAATCGAATTTTTTGAAGAAATTTTTTGAGCATGTTCTTCATCAAGTCTAGTTTATCCATACCAAATTTCAGCTCAAAATTCGATTGGGAAGGCATTCAAATAATTTTTTGAAGTTGACTGCGTCAAAATATACATATAAAAACGCAGTCAACTTCAAAAAATGATTTGAATGCCTCCCCGATCGAATGTTGAACTGAAATTTTGTATGGATAAACTAGACTTGATGAAGAACATGCTCAAAAAATTTCATCAAAAAATTCCACCGGGAAGTGCCCGAAATGCCCTCGGCCAGACGGCGGTTCCCGTCAGGCCGGCTGGACATGAAAAGTCCTCTCTCTCTCTCTCTCTCTCTCTCTCTCTCTCTCTCTCTCTCTCTATATATATATATATATATATATATATATATATAGAAATGCTCAGGTCCCTCCGGAGGGACGGGAGCATCCGTCCGAACTTCACTGTTTGGGGCGGTTCCCGGTGGAATTTTTCGATGAAAATTTTTGAGCATGTTCCTCATCAAGTCTAGTTTGTCCATACCAAATTTCAGCTCAAAATTCGACCGGGAAGGCCGTCAAATAAATTCTTGAAGCTTACTGCACATTCTGCGCATATAGAATGTGCAGTAAGTTTCAAGAATTAATTTGACTGCTTTCCCGGTCGAATTTTGAGCTGAAATTTGGTATGGACAAACTAGACTTGATGAGGAACATGCTCAAAAAATTTCATCGAAAAATTCCACCGGGAACCGCCCCAAACAGTAAAGTTCGGACGGTCCCTCCCGTCCCTCCGGAGGGACCTGAGCAGTCCTCTCTCTCTCTCTCTCTCTCTATATATATATATATATATATATATATATATATATATATATAATGGAAATCTTCCGGTAAGGTATGCCCAAAATGCCCTCGGCCGGACGGAGCATCCCGTCAAGCCGGCTGGACAAGAACGGGACTCTATATATATATATATATATAATGGAAATCTTCCGGTAAGGTATACCTTACCGGAGCCGCCGTGCGGCCTCCACGTTTTGAGGGTCTTACCAGTGGAATTTTTCGATGAAATTTTTTAGCATGTTCTTCATCAAGTCTAGTACATCCATACCAAATTTCAGCAAAAAATTCAATCGGGAAGACAGTCAAACGATTTTTGGAAGATAACTGCACCCTACATATAAAACGCAGTTATCTTCCAAAAATCGTTTGACTGCCTTCCCGATTGAATTTTTTGCTGAAATTTGGTATGGATGTACTAGACTTGATGAAGAACATGCTCAAACAAATTCATCAAAAAATTCCACCGGGAAGAACCTCAAAACGTGGAGGTCGCACGGCGGCTCCGGTAAGGTATACCTTACCGGAAGATTTCCATTATATATATATATATATAGAGTCCCGTTCTTGTCCAGACGGCCTGACGGGATGCTCCGTCCGGCCGAGGGCATTTTGGGCACTTCCCGGTGGAGTTTTTTGATGAAATTTTTTGAGCATGTTCTTCATGAAGTCTAGTTTATCCATAACAAATTTCAGCTAAAAATTCAATCGGGAAGGCACTCAAATAATTTCTTGAAGTTAACTGGGCAGTTCATACATATGAACTGCCCAGTTAACTTCAAGAAATTATTTGAGTGCCTTCCCGATTGAATTTTTAGCTGAAATTTGTTATGGATAAACTAGACTTCATGAATAACAATCTCAAAAAATTTCATCAAAAAATTCCACCGGGAAGTTCCTGAAATGCCCTTGGCCGGACGGCGGTTCCCGTCAGGCCGGCTGGACATGAAGTTCTCTCTCTCTCTCTCTCTCTCTCTCTCTCTCTCTCTCTCTCTCTCTCTCTCTCTCTCTCTATATATATATATATATATATATATATATATATATATATATATATATATATATATATACTGCCTCCGTCCCGCTAAGATTGTCCCATTTTACCTTTTTGGGAAGTCCCACTAAGATTGTCTCATACCAAATTTGGTAAAGTTTGTGTGGTTCTAAATCATTCTTACTTTATCAATTTAATATCAACCACACAAATCCACTTTTCTTAAAAATCGTGTCACATTCTCTTGTCCCAATCTTAGTGGGACGGAGGTAGTATATATATATATATATATTATATTATATATATAGGAGGAAATCTTTCCGGTAAGGTATACCTTACCGGAGTCGCCGTGCGGCCTCCACGTTTTGAGGGCCTTCCCGGTGGAATTTTTCGATGAAATATTTTGAACATGTTCGTCATCAAGTCTAGTACATCCATACCAAATTTCAGCAAAAAATTCAACCGGGAAGGCAGTCAAACGATTTTTGGAAGATAACTGCGTTTTATATGTATATAAAAAGTGCAGTTATCTTCCAAAAATCATTTGACTGTCTTCCCGATTGAATTTTTTGCTGAAATTTGGTACGGATATACTCGACTTGATGAAGAACATGTTCAAAAAACTTCATCAAAAAATTCCACCGGGAAGAACCTCAAAACGTAGAGGCCGCACGGAGGCTCCGGTAAGGTATACCTTACCGGAAGAGTTCCCTATATATATATATATATATATATATATATATATATATATATATATATATATATATATATATATGGTTAAGATCGGATACAAAGTGTGTTTCCGATACAAAATACAAATTCATCCCATCCGTCCAAAATTACAAAATCAATGGTAACAAATATTTTGGCAACTAAGATTCAACCGTAAGTGGGGAGATATTTCCTATTTTATCTCAAGTATAGGGGTTAGGCAAGTTACGTAGGAAAGTTTTTCCATCTTTCAAATTAATACACCGTAGGATCATTCAAATGGACGGTTAGGATTAGTTTGCACTTTGTAAATTAAGATGAGTTTGTATGTGATCTTGAATCTATATATATATATATATATATATATATATTAGGAAAAAGATCTTGTCCATCCAGATGGGCAGGAGCATCCGTCCGGCCGAGGCCCTTCTCGGTGGAATTTTTTGATGAATTTTTTTGAGCATGTTCTTCATGAAGTCTAGTTTAGCCATACTAAATTTTAGCTAAAAATTCAACCGGGAAGGCACTCAAATGATTTTTGGAAGATGACTGTTTTATATGTATATAAAGTGCGCAGTTAACTTCCAAAAATCATTTAACTGCCTTCCCGATTGAATTTTTAGCTGAAATTTGGTATGAATAAAGTAGACTTCATGAAGAACATGCTCAAAAAATTTCATCGAAAAATTCCACCAGGAAGGGCCCCAAACAGTAAAGTTTGGACAGAACCTCCCGTCCCTCCGGATGGACCTGAGTATTCCTCTATATATATATTCTATAATTCAACCAATTCAATCATTTTAATAGAATTTCAACAATCTTTAGTATTACCAAAAGAGTTTCTTATGTTACTTTCTCACATTCACTTTAAGCTCGTAATTCTTACATTTACAATTAGCATACTATATTAGTAATAGTAACTAGTACTTATTTACTACTCCGTATTTCTCCTATTACAGTTATACTACCAAAGTTGACATATTATTCAACTTGTTATATTACTAAGCCTAGTAATACTAGTTATCATCATATTTTACAAATATTGTACATTTTTACTAATTGTCATATTAGTAGCATGTAGTAATTTTAT
The DNA here is from genome assembly GCA_945859915.1 of Cuscuta epithymum. Taxonomy (NCBI): domain Eukaryota; kingdom Viridiplantae; phylum Streptophyta; class Magnoliopsida; order Solanales; family Convolvulaceae; genus Cuscuta; species Cuscuta epithymum. The sequence continues at coordinate 4,873,688 of CAMAPF010000059.1, forward strand.
GCTAATTGTTTACTAGCAATGATTGATGTAATAACACATTGTGATCTTGTAATACTAGTGTATTCCCTCTGTCCTATAAAATTCTTCCAATTTTTCTTTTTGAACCGTCCAAAAAAATTCTTTTCACTTATCATTTTTGGGCAATTTGTGTAACTCACATTCATTTTACTTTTTTTTTGAAAGGACATTTTACTTTTTCTTATACAACTACAATCATACATTTTCACTTTACTCTCACTTCCTAGATTGCATGCCAAATCAATGTGGGAAGAGTTTTTTTGGACGGGGGAGTAGTTTGTAACGTTTATCTTTTGTATCACACTGTAATATTGTAGTGCTAGTGCACAACTTTTTTATGTGCACTAATGTTGTACTATTAATCATACTAGTAATAGAATATTACTAATATCACATTTACGGTGTAAAATTTCCCATATTATGTGAGAGGTAAGCCACAAACGATATGGGAATCCAGAGTGGTTACCAATTCCTGCAGGCGTGAAGATAGATTAATAGATTATGCTCCATGGTAATTCAGCCAAAGAAAAAAACATAGGTAGGACCTGGCATAAGGCATCATACAGAAGAGTAAATTAATTGTTGTACGTTAATAAAAGACATAACGTACGCATCGTGGTTATCCTAGGATTCCTAGCTATATCATATCTACATGCTGCCTGATCTCCCTCGTACGGACCTCCATTTTACACCCCACATACAGGCAGGCGTGATATACCGTAGTATAATGTATCCATTGCTGCTAGCTCTTGTCTCTACTCATATGTTAAGATTCCATGAATTGAGGCGGCGGGGGCCTTGTTTTCATCTTCTGTATGCCTGCATCACGTTTTATCAATGTACCCCCACATATACTTCAGGTATATACTATATACATATGACTCATTACAAAAAATAATGGAGGAAAGTCACCGCTAGCAAGAACGCATACCGTTGATTCCACGAATCTCAAGTTCCCGGTGCTCTTGCACCAGGGCGCAGCAGCAGCACATCAAGTGTGAGAGGAAATCATCAATAAACCCTCCCTGCAATTTGAAATACAGTATCTGTTATTATGACATATAGATCTACTTCAGTGGACATAAAATACAATGGAGATGTCTGCTTTTTTAGAATTTATTATCATTGTTGATTATAACCCCTAAATTCCTCATGTGTATCAAAATTTGCGCTTCCATACATGGTTGCTTGTGTTTGTTATAGAAACGCAGCAATATATGGTAAACATTGATTTATTGAATCAGTATGGTGTACATGTACTGCCTCTAGTCTTCATATACAACAATGATGTCATAAAATAGCTCTTTAACATACAGAAAATCAGCTATACAATCACTATAGACAAGGTAACTAATCACTAAAATAGGAGCTAATTATATAAATTAATGAAAAGATTAATAACTGCTTTCCAAATCAGTACTAGCGCCAACATTTATAGACACTATAGAGACTAACATTATTATTATTATTATTACGATTAGTTAAAACTTCAAATTGATTTCAAACTCCAACATTTTCAATTCATGTGCTTTCTTGTTTCTTCTTCCCTTGTTACCTTTGAGGCTGGCCTTTTTCCTTTTTTCTTTGTGAAAAGGATAAGCCTCTTAGCATTAATGGTGTACCATAACTAGTGAAATTGATGCATTTTGATACCCCACAATTGAGTGAAGTAAACCAGTATTCTAAAGTCACCATGGATGGGTACAATTGAAATTCATGCTAAAATTATCTAAAGTAGCAACCTCAATTTCACGTACACTTCCCAAACAAAGTACATCTAAATGCTTGATTCACGCGTATATCAAGCACTTATGGAACTGTGCTAGTTCGGGGGGGGGGGGGGGGGGGGATGTGCTAGTTCATGAACAAGACATATAGGTAGTCTAGTTATTGTACAAGCTGAGAAGAATCATGATGATCTCGTATACTAGGATATATAATTTGTTGCACATATTTATTGTGGAGGGCACGTGAAACTTAGAGTGACAAGGGTTTTTTAACCAAAATTTCAAATATATTATCCTGAAAGAATTAAATTCACTTCCAATACTGATTTGTATCATTCAATAGTTTAGGTACCTAAAGACACAAACTGAATAGTTGGGATACCATTTTTGCATTTACTCCCTATTTTATTTTTGCTTGTTTTGAAAAGATCACAGGTTTTCTTTCTACCTTTTTTGTTAACCAATCATCTCACGAGTTGTTTTTCTTTTATTTTTACCTTCATCCCTTGTCTGCATGAGAATTTTTTGATGGAGTTACCAGAACTAATGGTGCACTCACCGCTTTCTTTATCTCTTCTTCACTCTAGTTCTGTTTTTCATTTTTTTATTTTCCCCTATTGAAAGAAACTTTTTCCAATGACATCCTGACCGTCCCTGGAATAAATGTAGTTTTTCATTAATTATGGCGATTTCATCAGAAAACCATCTTCTTATGAGGACAGAGGAGAAAAGGAAAAAAGAAAAATAAAATAAAATGAAAACCAATGGGAAGAAGAAACAAACGAAAGAAACTAGCAAACTCACCATTCTGGTGACTACATTGAAAAAGAAAGACTTGTTGATAGGGCAGACAAGGGGAGAAAGAAAAAAGGGGGAAATAATTAAATTAATAAATAAATAAATAGAAAATCTGCAAAAAGAAGCAAGAAAACCAATGAGTTCACTATTACATTTAGCGAAATTAATTCCAAAGACTACATTAGAAGGAAAAAACTCTTCTGATATGGCTGCAAGGGAAAACGGAAAAAGGGAAAACTAAAACCAAGGGAAGAAGGAAAAAATAACAAAAAGGAAAACGAGGCCTGTCATCTTAACAAGCAAAGGGAAAAAAGAAAGAAAAAGGCAAGCTTAACTGCACAAAGGAGAAGAAGAAGAAGAAAATAACCGAGACAACAGGTCATCAAGAACAGGCCGCAGATCAATGAAAACAGATGAGTAAAAAAGTCAGATTATTTTTATACTATCAAGTGAGTTTATTTGAGAAGAGAGGTGAAATTTGAGATTTTTTGAATCAACTGAACCTTATTGTTATAATTAAAACTATTGTGGTTGTAGTAGTTGTTGTTAGTCTTGTACTTTTTTACTATTTATTACTCGTATTATTATTACTATAACTATACACTTTGGACTTCATGTATCCTGGCCCCAGAAGTTGGAGATACAGAAGTTTGCTAAATTTGGTATGCATAGAACAGGAGAAGATACCGAGATGCTCAGCTGTTTCCGCAGCTTCCTTCTGATGCAACATGTGTAACAGCAGCAGGACAATATTAAGGTGTATGCCATCAATTCATTACATGCTTCTGCTGAAGCTGTTTTCACAAGAATGACAAAAGGAAATTAAAAACAGCACAGAACTACTGAACTCTGGTAAAAAAAACAAAATGAAACCCTTTTACAAATAAATATTTGAATTGCAGGGAAGGCACACATTATCATTTGAATTTGAATGATAAAGGGGAATATATACACCCAAAGAGAAATTTAGTTTCTTCACAATGTGTTATATTCCACGGAGCAACAAAGATGTCATTAATATGTAAACATTTTTTCTCAAGAGCAAATAGCAAGAACCCTACAGGCTCTGCTAACTATTAAGCCAATAAGGTATCCCACACCATTCATACATAAAAACATGAAAGTCATACGTGCGTATTTGGACTACTTCCCGTATCAAGTTGAACACTTGAACTCATTGGATAAAATCTAATGTCTCAATATTGTAATTACGATCAAACAAGTAATCGAACTAACTATGATTCAAAAATAGCACTCAGAATTCAGGATTGGTGAACTTTAACGAGCCACAATCTTCACATGATAGTAAGACACGCGGGCCATGCTAAGCCTTTTATAGTTCATACTTCATAGCTTATACATTAGAACTAAAAGCAAACTATAGACCAGATTTAAAGCAAACCACAAGGCATTTCCAAGTTGTATGAGCAGTCGCAATATCAATCAAAAGATTATAGCGCAACTCACAAATATGTTTGTTGGTTGCTACAGTTGCAATTTTTGAAAATGTCACACATGGAAATAGTAAGGTTTTTATGCCTGCCAAAAATCAAATGGTTAGAAAATGTGAAAAAAAACCATCCTCAACCTTCTATAAATCAACAGTTACAAGCCACCCAAAATCCTGAGAGAGCATGTGAGTGTCACTAGAGTTTTGGATTCTAAATGAGTCTCATGCTATTAATGTTCTGAAATAAGATATACAGAGTAAGAGTTGGTCTTAAGTTGAGAGTGCATTTTGAAGTTGGGAAACTAGAGCTATATTTTTCAATTTTGAACCAATTTAAATGCTCCTTTCCTTATTTACTTCCAAGTGAAACACTAAATGGAACACACAGGTTCACTTTTTCTATGCTTCTATTGCAACAATGTGAAGTATCACATTAACAGCTTAGCTTTCTCCCATCTCGGTTGGTTGAGTAATGTACACCTGTAAATATATCATGATACAAGTTGAGAAATCCTAAGCTTTCAGTCATCCAGCAATCCAGCCTCTAAGTTCATAGTAGGTCTATTAAGCACCAAAGACATCATTTGTCTATTATCTGAACTTACCAAATGACAACATGAGATTTAATGAAGATAGGCCAGAGTGCATTATACACCCTCAGTTGTCTCTATGCATTAGCATATTTTACTTATATTTAATTCCTTTCTCCTACAAAATCTCATTGTCAGCCCCCAATTACTTGGAATCGTGATCATTTAGGAGGGGGAGTCTCTGAAGGGTTTTAGACTATATTTTGTGATTGAAATGATGAATTATTTCCACTTTTAGTCCTACGAGTTATAGTCATTTCCACATTTAGTCCACGTCTTTCAGTTTGTCCACTTTTGGTACTTGACTAATGTTTCTTGACCATTTGTTGTCCTTCTCCGGTGATTTTAACCACCGGAATTGTTGCCGGAAGGACCATGTATGGGCGAAAACACAATACTCATGTACCAAAAGTGGTCAAAGTCAAAGATGTGGACCAAATGTGGAAATGACATGAAACTCACAGGACCAAAAGTGGAATTAATTCTTGAAATGATATATGAATGTCTATTTATTCTCTCAATTTTTATGAAATCACAAATATAAACTTCATCCGTCCTAAAACGGGTTTGAGGTCCACTTTTCTTAGTCACCGTTTAAAATTATTTTTATATTTAGGATATCACTTTTTTAACATATTCTAATATAGAATTTGCAACTTTATGGAATTTTTTATGTAGTTTCTGAATGTGTAAATTTTAATGATAAAAACTTATTTAACTTTATCGTCAGTAAAACTTAAAAACCGCAAATTTCAAATCAACTTGGGATGGGTGGAGGAAGAATCGAGATTTATAAACCGGCCTAGAGGAATCCTACATCCTTTTTTTAGGAGAATGGAAATGAGGAAGCAATAGATGAAACTTTATTTATTAAATGAAACAGAGCAGTTTATGTAGTATACAGAGAAGGGGTTCTGAACAACAGCCCAAAAGATCCGAATGCCATTCTTCATATTGATGTGAACCCTTTGAAGATAACAAGTCCTGTTTGGATGAAACTGAAGAAGTGTTTCTGCAAAATAAAATGCACTTGGTGACAAACTACAATGAAATTAATAAGCTATAAGATAGCATGATCTTCATGTGTAGCACACAACTAGTTTGATTCACCAAAAAACTTTAAAATTGAGTACATAAAAAAGAATGGCGAAACACATGTAGTTATGTCAAGACTTTTTTATTAAGAATCTACCTTGGAGTTGTTTGTTTATCAATATTTTTTCTGTAGCTTTCATCACAAGTCTCTTTATTACTCTCATCATCTGAATAACCATGCTCTACTTTGATAGGTTTGGCAGGCAAATTTTTCTCAGGAAGAGAAGTAGCAGCAACAACTTGTGTGACATCAAGAAGATGCTGAATGAATTCACAATGATGTACGTCTAAATTAGCTTGGGAATGTTGCAGCTCTAGCTGAAGTTTTTCATTTTCTTTGCGAATTGCCTCACTGATGGGCATGCTTGGGTAGGAACATGAAAGTGTTTTCTTCAATACAACAGTATCGTCTTTAGAGGGTTCTGGCTTCATTATGACTTGTTGCACCTTCATGTCTTCATCATCCAGAGTGTAAACTCTTTGATCCTTCTCAATAATTTCCAATCTCTCCTGCCAATCGTCGTAAGAGTTAATTTGGAAATGTAGAGAGGAGCGCTAAGAAAAATATTACTGTCTAGAGTAAGCATATGATGCATTTGTCATCCACATCGCAGTTCAAGGCATACCTACATTGTTAGAGCAATTATGAACTGAAGTTACTGTGTTAGACTTGATCAAGTACAAACACAGCATGGAAACAGTTGAACATGCATCCGAATACCAGATACACACTGGTTTAAGTGCATGGGTGTAGATACTAGATAAGTGAGGGTCCCCGAGTTCATCAAAACTGGTATTTTCTATGACTAAAATTTACTTTTAAAACTCATAGGATTGATCTATTTTTTCAGTCCATACTGAATTCAAACTTTTGGGAGCCCCGGCTACGCCACTGGTCACCACATAAGACATAGCCATAATGTGTGACCATCCTCTCTGTAATCTTAACTGGGAAACATAATTCCAGATAGTGTGATAGAAATCAAGATTTGAGTGGGGGAACTGGGCATTACAGCACTTGGTCCAAAAGATTTGAATCCAATATGTCAGCTAGTTCAACCAAGGTCTAACTGACCCATTATCTTTGTGGGACTTCTAATATTATGCTCCAAGTAGGACATGACAAGTTGAATCTGTACTTGACATTAAAACTGAACTTAACAAGGAAATGATCTGATATATAGTTTATCACACATATAGCAAACCGTGGTCACAAAAAAATTAGTATGCTTAGGTATCCTATTAGTTATAATTCTCAACGAAGTGTGGAAAAAGGATTTTGGTGAAGTGAATATTAGCAAGATGGAGCATATACATGATTTTGGCATTCCAAAAAGAAACAACAGAGAGGAAATTTAAGTACCCTGACACGTGCATTGTCCACAAGGGTGATGAGGGGGATGATCTTCAAGTATCTGTCTATCTCATTCTGAGCCCTCCGGAACTGATACACAATGTTCCACCCCATAGCTAATAGATAAAGATAGCTCCGTTCTTGGCAACTGTTAACCAGGATAAATGCCCTCCTCAAGGCATCCTCAAACAGTTCTAATGGCTCGCTTGTTCCTGGATACTTCTTAAGCTCGGATAGCTTGAGCTGCTCCAAAAGATTGCCAATTAACTTGAGATGCTGCGCAAACTGCCTACAGTTCTTCTTGTGCATCTTTGCAGTGCTTGCTGCTTTCACTATCATCCCGATTAGCTTCAACCCATCGATCCCTGAAAGCTGGGCGACAGTTGCTATGCCTCCCAAAGCATCCCATGAAGACATTTTCCCTCAAATCTAGCAACTTTTTGTGAGTAATGGATTTCCCAAAAAGGGTCTTCTAAATCAAGTGGTTATGATTGTACGTGCAGTGCTAGAGTAGTAGAAGAGGTTCTCGAATAGGCAAGATTTGTAGATCTTCAAGTGCTGAAAATGAAGAGGCTCTCGTGCTCTACTACATCACCCACCTTCAGCTGCAACAACAAGTAAGAAGAAACGGGTCAAGGAGATCTCAAAAGGAAATTAAGTTACTGTTGCTCCATGAGACATTTCGTTTTCTTCCCACATCTGAAGAGACGATAAAATGATTGAGATCTTGAATTATCACTTAACTAGTGAACATTCGGATCAGAATATGCACGGCTTGATTTGATAATAATACGGAATACAGTTAAAACTTCGCATTTATTTAATTAAAAGATAGACAACCTCCAGTGAGTGCACCGCACAATTGAGACATGAAAAGGGCTCGAGAAAATTAAAGGAGAGCTAAAAAAGAAACAAATTATTTGACTCAAGTCTCTATTTTAACAAAAAGGATTGACATTTGACAGCCAATATTAACTCAAAGTAACCACCGTCGCAGTCAATCGCAGTCAAGTCTTCAACAACTCAATTCACTGATCTATCTTGGCTTGCGACTGGAATCCAAAATTCAGGCAATTTTCATTTCGCTATTCGCTGCAAAGCGAAAAGTGTAGACAAAATTAGTATAGTTGCGTATTTAAATGGACGTGTACAGAAAGAGCTAGTATATACGTACAGCTGAAGTGAAAAACACTGGATTTCATAAGGTTGTAATATTATAATGAGCTACGTATTTAGTGAAATCGAGAGGCCGGAAAAAGAACAAGTATAGAACGTAGGTGTTCGGGAAGTCGTGCATTATTACCTCAAAAGGAGAGGATGAGGAAGAAAGTGATTCGCCGCCGGTGGAGATTTGTCTGGCCGCTGCAGTTCGAGTTGCTTTTATTTGGCGGTGCATCACCGCTCAGCGGCTGACTAAAGCCCTGCTATTCCCGAAAGTGCCCCTCGCATTCTGCTATATACCCCACCAGCTTTGGTCACGGGCCTTTCCTGCAAAAGTCACGTTGACTTTTACTCCCTATTTACTTACACTCCACTCTCGTTTCTTCCCTTTTTTGGTGGGCGAATATTTTAAGCTTTTTAATTTTGGAAATTTACGAACCTACACGTAAAAGTATACATGGGCGTATACACAGTGTCGTATGCCCCAATGTGTTTAACTTCTAATTAAAAAAAGCACTTTAAAGTCATAAATTAGAAGCTACCAGGTTGCTGCTTTTATCAACTTCTAGGTATACTTGTAAATAATTAGAACTCGATAATTATAATGGTCAAATGTTTCTCCTAATCCCAAACTACTCTTCCTTTTTCGCAGACCTGCAATCTGCTTCACGTTTTACTTGCCCCAATTCATAAGCTTCCTTCGTGCTTCACTTCGCCCCAATTCACGACTAGGACCACCCTCTTCCTCTTTTCGTTTTTGTCTTTGCTCTAAAGAAATGCCATTAGAATGCATCATAGAACCCTGATTTAAACAAGTTTGAAGAACTAGCCGGTGCGGTCAGCGGCTTGGAAATTTGGAATGGGAATTGAAATAATAGATACGGATATCTTCGAAATTCAACCAGCTGGTGAAGCAAGATGATATGTGAGAGTTACCTTCTCTTCAAACCAGTGTAGCTCCAACTCACTCGTCGAACACATTGGAATGCTCCGATGAAAGAAAGATCCAAGAGAAGAAACACTGTATTTAATTATGGAAGGATAGTTTTGTACTTCTACAATCTACTTCCAAAAAAATCACTTTTTTATCAAACACTCCAACTTTTACATTTTAATTAAAATCACTTCTATTCCCAAACACTATCAACGTTTACTACAAATCACTTTTCCTATAATCTCTTAAAAAATCACTTTTAAAAAGCCCAAGCAATCGCAAACACTCCCTTAGTTTTCAATTTTCATCGAAATTATATCCCGGTTTTATCTACACATATTAAGGAAATAAACTTATTAGGGGGTAAATTTTAGCACTGTTTTGACACTGTTTGGCACTGTTTTGCACTGTTTGTCACTGTTTTGATGTAGATAACTCTCCATTTAAGGAAAAGGAAACTTCTATTTGGGACTGCTAAAAAAGGAAAGCGGGAAGTTCTTAGCGGGACGGATGGAATACTACTTATGAGTTTTCTTGTTTGACAAATATTAGAAATAGATTATGAATTTATAGCATATGTTATTGTCCTTTGATGGTATTTTTATTTTGAAGGTACTAAGTAGTACTTTCACCGTGATTTAGCCAAATTTGACTTATACGTGGAATAACAAGAAAAAAATTGTGTAAATGATAAATTGTGTAATTGAAATTCGTGCGTAAGAAAGAGAAACTATTTTAACCATATATTTATTATATTAAATGTAAATGATAAATTTTTAAGATGACTAAATAAGGAAATTTGTGACGAAGGGTATTGTTTCTAATATAAGTTTTTGAAATGTGATTCGAATCCTTCATAAAAAAAATGTGATTCAGGGCTTCAGCCGCTTGGAGTTTTTTTCCGTCTTCGATTTTAATCGAAGGACGGCCGCTTTTTCCGTCTTCGATTTTAATCGAAGGACGGCCGCTATTTCCGTCTTCGATTTTAATCGAAGGACGGCTGCTGTTGTTTGTGCTTCATACTCGAAGGGCAGATTTGTTGTCATGGCTCGAGGAGATCGGCGTTGTGGTCAAGGTTCGAGGATGATGTATTACTGTCGTCGTTGGAGAAGATCGGCGCCGCCTATCCGTTTACTCTGGTTGCATGAAGCAGGGATGAGTTTGGTTATGCAGGGACGGATGATTGATGCATGGCCTTTGACAGACAAAGGTCATGGAGTATCAATTAGCATGGTACCGGTGGTAAGACCTCCTCCTGAACCACCACCATGGGATGTACGAGGTGCTAGAGTTCGTGAACGCTTTTCTTGTAGTTTTTATCTGTTTGTTATTTGTTTTCTTGTGTCCACTTTTGTTGTTGGTTTTGACAGTTTGTTTGAGTTTTTTGTCTCTCTTTATGTCATTGGGTATGGTTGGATCTATGGGAATAGGTTTGGCTGTGTCAAGCCCACTACATGGTTAGCGATTCGTGTTGCTCTCTCAGGGGTGACCGTCTCAAAGTCTCACCATAGGGTTATAGTCGTAGTTGTTGAAGTTTCAGTTGATGTCAGTTTTATTTTCCTTTTGCTTGATGTAATGATCCTGAATCTTTTTATATGAATAAAGGCTCGTTTGATGATAAAAAAAAATGTGATTCAAATTGCGTGCTCATGAGTTGTTATACCGTGGGAGCAGCCCACAGTGAGGATCATGCTCCCATGGGTATTATTTAACTTAATAATTAAATAAAGAATGTGATGTAAATCCCTTGTAATAAAATGTAACTCGCATTATTACAAATGTAACTCCCGCTAGTGTCAAATGTAAACTTGTTCCCTGAGAAATACTCCCTCCGTCCCGCTAAGATTGTCCCATACCAAATTTGGTAAAGATTGTGTGGCTCTAAACCACTTTTACTTTATTCTTACTTTATCAATTTAATATCAACCACACAAAACCATTTTTCTTAATAATCGTGCCACTTTCTTCCGTCCCAATCTTAGTGGGACGGAGGTAGTATAATCCATGTTGCTCCCAGTAGTTCTATCACTTTTCATATGTGAGATGTAAATCGTTTGTTAGTAAATGTAACTTTAGACAAAACTAAATGTAACTCGGTAGTGTGTAAAATGTAACTTGAGAAAATTCAAATATGTAAATCATGGTAATTGAGATCAAAATAATTGACTAGAGAGACAAGAACTTGGATCGGCAATGACTTTCCTCAAGTTTTGTCCCTCAAACTAGAATCCGAGAGATAAATTTAGAGGCCGTTTGGCAACATTGTTTTTCGGATATCAGGTTTTCCAGTCAACTTTTTCATCAAACATGTAAGTTTTGCTTTCGCGCGCTAAATTGTGTAATAAGCAGAAAAGGTAAGGTTGAAGTTACTTTTCTAGCTGTATTGGCTGAAGTTACTGTAGATGATTATTTTGGCTATTTTTACATATAATTTTTCTTTATTTTATTAATAAAATATATTTTAAAAATATTTTTTTCCTTAAATCAAAAGAATCGGCCAATGCAGCCACTTCAGCCAGAATTTCATAAATTTCAGCAGAACCAGTCAAAACAGGCGATTTTGGTGCTACCAAACGGGCTCTTAGACTTGGATTATTGACTTTGTATACATATTGAATCTGCGCATGGATAGATGGGATGGGCGTAAATATGATTGGGATCTCAAGTTTTAGGGTCTGTGTTATGCCAGTGGTCATCAGATTTTAGGCAATTTCAAAGCAGAGCAGGGAATCAGATGCGGAGTACCTAAGCCTAGACACGACGCTCCCAGATTCACAATAATTACAGAGAGGGAGGAAATAGATTGTTTGGATAGAGAGCAGATGCGCAGCAGGTAGGCAGAGCGACGAAGAAGATGAAGGAGAGAATGAGATGAAGGAAATAAAAGATTTGCAATTTTAATATAAAAAAATGCGCCGTTTTAGAAGGGGGAGCACGATGCTCACTGTGGGATGATCCCACGGTATAATTTGCGCGTGCTCATAGTGAGAGAGTTTATTGGAGGCTTTTGGGAGTTGAGACGGCGAGTTGATTCCCGAGGGAGACCGGAGAGACACAACACAAAAGGGATGGCAGCGAGTTTTAATTGATTGAATTAGATACTCTTACTGTGGCTGAGGGTATTAGCAAGAAAGTAGGATTGTCCTATTTTAATCGATGAATGATGATATTAGGAATTTACTACGAAGTATAAGAGAACGTTACATCCCCATTGTTTAGATTATTTAGAGATTAATTGGATGATATGGATGATTTTTTGTTTAGATTATGATTGAAATCATGAGATTATTTGACAAGATTATTTTCTAAAAAGATCTGATATCTAATATTGAATCTAGATTATTTGGAGATTTTTTACCAATTTTTTAATTCGTTTGTGGAATCCAAGAAAAAACATTAAATATACAAAATGTTAAAGAGGAGTTGCATATGTGTATACTTAGTTTTAACGTATAATTAGTCGTAAATTACACCGTACCGCCGGCCGTATGATGCTCACCGTACAACCGGGTTTTTTTGTAATTAAATTTGCGATTCAGCCAGGCAACTTGGCGATGAAGACGACGGAGGACGGCGGATCGAAAGTCGGCTGCAACTCGCGAACGCAGAATGCCGATAGCCAAGCTTCCAAGTGCCCCAACTTCGGACTTGCAGATACCGATCGATAGAAGCAGAGACGGCTGCTTCGCCAATGAAGAGGCGACTTTACCTCTGTGATTCCGATGTTCCCCTCTTGCTAATTTCTAACCTCCTATGTGATGCCAATTTTTTTTTTATAAAAAATCTATTACGCTCTTAGTAATATCATAAAAATGAGTTTACTTTTAAACTCAAATGAGTATACGCCTAAAAGAAATGAACTCACACAAAATAATATTGAACATATCGAAAATGAGTTTTATATTAAATTCAAATGAGTATACATCTAAAAAAAGAAATGAACTCAACAAATTAATATTGAACACATTGAAAATGAGTTTTATGTTAAACTCAAATGAGTATAACATCAAAACAAATGAGCATACACAAATGAACATTTGAATTTTTAAATACTCATCTTGTAAGTTACATATGCTCATTTGTTATTGTTTTATGCTCATTTAAAAATGTTTCACATTTCAAACGCATCATACTACATTGGATTCAGATGTTGAAATAATAAACGAAAAAATAATAAAAAGAAATTGAATTAGAAGATATGAAGCAGAAATCACTGGTGCTCATTGTTAGACCCCTAATACTCAAAAGAACATACTCGATGCTCATCACAATCACATAATGAAAATCACCGGTGCTTATAATTTCAAGTTGATGCTCAATGAAAATTTCTTGATGTTCAATTAAAAGTACCTATGATTTTCATATCAATTCTCATTTTGTAATTTATTATGCTCAACGGTTATTCATGTTATGCTCATTTGAAAAATGGCATAACAATGCATATTTCAAAAGTATCATATTGCATTAAATTCGCATACTGAAGTTCATAAGAGTTGATTATAGATATAATTTAATAAGTTTTTATAAAGAAAAAAATAAGGAACAAAAAGTAAATTCGAAGAGATGAAGCAGAGATCATGATGCACATTGTTATTCTTCTAATGCTCAATACAATATGTCTCATGCTCACTAGACATGTTTTAATGCCCATTTAGTACAAGACACGAATTTCATGTAAATTACAAAAATGCCAACGTCTGTACGGTGAGAACCGTACAGCCGGCTGTACTATATACGCTTCCTATGTTTTAGTGTATGTCTCACAAATAATCTGAAAATTAAAGATGATGGTTGGGGGGATTTAATGAGTTCTAAGATTATTTCAGTTTTTTTATGTGGCGATGATGTGACAAAAAAATATGTTTATTTAGAGAGCATGAATGGAGATGCTCTTACAAACTTTTTTTTGCGAACGTCTGTGAATCAAGCTGCCATGTTAGTGCTAGGGCTTGAGGGCCGAGTTTAGGGATAGTTATGACTTATGAGATCATTCCAAGTAGTATTGTGAGTCAACTTTCAATTAATATCCCAAACTTGCATATGTAATTTAAATACTTCAAACATTATATAAAAGTTATTTTCGCACCATTTTCATTGATTATTTCTTTCAAAAATGCAAATTTATAGGGTTAATTGCATAATCTAAAATAACAAATAAAAAGTGTTGCAATTGTTTAGATCAGGGGTAACATTATTTATTTTGCAATGGAAGTTTAGAATGTTAATTGTGTCTTCATGATTTCTGAAATATTTTAAATTGTGCAATGAACACCATAAATGCAATTTTTTTAAGAAAACAATATTTGACTATGGTGATAAAATAAGTTCTACATAATTTTTGGGATATTTAAATTACATATGCAAGTTTGAAGCGTTCATCTCACACTCATTCAAAATTTGGGTTATTTTAATTATTTTTCCCAATGATTTATTGGTACAAGAATATTGTGAATTTTCAATAACTGTTGCTAGCAGCAAACTTATTAGTCCTTATTTTATTAGTCATGGCTCATTTGGTATCAACAAAATTAACTAGTGAAATTAAACAAGTGGTGGAACTACAGAAGACGCACGCACAAAGGTAAAGTGGGATACAAAATCATGAGATCGACGAGATCTGTTTGAGCATTTGTTTTTTTGAAACCAGATCTGTTTGTGCACGAATCAACACAAGTGAGTAATTCTAACCATGATGATGAAATACTAGCATTTAACAGTTTACACACCATGTGAAGCCATATTTTGGTTGACAATTTCTTACATAAAGGCGAGAAAAGAATATTTCTTGTAACTTACACACTTCTTTTTTCAACAATGCTTGTTGTACTCACCCCTTATACTCATCTTAAAATCTGAAGTTATTAATCTTCCCGTCGACCCACTCTGGAAGGTATGAATCCAAAGCCTCGGATTTCAATCTTCCCGGCGACCATGAACAGTAGTTTCGCAATTAGGTTTTCTCGAACAGAAATGTCTCTTCCAAACGAAATGTCTCTAAGAGCATCCGCAATGCTTGAATGTCTAGTTTTAAAAAAATATGCCACATGTCAAATTATTAAGAGACTTTCTAATGCACGTGATAAATAGTTAAGTGACTAGACATTAACATTACAAGAAACCCTCCAATGCATAAAATGATATGTCGTTTCCTACTTGAATTAACGCCAGACAGAACTCTGTATTTGAGTGCTTTGGAGAAAGAAAAGCAAAAAAATAGGCCCATGTTCTACTTTTTTTTTTATTATTCATGCGTATTTTGTTAGGTTTGTCTAGTCAGCAAGTTTAGGACGATGTCTATACTCGAAAGTTTCCCTTGACAGTGTTCAACGGTTATTATGCCAAGTCATCAAAAGTAAATAGAAGACTAGCTGCGTTGGAAGAGAAATTAAGCATAAAATTTCTAATTTGCTGAGGTGGCTTGTTTTTCTAAGACTAGACATCCCAGCAATGCAGATGCTCTTATATCCACCTCTATGAACACTATTTTTTTGTCTGTAAATTCGATTCACAGACAAAATATGTCTTATTTTGTCTGTGAAAGAATTCACAGACAAAATAAAATATTCACAAACATGGATGAATATAAGAATGGGTAAAAACATTTTTTTTCTTTTTAGTACTTCATTTGAAGAGGCTCCAAATGAATTTCCATTTCCAAGTTATTCGCTCTTCCGCTGCCCAGTTGATTGAGCGAGACTACTGAACTAACTGAGATTTTATTGAACTACTTGTCTTAGTTGTCTACTTCCAACCAAACGATTTCATAGATAATTATATTCATTAATACGAAGTATATTAAAATGTTGATGTAAAGACAAGTCTTCTATTTATGTCTTTCGTTACATACAAGTTACAAATGAAAGGATTAAATAAACTTTTTTTTTATCAAAACGAAACACATTAATTTAAAAGTTGGCCATCATAGGGGTGTTTGGATCTGATTTTCAAAACTGATTCTGCTCCTTTAGGGAGCAGGAGCAGAAGCTGAAGTGTTTGGGTGAAATTCCAGAAGCACTTCTGGAGCTCTAATTTACTCTCAGAATCAGTTTTTTTAGAAGCTGGGAGGTACCAGCTTCTGAAAACTGATTCTGCTTCTGCTTTTAAAAAAGAAGCAGAAGCAGTTCCAAACACCCCCATATTTTTTTTTGGGAAAATGGCAAATAAGGCCACGTACTAACCAAAAAAGGTCAAATAAGGCCTTATTTATGAGGCTCTGTCCGGCCTTCGCCATATGGGGTGGTTCTTGGTGGAATTTTTTGATAAAATTTTTTGACCATCTTATTCATTAAGTCTAGTTTACTCATACCAAATTTCAGCTAACAATTCAATCGGGAAGGCATTCAAATGAATTCTTGAAGATAACTGCGCAGTTATCTTCAAGAATTCATTTGAATGCCTTCCCGATTGATGTTTTAGCTGAAATTTGGTATGAGTAAACTAGACTTGCTGAATAAAATGCTCAAAAATTTTCATCAAAAAGTTCCACCAGGAACCACTCCAAATGGCGATGACCAGACGGAGTTTCTTAAATAAGGCCTTATTTGACCTTTTTTTGTTAGTGCGTGGTCTTATTTGCCCCATTTCTCTATTTTTTTAACTACTTACATTTTGTTGCCTATTCTATGTGATATACTTATGTAATTTTTGTATGCACTTCTTGAAGTATGCACAAGTGCCAAAACATTTCCATTTAAAGTTTATCATTTTAGAATGATCACCCACCCTCACACGTGGTCTCATAATTACTAAATTTGTCCATGTTAACAATCATGAATCATCCCACCAAAATCGAACAGAACACACAAAATTTGACATAAACTGACCAAACTTTAGGTGATTCGGTTTAAGACTTTGGATTTGAAAATTGACAAAAGTCTAGCATAACATGCTAAAATTGACCAAAAGTATGCTAAAATTGACCAAAAGTAAAACAAGCCAATTGAAATTAGCCAAAGCAGGCTCAAATAGTACAATTCAATTCTAGTTTCATTATTTTCAAAATTAACCATAAAAAATCAAACTGTCGAGTATCTCTAATTTTCACTTTAGAGACACTATCCTCGCACGAAATGAGATCATTATGCATATAATGATAACTTGTAAATTAATATTTAACAAAATATTAAAAAAAAAATTGTTTTAGATATAAACTACGGAGTATTTAAAGACACTTTAGAGACACTATCCCTCACACAAAATGAGATCATTATTAATATTTAACAAAATATGACATGCTTGCAGGTAAACCATGAAAGTAATCATTTCACATACAAATTCAACTAATATATGTTTAAGATATAAACTAATAGAGAGCTCTTCTCATCAGGCCGGCCTGACGGGCTGCCCCGTCCGGCCGAGCCTGTTTGGGTACCTTACCGGTGGAATTTTTTGATGAAAATTTTTGAGCATGTTCCTCATCAAGTCTAGTTTGTCCATACCAAATTTCAGCTCAAAATTCGATCGGGAAGGTCGTCAAATGATTTTTGCAAGTTAACTGGTCCGGAATATGTATTTTCCGGACCAGTTAACTTTAAAAAATCATTTGACGACCTTCCCGATCGAATTTTGAGCTGAAATTTGGTATGGACAAACTAGACTTGATGAGGAACATGCTCAAAAAATTTCATCAAAAAATTCCACCGGGAAGGTGCCCAAACGGGCTCGGCCGGACGGGGCAGCCCGTCAGGCCGGCCTGATGAGAAGTTTTCTCTAAACTAATATTCCAAAAATTTAGCTAAACTGTAATTCTAAACAGTGTTCATTTAAACTTTTTAATGACCTTAAACATTATTAATAAAATCATAGTTGGAAAACATCAACAATAAAACTAGGGGGCAAAGAAAGCCAACAAGCACGGGCATACATAGAACTATAGAAGCAGCCACCCGAGCTAGCTCTTGCGTTATCCGTTCACAAACCCTTAACATGCGAGAAAGAAAGGCTAGACCAAATTCCACTACTTCTTTAATGAGAAACCAAACTGACACAATTCATCACCGTTGTGAATAGCATAAATAACTTGAATCTAATAATCTCCTTCAACGTGAAAAAAATAATGTATGAAGTGAGATGCATATTCCAATAAAATCTCTACAATCTCAAAGATATTTTCCTACTTCTAAAAGTTAGAGAGAATTGTTGCTTTAAGCCGATAGCTTTCAACTGTGACGCTATTAGTCTCATAACTATACGTACATGCAAATATGATCCGGACTAATAATTCCACCGGAAAGCACACATTACGGCAAAAAACATACCAGATTAACGTCATCGGCGCCAAATTTTCCATCATAAAGTGTATTTTCTTATGGAAAGGCCCTTAATGCGGGCAAACTTATAAATTATCCAACCAGCAACCAACTAAAGTTACCAGACTAAAAACTTACACCACCAAACGTAAAAAACGTAAAATAGAAGTTATTTAACCCTCTTTAAAGGATAGGGAGGATCCAACCAGCAACCAACTAAAGTTACCAGACTAAAAACTTACACCACCAAACGTAAAAAACGTAAAATAGAAGTTAGTTAACCCTCTTTAAAGGATAGGGAGGAGGGTAAGAGCATATTTTTTAGCGCAGAGGTGTAAATGATCATACACCAAACATCAAGGGAGGTCAATGATATTTTGCCTATAAGATTTTCAAACCCTAGCCCCTCTAATGATTTCGCCAATGTAATCAGGTGAACTGTGAACGTGAACAGAGTAGATTCATACTAGCTGTCTAGCTGAGTTTGGTTTGCATATAACTATATAAGTAGTTGCGCAAGTTGTTAAACAGATGGACGGGTTCTTGCTGTTTAATTGTGCATAACCATAAATAAAACTGGTATGTGGATTACTGTTGAAGACTTATTTTCTATACACGTTATGTTATTTTCTATACATTTTTAGTTTCCCTTGAAAATGATGAGGGCTTATTGAAAGTCCACACCCAAAAAGAGAGACAAACATACACACTCAACAAGTAACAAGCAAGCAAAAGGTAGTTAGAAGCTTTATACAAAACAATTTTGAAACTCAGATGACGCCATTCACAGACTTTTTGCAGCTGAAAGGTTGTCGTTATATACCTAGCACACCAAGAACTGGGTTCCTGCCTTCATCAATTTCAATCAGCAGTGTATGGTCTGGATCTGCACCGCTGGGTCCCGTTGAGTAGAGTGTAGGAAGGTATGCATTGTATGCTGGCAGGTAACGCGACACAAATTCTTTTACCTGAGATCATGGTGAAAAACAAAAAATTAGACAAAAGATGTTGAGGTGGATATGTAAAGGCACCATTCATCTTGTGAATAAAAAAACCTCCTCATCCGACATCCCAGGCTTTCCCTCACCCTTCATAGCTATTTCAGCCTGAAAATTCACATTACAGAGTAGGATAGTCATGAAATTTGTTTGGAATTGTTGAATGCTCTGAATCTAATGGTTGATTATTTTGTACGTGAGATGAAAAGTGTGAACTATCTTTAAAAAGATTACAAAGTATTTCCTTCAATGGTTTAAAAGAAATGAAAATCTACAAAAAAATGAAGGGTATAAATATATACCGAGAACTTGAGAAGGCACTTTGTGTACGTGTGTGTGAAGAGATTATGGATGGGCTTTACCAACCTCTAAACGCCATTTATATACACATCTCAGGTCTTGAATCTTGATGACTATCCATGAATTGACAAATTTGGCCCATGCATCAGAGTAAGCTTCTAAATTCTTGTTAACAACCTCCAGCTTTGATATTTTGGGTTGACCACAAGTAACATAAAAGACCACTTGAACGTTCACAATACGGGAAACAAGGCTTTGTGGAAACAGACTCTTGGCAACCCACCACACACACACATGATCTTAGATGATAAAGATGCAATGTGTCATATTATGAGGTGACAGTATGTACAAGAATAACTTCACAAGGACTGTGTATGCCATGAGATAACATTACGTGCATCTAGGCTCTAAAATTACTTCATTAACAAAACCAGAGAAATGAGGACACACATAGGGAATGAGCAGAAACCTGCGGATCAACGTCTTTGACAACTTCACATGGAAGGGGCTTGAAACCAAGCATCCAACCCTCAAATAGAACTACCTACAAAAAGCAACAGAGAGAGAAACATGTGTAATTGGACTTATCCGAAAATATTACCTTTTTAGAAATAAAAACATTATCTTTTTAAAAGAAGCACCGAAAGAGGCCCTTCGATCTCTGGCCATGTAGAAGGATCAGCTCTATCGCCTCTACCATTATATGCTGACTGCAAGGAAGATGACACAATAAGTGATGTGAGATATAGGAACCATTCGATAAGTTATTTGAATCTGGTGATTTTTATTAATGGAAAAGCGTTTGGTAACATATATTTCAATCTAGAAAAAAAAAATACTTAGAGCTTGTTTGGTAAGTATGGTATGACTTAAAATGACTAGAGTGACCGAATTTGTATCAGTTGTGGGTGAATTAGATCAATCTACTGAATGGTCGAAATAACTCATTTAAATATATATCCTATATAAGTTCATCATTATCATCATCATTACTCCATTGCCACATAAGGGGTGTTAGGATGTTTTTACTTGGACTGTAATTCGTCCCAGACCAGACCAGACTTGGATAGTTATAAGAATACAAAGAAACCAGACCAGACCAGATCAGACCAGACCATCAAATTACAGTCCAAGTAAAAACATCCTTAATAATAGAAAGTGTACACAAGTTGTACACAACTTGGACACAAAATGTCGGTCACAGACAATTGGTACCGAGTTGCCTGTGAGCACAGACAAGAGTTGTCTATGACACAGACAACTTTTGTTTGTGTCCACAGACATTAATTTTAATGTAAAAAGTACACTTACGGCCGCCAAACACTGACACTAGCGTGCAAATCAATCTATATGTGTGCAGTGCTTGTGTGCACAGACAAGACAATTATTGCTATGTGCACAAACAATATTTACCTTACGAACAATAGTTGTGCGACTCACGAACAACTATTGTCTGTGCGATCTACTTTAGTTGTCTGTGATCAATTTTACAAAAATAATAATTGTGTATATACATCCAAATGAATGATATAGTTGTATGTGTGATCAATTTACATGGAATTTGAAAAAAAAACAATAATAATAATAGATGAAATAAGATGAATAAACTGATTTTGTGCAAGTAATGGAAAATTTTTGATATAAAAAGGTAGAGAAAAGGAGGGGGACGAGGAGAAGAAGATCATCCATTTTTTTTGGAATTTTCGAAGGGGCTGGGTAAAGAAGGAAGAGGGAAGGGAGAGAGAGGGAAGAGAGAAGGGAGAGAGAGGGGGGGGATGGGAAAAATTTCGGCTTTTATAGTCTGTACACTTTGTTTATAACTTATGTACACTAAACATTTTTTTGTTAACAATGCTGACAAGAAAAATATGAAGCCTGCCAAGCTATGAAGCACTTAAACTTCCCCCTGCTCACATTTCCCAGATTTGGAAACCCAGAAGCGTGTTGGAAACTCAAAAAGTTCACATATCTGTTTCAGAGTTCTTTCCGTAATTAGAAGAATTGGGAAACCTGTTTCCCTAAGTATTAACGTTTCAAGGTCTTTGGATTTTCAATTTTTTTCTTTGTTATGTTATTCCTTGATGGAAAATAGTGCCTTTTTAAAAATCTTTAATGATTTTTTATGGAACTTCTTCTTAGCAACATTGTGATATTTCATAGCGCAATATATTGTTAGAAATGCATTACATTTACATTAAATTATGTACTAGTATGTACAAATTTCTAAATTTGAACATGTATTTATGTATTTATTATTGGGTTATCAAACCAGTTATATGAAAAAATAATGTGCTTATATAAATGAAAAAACATGTGTCCATATATAAAATATTTATAAATATATCAGTACACTTTTAAATATTAATGTGTTTCCCCCACATTTCATAAACTATATTTTTTAGAAATCATGTTTCTCGTGTTTCCGTGCTACTTAGCTATCAAGCCTTTTCTACCAGGGAAGGGGGAATTTATGAAGTGTGGAGGGGAGGGGAGGTTTGATTCTCTTTTTACTAATTCATCGTTACTTGTTAGTTTTAACAAGAATTTTACTACATGTTTAGGTTGCGGTTTGGTATGACTCATTTTCAAGAAAAAAAGTCTTGTTAGAGGAAGAAAAATACCTTTACTTCAAAGAGAAGCATTTGGAAGGGAAATGGGGAAAAAGAGGTCTTAACCGTAAAAATGCATTTCTATTGCTTATTTTAATAAAATGTCATAATGGTTCTTCTTCAAAAAAGCAGTCTAAGTTCTTAAATGAGAGATCATTTGGGGAAAAAACTTGCACCACAAGTTATGCCACACAAGTTTTTAGTTAAATTGTATATATCTTTTTCTCACTATCATTTTCTTTGCAACGTGGGGAGTAATGCTTACTTTATCATACCTAGGGAGCTTCATCTTCGCACCTGGATAGCAAGGGAAAATTAGTTGACAATATATTTCTTCAATTGTTGCAGAGATAACATATAAGCTTTCACCTTGTTTTGTCAATTTGGTTAGAGCAGTTAGAGTCTTAACAAATAAAGGAAGATCATGGCTTCCAGCATTTCCGCGAAACTGAAGATAATAAAATACACTTCATCATTTGTGACCACAGAAGTGCTATGATAGCAATGTAAAGTGGGAGGCACTGGATGTTTACCTCCAATAGTAAATTCCCAGGATTGCTTTCCCTTAGTGTTACCTAAAACGCAATAGAAAAAGTGGATGCACCATTCATTAATAGTTGAGAACTCATATGGCTTCGTTGGTAATCCCATTTTGGCTTATCAGCTTCGACTTCATCACCAACATTTTCTACCAACAAACTCATTTAGTTGTAAAGGAAAAAGGAAAAATCATGTAGTTGTGGTTATTAAGACTTGAGGTGTCATCCTAAAAAAGTTCAACTAAATAAGAGTATCAGACACCTTACACAGTTCACCTCATCTGGACCGTGCAAAAAAAAATCACTAGCCCACATATGGCTAGAGATCAACGAGACTTAGATATCAATTAAGATTCTGAGCTACATCCTACATGATCAAAAGGCAATTTCTTATATATTGGTTTTTTAATTTCATAGTTAGTGCATGTGGGACAAGCTCATTAACAATAGCATATTTCCTAAAAAACACTACCTGATTGATAGTTAAAAAGGAATGCAGTTTTATTAACATGGATGCAATGAAAGTAAATAACAATTTGACCATCAAATGTGTGTACTATAATTCATTAAAGATTACATTTGACATGCATGTTTAGATATTTCAGCTAAATCAACCATTTTTGCTATAATATCGACAAATTAGGCTATCTTAGCCAAATAAAGTGGATGAAAGCCACAAGTTAAAATGGTCCTATAGTGCTGGCTTAAAAAGTACACCAAAGAAGACCTGATCTTCTGCGGTCAAGTAGAAATCATCAATGGACAGCATAGCTGAATTCCTGATATTCAACATGTAGGAGTAAATTTCGCTTATTCTTATTTTTATATGGAGTACAAGTTCGAAAAATAATCATATAAAACTGTTTAACCTACCTCCCAGTTACAAGGAAAAGATGATCCAGCGCAAAAACAAGTGTCGTCTTTCCACATCCTTGTGGTGCACTGAGCCCAATCTGCACAACAAGCACAGGATAACAGAGTGAGTAACAGATTTAGACTTATTCTCCTCATCTGTTCCACTACCAGACTGGGGCATCACATGTTTATTTTTTAAGTATAAAACCAGTCCCGATGAGACAAGTCAAAACAACAACAACAACAACAACATCTAAGCCCCAAACCATTGAATCGACATATGAAATTGGAGCTAAAATATTAAAAGATAAAGATAAGATGAAGATAAAAAGGTTAAAATGATACAAATAAAAAAGATAAAAAAAAAAAGAGATAAATCCTCCACCTGTATTTTGATGAGACAAGACAAAACCATGGAAAAATCAAGTCGAAGAGAACAGGTCTTCTGCCCTACTTAGACTGCTTTGTCAAAATTTGAGATCTCATTCATACACATGCTATCTATTTGGTCACACTTCCACCTAGACTTTCATGTTCTTTCAAGATTTAGTCCTTTGTGAAAAAATTCAACGACTCTGATTGAAAGGAGGGAGGGAAGGATTGATGAATGATAAAAAAAAACTTACCACCAAAGGTGGAACTTCTTCTTTGCCTTTGAACTTAGAGCAGTGATTGGATAATTCATTTTCACACCACAGGAACACAGGGATATAGTAGTGATAAATTCTAACTTTTTCGGAAAGGTTAAGATTCAGGTGGTTGAGGTGAAATAGTGTGCATAACACTGATCCATACTCTAAGCACTTATCTAAAGACTCGCCCACCATTTCTGAGGTTATACCGGTTTTATTCACTAGGGGGCTGGAACATATGAAATCAAAAAGGTCGTTTCTGGATGCAGCTTCCATGATTTTCTTCTTTAGAACTATGTTTCCTTCCATTTGAAATGAGGATTTTTGCGGTGATGTGAACGGTCTTGCCAAATCCACGAGTATCCTTCAAGGATGAGCATTAACTCTATTAAAAAACTTCACATAGGATAAATAATTAAAATACACACACAAAAAGGGGTTTACATGGGAACTACACTTCTGTAGGGTACAGTCGATTGTATCGTGTGCACAGTACAACCGAGTTTTTTTTGTAAATAATTTGCGCTGCAACTCATCTGAGCCGCAACCCATCTGCGAGGACAATGAAGGACATCGAAGAAGACGAACATTACCAAATTATCTTATAGGCAGGCGTGGGAGATCAAAGAAGCGGAAGGAATCACCTCCTAACATTACAAAACTAAAAGAAGAAATGGCTGATGAGATGAATAAGAAAATTAAGCATTGATTAGCTTTTGCTATAACTAAATTGGCAGCAGACAATCCAAATTTGAAAGTCAATGTTGAAGAGCTTTTTGCAGCAATGCCATTTGATGTTTCCAATGATGAGCTTCAAGATTATTCCAATTCTTCCGATTCTAATGAGGCTGAAACATCTAAGGGAGATTAAAGATTGAAATATGATCAAGGTTAGTCTTTTGTAAGAAGTTTAATTAATTTGTCAATTTAATTGATATCAAATCAATAGAGTAATTTATTTCGGCGTGTTTGTTCTTTTTTAGTTTCAAAGGGATTAATAGAACAAAAATGTTAACATCGAATCAAGCACTCTGAATGCTTGATGACAGCGATGTTTATGAACTGAATTGTTGCTATAAAAGGTTTATTACTAAATGTCTAATACTGATGTCTTTTCGACTTACCAGAGGCCTAACGAATTTCAGCTATTATGTTTGATATATGGTGGTATTTAGTTCTAAGTTCAGTTGATCTGAACTACGAAGTATCACATTAGTTTAGTACTCCGTTCTTAATAGATAGACATTGAGTTCATCTTTAACTTTTGTCATTAAAAAACTTTTTTGTAAATTATTAGAAACTGTGAATTTATATTAATAGTTATCATTGCATACTGAACAATTTTGTAGTGAATAATTTTACGAGTTATATGCCTAAATTCATTGAGTGTGTTTGTTCTCAAGTCTCATGTTAAAGAACTTTTTATAGATGATGCTCTGTAAAAGGAATTAATAAATTGTTTTCTTGATTTTCTTAAACGCTAAGACTGTCTTGGGAGCATGTTGCCAATGCTGATTTTACCTGTATTTCCCTTAGAAGTGTGTTTGGATGGGGTATTTAAAAGGCTAGTGAGTTATTTTTGTTCTAACATTTCTTTTTTATCCAACCATGCATTGAGATTAATAGTTAACATGTCTTTACTCAATTTTTTTTGTTCAAAGTATAAACTTAATATCCTACATAAACACAATGAATGGTAGCAATTGGTTTGATCTTCGTCATTCAATTTCGTGTAGTACATATAACTGATTTGGTGTTTGATATATACTTGTTATTTTTTCAGGTGCTCATGGTATTTGCTTTTTGTTCCTAAGTAGTTATGGAGGCTAATTCCCATTTTGGATGCAAGAACGTGAAGAAGTTTTTTGCTCTTAAACTTATGATGTTTTTGAAATTTTTAGGTTGTAATTGCTACGATAAGTATGAATGTATGAATGATACTTTAATCAATTAAATATATTAAATATATCAGCACTACTTTTGCATATCGTATTTTTTGAGTTCTTGTTTGCTAAACTGGAAGTGTATGTCCTAAAATTCCACAATATGATCAATGAGGGATTGCAATTAAATTATCAATGACAATTGTAGTAATTGTATTAATAGTGTTGCAATTCAAATGATTTTAAAAATGGTTTACTAGATATTCAAATATGTGTCAAAAACATGGTTTTAAAATCATAATAAAAGCATCACAATTTTTGTGCAAAATGTTGCTCCAAGTGTTGCAAAGTAGTGTATTTGCACTTAAATGTGTTGTCTTAGTTATTGTGAAGAATAATGTTGCCTTAGCTAAAATAGTTGCAACACATTTTTGTTTGTTGCTATAGGCATCTATGGCATTGGCCAAAATTTCAACACTTTTAAAATTGGAAAGTGTTGCCATAGATTCCTAAAGCAACACATTAGGGTGTAATGCAACTTTTTTAAAGTGTTGCCTTAAGTTTGAAAATTCCAAAATAGGACTGTCATGTTTTTATTCCCAAAATAGGAGTAATTACTGTCAAGTTTGGAAAATACTGTCATCTTTAAAGTCTGGTACTGCCAAAACATGACAGTAATTAGTCCTATTTTGGGAATAAAAACATGATAGTCCTATTTTTGGAATATAGAAGTGCTTTTAGTCCTATTTTGGGTAATTTCTCATATTTTTCATGTTTGCTCTCCATTCTCTTTGCTCTTCATCTTATATTTCTATCGTCTGCTCTTCAAGGGCGGAGCTAGGGCACTGAGCTGGACTAGTACAAAGATTATTTATTGGGAAAAAATACACAGAATTTTTACTTTAAAATTAAAGCATTTTTAAATTTTGGGGTGAACCAGGACCTCGGTTGCCCCCCCCCCCCCCCCAGCTCTGTCGATGCTGCTCTCTTTCTCTCTCGGCTGCTCGCCCTGTTATCCTGCCAGCTTCTTCTTTTATTTGCTATCACCCGGTCCATCTTTATTATAGCAAGAGAAGAAGAAGAAAATAAAATAGAGCAAAACGAAGCCGGCGAGATAATAGGGGCAGACGAGAGAAATATAAGATGTAGAGCGGAGAGAAGGGAGAACAGATAAGAAAAAAATAAGATGATGAACGAAGGTCAAAATGAGTGGACGGGAGAAAAATAGAGTTTATAGATTAATTATTTGGTGATTTGGACTGCAATTGTATAATACAAACATATAATTTGGTCAAGTCAGCTATTTTAATGTTCTAATAAAGCAGATGTACTTGATCGACTATAAAAATACAAGTCCATGTACTTTAAAATTTCAAATGCAAAATGAAGTACTACTTACTCTCGACGAATAACTTCATGTACCATTTTGACATTTTCTCGTTGGATTATGTACCGACAAACTTTGTCACTTTCCCATTAAATTAATTATTTTATGATTATGCTTTTGTTCATTTTTCTCTCATGTTCACAAATTTCAATCACACAATATATTTACTATTCTTATTTCAAAGAGTATTGAAATTGGAAAAGGAGATAGTAATTGTTGGGTTAATGGCCCAAGCCGAGGTCCGGCCCATTAACCCCTTTCTACCAGACGCACGTCCAGTTAGGACACAAGGCTAGCCGCAGGCCCATGCTCCTTGGGGAGCAACGAGCGTCTGGGATTGGGGGTTTAGGCTCGACGGCCCATCTCGACGAGCGTCTATGCAGGGACAAGAAGCAGGACCACGGGCTATCAGGGATGACGACGAACGTCTCCAGAGCAAGCCTATGGTCATCGGAGGAAATCCGGCCCACATGGTGAGGATCCATTAAGGCCACGAGACGAGCAGTCGGTACCTCTTGAGAGTCACTTGGAGCGATCCAGCTCGCTCCCCGGGCGGACGAACGTCCCCACTATTTAGGCGGGAAACCTAGATTCTGGCGGGAAGTGCATTTAATGCTGAAGATTTGGTGGTTGAGACACCAGCGGTCCACAGGCTTCCACGTCAGCATAGCCACCTGCCCATTGGTGGGTATAAATAGAAGCATTTATTTCATTGTAAAGGGTTGGCAACTTTCTATTCTTAGCACTCTAGCTATAGCATTCTTACTCGCAGCACTTCTACTGCCTTGTAAGACGAACGGCCGACGGAGCCTTAGCGGAAAGTGTTGTATTAGGGAGTTATTAAGAGATAATAATACCTAATCACTTACTTGCTATCTTACTGTTTCTTGATCCTTATTATCTGCTTGTTGGGCTAGTTTATTCACATACACTCCACTCGAAATCCTTGGGCTTACGTGTTGGACCCGGGGGTTGAAGGAATAAACCTCAACACTGGCGCCGTCTGTGGGAAACTGAACTAAAAGTTTCCAAAAAACTCTCCCAAACAGCTACTAAATCTACCCACAGCAAGCACGATGACAAGAAACAACCGACAACGTGACCTCTCCGAGCAGCTGTCCCGTGGGCGAAGCAACCGCGGGCAAACCACGGAACGCTCCGACACGTTGGAAACTGCCGGGGGTGAAGGTGGCCTTACCAACCTCATCCCCCACGAAGCCAGACGCGACCCCCGACTCATGAGGGAGTTGGCGGAAACAATGCGCCGAATGGCGGACGAACAGGAGGCGGAAGAGGAGGTGTATTCAGCTAACACCATCCGGGCGCCCATATCACCCATCCACCACATGCAGTCCCTGGATGAGACAGCGGAATCTGCCGGGCGTCGGACGCCCATCCACATGAGGTTGGGTCAAAATCCGTCCTCCCACGGAGCTGGGGGGCACACCGGCGCCAGCACCCCTCGATATGGCTGGCAGGACGATCATCGGGGGCGTACGCCGGACGTTCCCTCAGAACATCAGGGCACCGCCATTACCCCCGCCGCCAGTAACATTGGACGACGTTTCCAACGGCGTGGTGCCCACATTACACGAAGGCAACCCGACGCGGTTGCCCCACGAAGGAACGTTGCGCTCGAGGCCGCCCCTTCTGTGTCCCCCGGAAGGGCCGCACAGGAGGCCCGGCTAGAGGCAATGGAGCGGCGAATTGCCGAAATGGACAGACGGGCGGAGGCCACCCCGGCCACACCCCGTTTCTCCCTCACCTCACCCTTCACTCCGAGGGTCATGAATGCAGAGATCCCGCGGGACTGCAGGCCCCCCCAAGGGATAGTATACAATGGGACCGGAGATCCCAAGGCTCACTTGATCAGCTTCCAGGGGAACCTCTCCATGCTAGGAGCGTCCGATGAGGCTATCTGCCGGCTCTTCTTCAGCACCCTGAGGGGACCGGCGCAGGAATGGTTCGGGCAGCTGAGGCCCGGATCCATTGACAATTACGAACAGTTGTCCCAGCAATTCATGGCACAATTCGCTGCCAGCACCACCCCCAAGAAGAGCTTCACATCGCTCACCAGTGTGAAGCAGGGAAAAGACGAACCTCTGGCCCAATTTCTGGTCAGATGGAGAGACGAAGTGCTCCAGGTGGACGACCTGGACGAGCGGCTGGGAGTGAACATGTTCACCAGCGCTCTGGCAACAGGGGACCTATACCGGGACCTTCGGAGGAACCCCAGCACCAGCTACGCCGAAGTGCTGGCTAGGGCACAGAAGTACGCCTCCATTGAAGAGGAGATCAGACTGAGGGACAGCGCGCCTCCGGCCCCTCCCCGGAAGTTGGCGGATAGGCTCGGTCCCGGAGGCGGGCCATCCCCCCCGAACAAAAAGAAGAAGACGGACGGCGGCATAGTTCCGTGGAAGGCTCATCCGGAGGCCAGCCGCATACGCCCGGAGGAGTACCACGTCCCTATAGCTTACCCCGTCATCCAGATTTTCGACGCCATCAAAGACAAGGGCATCCTAAGGGAGCCCCAAGACAAGAAGGCGCTTATGGGTCTTGATGAGACCGCATATTGCGAATACCACTAGAGGGTCAGCCACCTCACCGACAACTGCAAGCAGCTGAGAATGGCCATCGACGAGCTGATCCGACAAGGCTACCTGGGCGAGTTCACCCAGGTACTGAAGAAGAATAGCCCGAGGCAGCCGAATCCGAGATCGCGGTCATGGCGCCGCGACGATCGGCGCGAGGCGGAACCGAAGGACGTAGACTATCGGAGTGCTAATAAACGTCCGGAGGGGTCCCTCGGCCCGAACGGCGGGAAGAAGAAGTTGGAGATCAAGGTGATCTTTGGGGGCACTGAGACTGGGGACACGCCTGCGGAGCGGAAGAAGTTTGAAAGGTCCCTCTACGTGGGCTCCATATCGGCTCCCCCCGCCAAAAAGAACAAGGTGGAGGCCATCACCTTTGGACCGGCCGACCTACCGATGTCACCGGCCCCTCACAGGGATGAGTTGGTGATCAGCATGGATGTCAACAATGCGACCGTCCGACGCGTCCTTGTTGATACCGGGAGCAGCGTGAACGTCCTCTACTGGGAGGCGTTCGAGGGAATGAAGTTGAGGAAAGATCAGCTGGCTCCCCTACGCACCCCTCTTTCTGGCTTCACGGGGGATTGCATCGATGCGGAAGGCACCATCGGCCTCCCCGTAGAGATCGGGGATGGACCCCACACCACCCGCATCCGGATGACGTTCGTCGTGGTCCGCCTAAAATGTGCTCACAACGCAATTTTGGGCCGGCCCGGCCTGGAGGATCTTGAGGCCATATGCTCCGTGCGGCACTCATGCATCAAATTCCCCACCGAAACTGGAGTGGGGGTGGCCCGCACGGACCCGCACATGGCCAGGGCCTGCTACACCAAGGCCATGGAGAGGTTCCGCGAGCGAGAAGCCCGGATCAACAGCATTACTGAGAAGGCCAGACAGGCCGACTTCGACGCTCGTCTGGAGCCGGCTGCTCTGCTCGAAGAAGTGGAGTTGGATGACCCTTCGGACAGGAAGGTGTCCATAGGCGCCGACCTAGAGCCTGAGATCAAGGAGGGGGTCGTGGCTGTCCTCCGGAAATTCAAGATCCTATTTGCTAGAGGGACGGAGGACATGCCCGGCATAGACCCCAACCTCATATGCCACAGACTCGCCGTACGGCCAGATGCCAAACCTATACAACAGAAGAAGAGATACATGGCAGCCGAGCGGCGAGATTTCATCAAAAGGGAGGCTGCCACGCTCCTCAGCATCGAGCACATCCGGCCGGTCATCCACGTGGAGTGGCTGGCCAATGTGGTATTAGCCCCAAAAGGCGACACATGGCGGATGTGCGTCGATTACTCGGACCTCAACAAGGCCTGCCCGATGGATCCGTATCCGGTGCCAAGGATCGACTTGCTGGTGGATGAGACAGCAGGATGCGAGCTGCTCAGCTTCATGGACGCTTTCAGAGGCTACCATCAGGTGTTCATGCACCCGGATGATGCAGAGAAAACGGCGTTCGTCACAGCGGACGGCGTGTACTGTTATGTGGTCATGCCGTTCGGCCTGAGGAACGCCATGGCTACTTTCCAGAGGATGATCGGGATGTTGTTCAAAGACGTATTAGGAAAAACTATGGAGGCTTACGTGGACGACATCCTGATCAAGAGCAAGAAGGAGGAGGACCACGTCCGGGATATGGAACGGATCTTCACCATCATGGAGGGGGCTAGCATGAGGCTCAATCCGAAGAAGTGTGCTTTTGCTGTCAAGGGCGGCAAGTTCCTCGGCTATATGATGAGTGAACGGGAGATCGAGCCTAACCCGGAGAAGGTAAAGGCAATAGTTGACATGGAAGCCCCGAAGAATCTGAAGGACGTACAGCGCCTCACCGGGAGATTGGCAGCCCTGAGCCGGTTCATGTCAAAGCTGGCGGACAAAGCGATCCCCTTCTTTCAGACCATGAAAAAGGCGAACCCCTTTGAATGGACGCCGGACTGCCAGGCTGCCTTTGAGGAGTTCAAGGTATACCTCTCCTCTCCGCTCGTCCTCACCAAAGCGGATCCAGGGGAGCAGCTGTACATGTATTTAGCGGTGGCAGACCTGGCTGTGAGTGCTGTACTGCTGAAAGAGGCAGAAGGAGTTCAGCGGCCGATATACTTTGTGAGCAAGGCACTGAACGGCCCGGAGACCAGATACACACTGATGGAGAAGACGGTCCTCGCCTTGATAGCATCCATCAAACGCCTGGCACCGTACTTCCAAGCACACCCAGTGACAGTATACACAACACAGCCTCTCGCCACGATCCTCAGGAATCCCATGGCCAGCGGGAAGATAACCAAATGGTCCCTGATGATCGGCCAGTACAACATAGAGTTCAAACCAAGGCCGACGATCAAAGGACAGGCGCTGGCGGATTTCATTGCCGAATGTACTGCGCGCGCCGAGGATGATTCCCCAGGCGACAACGATTTCAATAACTGGTGGGAGATGTACACCGATGGGGCCTCGAGTGCAAAAGGTTGTGGCGGAGGAGCAGTGATTACCTCGCCTGAGGGTTTCAAGGCCTATTACTCCATGAAGTTCGAGTTCAAGGTCACCAACAACGAGGCTGAATACGAGGCGCTGATCGCAGGGTTAAAGTGTGCGAAGGCGCTTGGCGCAGCTCGGCTAAAGGTAAGGATGGACAGTCAGCTGGTGGTGACCCAGATGAATGGGACGGCTGAAACCAGGGAGGAGAGGATGAAGGTTTACAAGGAACTCGCGGAGGAACAAACCGCGCAGTTCGAACAAGTGATAATCGAGCAGGTGTCGCGGGTGGAGAACGCCGAGGCTGACATATTATCCAAGCTAGGCAACCCCCCGACCGATGATCCCGCGACGAGCATCCCCCGACACATCAGGGGCTTCGTCAGACAAGAGATACTCCCGGCGCCAGCGACGGACGTCATCCAGGTGGGGGCCATCTCCATCGCCGAACCCAATTGGTCGAAGGAGATCGCAGACTACCTCAGGGATGGGAAGCTCCCCGGACCTGAAGATGATGGCGGCTCCGGAAGGGCAGCTTGGATAAAGAGACGTGCCCCCAATTTCGAACTCATTGACGGGCAACTTTACAAGAAGACGTTCGGCGGACCATACTTGAGATGCCTCCCGCCGAGCTTAGCAGCGGCCGTCATTGAAGAGATACATGAAGGCGTCTGCTCCAGCCACCAGGGTCCTCGTACCTTGGCCCGGAAAATCATCCTGCAGGGGTACTACTGGCCAACCATCCAACAAGATTGCTTCAATCACACTCAGAAATGTGCAGTGTGCCAGCAGTACGCTCCTGTCCCCGGACGACCGCCGAGCTTCTACACTCCAATGACGATTGCCTTACCCTTTGCTAGATGGGGCATAGACCTGTTGGGCCCTCTTCCGGCAACGACCGGCGGAAGGAAGTTTGTCATTGTGGCGATCGACTACTTCACGAAGTGGGTAGAAGCCGAGCCGCTTGCCTCCATCACCGAGTATCAATGTCAGAGGTTCCTCTGGCAGAATGTCATATGCCGCTTCGGGATTCCTGAGCAGGTCGTCACTGACAACGGCCGGCAGTTCGTCGGCAAAGGATTCAAGGCATACCTGGCGAAGTGGGGCATCAGGCACTCTAAAGCCTCGGTGGCCTACCCGCAGGCCAACGGCCAGGTGGAGAACATGAACCGGACCATCATGGATGGGATAAAAAAGAAATTGGAAGATTACGCGTCCACCTGGCCGGAGCAGCTCAATTACGTACTATGGACGTATAGGACGACCCCAAGGACGGCAACCGACGAGACACCCTTTGCCTTAGCATACGGATTCCAGTCCAAGGTGCCAACAGAGGTGCTAATGCCCACACATCGCACGAAGCATTTCCAGCCGGAGGATAACGAGGCCAACCTACGAGCGGAGCTCCATTTCATCGAGGAACGAAGGGACCTAGCAGCTCGTCGCATGGAGGAATATCACCGAGCCACCCAAAGGTACTTCAACAAGGCGGTGAAGGTCCGCGAAATTGAAGCTGGGGACCTCGTACTCAGAAAGAGAGAGAAGAGCAAGCCGCTCGAAGGTGGCAAGATGGCCAAAAATTGGGAAGGGCCGTACAGGGTCATGAGAAGATATAACCAGGGGACGTTCCTCCTCCATACCTTGGAGGGGAACCATGCTGGAATCTGGAACGTCGAACACTTGAAGAAATTCTACCAATAGTTAGAGGTAGATCGTTTTTGTAATTTCTGGTCGAAGCACCATGTAACATTACTGATCGTCGCCTCTATATTAAGGATTACTTCCTGTCTTTTACTTCTACGGAGAGACTAAGGCCGAAGTGCCATTGAAATGATTTCCTCCTCAAAAAAAAAAACGAGGAGAAGGGGAGATACGACTCCTATGAGAGAGGGAGTCTTGACGAGGTATGCCTGATCTTCCTTCACCACGTATGACGAACGTCTCCCGACGCGGAGGTTAGTAGGAACGTGGGGGAGGCTAGACGTACCAAAGGGAACCTCGGCAAGATAAACCAGTTCCTCCCGATTCCCGTGGATCGACGAAAACCCTCTGCCAGAGCAGAAGGTTAGTAGGGCCACGAGCACGGGACGACGAAGCAGGGAACCCGCGATAGGGTAAACCAGTGACCTCCTTGCGATCGGTGAATACCGAACGTCTTCTTCGAAGTAAGAAGATTAGTAGGGTCCCGACAAGGACGAACGAAGCCTAGTTCCTCCCCCTGATGAGCGGAAGACGAACGCCTTCTGCAAAGCCAGAAGACTAGTAGTTCGCAGCTGGGGACGAACGGAGATAGGGAATCCCGACGTGGATAAACCTGTTTTTTCTCAAAGTGGGGATGACGAACGTCTCCTGCGAAGCCAGGAGACAAGTAATCACGAAGCTTGGGAAGGACAAAGACTGATAAAAGACTCCAAAAAAAACAAAAACAAAAAATGGAGCAAGGAATGCTAGACGAACATGGAGCAAACAATGATTTTTATTCCTCAGTACTAACGACCGGAAAGTACAATGTGTAAAGTACCATGTAAACAATGAAATAATTAGTACCAAGTACAAGACTATGAGCGAAAAGTCAATCCTGATCGATGTCCGGAGTCGGAGCCTTGGGAAGAGTCTGCTTGGCTTTCTCTCCGGCCTCGGCTTCCTCCTGCTCCCTACGCTCCTTCAGCAGCTCGAGGGCCCCCGCATGAGCATCCGCCATCAGGACGTCAAAGCCAGCCGCCTCCGGATCGAAAGGAGCCCCGAAGTGACGCTCGAACGTCGGGAGGTTCTCCGCTACTAGCCCAACCATGCCCTTGCGATAGGTATCATCGGCGAGATCATCAAGGAAACGCCGTCCGGTGGGGGTGGCCTGGAGCAATTTGACCCCATCCATATAGGCGTCCGGGCAGGTGGCTAAGAACTCGCCGACGAACCTTGGGAGGAACTTCATAGCCATGGTATGAATGGCACCGGTATAAGCCTTGGATTTCTGGAACGCTATGGAACCAGACTCCTTAATCTTGGCAACATCGGCCTCGTAGATAGGAACATGATTATCCACGCCCGTACGGCGGAGCTCCACCTTGGCCTGCTCTACGGCCCACATCCGGCTGCGGAGATCCACAAGCTCAGCCTCCTGTTTCTTGAGAAGCTCCTTCTGGGAAGCATTCTCCTGGACGAGTTTGTCATAGGCGTCGGCCTTCTCTTGAAGAGTTCCAGCCCTGCCTTTTGCATTCCTCAGAAGGGCGTCACATTCGGCCCGCACCCTGGCCATCTCCCTGCCCTGGTGCTCGAAGGCCATCCGAGCCCTGTGAAAGTAGAGCCCGGCCTTATCCAGGGTGCTCTGACCGCACTCCAAGAGATCTTCAGGGGCCTCCTGAGCAGCGAAGTCCTGCGGAACCTTGAGGTTCAGCCCACACCAGATGGAGGACGCTGTCTGGCCGAAGAGCATCATCGACTCTTTGCGAGGACCAACCCCGGAGAACTCAATTAGGCCAAGAGAAGATCCACTGGCTTCTGGGGGCGAGGTTGGACGAGCGTCGTCAGAACCTTTGGAAGTGTGGGCATCATCATCCCGGAGACGACGGACGTCAGAATTCCGCGGCGGAGAAGCACGGAGATTGATCCGGGAAGTGGGTTTCCGCTTGAGGGGACTCCCAGGCTCCCCATCAGAATCGTCGGCCACTATAATGGCCTTGGAGGCAGTGCCCTCGACGCGCGGCCTCTTGGAAGCACCGGCCCCAGAAGATTCATCAGCCCTTGACCTGGTCACCCGTGTTTCGACCTTGGGGACGAGCGGCTTCTCGGCCTTGTCGTGGTCCTTATGTTCGCGACCAGTGGCAGTCGAAGTGTTGTTGATACGACCCATGATGATCGTAGACGGGAAAACTCCTGCACAAAAGGAACCAAGACGTTCAGAGCTATAACAACGAAGAGATGATAAAGCAAGGCAAGTACAAACGGACGCACCTAACCCGGCCCGGGCTTTAAAAGGCTCGGCCACCAGCAACCGGAGGTTCTGGATGCCAAGTCCAGCTATGCGCTTGGCATACCCAAGCTCCTCGTCCGTCATGGGCGGCGGGATCGTCTTCACCGGATAGGCATTCCACCGATCAGAGAATGGCATCGGGGAGCCTACCCCGGCCAGGAAGAAACGTTCTTCCCAGCCATCCGGATTCCCGGCATTGTTCGAAAACAGGACCATGGACGGACGGGCGATCAGTGTCAGGTACCCCGTGCGTCCGAAGGGGGACAGCCGGAAGAAGTGGTTCAGCAGGTCCACGGTGGGGGTCACACCGACGCTATGGCACCTAATGATGAAGCCGGCGATGATCGTATATGCGACAGGGACGAACTGCGCAGGCACTATCTCAAGGGCCCTAAAAAGCTCCAGGTGGAAGCTATGTAAGGGAAAGTTCAGCCCGGCTATCACCGAATCCAAGTGGACCACCACATAGCCGGGCAGATGGCGCATGGGGTTGCGTAGACGCCGATCGTCGTAGGTCCTTGGAGGATAGAACCATTGGCTGATCAGACGCTTGTCAGCGTTCGTCAAGCGTTGAACTTGACGCCGAACGCACGAGAAGCTGAGGCTATAACGGGGAGGCCGAGGCGGCATCCCCCGCTCATAATACTCTAAGTCATCGCCAGAAGAACAACCGTCGTCGAAACGGGTTTCAGAGGTCATGGCAACGAACGGTACCTTGGAGGTTCGAGGTTCGGCACGTTGGGAAGAACTCTAGAGAGAGGAAGCAATTGTGCAGCGTAAGGAGAAGTATGAATGAATCACACGGGTTCTGGGTACTTATAGGCAGCACCGTGGGATCGCGCCAACCGAGGTAGGACACGTGGCGCCTAGATACCGGTACCTACCACAATATTTAACGCGCCTCGTAACCGCGACAAAGAAATCCGGATTGATGCCACGAACGTCTCCCCACGAAGCCTGGGTAAGGCGCGCGCAGCATGAATATTCATGCTACGCAACAGTAGACGAACGTCGTTACCAAATACTGATTCTGGGAAGGACGTTCGTATCTCCACACTTGAGAAGTCTGCTACTGAGGCAACCACCGACGAACGTCATCTCGCGGGAAGCGAAAATGAATGCAGTCAGCGTTCGGTGGTATGCTCGCATTGTGAGATGGACGTCGCTGTCAGAATAGTGTTGCCGGGCGACAAGCCAGCATCAACGCCGAGCGTCGTCACCAAGAGATGAACTCTAGCGGTACGTTCGCACACGTGAATACGTACGGAGGTATGGCAGGGAGAAGCCGTTGCCCTAAATAGAATAAGGAACGGATATGAACGTCCTTGCAGACCTTAACCTTGATACAAGTGTATCGAGGCACCGAGGGAGATTCCACATAACAGGCGATAAGAGAAACAGAAACAATGAAGTAAAGATCATGAACGTAGAGACAATTTTGGGCAAAAAGGTGTATATTCTTCAGCTCTAACGGTTGGGCATTACAAGTCCAAAATGAAAGGTACAAATTACATCACACCATAAAGGGAGACTCTGGCCGGCTGCCTCCCGGGGTCTGCTCTTCCTCTTCCGCTTCAGGCTCGGGGGTCGGGGGCTCCGGGATCTCCCCTCTGGCCTTGGCCTCTTCTCGACGCTGATCCCTCCCCAGGTTCCCTAAGGCTTGGAGCAGCAGATCGTCATCTGTGTTGGCAGCCAGCTCAAAATCGGCCCCTTGCAACCTTGAGAAAATGGGGAGAGTGGCCTTAACCCCCTCATTGTAGCCAGCGGCGAAGGTGCTGTCGCCGACCTCATAGAGGAACTTGTGAGACAGGGGGGAGCTCTCCAAAATCCGGACGCCGCACGCCAGACGCTGCCGGGGCGGGATCTTCGCCAGCGGCGCAGAGAACACGTC
Source organism: Cuscuta epithymum (assembly GCA_945859915.1). NCBI lineage: Eukaryota > Viridiplantae > Streptophyta > Magnoliopsida > Solanales > Convolvulaceae > Cuscuta > Cuscuta epithymum. Next base: position 4,912,190 of record CAMAPF010000059.1, read on the forward strand.
GCCGAAGGCCCCGGCGCAGTAATCCTTGGCGGAGTCCATGAATTCCCCGGTGTTCCTGTAGCCGGAGGTGTCGACCAGCCACTCCGGAGTGGCATCCTTGGCAGCAGGGAGCACCGGGACAAGCTTAAAGCCGGCTCTCTCAAGACCGGCCAACTGGCTGCGAGATTCAGCCTGCAGGGCTGCAATCTCCCTTCCCTTGGCCGCAGCCTCCGCCTCAGCTCGACGAGCGGCCTCCCGGGCTGTGGCAACAGCCGCATCGGCCTTGGCCTTGACCTCTCTCAGGTCGGCCTCCCTGGCAGCTTCAGCTTGAAGGACTAGAAGCCCAGACTGAATGACAGAAGGAAAAACAAAGACAATGGTTAGAAGAGGAACGTCAAGGGAAGGATATACTCGGATCTAGTAGAGAAGGGATACCTGAAGAGCGGCTGCCAGGGCAGCGCTGGTCGCCTCAGATGACGAACGGCGAGGCAGCTCGAGACCGGCCTTGAGGGCCATCTCCCTCCAAAGCTCTTCCGCCGGGCGGCTCAAAGGCAGGGAGCCGGCATCTTCAAGCAGAGGGCCAGTGGAGCCTGCCTCACGGCCCCTCTTCTGTTTCTTTTCAGGGACCTTCTCTGTCCCCTTCTAAGGAGCCGCCTTCGTGGGGACGACCGGCGGTGGAAGGGCAGCCTCGAGAGCAGGGGCCCCGGACCCCTGAGCCAGCATAGTGGCGATTAGGTGCTGCTCACCCTCAGCTGTTCGCCGGGCAGCATCGGAGGCCGAGGAGTTGGAGTCCGAGGCGGGGGCGTTCTTGGCTTTCGCCATCGCGGCTTTAGCGGCAGCCGCCCTGGCCTTCCTTGTTTTCAGGCACTCAGCGTGATTCATCTGAGCTCTGTCTGGTGGAGAACCTGCAGGAAACGATAAAGGGTTAAAAGACGAGCGGAGAATAAGACAAGACACTCACCTCAAGGACAGGACCGCCCGGTGCCCCGAGACGAGCGTCGAAGGGTGGAAAAAGTCCAGGAACACGGGCGGTACCTATGCCTGCCCCGGAGAGTGCCTCGAAGGTCAGATATCCGGCTATAGGGCAGACGCCGCCCTCCAACACCTTCTCCACGTCCCAAAGCAGATCGTCGGACGGCTCCGGTGACTCAATCTTCGGGGGATAGCCATTCCACCGGACCGGGAGGGGAGGTCCATCATATCTGAGGAAGAAGAAGCGGTTCTTCCAGTCGTGGATAGACGAAGGGTAGTTCTTGAACAGCCGCCTTCCGGGACGTGCGGCCACGCTCAGATATCCATCAGAGTTCTGGGGAGTAATGCGGTAGAAATAGTGGAACAGGTCCAAGGTAGCATCGACTCCCGCAAGCTTGCAGCGCACCAGGATGGCCGATATGAACCTATACGAGTTTGGCATGAATTGTGTCGGGGCCACCTGGAAGCAGTGGAAAAAATCCACGTAGAACGAATGAAGTGGAAACCGCAGCCCGGCCTCAACGGAATCCAGATGGAGCATGATCATCCCCGGACATCTCCTCATCACATGCTCAGCGCCTCTTACGCTCCAGACGAACGGCGGGGGGAAGAAGGTGCGGATTTTGTTGAGGGCCACGCGGGAAAGGACTTGGTTGTGGTCTAAGGCGCTCCTGATCGGGCAGATGTGGCGCTCCATGTCCGTAGGGATGCCCATATCATGCACCTCCATGTCAGAACCTGATTCGGCCTCTTCCCCAGAATCATAATCGGCGGGGCGCTCATTCAGGGGGACTGCATCGATAACATCTACTGCCCCATCGGCGTTTCCATCCCCGGCGTCGCTTCCACTACCTTAGGAAGCGTCATCCGGCTCACCATCAGCCCGGATGGTCCCCACCGTAGTGGCCGAACCAGAAGTCCCAGAAACACTGGCCTTTCCGGGGGAACGCGCGCTCACATTGTCTGAAGAAGAGCCCGCGGAGGAGCCCGACGAACCGGAATCAGAACTTGACGAAATCTCCATCGACGTCATTTCAACAAAAAGCCGAGACAGATAAAAGAAGCAGAGGGGGAAATTACCTTAAGGAGGAGACTAGCTAAACTCGGAAGCGGGGGAGAGAACTCGAAGAACAGCGGAAATTCAATGGCAAGAGAGCAGAAATTGGGAACCCTAATCCAGAGGGAAAACACGGCATTTATAGGAGAAGCACCGGTGGGGGGACCAACGAGGGGTCGACACGTGGCAAGGAGCGTATCCCAGCTCACGCGCTGTGCGTGGGATGGAACGTAATGATGACATCTCCTCGGGAAATGCACCGCCGCTACAGCAGCCGTCACCTCGTTTCCTGAACCGTCGACAGCTGTTAAGCACCATGACCACGAGCGTACGCTTCCACCGGATGCAATAAACACAAGTATCAAGACACGGACGTCTACTTCGAGGGAGTTCATACTTCCTTATGTCCTGCGCATGCTCAGAACATCAGAAGTGGGGGACTTGTGTTGGGTTAATGGCCCAAGCCGAGGTCCGGCCCATTAACCCCTTTCTACCAGACGCACGTCCAGTTAGGACACAAGGCTAGCCGCAGGCCCATGCTCCTTGGGGAGCAACGAGCGTCTGGGATTGGGGGTTTAGGCTCGACGGCCCATCTCGACGAGCGTCTATGCAGGGACAAGAAGCAGGACCACGGGCTATCAGGGATGACGACGAACGTCTCCAGAGCAAGCCTATGGTCATCGGAGGAAATCCGGCCCACATGGTGAGGATCCATTAAGGCCAGGAGACGAGCAGCCGGTACCTCTTGAGAGTCACTTGGAGCGATCCAGCTCGCTCCCCGGGCGGACGAACGTCCCCACTATTTAGGCGGGAAACCTAGATTCTGGCGGGAAGTGCATTTAATGCTGAAGATTTGGTGGTTGAGACACCAGCGGTCCACAGGCTTCCACGTCAGCATAGCCACCTGCCCATTGGTGGGTATAAATAGAAGCATTTATTTCATTGTAAAGGGTTGGCAACTTTCTATTCTTAGCACTCTAGCTATAGCATTCTTACTCGCAGCACTTCTATTGCCTTGTAAGACGAACGGCCGACGGAGCCTTAGCGGAAAGTGTTGTATTAGGGTGTTATTAAGAGATAATAATATCTAATCACTTACTTGCTATCTTACTGTTTCTTGATCCTTATTATCTGCTTGTTGGGCTAGTTTATTCACATACACTCCACTCGAAATCCTTGGGCTTACGTGTTGGACCCGGGGGTTGAAGGAATAAACCTCAACAGTAATAATTACTCCTCCATGCCACTAGGATTTCAGAAATTTTAAAATGCCAACTGACAAGGTGTTACTAGTGTTACTAATTCATTATTTTTTTGGATGGAATTTAATCTTACAGATTAATTATTAATTGCCTGATGGAATGTAAAATAGGAATATTAAATGTGCAATCCAGTCCCATCTGGTTTCAATCGGTTTGGGATTGTTACAAAAATAGCATTCCATATTTAAATGTGTTAATCGACTCGGTACCATAATAGTTTGGTCTGTCTAGTTCGATATCATGTCTTTCGGTTTTTTGTTCACCCTTAAGTTTTACAACATGTAGAATGATTCAAAAATGGCTATACTGCCTTGTTTTTTTGTTCACACTTTATTTCCTTCCCAGCAGCCTGTGCGATTTCTTTACCTCATCCATTGAGTAATAACGTAACTTCTAATTTGGTAAGTTGCCATATCTGATTCCTTCACTTCTCCTATTTATTCCCATTTCTCTATCGATGGAAGGGCTGGACGAAATATCCCTATTCCCAGAAACTGTCTGCCCCTCTTCTCTCCTTTGTGGGTTCGCCAAAAGTGTTGGCCGGAATTAAGGTCGTAGGTTGTTGCCCACTACTCCCCTTGTGATTCTAGTGGTAGATTATCATCCTTTGTGAGTGAATTTGGTTGAGACCTGAGCTAGAAGTCAATCTTACATATACTCTCTCCGACCCATTGGATTGTGTCACTTTTTCATTTCTTATTACGCTGAAAATTTTGTTGCTTTCCCAATAGATTAACTAAATTGTGGTTATGTTTATTTTTCTTTCCTCAAGACAAACACAACGATACAATTTTTACTTTTCTCTTTTATTTCTTACATAATTTAAAATTGACAAAATCGGAGGTTATATCTTTTTAGTCATTCTACATGTTGTAAGATTTAGGGGTGGACAAAAAACAGAAAATGTGTGGTACTCAACCAGATGGACCGGACCGCACCAAATGGTATCGAATAGATTAATGTATTATAATACGGGATGAACTTTTTGTAACAATCACGAACCGAACGAAAACATGATGGGACGGGTTTGCACATTTAAAGCCCGTTTGATAACATTGAAATTGATTGAATCGGCTTATTCTGTTGAAATTTACGAAGTTTTTGCTGAATTGGCTGGATTGACTAGTTTTGCTGAATTATGAAAAAATTACATTTAAAATTATATAATATAAAGAAAAAGTTATATGAAAAATACATAAAAATGGTCTTCTACAATAACTTCAGAGAATTCAGTCAGAAAAGTAACTTCAGTGATATTTATTTGATTATTACACTACTCAGCGCACAAAATCAAAAGTTACGTATTTAGTGGTGAAAAAATTGACGGATAAATCAGATAAGCCGAAAAGGAGGGCCTCCAAACATGCTCTTAATATTTTACAATTAATCTGTAAATTTCAGAAAAAATTACACAAATATTACTACCTTAAATCTCTCTAACAATTTATCTGTAAATCTAACAAAAATATGACTGCCGGTTAAAATAACAAGTGGTTTCCCTACAAATCTACAATTACTCCCATGCTTCCATACGTGTTTGGTAGTTATAAACTCAAACATTATTGCTAATATTTACGTAAACAATCTCATTTAATATAAACTATATAAATCGTGTCATCTCCTTTGTTACAATGTTATTGGGACGGAGGTAGTTCTTCCTCTATTTTTGGGGAGAATCTACTTTTGACTTTTGTCAATACCCAACTTTAATCATTAATATGTATAATACTTTATTTAAAAAAATCATATTTGAAAATTTGCATTCCCTTAAATTTTTTCATCTTTCCCCTTTTATTTTTTTCAAAAACTTTATCACATTTTTTTATCAAGTAATTTGTGATTTCTGTTATTTCTTTCTCATGTTCACAAACCTCAACAACACATTTTTCCTTTATTATGCTCCGTGTCATTCAAACTTGACAAAGTTTAAGGGACGGATGGAGTAATAATTTTTAAAAAATAATTTATTTTTCTGTTTGTCCCGTTAAAATTATCTCATCTTTCATTTTTTATCCATCTCATTAAGAATTTAAGATTGTTGCATATAAAATTTGATAGATTTTGTGTGTTTCCTAAATCATTCTTTCTTTAATTTTAGTGTATCAATTAAATAACAATTGACATCAACTCACTTTTCTTGAAAATTGCACCACTTTCATGTATTCTAATGTTAATAGGATGTAGGTAACGATGATATGATGAACTGAAAATGATAATAATGAACGCATAATGGTAATAATGTACGCCATTGATTTGAAACCGTAGTCGTCCGTTCCCATATGGGGCGACACTCATTGGGGCAATGTAGTGGGAAATGGCCGGTGACTCCATGGGGCAAGGGCTGCAGACGCGATGACTGTGGCGGCGTATGACGAAAAGAATGTAGAGAAGAATGTGTGCAGATGCGATGGAGAAAAGATTGTATCTTTTGTCTTTAATAAAAATGGTCCTATTTTTGAAGTCAAAAACTCTGCTTATATTTTTCCATTTTTTCTAGTGATAATAGGGGTTTTCCGAAAAGAGTAAAGATCTTGTCAGTCTGGATTGACGGGAACTGCCGTCTAATCAAACATGTGGATTTCTAGGTCGAATGTTTTATTAAATATTATATGTTTTCAATAATGCAGAACATTTCCACAAAATTTTTATCAAAAAAATCGATCGAAATGTAAATTGAAAAGTTATTAGAAAACGCTACGCTTTAAAATTTAAATACGGAGTATGTAGTTAGAGTGCCGTATTTTTCAAATAACTTATCCCGTGTTTAACTCTCATAAAAAAACTTATTTAACTAATATTTTAATTGAATTTTAGACCGGTCCTTTATTCCAAAATGTCATACGTAAACCACTTAGAGCATCTTCAATGCTACAATGTGCACGGTGCACATGTGGCATGAGAGAGATAGACACAAAAAATTGAATTTGTGACATTTCTCTCTCATTCTTTCCACGGTTTTATGAGTTTTTGGTAAGTTTTCCTCTGCAATGTCAAACACAATGTCTACATCTAGACACTGTGCTTGACATTGTGAAGAAAAACTTATCAAAATGATATAAGATTCTTCAAATAAAGAGAGAAATATTCTATTTGTTATTTTTAATTGGCTATCTCTCATGCCACGTATGCATTGTACACGTTTTAGCATTGGAGATGCTCTTAGGGGTGTTTGGAAATTGGAACTGATTCTGCTTCTGATTTTTTTTAAAGCAGAAATAGAATCAGAATCAATTTTCAGAAGCTACATCCCTAACTTCTGAAAAAATTGATTCTAAGAGTAAATTGAAGCACCAGAATTCTGCACTTTCACCCAAACACCCCTTTATTCACAGTGAATAGTGATTCACTTACGAAATTAAAAATGCCTTTTTGGATGCAGTTTCCATGTGCTTCTGCTTCATAGTGTTTACTGTTTAGAACTATGAAGCGGTGATGTGAACGCGCAGCAAGCTATTTAACTGTAATCTGGTTTCAATTTCGTAGAGAGAAATGATGAAATCTGCGAAAGTTCTAAAAGACATAGGGATCGGAATCAACAGTACAATTGTTGAATTGCTGGTCTGCCCGCTTTCTAAACAGCCTTTGAGGTCCGTTTTCCAACACAAGTTCATTTTTTATTGCTTCTTATCTCTGTTTTTTGTGTTTATTTAATAATAATACGGAGTATCTTTAATTTTGTTCTTCTATCCCCCGAACTCGATCTGCAAAAGTGCAATTCATTATTGACGGTGCGAAAATGAATGTAGGTTGTGCAAGAAAACGAATTCCCTTATCAGCGACTCCATCGGAGTCTCATACCCGGTAAGTGGTTTAGGAATTGTTTGTTGTTGCTTCAAGTGATTTAGGAAGTGTTTGTTGTCGCTTAAAATTTTGATTTTCTGTTTTTTGCTCAAAATAGTTAAAGTAGTGCTTTCCAGTGGTACATAACTTTAAATACTTCAAACTAAAGTTATAAGTGGGAAGAATTTTAAAATTATTTTTCACTTTTTCCACCAATTTTAAAATTGGCCCATACAATTTTTCACCAAGCAGTCTAACTTCATTTTTTCCCTAAACCACTTTATTATTCAAAGAGTATCAACTACTCCTTTTAATATTAAACATTTCCTCTATAATCTGTTAAATAAATCACTTCTCAAACAGCAGAATCAAATGCATACACTCTCTTAAGCTGTCAAGTTTAAATTTAGAGTCACTCAAGATCTTATAATCTTGCTTTGTGTTTATATATTTTATTTTATCTATGCCTTCACTTTAAAATGCACAGACTTTAATAAGTTTATACCAATTTTAAAAAACAAACACACTAACTCTGAGATGATTGTGTTCTTGATAAGCTATTCAAGTAATCCTGTATTCATCAGTTTCAGCAAAGATGCTGGCTCACTTTATGGTGTGTTGTTGTGCTCATTTCTTTAATGTAATTAGATACTGGATGGGGTTCCACATCTTGTTCCGGCAGATGGGAAGATGATTGAAACTAATGATGCTTCTAACTCGGACATTGTTCCTTCTGTAACCAAAAGCAACAATTGAAATGGTTGTACCTAATAAAACTTCAAGAGAGGAACTTGGAATAGTCTCATTGGTTTACCTCACAATAGATGAGATTAGATATCTGATCAGCTATATGCTACAAGTTATAATAACAATATTCTTATCTGGTATCAACTTACATATTATTGGCTTGTTCTGCCGAAGATAGGAGTAGCCTCTTTTGGTTTCTTACTATAGTCAAAGACTTGAGTTAATTGCGTTCTTAAACTGGAGTTATTCTGTGGATGGTATACAAGGAGGCTTCCATCTTCTCTAATGGCATATTGTAGTTGTGTTACTTTCGTTGTTTATGCTTCAATTTATCAAATTCTTTAGACAGAATGATTAGGTTTTGTTACTTTGGACAGACAAATCTTTGTGAAAGATTTAATTAAGAAGGGCGAAGAAAGATGGCAAGCTTGCAACCGTAACTAATTTAGCATAGTTTCACCACTGATGAACCTTCAGTGTGATATTATGTTGAAGTCGTTGAAGCCCAGAAGGTCCGTACATTTGATCTGTAAAAACGACAGTGCTCTACAAAACTTTGCCTAGGCTTTGTGTCTCCTTTGAGACCTGTTATTTTTTCTCATTTTGATCCTGCCTAATTGGCATAGGCACAGCCAATTCCCTTCATAAGTTCCCCTCTGAACTAGTCTACCGCATAGGGTGACGGGTGACCTAGCGCTATTTCGAACACAGTATAAAGTTGAGGGTTAAATTTAGTTCATGTTTGTAAATGTGAAAACCAACTTTAGCTGCTCTATCCCAAGTTCTTTTTAAAATAGAAATAGCGTATTGATTTCTATTTAAAGATGTGCAAAACATGGATGTCTATTGGCTAATTTCATCATTACACGTAAGGTTGCAAATTTCTAAATGACGTGATCTGGGAAAGTTCTAAAGAATCACTCGTGTCTTTTCATTTTCTTGTGCATAAACATTAAAAAGTGTTCCGATTGGAAATAGGGAAGCTAGTACACTTCCAGATTGGATGGTTTCATACCGGAACTGGTGTGCACACATAGTTCAGTTCTGCCAAAGTAAGACTACAACTGACCGGTTCTCAGCATAGCTTGTTTTAAAATAGATAGATTGAAAAAAAAAAATGGAAGTTGTTGATAATAGAATCAAAACCGGTATTCCCGGGCACGATTCCAGTTTCCCCTTTCCAGAACTTGTCTAGGTCTATCCTTACATGTATGCCCTCTTCGAGCTTGTTTCATTAAAAGCTTGTTTTTGTTTTTATTGATAATAAATCATTGTTTTTTAGATAATAAAATCACACCTTTGTGATCAACAATGGTGACCACCACTTTCAGTGCTACTGCTACCATTCACAATAATCATCAACATAGGTGCCGCCCACATCCATCCCTAATTACCATTGGGCTATCACAGCAGACATATAACAACTTTAACAGTCACTTCCCCCATCATTGGCAACAACGACAACTGCAACCTCAATGCCGCATTGGAGCTTGTGTAGTTAATAATGTTGCTTTTCGTATGTCTTCTAAACCTATTAATCTATTATAGTATCTGCTCACGATGATGTCAACATACTTGATTGGGATGAATTCGAACTTGCAACCTCTTATTTGGAAGATCAACAGTGAAATAATCAGACCAAAAAATACTTGACAATAATGTTTTCAAAACTAGACATTGTAAATTGCATAATGGAAAACTTGGAAAAAGAACTCAAAGTGAGAAATAAAATTGAAAAACTTAAATAAATGCACTTAAAGTGTGACACGCCCCAACCGTCTTGATTTTAATCAAGTTCATATGTTTTTCATCTGATAATCGTTATAAAGTTGTTAATTGTTTTTGTCATCTTTTAGATTGTTTGAGAGAGAGTTAACATGCCATATTTCAAATCGTCATATCAACTAAAAAATTGATGAATAAGAATGTGAGTTGCATGTGAGTAGTGTTCAAATAATGCTTGGTGTTGATTTAGAAGGGTTCCAATTGCAACATCTTGAATACTTCAAACAACTTATTATTATTTCTCTCTCTCATTGTCTTGTATTATCCGTCTCAAGTTGACCAAAGTTAGAATCGAAACGCTTGTCCCTATCAAGTTCGGTCAATGGCTAGTTTGATCATCCCCCCCCCCCCCTTTCTATTGGTTGGCCCTCCGCAACGGCTCTGTAGAGCCTATCACTTCGATTTATAAATATGTATCATACATCTCATTTTTCCCAAACTTACAACTATCTAAATATCTCATTTTTCTGTACAAATCATACCATCTTCTTATTCAGCATTCATATTAGTTTATATTCATATTATTTAATATATGCATATTATCATATACTTGTAATCATATAAAGAGTAGAAATTTGTACTACTATTATAGTTATATCACGTAACCGTAAGAAACAAGCTCCTAATTTTTCTACTTCTCGGAGTCTTGGAAGACGCCCCCGTAAGATCAACATTTTCGTCTCGAGCCTGACAAACAAATGAAGCTTTCAGGGCAAGGGTTTATGCTAGAGATGTAATTACCAATGGAGAAATGGAGTTGCTTTGGTCACAACACTATGGGTGGTTTCTACCATAAGAGACCATTCCCAAAATTCAAGTACATCATTTTTACTTTCTTAATCTATGCCTTAGGTCAGTTATAAAAAAACTACTACGTATGTGTTAAGGTCAAATCAAATATAATGCAGTAATTTAGAGAGAAATGGAGGGTGATCAGGGTGATATAGTCAAGGGCATAGTAACATAGTTAGAGGGGGGCAACCTAGGCCCTGGCTCACCCCTACTTTCAATTTTGTTTGAATTATTAACGTAAAAAAAACCGTGTAATTTTTTTCAAAACTATTTTTTGTACCAGCCCACCCTAATATACTGCCCTACCTCCCCCACTGGATGTAGTAAAGGGTATTCTCAAAGTCCAATTGATTCCCAAAACCAGTCAAACAATGAAATTGATCTATTTTAATGAATTTCCCATGCCATCTAATCTCAAACTCCCATTCTACTTAGAAAACGCCTCGGCTAAGGAAATAAGTTTTCTAATACGCGTTTCTTCTCGGCATCATAAATAAATCTCAACAACACAATTTCAAACATTTTTCTTGTGAGAATCAAAGCTCAGCAAACTGATTTGAAATGGGTGGGGAGGTCGATTTACTCTCACCCAGACAAAGCACAAATTTCATTTCAATGACCTTTGTTTAGTGCGAAAAAATTAATGCCAAGATAACCATGGGCATAAGAACAATCTTCATACCTCAACAAATTCCCAACACAAATCAACATTCTAATCCGTGTACATAAACTGATATACACAAACAATATGGAACAACAAGCTTATATACTGTAGAGATGAGGAAATGATCCTAGCAGTCAGATGAATTCTTTATATCTTTAAGGTAACATGAAACACTTAACGAAAATATACCTCCAAAGAAAAATGCCTATACAAGTGAACCACTGTTGTTAGATATGCAAAGCAAAAGGTAACAAAGAGCTCAATGAGCACTGACGAGGAAAGGATGCTGGCAAACGCTGCACTCTATGGTTTCTGACCCAGTAGCTGGGACTTGAACCTGTATATCCACAGTAAGTAGCAAATAAGTGTGATTCTTGAAGTTCTAATGGAAAAGCATTTCCATATCACAGTACAATATTAACAGTTATGTGTATAAACAAATACGTCTAGCTATGGGTAGCTGACCTGCAGATGCACTGTGCAAATAGGGCAGGCAACCTCTCTCATCTTCCCATAATGATCGGAACTCCTGCCTGAGAACAGTTTCAGTTATTTTACTATTTTAGGCTTTTTAGCATATTAAAATTATAAAGCTAATTGGTAAGTATATCATTTCAATGTTGCATATTATTATTTCTGAAATTAAAGATCTTATCATACAGTCATTGTCAAGACAGTAACCCAGCAGCAATTAGCTGGAAATTACATTATGACGGAATCAACAGAAAGACGGTTCCTACCTATTGCCTTGCGATTCTTACTCATCTCCTCCTGTTTTGATGCAATAAACTGAATCAGTTCAAGTTGAAGTGCATGTAAATAGCCCAATGTTGACATACATGCAACATATATGATATATAGGCAAGACACATCAATTGAAAAAGCATCATAGTAAAGTACAATCATGGATAAGTCTGCTTAGGGCAACACTACTTTTGGTTTCTATTAGGAGTTAGGAAAGATGCAGAAATCAGGAAAATCCAGACCTATTCTACTTCACTTTTCTGTTTGTCGAATGCATGACTTTTGAGTTTTTATTGCAAAGCAGTAGGTGTAATCATCACGGATTAAACAAGAGGCACTAGATGTCTGAAGTACTCCTTCCCCGTAGTTCCCTTCTATAAACATCCAGTTACACAATAAGCGCATTATCCCACTGAAATTCTTTTCACTAATATTTCAGTCATATTGATCTCGAAGATGGGGTGTGTTTTTTCACTTCGAGTCAGTTTTTTCACTTAACAACTTATCATCCAACATAGAATGCATGCTTCTTAAATGTAAAAGGGGGGGGGGGGGGATCCATGATGCATTAGTATGGGTTAAAGTGTTACACTGTATCATCATTGTTTATAAATTCTACAAAAACATAAATTTACTTTAAGCTTTCTGGCAAGATCCTCATGGCTCTGCAATCCACTAACCCTTTGAGAAGCTATATTGACATGGCTTAGCCTCTGAGTCACCTCTGCCTGCAAGATTTCAGCAAACCTCAACTATTTAAATGACTAACAAGTCAAGAAAATAAAATAAAAACTTCTAAATTAACAATTTAATGATTGCCAGCCAGGAGAAGCCAAAACAAACAAGGAATGCTATAGTAGTAAATGTCTTAAAAGACAGAAAATGCCTTTACATCCCAATAGTGGTCTAAAAGAGATGATTCAATCTCCATTGTACATACCATGCACTGATCACAAACTCGAACTGGTTGAGCATTATCATCTTCAGTTAGAGCAATTCTACCTTGTGTGCACTTGTCGCAGAAGATATCCCCACAGTTCCTGCAGTGATGCTGTTCACGTACACTTGGAAGTATGAGACAGAAGTGTTCAGATAGAGAACATTGAATTGTTCTTGCAATGATAATTACATTGAGTAATGCTCACCCTTCTCACAAAGGCATTAAAGTCAGTCCTACAATTAGTGCACTTGGTGACTGATTCATCAGGAACCTATTGACATTAAATGATTTAAAGAGTTAGCCACGCATACAATAAAAAATAAATAAAAAAGAATCTAGCACAAACAATACCGTAAATAATTACTCCGTCCGTCCCGTTGAAGGGTTCCAACTTTCCTTATTTGGGTGTCCCATTTAAAGGTTCTCATTCCATTTTAGGAAATAATTTACTCTCTTTAATTACACCTTTACTCAAATTTCTCTTTCCTATTCACTACATGTCAAATCTCAAAATTTCCCCTCCCCCAACTTATCTCTCTTTAATTACTTTCACTTTATATGTTCACTTTTTCTAAATTTTCTATTTCCTGTATTTTTTTACCCAAATTACATTATTTAACCACTTGCCTAAAAAATCGTGTTATTTACCGACGGGAACCTTTCAACGGGACGGAGAGAGTATTATGGAAAACATAATCAAGGAAAATGATGAAATCAATAAATTGGTCAAGATCGTACCCAATGATCTTTCTCTTCATTGGGTGGCTTCACCAATCTCATCCAATCAGCAAGACCCTTCTTCTTTTCTGCAAGTTGCTCAGATCCACCTTTAATAAGATCTGAAGTTTCAGCCATTTCCTTGACCTGCACATGGAAAAGTGGAAAGCATCCACCAGGCACCAGCTATTGTAAGAAAAATGAGAAATAGTCCATATTTTAATTAATCATATAAAAGGAGAAGATTAAACCCAAAACAAATAAAATAGAGAACATGACTACATGAGAGTACGTAGAAACACGCAGTAGGACGCTAATTTCTATTATTATTGGTTAATAGTGAATTAGTAAGGGAAAAAACTGAAATGCAGCATCTAAATATTGGCACTAATTAATCAAATGGGATTACATCTAATGAGGAAAAAAGTGACATATACACATGCCCATAAGCATGCATGAAATATTGACAGAAACAATTAGATGATGAGGAAGAACAGAGATCTAGTTTAGATATGTCCAACATTTACTTGCCCTAAATCAGAAAATAGGAAATGTGTTAACCTGAATACTTGCTGCTGTCACTGCATCCAAGATGTTATTGGTGGTGTAGCTATTCGATTTAAGCCTTATCCGTCTAGGTTCAACGTCAAGTGAGCTTTTTGCCCAAAATGCAAATATATATGAGTCCAATACCTAAAACATGAAGTGCAAATATCATCTTAGTGGCATGCGGCCATGCAGGGAAATTAAAATTGTGATTTAACAAAACCTGGGCTCCAATTTACCTCCCATCTTTCCATGTTCTCAAGTGAATATATTTTTAGAGATCGACTTGAAGCAGGTTCGAGTATTTGAATTCCATCCAATCCAATCTGAAACAAAGTTAACAAGTGAATGGTGAAATTCAAGATTATCCCATAAAAAAGATACCATTTATAAAACCATGAAGGATTCAGAGATTTCAATAAGATTCAAACCTCTAGTCTTTCAACCAAATGCACAATATGCAAATATCACTAACTCGTTATTACAACCAGTGCTCTAAAAGCTATCCATTCGCTTAGGCACTAAGAGGTGGTCGGGCAGAATTCAGGCATATTCAACCCGAACTAATGGCCAGCAGATAATAAGTTCACATAGGGGGCGTTCTAGGCGGCCTAACCGATCGGGTGCTAGTAAGTCTTTTCCGGTTTTCATCTCAGCCTCATTTTGTTTATATAATGTTTTCACCATTCTTACAGTAAACATAGCTTGTAAAAGTATACAATCTCCTTCAATGACTAAAGAACACAAGGCTTCCATTCTTTTTTATTTTTTATTTATTATTTAATTATATTCTTTTGCAATAAAAACAATACTCGTCGGAAGAACATGATCTTCTTATCACCATACAGATGCTAAATCTCATTAACTTTTTTATACGTCGTAAAAGCCCTAAGAAGATTCAGAATCTATTAATTTCCGGGCAGAATTTCATTTATGAACAAAACTATAATAAAAAACATCTTCTAAAAATAGAGGGAAGCATGGGTGGGTGGCTAGGAGGCGGGCCACTGCCAGACTGGCCCTTGCACATGTTTAGAACATTGAATATTACTACAAACCTGACAAAGCACGTCCATGTCTGTTTGGCCATAGCCTTCTGATAAAAGCTTGACTCGAAACTTAAGCACACCACTCTTGGCATCCTCATGCTCATCAACCTTAGGTGCTGCTTTGACAATTTTAGGAAAACTCCCGGAGCCCTTGAGTTCCTTCCCACCTGGAAGGTTAATTGGCCGTCCATAGTCATCAAATAACACTTCACTGGAAGCATCAGGTCTACTACGGCCACTTCCACCATAAATGTCGACTTTCCCTCCATCATATTTATAAACACCACTATCATTCAACCCACCATATCCGCCAAAATTCACATTGCTCTCGAAAGAATTCTCGAAGTTCGTTCCTCTGGAGCTTTCATGCGAGCTTGCCAGATAAGGAGCTGATGAAAGAGAATCAGAATTAGAATTCCGGTTCTGAAGACTGTAATTAGGAGCTGCCGGCGTATGATCACAACTCAAACCCAGCTGATTTTGATGTTGATCGAAGGCATAATAGGCCGGTGGTTGCTGAGCCTCGAGGTGAGGGAAGGTGTTCGGATACAGAGGGACTTGACTAGGGACATGATCTGAATTCTGGTGATACGGAGGATAATTAGAGGAATAATTGGAGTAATCAGAAGAAGAGTAACCGGATGAAACCGGCGGAGCCGATGCGTAGGGTGCGGTGGCAGGGGCGTATTGAGGATCGCTTGGCGCAGAGGTCGGGTTAGGGTTTTGAAACTGGGGAGGATAATAGTACTGTGGACCATAAGAAGATCCTCCGACGTCGCCGCGTTGCATATTGTATCTTCTCCGAACAGATTTGCCGAAAATATATCTGCTTCTGAAGGGATTCGATCAAGTTATTATACAAAGTGTAGTATTATCTAAGATGCTAAGGTCTGATTATTTTGGGTTAAAGCCAAAGATGGAAGAAGGTTCTGGTTCAGCAATGTTGAAAATGGAAGAAAGGCACAATTAAAGGGAAAATTGGTGGAATCGCGCAGAGATTACCGACAAGGGGAGTTGATCATATACGGAGCCAATTATGAGTATCTCAACGCTTAAATAATAAAGGGAAAGGTGTCAAATAAACCCTCGAACTAATAAAAAAAGTGCAAATAAGCCTTTTTGTAGGAGGTTCTGTCCGATCATCATCATTTGGGGAGGTTCTCGGTGGAATTTTTTGATGAATTTTTTTGAGCATCTTCTTCATTAAGTCTAGTTTAGCCATACCGAATTTCAGCTAAAAATTCAACCGGGAAGGCACTCAAATGATTTTCGGAAATATACTGCGTTTTTTAACTGCGCAGTTATCTTCAAAAATTCATTTGACTGTCTTCCCGGTTGAATTTTTAGCTGAAATTCAGTAGGACTAAACTAGACTTAATGAATTAGATGCTCAAAAAATTGCATCAAAAAATTCCACCGTGAACCTCCCCAAATGACGATGACCGGACGGAACCTCCTATAAAAGGGCTTATTTGCACTTTTTTTATTAGTTCGAGGGCTTATTTGCCCCTTTTCCCAATAATAAATTCATGCTCACGCTACCTTATTAAAAAAAAGAAATTAGAAAAAAGAAAATAAAAACTAGTCTTACGTTTTTCGAGAGTTTTTTTTAGCTAAATTCCTATAAATAATCCATATTTCTTGGGGGTTTTGCAATAAATATTACCGAGTACTAAAAGGGGATGATTGACAAAAAAAGTGACCATTTTTAAAAAATTCCAGAAATGTGACTAGTAATTTTTATGCTTGCAAAATTATCCCTAATTTGCAGTTACATTATCTTATAGTTACATGACCGGCCACGGTGACACCCACTACAGTGACATCCGCCGCAGTGACACCACCCGCCACCGGCCAGGGATCGCCGCCTACCGGTGACCGTCGCCGGTCACGGTGACACTTACACAGTGTCATGCACCGGACCTACCGGACACGTCAACAACCCGCCATACAGTACGAATAGTCAACCGCAGTCCAACTTTTCCATACTATACTAGGCGTCTTGAATACCATTCACACATAATACATCCATAAACAAACATAATGTAAAAATATTCATTTAAAGCAGCGGAAGTAATAAAACAAGTGTTCAAGCCACACTTGACGAGTATCACTTTTCATACTAACATTCCGACTAGTATTTCAATACTAGTCAATTAATCTTAGGACGACCAAATCCCAAATGCATAGTCATGACGTTCATTCCAATTGATTTTCCAATCCAAATACAATTTAATCACAATAGCAATAATATCACTTTTATCCATTCATGAATTCTCTACATGAAGTAAAAGTATATTTTATCTCAATATTCATAGTTAATTTGGCTATCATGCCTTCATATTCATATCACATAATCATACACAATTTATCTCATAAATTTGTATATCATACTTCACTTACTTATACATCATTCTTTTCATATAGACATTATTAATCATTTAATAATCCATGAAAAACTCATTTGATAATCTTAGGTAAGCTTATGAAATTAACCCAACAATTATAAGCAATATAGTTAGTCATCATCACATTATGAAGTGCTGCAATAGTTGCCTTTGTTAAGTCCTTCGATCAATCCCCGTTCTAAACCGATTGGAGATGAAAATCCTGGACAGCAGACGAAAGCCGGCCGGCTTTTGCAAAAGGTGGGCGGCTTTCGTGGTCTGCAGCTACGAACAGCTCCCTTTAAGTGGCGGTTCCCGGCGGTTTCAAGTCCTATCGATTCCACGACTCTTCTAAGTTAAATACCATCACTTTATAACATTATTCTACACTTTTAAACGTGTAGAACTTCATGTTTAATCCACCATATGATTTCTTAAAAATCATACAAAATAATACTAGTTAAAGAAATACTAGTTGGGTTCTTACCTCAACCTCAAGCTTTTCCTCTTGGATTTTCCTCTTTTCTTGGTTCCTCCAACTTGAGTTTAGATGATAAGCTTTCTTGGAGTTCTTTCTCCCTCTTGTTTGGTCGAATGGTTGATAGAGGATGGGGGAGGATTCCCTTTCACTCAACACAAATAATTGTGTAGGAAAAGACATAGGTGTGAGTTTTGTCTCGGTGAGACCTCTCACCCACTATGCACACCCCATGTTACTCTCCTTGTCCCTTCCTCACTTATTTGAGGCTAAGGGGCTAGTAAAATATCCACAAGTGGGTGTAGAAAGTCCCTCACAATCATTCCTGCTATTTTTGGCAGGTTGGGTCAAAATAGCACTAGGGTTGTCCAAACATTTTTATCAACCTTAGTTGACACTTTATTGGGCTTCTATAATTATTACGATGACCCAACTAAATATTTGGTAGCTCATTCTCATTATTATGGGCCCGTTAAATAATTTAATTAATCGCGCGAAATTAAATATACCAATCTGTTACACGATTTTATTCGCTAGGAAATTCAAATACATATCCAATTTCACATTCAAGTACATCCGGGTGCGGTGTCACACACACTGACACCTCAATAGTGATACTTCCACAGTGACACTGGTCACAACAACTCCGATCACAATTACACCATCTACAGTTACTCCGGGCACCACCGGCCTACACCACCACCAATCACCGACCTCAAACTCAGTCCTCAACCCGAACCCCCAAAATTACTACCACCGCGACTTGGACACCGCCCCCATCCCACCGCCACCACCCCTTCCCACCGGAACCGCGGCTTCACCCCCGGTGACACCACTACTGCCTTTGGCCCCTCCCACCCCAACCCTCCTCTCCAGCCCCATCCCCATATCTCCGCCACATATCCCTAGCTCCCAGTCTCATCACCCCAGCTTCCTTCCCCTTCCCCAGCCCCTGTAATCGAAATCCCCGCACCACCACCGCCCGCTACTCCCCAGCCGCCGCCGCAGCAGCATCATCGCGGATCTGGAACTTCGCCATAGAGACGACGGACATAATGAGAAGAAAAAGAAACAGCACAACGCCTAGGGCCAGGGCAACGACGACGGCGAAGACCACGGTGAGGAAGAGGGCAAAGGTGGTTGCAAAGGAGAAGGCGGCAACGGCGGCCAGGGAAGCTGAGGCGGTGGCGATGGTCAGGGAAGCTGAGGCGGCGACGATTTGTTGCTCTGTTGGTGGTGGAGCTCGATGCCGCTGCGTAGTTGTGCTCCGCTTCTCAATCGAAGGCAGCTGTTGGGTTCTAAGTTTGAGCGCATCAAATGTGGAGGATGAATTAGGGCTCAAGGACATTAAAGTCCAATCACCTATTTTCAGTTACTTTTTTGAGGTAAGTTCTACGTCAACCAAAATTTTACTTTCCTCGTAAATCTATATATGATTATTTATTTGAAATTATTTGAGTAATTTGTGAGATTTCTAGCATTCACATTTATACATCGTATTTGAGTATTTAGAATTATTTATGGATTGTTATTGAGGATTATATTTGAGATTTGAGTATTGAATATTGCTTGATATTTTTGAGTATTTGAAGTTATGTATGAATCATTACTGGGATTGAGATTTGAGCTAGTTATGAAGTATTCTATATTTTGATCATGTTGGGAAATTTCGAGTTTAAAGTTTAAAGGATCAATTGACTCTTATTTTGGAAATTTATGTCTATGTATAATATGAGATTCTGAAAGCTATTAGAGATCAAGATATTTTGAACTACATGGTGAAATTGTGTTTTGAAATCCAAGGATAATAATCCTTATTCTAAAACTATATCTATGAATAATAGATATACAATTTTCGAAAAGTAATCAAGATAAAAAGAAGCTTTCATGTAAGGGCATCGCGGGAGAAATCCGCGGTGTCGGTGTTCTCCACGACCTTGACTATGGAGAGTGATTAGGTCTGCTACTACTTGTTTACTCATAATGAGTTGGATGTTGGTGTCTCCACGACCTTGACTGTGGATGTTGGTGTCTCCACGACCTTGACTGTGGATGTTGGTGTCTCTACGACCTTGACTGTGGATGTTGGTGTTTCCACGACCTTGACTGTGGATGTTGGCGGTAAAATTCGGGCAAAAGACCCTGTTATTCAGTAGTAGCAGTAACCTAGTCACTTCTATAGGGTAATCCCTTTTGGTGGAGTAGGGAGACGTTGACGTCCGAACTACTTGGGCTTCTTACTACCCGTAGGGCTAAAATCCCTTTCAGGGGGCCGGTGTGCACACTTAAGGTAAAGGTTCAGTTTTCTCAGGTTAGAAGTGGTACCGGCAAAAGTCCCGAGGTGGCCGTACATAACAACGGACCATTGGGCTCAATAAAATGTTGAGCACCGCCCTTCAAATGTATTAGGAGTTTAATACAATTATATTTTAAGACACTACTAGAATACAAATTATATTCGGATTGAGGTTTTGAGGAGAATTATATTTGTCTGGATTGGATTTGTATTGTTGGATTATTGGATTGCATTATATTTGGATTGAATTTGAGTTGGATTGAATTACCAAATTATTTGTGGAATTTCAAAGTACAAATACTTTTGGATTTAATTCGGTTTGATTATGCTAAAATTGATTATGAGTATTTGGAAGTATTTTGAGAATAATTTTTGGTACTTTATGTATATTTGGTATTTTGTAATTATTTTGGTTTGGAAATATTTACTTATATTTGAAGTACTATTACGTTACTAGTGAATTATGTTGTGAGAAGATTTTATAAATTGTTTTAAAAAGATTTTTCCTCCTAAATATTTTTTTCAAAGATATTAAATTATATTATTTTATGCGGTTAGGTGGAACTTACATAGCATTATTGCTAATTTTTGTTTTCTTTTATTTTTCTTTCTGTACTTGATTTTGATGGTTTTCTTTTATAATTTGTGGTTTGGTAATGCTTTGATGATGATGTTGATTTCGAGAG
This sequence comes from Cuscuta epithymum, assembly GCA_945859915.1. Lineage (NCBI taxonomy): Eukaryota > Viridiplantae > Streptophyta > Magnoliopsida > Solanales > Convolvulaceae > Cuscuta > Cuscuta epithymum. Next base: position 4,933,071 of record CAMAPF010000059.1, read on the forward strand.
AGCTTCCGCTAGAGAAAATGTAATTAGTAGATAACATTGTAGTTTAATTTAATTTTCAAGACACTTATTGAGTTTAATTGTTTCTGTGGTGATTAGCCTGTGCACTCGGTTAGGTTAGAGTCGAGTGTGGCGGTAACGCCCCTATTTCTCTTTTGGTTTTCCGCTGCATAACTCTGATGTTTTCAAATAAAGATGATATTTCTTTTGAATAAAGTATTATTTTATGGTGGGAAATTTGAGGGTTTTACAGTCTCAGCCCAACTCTGCATCTTAATCTCTCAATCAGCAACTCATTGACTATCCTGGAATGGCCACACACACAATTGGAGATGAAATAGGCAGAGATGGACGTGGATCTCTGAAATTATAAATAGCTCAGAGGAAAGAGTTCTTTAAGGCTATTTCGATAATCAGGTTAGTATTAGGGTTAAAGTGATTTGATTTCCTATTTGTTATTACTATGTGATGTTCAATTCGTATGTGTATAAATGTATTTCTAACAAGCTGTATTTTTAATAAAGTTGTTGCAATAACTTTACTTTTTTGTAAGTATTATTTGTGTAATATATAAGCCTCAATGTTGGTTAATACGTTAATAGGAGTTGTTAGTGTTCAATTTCATTAATACATTACATATATTCTTACAGTAACAAACTATCTTAAATCAAATTTATTTATGCGAGATTAATACTTTGCAGGCATGGATTTGTTCAAGTTGAAATCATGGAGGGAAGTTAAAAAAAACCCTCACATACAATATATTGGGGGAGGGGGACAATTGTTTGTAGGGAAAACTGTCAAATAAGTCCATCTAGTTTTACTAAAAAGTCAATTGAGTCCATCTGCTTTTCAATCAATCAATTAAGTCCTTCAAGTATAAAAAAACAATCAAATCGCTCATATAACCGGTAATGGACCGGTTTTCCGGTGTATAGCCGACGTGGATCGTTGTTTTCCTATTTTTTTGTTTCCTTTTCCTTTTTCCCTTTTTTTTCTTCTTCCCCTTTTGTCTTTCTTGTTTACCCCTTCTCCACTTTTTTCGTCTTTCTCCGTTTCCACTCCGTTTATTCATGTTTCAGCCACCCACAGCCACGTTTCCTCCATTTCTGCCGCCCCACCTCCAAACCGTTCACCACTGCGATATCCATCTCCGTTGTGCATCTTCGTAGCCACCTTCTCCGCGCGCCACCTCCATCTCCGACGCTTCTACCTCCGTACCCGCCGCCTCCAACAACCACCTCTGGCTCGTCCACTGCAGTGACCTCCAACCGCTCCGACCTCCCTAAAGCCGCACCCAACTGTCCCGACAACGTAACCACCTCCGCAGATTCCACCTTCGTCTCCTCCATTGGAGCGACCTGCAACCACCCCAACCTCCATGGCCACCACCTTCGAAGCCTCTCCCCCGGCGCCCCTACCTCCGTAGCTTCTCCCTCCGCCACCCCTACCCCCATAACCCGGTGGTGGATCCGCCAGGAAGAAGATTGAAGGACTAAGGAAAGCCAAGCTCCTGGATTGCTAGAGTTGCAGTTGACGGCTAGACGCAGGGCACCAAGGAAAGAAACAAATAGGGGAAAGAGAAAAAAATAGGGGAAAGAGAAAAAATAAATAAAAGAAAAGGTATTTAAAAACAGCTAGCTACACGATCTAACCGGAAAACCGATCGATTACCGGCTGAAAGGACGATTTGGTTAAATTTTGACACTTGGAGGACTTAATTGATTCAATAAAAAGTATGTGGACTTAATTGACTTTTTGGTAAAACTAGATAGACTTATTTGACAGTTTTCCCTTGTTTGTAATATAGATCCCAATAAATTGGAGTTTTTGTGGTGATTCACTTTACTAAAAGAGATAGGAATTCTAACATGGTATCAGAGCCAATAATCCGATCCATGGTGTGGACCCCCTTATGAAAAATGATGGCGTGATTATAAAAAAAGAGATGGAAATTGATGGTGAGATTGATGGGCTGTACTACCTTGTCCTTGGGGAAGAATTGCATAAGATTATTAGTGATAAAGACGTGATAGAAATAGGAAGGCTAGGTATGGAAGCTGGAACAGTTGACTTATATGTTGTGGCAAAGAATGATGACGAAGATGGCATGTTAGAAAGAGGAGAAGAAAACCCTCGATTAGATGAAGACTATGAAGAACTTGAGAACCCTTGTATGGAACCGCTCCATGGAGAAAAAAGTGATACAAGTGATGAAGAATGGGTTGAAGTTATAGAGAGAGTACATAAATGGAATCAAAAAACAGCGAGAGAAGTCAAAGAAGCTCTTATTCAGATAGAGGAGGCTACACATGGTGAAGAAAATGAACATTTGCTTGTATTTGGATAAAGAAACTTGTGGATGTGTTTCGGAGTATGAATATAGTGAGGGTGAAGTTGATTCCCCAAGAGAGAGTGAAGAAGATGACATTCTAGGAAAGAAGACGAAGGTCAGGGCACCAATCATGAATGAAGCCACTGATTTAAGCAAGCTCCAGTGGTGTTTAGGGATAAGGTTTGCTAACACGGAGAAATTTAGAGAAGTAGTGACTAGGTATGCGGTTGCTCAAGGAAGAAACTTGACTTATTGAGTTAGTGACCAAAATAGGAGTCAAAGACTAAGCGTGAAATGTGTAGCGGGTGGGACTAAAAACAATCCAAAAAATTTTGGGACTATAAAAGAGCTTGTTTTATTTCGTAAGTCCGTGAGCAGCAACCACATCTGTTATAGAACATGAGTAGAAACAAACAACTGAAATCAAAGTGGATGACCAAGAATGTGTTAGAAGTATTTAAGGCAACACCACAATGACCTGGGAAGGATATTGTTGATGCTGTCAAGAAGACGTGGAAAGTAGTTATCAAGAGAAAGTTACCTTACAAAGTAAAGTATGAAGCTAACAAATTGTTACATGGTTCAATGAAGAACCATTATGCAGTTGGTAGCTATTTGATGGCTCTGAGGAACGCAAGCCCTGGTTCTTTCTTTGAAGAATACACTGATCCTAAGGTTACAAGAAATCCTTTGATTCTTCAGAGGTTGTTTGTATGCTTTGATGGATTGAAATGTGGTCTTTTAAGCAGTTGTAGATGGGTGTTATGTTTAGATAGTTGTTTTCTGAAAACTCTCTCGGTGGTATGTTGCTAGTTGTCGTTGGTAGAGATGGGAACAATCATGTCATGCCCCGGACCGCATTCGTGCCACGTAGACAACCGCCGTACAACCCAATAAGAACGACGTATTTCATTCCTATTAAATTATACAAGGCGTCCGATAGATTCTATTGCCAAGCCGATTAGTAAACCCATACAATCAACATCAAAATATTAATCAAACAAATGCGGAAATGAAATATGTTTGATAATTAGCCACACGTGGCAAACATGAGCACGCAGGCCCTTAAATCGTTTAATAGAAAACATTGTTTAAATATCCATGAGCAATTCCATAATTTCAAATGAGAATGGAAGCACAAACCAAGTCTTTCTTATTTGATGATCACCCTGGGCAAAGGTGCAGGTAATAGGACTCTAGCCTTAACCTGAAAAATGTGAGGCCCCCAAAAGAGTCAGTACTCCATAGAAAGTACTAGTGACAAGAAGGTTATATGAGGAATAACTAATGTTTCAGACACGAGACCAAAAAATAGGGTGATGCGTATATTTATAGGTGTAACCACCGTTACCCCATTCACAAGGTGATACATATAGTATATACTTGTAAAATACTCACCCTGTAGGTCATTTTCATTTAAAGAGTCTTTTAGAGATAAGGTACTGATGTAGTTTAATCCAACTACGAGAGCTAAATCTACCAAAAGGTATGAGAAACGTATGAAATGTATGAAAGAATATGGCAGCGTGAGGCAGTATTCTCTTATTCCGAAGGACGAATCGCGGATCGGATCCCCTCGTAGGGTGTTTACAAGAAGTATTTATAGACTTTAGGAGTCATTATTTTAGAAGAAATCTCATACAATAAATGCTAATTAATGAACTATATTCTTGCTCGAAATAGAACTCCTCTCATGCCTTGGATGTCAAGCATTAATTGTCTCCTTGTTTCCAAACTCCGGACGAGTCCTGCCTGTTGCCAAATAACTATGCCGAATAACTGCTTGCCACGTAACCCGAGGGACATCCCGGCCTCACTAGAACTCCGCCCAGGCTCGAGGTCTGCTGTGCAACCCGACCAGGCTTTGGGTTCCTATCGTGGGCCTAATCCCTATTTGGTCCTAGCGGCATATTCGACACTAATCCCGTTTATGGGCTTTATCCCGTTTATGGGCTAATCCTGTTAATTAGGTTAATCCCGTTATGGGCTGATCCCGTTATAGGTTAATCCTGTTAATTAGGCTAATCCTGTTAAGAGTTGATCCCATTATGGGCTAATCCTATTAATTAGGCTAATCACGTTATGGGTTGAATTACGTAATTGGGCCATGGTCCGAGTCCATGGTACCATCAGGTACTTTCCGACCTTTCTCATTCATTCCCGAATGCCTAGTTCACAAGCTACATTCTACATTCGTAATATACTACCAAGTGTTTTAGGATCATTTACCGTCCAAGGATATACTCAACCCCAACTGAGTTTTTAGGATCATTTACCGTCCAAGGATACTCAACCCCAATCGAGTATTTAGGATCATTTACCGTCCAGGGGTACTCAACCCCAACTTGGAGTATTTAGGATCATTTAGCGTCCAGGGGGTACTCTACCCCAACCTTAATCTTACCAAACCCTAACTTGGATATGGCTAACCTTTCATTCCTTTAACTATGGACAATACCTAGCCCAGCTGGTCGCCAACTCACTCTCCCTTACGAGAGGTCTCGGGCTCGAAACTCAATGGAGTGAGTTTCAGCCTAGATTACTCCATGACCCCCCCCCCCCAGATGCCCCCTGGAGTAAAAAACAAATTAAAAAAATACCAGGCCCTATAGTCATATAATAATCCTTAGTAGCTAACGTGGACGGGTCCCACCCGAACGGCCCACGTTAAACTTATTCAAAACCGACCGTTGGGTGTAAAACCCAATACCCGGTCGGGTACCCACCCGTACCCGTACCGGCTTTGACTTGGCGGTCAACGCCCGTTTGACCGCCTAAACGAAGTCCGATTATTGTGAAATTTTACATACATGTACTTCTTGACGTACTTAATCCAAAAATACCTCATTGGGTCCTTGGAAAATCATACATATTAAATTATCATATTTTCACTAATCAAACATAATTAACATGCTTTTAACTATGTCATATACTTTAATATGGGATAACACATGCTTGAATGCAATTAATCAATTCATAAAATATATTATTGATTAATTAATTTAGGTAATCTCAGTCTCGCGCAAAAGTTATAAGGCATATAGCCGTCTTCTCACCTTAATGAAGCTTATGAAGTTCTAGCCTTCCCGATTGAGCTCCAGTGAAACTCCAGCGAACTTCAACGAACTCCGCAACAACTCCGGTGACCCTTTTAACTCCGTGAAAGTTCTTGAAATACCTTATACAAGTTAATAACAAGGTTTTATCATAATAAAACCCATATCAACACAAATAACCTCTAAAAGGTTATTTTCCGACGAACCCGTCAACTCTGTTCTCTAAATCCATTTTGGATAGAACCAACCTTCCAACCCCCCATTCTACACTTTTAAATGTTTAGAACAAATCTTGGGGTATGAAATATGATTACATAATCATATGGGAAAAAGAAATGAGATTAAGGAAGTCAATACCTTATTAACCTCAAATTTTCCTCCCAAACCTCCTCTTTTCTCTTCTCTTTTCTCCTCCTTCGTTTTCCTTAGCTTGGTACGTGTATGGTGTATGAAAATAGAGTATTTTCAGAACTTATCTCTCCTCTTTGAGTAGGTTGGCCGAGCCTATGAGTTTAGGGGTGATGGAGATATTCATTTTGGCTTATTCACCAATAATATGGAGGGAGGGACCCTTTTCTCTTCTCATTTTGTCTCCTCACCATCACTTTGTTGTTTCCTTGGCTCAAAATGAGGCTCTCGGTATTATTTGCAAGACCAAAAACGTGGGATGGCCCCCATTCATGTGGGAGGTCATCCCTTTGTGTCCCCAAGTGTACACTTGGTCCCGAAAGTTGTATTTTCTGGACTGTTTAAATAAAATTTCGTTTTATTGGGCCAAATAAAATATATATCACTCTTCCAATTATTATTGGCTATAAGGATAAATATATATTTCCCAACTTTTAATTTAGTGTTCTCCTTAATTTATTATGGCTTTTATCTGTCAATACGCCGGTACCGATAAATGGGCCTTATATGCACAATTGGCCAACTCACATAGTTTATGTAGCCCAACATGGATATCCACCATCATATAAATATTATCTAAACTCAGATGAATATAATATGTGGTCCTGAGGATATCGGGTGCCCCCCGCTCCCGTGTGGGCCCCACGTGAATTTCACTATTCACATAAAAAGAAATGACAAAAATTTACAACCACATAAAATTCGTTATTCATTTCTCAAGGTTCAATACAAAACTTAATGAAAGTAAACATACTTGGGGGCGGTGTTACAAATCAGGTGTTTCTTTAGCTTGGGTTGCGGTGGAGGGTGAAAATAACAACCAATGGGGGTGGTTTTTTTTATCCAAATTACAAGTCTATTTGGAGACAACAAATGTTGAAGGTTGGACATTCATATCTAACCAACAAAAGGTAATCCTCATCCTATTTTTACTTTGACTAATTCCATGTGTAATATAATGAAATTAACTAAATGTAATACACATTTTGCAGGGGCTTGTTAATGTTGTTTCAAAAGTTCTGCCTTTTGTTGAGCATAGGAACTGTGCGAGGCACATTTTTAAGAACTAACACTCACAATTTAAAGGTGATGAGATTAATTAAAAGTTATTTCTGGGAAGTTGTGAGATCAAATAATCAATGAGGTTATAACGAGGCTTTAGAAAACATAGGAAAGATATCTAAACCAGTTGTTGAAGCTTTTATAGCTCAAAACCCTAAAGCATTATGCCGGGCTTTTCTTAACACACACACACACAGTGTAATGTGATTGTTAATAACATGGCAGAAACTTTCAATGGCTACATCATTGAAACAAGATCTAAACATGTCATCTACATGTTAGAGGATATAAAGACTGCCTTAACGGAAAGGCTTGTAGTGAAAAGGCAGTGAATGGTAGCAATCTTCCCTATGATAGCTATTAAATTACAGAGGGCAGAAGATGAAAGTATTAACTGTTCTCCAACCCCTTCAACAATGACACAATCTCAGGTAAGACATATTCTAGTTGGTTTAGTTATTGATTTAGAAAAACAAACATGCACATGTAGAAATGGCTGGTGAACTTCGTCTGACGGTGGCTTGCGAACTTGCTGCTGTGACATTTGTGGAATAGGCGGTGTTAGATGGATTGGAGAAGAGCCGTCAGTACTTTGGTTTCTCAGTATCTTATATTCTCATGTCGTCCATTCCTTGGGCTCTATGGTATATAAAGTGTCACTGAAAACCCCACATTAGATCCATAGCCTTCAGGCCCTTATTGTGTTTTATTATGGGACCAGTGGCCTCACCAAGGGCATGAAAGCTATGAATCTAAAGCGGAGTTTTCACTAACACTAGTGATAGCCGTTATATTTACTTGTGTTTAACATAAGTATTTATAAGTATTTGTTGAAGAAAAGAAGAGAAATCGGGCAAATACCTCCAGAATGAGAGCTAGATCATAAAACATTGCGATGAACGACTTTTTGGACTAAGAGAATGACGTTCTGCCCATAATTTGAGTATAACGTATTCTATAGAACTCGAAATCACTCGATTCTAGTTTCATTTGAATGCTAACTCAATAAGGTACAAATGTTATGAAGACGTCATGGCCAAAATATGAATGGAGCAAGACTCAATCAACCAACAATGTCAGATGTTGCTGGTGGGATTTCAGGATGCATACCTCTCAGTGTTTTAACCATATCGTTTGATTGGCTGAATAAAATCACATCATTCAAGTTTTGGTGGATAGAAGACTTCATTATGTACAACTTTGGTGAAGGAATCATGTCCAAATTCGTAGCGGAACATCCTCAAAATCCCAGGACAAAACCGGCGCCGGAATTTGCACCAAACCGGCGCCCGTTTGTTGATTTTCACATGTACACAAACCAGTAGCTTACCCGGCGCCGGGTAGGCCTTATAACCGGCGCCGGGTATGTCCAAATTTCAGATTTCCCAGCGCACAATGAAGAACCGGCGCCGGGTAGGCCTGAACCCGGCGCCGGGTAGGTCCGATCCTGCAAATACAAAGGAACGTGCAACAATATTTTGATGGGAAAACTTCACCTTCTTCATGATCTGATCAAATATATCTTCCATGCCTAATTGTTGGGCTCGAATAGACTAAAAGATGCCAATCTTTAGCCTATATAAAGCCCCCAATTCATCAAACAAGATCATCAATCCATCCTTGAAGCTTAAATTTCAGTTTTTATATTTTATTTTTGCATTCTCTTGAAGTGTTGGAGAAGAAGCCATTTCTCTCCTCTACAAATTGGTTCTAGGTATTATTTCTTGTATGTTATTGTATTTCCTTTATCTTAGTTACACTTTTGTAATTAATATGAGCATTAGAGGCTAAGTTCTTAGCTAAGGCTAGGGATGAACTTCTATGCCCACTAGGTGTTTGATAAAAGTTCTAAACCAATAAATTGTGATTTATCCTTTACATTTTGATTGTTTATGACTATGGTGTACAACATAGAAGTATGTTAAACTTAGTTTATGCTTGCAATTAACGTTGAAGTCTAAACTATGAACATTAAAGGATAAACATATATATTACCGAGAATAGAAATATATCCGGTATTATATGATACAGGTGTGATGTCTTGATATTCAACGGGGTTTTCGGTAGATGAATGTAAGCCGTAACGGGACTTACACGTAACGGAAACCACGCTCTCGCTGCCTTAACCGGAGTTGAGAATATATTAGCGACATCGTATTCATAATTATTGGTAAAGAACTAATATTCAACCCTATTAAAGCATTTAAGTGATTCCCGAAGCCTTAGTTGTTGTTATCAATCACTTTAATCAAATTAATTTAAGTTATATCTCTGAAAATTAAAAAGAAGAACCAAGTTGTTGTTTTCATAACAACACACAACTCAAAATCCCTGCACTTTACTCATTTATTTATTTAAAGCCATCTACTCTCGGACTAAATTAAACAACGTTTCCCTGTGGATTCGACCCGATATTTTACCGGAATTTATTACTATATCGGCACTTGTACACTTGCAAGTTCAAACCGGTCAACTAGCTCTAGCACCGCAGGAGCAAAGCATAAAAAATACAAAGTACAAATGAAGAAAGACCTTGAAATTTTGTAGGGTGTGAAGAATGCTATCTCTCTAGATTTCGGCAGTACTTCGCCTCAAACAAGAAAGCGTAGAGGGTGCCAATGTCTCGAGATAAAGGTATTTATAACCAAACACTCAACGTACATACACTATGCATGTCATGCGACAACTGGCTCTCTAATAGGCCACCACCCTACCAGCCACTCTCGAGGTGACACATGTCTTATGCCATAAGAGACATGGCGTTAGTTTTGCAAACCAACGCGTCGGGCGTCAGCCCAACGCTCATGACCCGCCAGTCAGGCAAATTGCTTACGCCACTTCGGTCAAACGCACTTCCCATAATAAAACCTTAACAGGCTACACAGCTCCCCGCGCAAAAGCCCCTCGACCACATGCCACACTATATATAAAGCAACACGGCCTCAAGCGAACACATCCCGATTTCAGAGGACCACGTCTTGGCCTCATCAACAGGTGTAAGGTGCAACGACACACATCAAATCGCGTCTATTGGCGATGATCTCTGGCCAACGAATTTCGTCCAAGGATTCTTCTAGAAGGTTGGTCATGGTTCACCAAAGAGATTGGATCATCAGCCAATTCACAGGCAACACCTCAACGTACATGTTGTCTACTCTTCAACCCAAAAATTGCATATCCCTCAGCCTGATGAAGTAGAAGACTATGGGACCCACCTCAACCTAAACAGAAAAATTGCAAATAACCGCAGAAGTGCAGAGGACAAGGCACCTCGGCTAGAAGCATCCATGTCTCGTCCAAACATAAAAGAATGGAAAATCAACAAGGACATTATGGACTACAAAATGCTCTACTCCCTCTCTCCTCGACACCTCTCGCCTCAAAAGCGTGGGACTCCTGAAGTCCTGATAGAGTATATAGGCTCGAGCCTTCGACCCACATACTCATGGATACACTAACCTCCTGCAACTACTGGACTACCCACCCTGGTTGAGCCCCTCAGCCAGTGAGACCCATCTACACAAAGAGTGTCGTGAGACGATGAAATCAGGACACAAAGCTAACAACTCCAATCAAGTACAACCTGATCACCTCGGCTAGGAACATATAACAAATAACGTTCAATTATTGTACACTTATTAGAACAACATACTTTGTATGTTAGCCACTCAGTGGCCCATCATTGTAATCGGGCCTCTCAGGCCCAAGATTGGGAGCTGAATCCATATTTCCTCTATAAGTACCCCCTTGAGGTTAGATGTAAGTGGTTGGAAAATCATCAATATCTGATCCTTCTCTTTCAAACTCCCCTTCTCTCTAAACTATACTCTATTAAGGACAATTTCAGATATAATTTATATATTGTTTTCTTTAGAGCTAATTACTCAAATAGGAGTAAAAGTAGAGTTAATTGCACATACAGGAATGTTAACGAAAGAAAGGTTTCGTAGAGTCAAATAAAACACAGTTGGACAAAAATAGTTATGTTTTAATTTTTCTAATTTAAAAAATGTAAAATTAAAAAATTGTTGAAATCCTAAACTTTCAACTACTAGTAGTAGCTGTAATACCCCAAAAATTTGAGAGAGTTTGAGATATATTTAAAACTTTGAGCCTTACCTTTTAGAAGGTCTTTAGATAGTTTATTTATGTTTGGTTTAGTGTTTGGGACCAAGGGGATGCCCGAACGAGGAAGAAATGGAGCAAACTTTGACTTTGGTGCGTTTGGAGGTCACACACGGCGTGCGTGACAAAGGAATCAAACGGATGAGCTACTACTAGCTACACACGGCGTGCGTGGCAGGCACGCATGGCACGCATCCATATTTTGGCCTTGGTTGACCCAACTTCGGTTTTTTTTTTACTAAAAATACATCCTTAACTCGAATTCCTTCATTCCAAAAACGCTAAGGCCGACTCTCTAAGCTCTATTTTTTCCAGCTCTTCAATCCTGACAAATCCAAGAAGACATTTTAAGCCAAGAACGTGATCAAATAATAAATCTTGCGGTAAGTGTGTTTGTTGCCTAATTCATATTGTTTCTTTTGTCTTTTTCATTTCTCTCTCCTAATTCGTAATCATTTGGTCATACATCTTCATAGGAACGTGTGAGTGACTTCTAAATCTAGGATTGACGTTTAGATTTAATACGTGTTACAGTAACATTGCCTCCATCACAACACGTGTTACATAACTGAAACACGTGTTATAGTAGCTTGCCGTCGTCTGCCTCCACCCTGACAGACACCACCTATCCCCTCTCTCGCAAGCACCGTCTATCCCTGCCCTTGCCACAATGGTCTGCCGCCGCATTCCATGTCGGTGTCACCATTCACCGTCGCTCAACCGGCGTCACCATCTTCCGCCGCCACTCTAGTCACTGCCATCGCCGAGCAAAGTACCGCCAGTGTCAATCTCGGGACCACCACTTTATCTCCGAGTGCCGCCGTTGTAATACCCTGACTCCGAGGGCCCAAAGTAGTTACTCTTACTCCTAAATTCCATCCAGACCAGTGGCGGAACTAGAACGAAAATAAAGGGGTGGCTGCACGACCATACACATTCTTAGGATATACACGACCAATCGGTCTAGACGGACCTCTTGTTAAATATTCTCTCCAAACCTGATCTCTAATAAAAGAATTATAATCTTTGATTGGTTTATGTAATCTAGGTCTAGGCACGAGGATTTTTTTCTCTACTATTTTCTTTGCTATCTAATCTAGAAGACACATTGCCTCGTGTTACAAATTGTAAAATAGACATAATCACATGAGTAACTTAACAAGTTAAAAAGCATTTCAATTCAAATTCTTAAATAGTTATAATACATTAAAATTTAAAGCAATGAAACTAATTAATCAAAAAAATTGCACAATCAATTTCAACTTTATAAGGTTATACCAATTCAAGCAATTAATCAATTACACTTTAAAGCAATTAAATTAATTAATCAATAATCTTGCAAAAGAATTTAAACCTTAAAGCAATTAAACAATTCAATTCCAAATTAAATATTAAATTAAAGCAAATAACAAATTAAAATAATTAAACATATTTCAATTTCAAAATTAATTACCAGACTAGCCAGTCAACTGGCCTTACTTCGGATGAACGCAGAAACACGATAGGGCGGCCGACGGCTAGTATTAGGACGCGAGGGAGGAGCGAAGAACTCACGAAGCTGTCTGCGGAACTCTGGACGAAGGCGGACGTTCGAAGTCTCAAGAATGCAACAAGCCACGAGTCCACGACGGTCTGCGGTTCTGCCGTCGCCCGTCTGCACTCTGCGGAACTTTGGAGCAAGGCGGAAGTTCGAAGTCTAAGACTGGAACGAGGCGGGGAACGCGAATTGGGGGAAACGGGAATTGGGGGAAACGGGAAGGCCAAACGCGTATACCACATTAATGGCCAAAACGACGCCGTTTCCACTTTTCGTGTGCACTTTACCAAACGGCGTCGTTTGGCACATTGAATTAATTAAAAAGAAAACAGACTGCACCGACTGTTCTTCTCCTACGTTGGATCTCGCAGAGTAGCCGGGGCGCATGGCTGTCTCAGTGAAGAAGATGAAGGGGCGCCGCTCGAAAAACCTGATACTACTACTAAAATAACTCCGACGAAGGGGTGGTGCCAGCACCGGCTCGCCCCTGGTTCCGCCCCTGATCCAGACCACTAGTATTGTCCTCACAAATCAACACAAGTCTTTACCATGCACTTTGTTTTCACTCATGCACGCCGTGATAAACTTCCTGGGGGCCACCCTTTCCAAGAATACTCCCGTGTAAGCACACTTAAATGGAGATGCGCCTTGTTGGTATGAGTAATAGTATTAATCCTTTTAAATTAATCTTAAGTATTACAACAGTCTCCATCACAACATCTAAATATTTGAATAATAAGATATTTTTTTGGAACAATCACTTTAACAAATTCACCTCAATCTGAAATAGGAAGTTAATGACAATTTGACAAAATATCAGACCACCAGGTTTACACAAGTTTTTTTTGACATGATACGATTGCCAGCGTGCATTTCTACTACAAACTTGGCCAAATCTCATGCCATCATCCACAAGTTCAGATTTTTTTAAACAAGAAATCAGAAATCAGAAATACGAAATAAAACTCCAAAAATCAATAAAGTGAATGTCAAAACTAAAAAACAAAAGAAAAGGAAAATAAAAAAATCAATATCAAAACTCAGAAAAATAGAATAATAGGAGGAGGAGAAGGAGGAAGAGGGGGAGCAACATGAAGAAGAAACGTGACAGAAAGCGGCATGCAGTGGTGTCAGCAATGACAACGCTGGCTAAGGAATAAGGATGAAGTGGACAATGACGTGGAGACGTGCACAAAAGGGGAGAAATTAATTAAAAGAAAGGTAAATAGGTGCATGTGCAAAAGTGAGATTTTGATTTTCACATGTTTCATACTTTTATAATAGGAGTGAGTTGGTCCTATTAAGGGAAAAAGTGAAAAACGTAAAAAGTCTTAATTTTACATTTCACCCTTGTTTTAATTATATATGGGGTAATCACTATTGATTTTATTTTATTTTATTAATAAAATATAATTCGAATGTAATTTCTCACAATTTAATAAATGCAATCACTTATTTCACCAATTTCACAAATTTTAAGAGGTGGAGCCATGCTTGATGAAGACATTTTTATATCTAAAATTTGTGCATTTTTAGGTGACATGCCAACATGAAAAACATTTTGTCCGTCTTTTAAGTGTCAAATTTTCTTTTTAGTTATCTAACTAACTTTACTACTTTCCCGTTTAAATAAAAAATTTGATAATTCTAGACAATTCCATGTCCTTCACACGATGCTCAATCCCATATTTTTAGTTTATTAATCTGTATTTAGGGAGTGTTTGCGATTGTTTCTACTTTTAAAAAATGATTTTTTAAAGTGATTTTAGTGAAAATACTTAATAGTAAAAGTTGGTAGTGTTTGAGAAAAAAATAATTTTAAAAAAAGTAAAAGTTGGTAGTGTTTGGTAAATAAGTATTTTTTGTGTAATAGAAAAAGTGAAAAGCAGTTTAAAGTACCCTTTCTATCTGCTTCCCGCTTTTAACTTTTAAATGATTAATTTAAACAGAAGTTGTCATCAAAACACTTTTTCAATTTTTTTTTAAACTAAAAGTTATTTTTTTTTTTTTGGATGAAAACTAAAAGTTAGTTGAAAAGCACTTTTTTTTAAGTAACATTCAAATGATATCTTCCAAATTAATTTATGTGCAGAGATTTTGGCCACAGTAAAAACTAAAAAAGTGGGCGCCACTCTGGTATCCTCACGCCGTCGTGCGAAGTTGGATCCAGGAAAAGAGCACAGTAATGACCCGACCCGTCGACCAGTAATTGCACAGAGCACAGTTCAGCCAAGTAAGCAAAGGGAAGACGAGAGAAATCCTAATTCATCACTGTGGAGAAGAAGGGCAGCAGTACGATGATCACCGGCGGTGTCGAAGACGAAGATAAATGGCTCGCCGCCGGGATCACCGGCCTTCAACAGAACGCTTTCTACATGCATCGTGCTCTCGTACTTCCCAACCCCAAATTACTTGCTGTCTCGAATTTACGCTTTCAACGACCTTATTTTATCTATTTGCTTCTAGGATTCGAATAATCTGAAGGACGCATTGAAGTATTCTGCCCAGATGCTCTCGGAGCTTCGAACTTCGAGACTATCGCCGCACAAATACTACGAACTTTGTATGCTTGCTGACTGATCTAATTATAACTTATTTATGTAGGAATCTGTTCGGCCTTAGCTGTAGTTCTTCTATTTCGAATTTGTCAATTCTGATAAATTTGAGCTGGGTTTAGATATGAGAGCTTTTGATGAATTGAGGAAGCTCGAGATTTTCTTCAGGGAGGAGACGACTAAAGGGTGCTCTATAGTGGAGTTGTATGAGCTCGTGCAGCATGCTGGCAATATTTTGCCCAGATTGTGAGTTTCATTTAGTAATTGCGTTCAGTTATTGCCTTTCTGTACTGCTGCCCATACCCCGAGGCTCTAATTTGTGCTATGGAACTATTTTTGGCCAGTAACTTGAAAATGAAATTCAGTTGCATGTATTCCGGCCTAGGAATTTCATTCATTGTAACAATTGTATAGATCTTTTAGAAAGTTCATTTTGTTGCTTCTATATATTTGATTTCTACAAAACAGTTGAATTTTGGTAATGCTGGGTATGAGTCTTTAAATAAAGAGCACCTGTATTTAATTAAGTGACTCATAAAGTAGCTAAACTGATGATATTGGGAACATTAGGAGTATACAAATGCAGTTGATGGAAAGAGAAATTGGGACAGACACGCATGACTATCTGTTTATTTATACATTTGTTTAGTTTTGAATTATTTCAAGGCGACTGGAAATCTGCAATTGTGTTGACAAGGATTTTGTGTATTTGTCACCTTGTATTACAACCAGAATACATCTTTTGCATCGAATTCTAGTCTTATCTAACATAAGTCAACTACCTGTTTATTAATATCATGAAGAAATACAAAGCTGAGTGTAGTATATTTTTAAATGGGAGGAAAGAACAGTGTATATCCAAGGGCATTAAATGAATGCAATAACATGATTTACTAGAATTGGCATGTAAGACTGGTCATGAACTTACAATGCATAACCAGTGTCGAATCGTGAAGCCATTCGAGGAGATTTTGAAGTCACTGAGAAGTGGGTGGAGATCATAAATTGGGAAGACAATCTGACAAGGGGATTAGTTGCAGTGTGGGGCAATAATTAGCGCGGAATATTTTATTTAACAGGAATGCATTAGTCCTCCAACTATTATAATATTTTCCATAGGAAAAAATAACTCCTATTTAGAGGTTAAAATATAAAGGATCCTACTTAGGAATAAGGGGGGTGTTTGGATCTGCTTCTTAAAACTGCTTCTGCTCCTTCAAGGAGTAGAAGCGGATATGAGAGTGTTTGGCTGAAAGTGCAGAAGTACTTCTGGGTGCTTCAAATTGCTTCTAAAAGCAACTTTTTAGAAGCTGGGGGATATCAACTTCTGAAAATTGATTCTGATTCTGCTTTTAAAAAAGAAGCTGAAACATAATCAATTCCAAACACTCCCTAAGAATGCTCGGTATGTTTAGTTTGGTTTATTTAGGAATAAGGAGTTTATTTCTCTCCATTTCCGGTAATTCCTATACAAAGCAAATGCTCCATTGTATCAGTGGTTTCTTGTTGATATTTTAAGAATCCTCAAGTGTAGCTAAAAATATTTATTGCAATCATTAGCTTGACTTTCTAGAATTTTAATGTGCATTGTAAGAGAGGAATGAATAAGATTGTAGTCTATTGTTTTAGATATAGGAGTGTAAACTGTAGACTTGAGACTGCATCGAAGCATGTATCAGTGATGTGGGAACAGAGGCTACTACGCTCTTTGTGTGAATCGCTACGCTTTACCATATAAAATACATGCAATGCATGGTAGTCTTTTCTTAGTGACACATCTATCTAAATTCAAATGTACCTAACCTACATGAAAACATGTTTAAGAGATTGTTTCCTCCCCAAAGTTATACGTCCCCATGAGATAATAGGTTTATCTTGTAAACGTCTTTCATACTACACTTATTATGCATAAAATGCTCTAAGCTAGTACATTTTCATATCAGGTATTTACTTTGCACAGTTGGGTCTGTGTACATCAAATCCAAGGAAGCTCCTGCCAAGGACATTCTTAAAGATCTTGTAGAAATGTGCCGTGGTATACAACATCCGTTGCGTGGGCTCTTCTTAAGGAGTTACCTTTCTCAAGTCAGTAGGGATAAATTGCCTGATATTGGATCCGAATACGAAGGGTAAATGCATCGATCATCTTAGTATTTAATGCTTTTTCCCTAAGTTTTTATGTAGAAGGTTTTAGCCCGAGTTTCTAGATAAAACATAGATTTCCATGATTCCAATCCCGAAAACAACACCCTAGCCTTAATTGGTGGGTACTGTGCTCATGGAGTCTCAAGTTCTCAGTTAGCTGTTACTCCCTCCGTCCCGCTATGATTGTCCCATTTTACCTTTTCGGTCCATCCCACTAAAATTGTCCCATACCTTATTTGGTAAAATTTGTGTGGTTCTAAATCATTCTTGCTTTATCAATTCAATATCAACCACATAAACCCACGTTTATTAATAACTGTGCCGCCTTCTCTTGTCCCAAACTTAGGGGGACGGAGGTAGTATTATTTTTTCACTCTCTATCCGTAATTTCAATTTGAATGTGTTAGAAAGGTATAATGTTTATACCTCAGGTCCTCAACAGCATAAATAGTTTGCTTATGTTGAAACCAAACACTGAAGAAACTGCCTATGAACTTGAGGATCCATGGAAACCCATTTTATGAAAAATTGTTTGCATAATTGCATAGAAGGATATAAGCTATGCCGTGAGACGGTGAGAGAGGTATGAATGGTGGTGGCTAATTAAATTAGGCGTCTGAATGGCAAAGATATGCTGATTCTGCTCAGAGAACTCATAATTAGTACTAATGATGGTGACTATTTAAAACGAAATAATTTTCTTTTAAAAATGGTGACTATCTGTCAATATTGTGGGAGGCTAGGGACATATGTTACAACAGCGTAGACTAAGTTTTCATCATCCTACTTTGATGCGACTCATAGAGGATGAAAAGGGAATAACTTCAGAAAAGAAAAGTACTTGAAGACCAGATATCTCCTTGTGTTAGGATAGTAATACACTAACACCTGCATGGTTATTGAACACGCAAATAAGTGAAATAACCTAGTAAAATACACTATAAAGATTCCGGATCTGATTATGTTACTTGAGGACAAACCATGGTCTACTATGGCTGTTTTGAGGCACACATGAGAGGTATTGAAATAAGCCTCGAGTCTTAAGACCAATCATCTATGTCGGTTTTTTTGATGGTCTGTTTTGGTTTTTTGTTATTATGGATATGCATTATGCATTAATAATTATGTAGTACATTATTCGCGAAGTTATTTTTGTTTGTTTGTAACTATAATAATAGTTTTATACAATAAAAATATTAGGTATGTTGTATGTAATAACGCTCTAAGTAATATAGCTTTAAAAGCATACAATAAAAATGATATAAGCACCGTAGTTTTAAAAATATACACCATAATATTATAATCTTTATATAATAGCTATATTTTTGTACAATAAAATTTTAGGTATTTAATAACACTATAAAAAGTATGATTAAAAAGATACATCAAAGATAAGATAGAGATAAAGATAAATATAAGATCAAAATAAAGTGATAAGATAAAAAAGATATATATATATATATATATGTATGTATATGATGCAATGAAGCCAAAGATTCACTATATTTTGGCTTGTGAATATGATGGAATAAAGCAAAATGGCTCACTAAACTCTCTGCGTTTCTTTGTTATGAAGCAACCGTCAATTCATGCAATTTTCGACGCGATTTTCACCATGGGTCATTCGGAAACAGTCTCTTTGTGCTTTTTAGTACAGGTAAGACTGCGTACATCCGACCCCCCTTACCCCACTGTAGGTGGGGGGGGGGCTTTGCGGCACTGGGGTAATGATGATGAATGATGGATATATATATATATATATATATATATATATATATAGTACTGATTTGGTCAGGCGCGGCTGACCAGACCCGCCGTGCGGGCTTGTCCGTTTGAGGGTCTTCCCGGTGGATTTTTTTGATGAATTTTTTTGAGCATGTTCCTCATTAAGTCTAGTTTATTCATACCAAATTTCAGCTCAAAAATCCATCTGGAAGTCAGTTAAATAAATTCTTGAAACATACTGCGTTTTGTATACGTACATAATGCGCAATATGTTTCCAGAATTTATTTAACTGCCTTCCCGATTGAATTTTGAACTGAAATTTGGTATGGATAAACTAGACTTGATGAGGAACATGTTCAAAAAATTTCATTAAAAAATTCCACCTAGAAGACACTCAAACGGGCAAGTCCGCACGACGTTTCCTATGAGGCGCGCCTGACTAGATCATTATATATACGTATATATATACGAAGAATATAATAAAAAGGATAAAATGATAAAGAACATAAGAAAGATAAAGACGATAAAAAGATAAAAGGATTAAAAAAAGGTGAAAAAGATCAATCCTCCACCCGAATATTCATCTTTCACTTTCCTCTCTCCAAAGCTATGCTCTCATCCAACCCAAGAAGAAGCATATCACTTCTGACTCCTCTAATCCACGTCTGCTTGCGTCTACCTCTCCCTCTCCTCCCTGGCTCATCCCCACACCTCTCAACTCGTTTAACAGGTGCATCACTCGATCTCCTACACACATGACCAAACCATCACAATTGAGATTCCCGCGTCTTATTCTCAATAGATGATACTCCCACCTATTGTCTGATTGTGTCATTCCTCAAGCGGTATTTTCTAGTACTAGTATGTCCATACATCCAACACAGCGTGCGCATCTCTGCCACATTCATCTTTTGAATGTGACATTGTTCCACCGCTTAACACTCTACACCATATAGTAATGCAGGCCTAATTGTTGTTCGATAAAATTTACCCTTGAGTCTAGACAAAATACCTCGATCACATAGAAACCCTGACACACTCTTCCATTTTATCCACGGATCCACCTGTTATGATGTTATGAGATACATCTCCATCTAGTTCACTGTCCTTTTGAATTATGGAGCCCAAGTAATGGAACATATCACTGAGCGATACCTCTTTACCATTCAGGTAATCCCACTGTTACCACTGCTTTTACCTCCACCAAACTTGGACTCCATATACTTGATCTTACTCTGACTCAGTCTGAAACCCTTGTTCTCCAATGCTTGACGCCATACTTCCAACTTTACTTTTACATCCAATTTTGTCTCATCACCACAACATCGTCGTCAAATATCATGCACCACAACACATCTTCTTGAATTGACTTTGTAAGTTCATCCATGACTATAACAAATAAGAAAGCACTTAGAGTTGAAATTTTAAGTATTCGGTTCAATAAGCACTTAAGTAACGCTATAAGTAACATAGTTTTATACAATAGAAGAATTCGGTTCAAATTATAATGATCTTAGCAGAGAAATTAGAATGAATATGGACCATTAGATTATATTATGTGAAATTGAATGTGCATCAAAAGAAATTGAAATGTGCATTAGGTGAAATTGAAATGTGCAGCACAAAGGGTACTTCACAATGACATTATGTAAAGCTGAATTGTGCATTAGATGAAATTGAAATGTGCATTACGTAAAACTAAAATGTGCAGAATAAAAGGTATGATGCGGTGACATTTTTGTACATTTTATTTTGCATATTTCAATATCACCTAATTCATGTTTGAATTTTACCTTTTTTTTTTTCCGAACATTTCAATTTTACCTAATGCACATTTCAGTTTTACCAAATGCACAATTCAGTTTCACATAATACAATCCAACGGTCCAGATTCATTCTCATTTCTCTCCGGGGAGTCCTTTCTCACCGGAACCGCTCCCTACAATAGAAATATTAGGTATTTAATAATGCTATAATAATAGTTTTACAAAAAACAATTTTATAATTGAAGTAAAGAAATTGGCATTTAATAACGCTATAATAATACATTAAGCAATTATCAATGGATATTATATTCTTAAATAATAAAATTAATACAATATCAAACTTGACCATATCAAACCAGCCTTGGCTAGACTAGAAAGACAAGATATTGGTTTGATCAGATCACAGCAAAATAGGAAACACTAATTTAGAGCATACCAAGGACTTTCAACACAATGAAAATGCACAAGGGTTGATTCAAATGGTCAACAACACAAGGAAACAAGGTATGAGTAATGTGCTAATGGAATTGGGAGACTCTTGAAAGTCAGATGAATTAATGATGATATATTGATATGGATAATGATGTAAAGTTTATGTATTGTTTATTACATTATTTAAATAACACTTTGAGTTTTGACATCAGTATATTGACTATATTCTATAAGGGCCAATAATGGCATATACTATAACATAATTGTCAATGAGTATTTAGTTTTTAATGATAATAGTAGCAGTGAAAATAATTACATTAATCATTATTGTTTTTCATAATAATAATATTTATAGCGTAATAATCGTAGCAATAGTCATAATTTTATGATATTATGCTATGCTGGTTTAAAGTAAATCCAAAGAGGTCCCTGTTGGACAAACAAATAACCAAAGGCAGTAATGGGCCTAATGGTGCCCCCTTTTGGACACACGATAACGTAGAAATTTACTTAGATTTTGAAGACTAGAGATCTAGTTTTGTCACTTGAGGATGAACAGACGAACATCACAGATAAAGCAAGTTCCCAGAATATTTTTAGATAGGATAGGAAACAGACTTATCATGAGAACTGGTTATGAAGGTTTAATCCATAAAGAGTTTTGGGCACACGACAGACCTCCTCACCTCCCTCTGAGCAACAAACCGAGGAGGTTGCTCAATGTACACTTTGTCCTGAAGATCTTCGTACAAGTAGACATTCTTGACAAAGACAATTGACATCCAGTTGATGTACGGGCCTGTCATAGAGATTAGTAACCTAACTGGTGTTATATAGCCATATGAAAAAATATGTCTGAATAATCAATGCGATATGCTTGAGAATATATTTTAGAAACCAAATGAGCTTTTAACCTCCATCCGGGTTAACCTTAACAACAAACACCCACATGCACCCAAATATCCAATATACTTCTGTACAGGCAAATCAACCAAACTCCAAGCACGACTGAGATCTAAGGAATTCAATTCTTCTCTCATAGCATTGCACCAACGAGTATAGGACAACGCTTCTTTTACAGTTTCTTTAACACTTTTAGGAAGAGAGGTTGAGTCAATGGATGCAAAAAGGAACAAGAGGCTCCCCTATATTGTTCTGTAGCATTTGTGCTTTTCTCGGGTGACACATAATGCAATTTTCCTGCAGGGGTGCTGACACTGTCATGGATGCTGTAGAGTTTGTTCTTCAAAATTTCACTGAAATGAACAAACTTTGGGTTCGCATGCAACAACAGGTTGATTTAGTCATTTGGGGTTGTTATCGGTTATCACCTGCTTTCATACATTATGCCCTTTGGCTCACATGTCATTCGGGCATGAATTGTGGCAAATGATCATGCATCTGCTGTAAGATTTTAATCTGTTCTGACCGTCTCTTGCAATTATGCTTTCTAATCTGCAGGGACCCACTAGGGAAAAGGAGAAACGAGAAAAGGAAAGAAATGAGCTTCGTGATCTTGTAAGCAGTGACCTTGAATTCCAGCTTAGGTTCGATAAGCATTAAAGTACATACTTATGCATGGATTTATTCTTCTTTGGTTAGGTTGGTAAGAACCTGCACGTTCTCAGTCAAATTGAGGGCGTTGACCTTGACATGTATAAAGAAATTGTGCTTCCTAGAGTCTTGGAGCAGGTAAAGTTTTAATGGTCTTTCTTTTTTGCTTTACTTCTTGTATAACACATATACTAATAAGTAATAATAATCCATCTAAATTACTATTCTTATCTCGTGTAGGTTGTTAACTGTAAAGATGAACTTGCACAATGCTATCTGATGGATTGCATAATTCAAGTATTTCCAGATGAGTACCACTTACAAACTCTTGAAACATTATTGGGTGCTTGCCCCCAGCTTCAGGTGAAATGCATTTCCTATCTGCATTAGCTGTAAAATGAATAAACATCTCTTTTATTGATAGGTAAAAGAACTAATTTAGATTTGATCATTTGAGGAGAAATAGTTATAAGGACTTTCAGGCGAACTTTCAGAACTTGAACAAGTAAACACATGATCCTAGAACATAAAAATGTCACATTGTATTTTTTCATGTGCTTTAAATCTTTGCAATCTCTCTGAGCGATAATAAATCTTTGCAATCTCTCCGAGTGACATGAAACTATCTCTTAATCTCATTTATATCTCCAGCCGTCAGTTGACATAAAGACGGTGCTTTCTGGCCTGATGGAAAGGCTCTCAAACTATGCTGCTTCGACTGCAGAAGTAAGTGGTTTCAAATAAGTCATCAGACGTTATACATTTCTTGAATTAAATTAATCTTTCTACAGGTCTTGCCCGAGTTCTTCCGAGTCGAAGCATTTGTAAAACTCAACAGTGCCATTGGCAAGGTAATTTTTATTCTATGCTCTAAGGGTATATTTTAAATATAAGGCCCTGTATCCTATAAAAAGAGTCATGTTTCAAAATATCTGTTTTTCCCAAAGAGAGCCTTCTTTAGTAAAATGATCATAAATTTTCAAGAAATTTGCCAAAATAGAGTAATCACAAGTTTGATATGGTAAGTTTAGTTAAACTAAAAAATGTTTATAAAACAATAGAGTGGGCACAGAGAATAATACTAATTATATGACTTCTGTTGTACCTTACCAAAACTAGAAAGTTTCACTTGTGTTTGACTCAAGGGTATGTGAGTGCAACGTATGAGAATGCAAGCAAAAATTTAGGTCCCCCCCCCCGTAATTTCATTGAAATTTCTTTGTCTTAATTTTGTAAGTGAGAAAGTAGATATATCAACTCATTGTAGACCAACTATTAAGCCACAAAGAAAACTTTTAAAGATGAAAGAACGTAAATTAAATTAACTTGGTTATCATTTTATCGATTTGCAAAGCCAATATCAGCAATAAGGAAGAAAGTTACCTTGAACAATTTCGTTGTCCGGATGGAAATTTCACGAAAAGTTATCTTCCTTTACATGTTTGGACAAGATTGTGTTGTATCATCTAAGCCTGAATATTCATGCATTTGAAACAATCAAACGAGCATGACAAAAAACTCTTTATGTTTGATTAATATACCTGTATCCAGGAATTATAATATTGCAATGTTGCCATATCTACCAAGGGCAGTAAGTCATGGGGTCAAACCTGAAAAATTACATGGTGAATGTAAATGTATCAATGCACATATCTTGCTCATCTAAATCAATGCAAATTCGAGGACCTTTGTGGATCACTAGCTGAACCAATTATTTTGTTAGACCCTTCTTTGTGTATTGGTACCTTGGTGTTTATACATCACTTGGTTTTTTAGATGGTCCATTCTTCATTTGGTTATTTGCATGCATCCTTCTCTTCTTTCCTTTGTAAGGAGAATGTATTTGAGTAAGGGACACATAGATATGTATGATGTATCAAGTCAAAGGAGAATGTTTGGATTCATGGAAGTGTGGTATAATATTTTCATATCACGACCAAGCTACATCATGGTTTGGCATTGAGCCCCTCTATATTTGCAAGTTTGCAACCATTGTGAATTTGTGGAAATGTTAACCGTGATTGTCCAAGATGAGGTGTCATGGTGTATCTTGTTTGCAGATGCTATCTTTTTTTTATGAGGATTACGATCAATGTGATGCATGCAACATTACAAGATTTTGGAAAGAATAAAAGAGCAATGAAGTAGAAATTGAGAGTCATATGCTATTGTAGTTCACCCCACAACACAATACTATTAATGGGCCTGTAACAGTGAGGGGGAGGGAGAGATACTATGCCTTCAATAGTTCAATTAATGATGCTGTCAGTAGTTTAATTTCATTTGTGTTGTGATGAAGACAATGACCTGTACTTTTACTTCTTTACTGAGTGAAGGATGTAATATATGTATACTCTTCTGTTCAAGCTGTTCAAAGTGTTTTCTTCAAGTAATGTAGACTTTTCTTTGGTGCAGGTTATAGAGGCTCAAGATGATATGCCTGTTGCTGGAGTTGTGACTTTATATGCATCTCTTTTGACATTCACTCTTCATGTCCACCCTGACCGCCTTGACTATGTGGACCAAATACTGGTGGGTCAGCAATATACGCACTTCAGTAACATCTTGATTTAGGTCCTTCGATATACATGTATGTATGTACGTATGTATATGCATTTCTTTTGCTTAGGAAACACATAAATCATTCATGTTCATTTCTCACTCACAGGGTGCTTGTGAGAAGAAACTTTCAGGAAAAGGGAAGCTTAAGGATACGAAAGCAACCAAACAGATTGTCACCCTTCTCAGTGCTCCATTAGAAAAGTACAAGGATATAGATACAGTACTCAAGCTTTCTAATTATCCTTGCATTATGGAGTACCTTGATGATGCAACGAAGAAAGAAATGGCTAATATTATAGTTCAAAATATTATGAAAAATAAGACATGTATTTTCACTGCTGAAAAGGTATGAATGATTTATTAAAAACATAGAATAAACATTTACTACTCTAATGTTTGCTGCTTCATGTCTTAAAGTTATTTTGTCTGCAGGTCGAAGCACTTTTTGAACTAATGAAAGGGCTACTTAAAGATTTAGATGAGGCTCTTCCTGATGAGGTTATATATATCTTCTTTGTTATGTAACAGATTGCTTGACTTTTAGTTGTATTGCACTACTCTCCCTTCTTTTTTCTGACTGTCATCAACAACTAAATAAAATTATTGGAGAGATTTTGTGTATGGTTTTGTACTTGAAGGGTTTTCCATGGAATATTTCAGCTTGACGAGGAAGATTTTCAAGAGGAACAGAACTCTGTTGCAAGACTTATTCAGATGCTTCATAATGATGACCCAGAAAAAATGTTAGAAGTAATAACTAATACGCTCTCTCCATAATTATTTTAAAATTCACATGTATTCTTCAATTGCAATTTTAGTGATGTAAGTTGTCATTTCTGGAAAACAAAATTTTGTCACCGGAGTTTCTTCAGTTTTTTTTCATTTTTATGTAACGTGCATGCTAGTTTTGCGCGTACAGTGTTTTAAAACAAATCAATTGAGCACTGTACAACTTGTGATGCAGATCATTTACACT
Organism: Cuscuta epithymum; assembly: GCA_945859915.1. Classification (NCBI taxonomy): domain Eukaryota; kingdom Viridiplantae; phylum Streptophyta; class Magnoliopsida; order Solanales; family Convolvulaceae; genus Cuscuta; species Cuscuta epithymum. Next base: position 4,959,307 of record CAMAPF010000059.1, read on the forward strand.
TTGAAGAAGCATATTTTGACGGGAGGACCAAAGAGAATCCCATTCACTGTCCCTCCTCTTGTTTTTAGTGCACTAAAGGTTTGGCCCTGTTTTGTATCGCTATATTCCCATCAGTAACCCCTCTCAGAGGGAAAACCTGACCAGTTTTCTTGTTACTGGTGATCAAGTTGGCTCGGCAAGTGCAAAGTCAAGATGATAATGGTGGTGCTGAAGATGAGGTCTCTGCTAAACCAAAGAAAATATTTCAGATATTAAATCAGGTATTCGGCTGAATGGAGCTTTATTAATTAATATCAAAGTTGTGAGCTTTGTTTTTTCATTCCATTTCACTCTTACATCCTTTAAGTTCTACTTAACTAGACTTTCTATATACATATATAGGTTTTGGTTCAGATAAAAAGTGCACTTCCCATGAAAAGTAAGAATAGATCTGGTGCATCCAATTTATGATCAAATGACTTCAAATATGCCAACAATGCATTAAAATTGATCAACAACCCGGTGCCATATTCATAATTAAGTAAAAAAATCCGCCATTTCTAAAAGTGCATCGTTTAAAGGCAATAGTGCAGTGTGAATGACATTGGGTGCAGTCGTTTGCACTTCGCATGGGATAACCACTTTTTAGTAGAACCGCACCCTATATATATAAAGTCTAATTGGACTTATATCAATCTCAAAGCATCAAAGTTATTTACAGACACACATACACACCTTTCTTTTTCAAAATTTCTGTGACTATCTTTTTGCCTTTGTTTCAGACAATTGAAGCTCTATCAAATGTTCCTGCATCTGAACTAGCACTGAGATTATATTTGCAGTGTGCTGAGGTACATGAATTTGGAGTTACACTTGTCGAAGACTAAATGAAAACTTCTCTTGATCTTCAATTTTATTTTTCTCCAATATATCAGGCTGCCAATGATTGTGATCTAGAACCTGTTGCCTACGAATTTTTTACACAAGCTTATATATTATATGAAGAAGAAATTTCGGTACTTCGCTGTTCTTGTGTTCAATTTGTACGCCTTTTTTGCCCATAATTGATTTAGCTTTATGTGCAGTTTTAAATTTGAATTTTGATGTTATTTGATAGGACTCCAGAGCACAGGTGACCGCTATACACTTGATAATAGGAACTCTTCAGAGAATGCACGTGTTTGGTGTTGAGAATAGGGATGCATTAACGCACAAGGCCACCGGGGTAATAAAATCATATACTTTTATATGCACGTTCTCATGCTTTAGCACGTTTGGGAGTTCAAGATCTCTGACCCTCTTATTTTTCAATTGCCTACTAGTACTCTGCAAAGCTTTTGAAGAAACCAGATCAGTGTAGAGCTGTCTATGCTTGCTCACACCTCTTTTGGGTCGATGATCAGGATAACATCAGGGATGGAGAGAGGTGGGTAGTCCTTCAGTAACCATAGGAAACTAAATGTCCAGTATTATTTTTTCATTTCTCCAAAACAAAAGCATAATCGTACAAATATTGTAAATATGAATTTTTGAATTCGTTAGAGCACTATGGAGTATTGGTTCATTTGAGTAGATTGCTTTGGGGTGATAATTTGGGCCAAAAACAAAGAGTGGGTTTGAGCCTAGACATAACTATACTTGTTCCTTGATGGGCCTGATTTTTAATATGTTTTTATGATAGAAACCTCCAGGAAATATACAGAATTATCAAGAAACAAACTGGAAAACTGTATTGATGATGAAGAAGAACAGTAATCGGTACACAGGCCTAAGCCCCCAAAAGCCGAAGCTCCCAAAGAAAGAGATTATTAGTCTCAGTCTTCCCAAGTCCCAGAATTAAACAATCCAAAAGCCTCCTCACTATCCCCCAGCTTCTTTCTATTTATACTAAACTTATACATTTTATTATTATTATACTCTATTGGGCCGGGCCCCTAACAATTGGGCCGGGTCCCTAACAAATCTCCCCCCCTAAACAACCACCTTGCCCTCAAGGTGGGTGATAGGAAACAGCCACAATCTTCTGCTTCCTCTTCCTCTTCCTTGTTCCTCTTCCTTCCCAATATCTAGCAACAGTCAGTGAATCTTCATTTGGTTCAGTCCCCTTCCCGCACTCCACATCAAGAATTATTTCTTCACTTTTCTGCAGTTCTTCATGATTTCTATGTCCTGAGACTAAAATTGTACTGGATGCAAACTCCTCTATGTAGCTTCCGGCTGCAGTTCCCTTAATTAAGGAACAAGAAAGCATATCTTCCATGTAAAACTTCCTAAATTGGTTTCCTTGCAGGAAGACAGTACCATTACCATTAAACGACCTGGCCATTTTCCAACCCTGTTCTAATTTTACCTTTTCATTTTCTTCACTAGCTACTAAACCTTCAATAGCCACAAGTATTGCCTTGTCTTCCTGAAGTGTATCACCTACACCCTTGGTAGAATTTCTGTTCATGCTTTGAACCTCTTTACCAGTGTGATGAAACACCAAAACCGAACAACATTTAGTGCCCGAGAATACCAACTCAAGTCTGCCAACACCATTTTCATTATCCATCATAGAAGTAATACCCTCACATCTGAAACTGTCAAACTTGTTCAATGATTTCAGCCCTTCCAAGTAAGTGTTGAATGAATGACAGTATATCATTTCAGATTTTAAAACATTCATCCAGTTCATCTCCTTTACGCAACTAGACTTATCAGCATCAGGAATCGGTTTGTGGTTTCCAAAAATGTTAGCAGATTTTCCCGAAACAAGCCCAACCTCCTCCTCCTCCTCCTGAGCCTGTTAGGGACCCGGCCCAATTGTTAGGGCCCCGGCCCAATAGAGTATAATAATAATAAAATGTATAAGTTTAGTATAAATAGAAAGAAGCTGGGGGATAGTGAGGAGGCTTTTGGATTGTTTAATTCTGGGACTTGGGAAGACTGAGACTAATAATCTCTTTCTTTGGGAGCTTCGGCTTTTGGGGGCTTAGGCCTGTGTACCGATTACTGTTCTTCTTCATCATCAATACAGTTTTCCAGTTTTTTTTTTTTTTTTTTTTTTTTTTTTTTTTTTTTTTTTTTTTAAGAAACAAAAAAAACTGATCACCATCACACTTGTCATGTTTTGTTTTGTTTTTCTTTTCTTTTCTTTTCTTTTCTTTTCTTTTCTTTTCTTTTCTTTTCTTTTCTTTTCTTTTCTTTTCTTTTCTTTTCTTTTCTTTTCTTTTCTTTTCTTTTCTTTTCTTTTCTTTTCTTTTCTTTTCTTTTCTTTTCTTTTCTTTTCTTTTCTTTTCTTTTCTTTTCTTTTCTTTTCTTTTCTTTTCTTTTCTTTTCTTTTCTTTTCTTTTCTTTTTGGAACACGTTTTGGGTATCTTGCCATTCAATCATCAGAGCTTTTCAAACCAATCATTTCGACATATTTGGATTCTATTATTAGGCTATATAAGTTGCAGATTTGTGGTGGTGCGTTTTAAAGGATAAATGGGCAATGCATGGGGTTAGCTATATCATACTCCGTAAAAAAAGGCCCCCTCTAAGAACGCTACAAATATCTTTTCAGATTAAATTTTTTCACTTTCCACATAATATTTTTTTGTGTGTGGCTTGCTAGGGTCCTGCTTTGCTTGAAGCGTGCCTTACGGATTGCAAATGCTGCTCAGCAAATGTCAAGTGCATCCCGAGGCAGCAGTGGATCAGTGACACTGTTCATTGAAATCCTGAACAAGTACGAGAACATGCACATTCATTCCTGTAAGTTAACAAATATTTAAATGGGTTGACTGAAGTGTGTATGTTTGATATTATTATTAGGTATCTATATTTCTTTGAGAAGGGGGTCCCGGAGGTCACAGTGGCTCTTGTCCAGAGCCTGATTGAACTGATTACAAATGAAATGCATAGTGAAAACACACCATTGTCATCATCATCAGATCAGTCTGCAGATGCTTTCTTTGCAAGCACGCTGCGATATATCCAGTTCCAGAAGGATAAAGGTGGAGCTGTTGGTGAAAAATACGAGGCAATCAAATCTTGATTCACCTCCTCAATGAATCACCATCTAAAAAGCTGCCCTGCCTGCCTACAGTGTCTTGAGTATTCCCTATTTTTGCCAAGGTCTTGCGTACATGCAGATTTTCTAGGTTAGGCATTGAGCATCATTCTAGTTTTTTCCTAGCCCTCATTCCCAGCCTTTTTTTCTACTTTTGTTCTGGTTTAGAGATTTAGACTCAAAAGTGACATTGTGAATTAACATATAGAACAAATTTTTTCATGTGTATTACAATCAGTGATCAGTATGATGAAAGGACATGGCGTGTAGTAGGTGCAAGGAAAATATTAGGAAAATACTCAACAAATTGTTTTATAGTCGAAATGCCCAGGTTGATAAAGTAAGCATTTAATTGATTGGATATCTTCTATGATGCTAGGGGATTGCTAGGTTTAACATTTTCAATACTTTCAAAAACGTACCGACACTTTTCGCGCAGATGGATCATGGATGTCTTCCCTACTTCTGTTATCTTGATTCTTTTTTACCACATACAAGTAAACTATTTCACTTATAGCCACAGGCTGGGACCGGGATTGAGACCAGACCGCGGGAAATGGTCTCAATCCCAAGCCCACATTTTGGGAATGGGACTGGCTGGTCAGGATCCTAGTCCTATTTGTGTTAGAACTATTGAGAAGCATTATGTTTACATACGCACGCTGACACGCGTATTATATTAGGGAGCATATCAAGTGAGAAGTGTTTTTTCGGCCGAAAACTGCAAAGTAATTTTAATATTGTAAAAGTTATACTACGTATATTTTACTTTATAAGCTACATTTAACGAATTATTAAACCGGAAAAGTGTCTTAAATGCGTTTATGACTCACTAAAAATAAAAAATATATTACATACTTCTTCCGTTCTTTAATGGTTGCAACATTGTGCTTTTTGCACTATTCACATACCTTACTTTGATTACGATTATCTACTAAAATATATAATCAAATTATTATGTATGAAATGTTGTTAATGTTTATAATGCGAATTCTATTAATGTGAATTTTCAAGATATTAACTTTTATAATGTTAACTAATACATAATTAAATATATTTATCGTCAAAGTTGCGTTTGCAAACGTGAAAGTCAAATTGTTGTAACTATTAAAGAACGGAGGATAATGTATTTTTTGGGTACAACGAAAAATAATATACTACGCATATGATATCAAGTTTTATTCGCATATGATTTTATACTAGTATAAAATCGATTTGGGTACTTGTTTATGCTTAATCGATTTATCACATAAAGCTATACTTTTGATAAAAGTTACTACGAATTTATTTGACTTTATAAGTTCAATTTACCGAATTTAAAGTTAATTAAAAAATAATTGTCTCGAATGCATCTGTGGGTCAACAAATATGACAATGATTGATTATCAAGTGCTACTACTTATTTTTTATCGTAGTTTCATAGTTTTCTCACACTTCCACAATTTATCACCATTAGTTTAAAAATGATATAGTTCAATGTTCGAGGAAGGAAGAAATGATAAAAGGTCATTTTTCACGTCATAGAACTAAAGAAAATAATGTGAATAACATGTCAATATTCAGTAAAAAAGGATAATTATTTTGCATTGGAAAAATAAAAATGTAAAATAAAAGCAAAATTAATCTAGGGCGGCAGGGAAAAAATTAAAACTATCCGTAGTAGCAAAGAGAAGTTAATTAACATGTTAATTAGAAAAGGGTGGGGGAATCGACCCACCAAAGCTGAAGGGCTCCTGCTATTGTTTGGTTATTAAGTTAGTATATAATACATATTCATTTCTTTTGAGACGGGGCTCTACATACAAATATACATATATATCTACAGAGTTACCGCTGACAAACGGGTAAGGGCCGACACGCCCCTACCCATTAAAGTAACTAATTTTACTTGTCTGATTTATCACTTGGCTTGAAGTTGGTAAAGTCCACCGAGATGGATGTAATATTATACGTATAGTAGTACTTCACTACTCACTAGTATGCCACGTATGTACCCTCATCGATGCACATACGGTATATGTAACAACTTTTGTTCGCCAGGAAAAAGAACATTAATAGCACTAGTCCACAAACCAGAAACGTAACAGAAGATTATTATATTATACGGAATAGTAATGGTAATACCTTTCGTGATCCATCTTAATTACAAATCATATTTATGTTCTTAACCCCTTAATTAATACAACATCATGCTCCGTATTTAATTTATTAGTGCCTATAATAATCTAGATTAGACGTTAAGTAACATAAATGGCCAGGAAAGAATATAGATCGATTTGAACGCAGGTGAGAAAAGCTAGAGAGCCAAGTTGGAATCTGATGCACGCCTCTTGTACGTACGTACTCATTATATATATATAAAGAAAGTTGTTTTGAATCATCTATCATTAAATTCGATCGTAACAGTCCAATATTTTTTATTTCTCTTGGGGAAGTCTTTCTAATTACCTCCTCCATTACTTCTGATCTCCATATACTATGGGCTTATTATGGGCTTTGACCACCCATCTTCATGCATTTGCAGGGTAATTAATAATTATTTAAAGTGAACATGCGTTTAAAAAAACTATTGTTATTTTCCTCTTCTCAATTTCTCACTCCACAGTTTACAATTCATAATGCAGGCCTGCTACCATGTTCATCTATCCTCTGTAAGTGGCATGCCCCAAGTAAATTCATTTTTGACATTTTAATCTCCTCTTGCTAGCTATTTTAAAATCAGCTCTTTAAATTCAATGCTCCATTTTTTTCCAATAACACTTGGCCTGCACGCCATTTATTGAATAAAAGCTTATTTAGGGAAAAGAAAATCCATATTAGCCACAAAGTATTTTCCTTAAATGGAATGAAAATTAACTTAAAGCAGGGAAAAAAGAATACGGAGTAGTATATTTTTTTATGATAAATTGAGTATGACTTATAATCTTATATTATCAGCTAAAAATATTGAGTATCATGCAGTTTATTTCTTGCATATTTATCAGTTATTATTTAACTAAATAATTACTCCTTATATAAAACGCATACATCCATTTCACGTACGTACCCCCCCCCCCCCAAAAAAAAAAAAAAAAAAAATCAGATATGCATCCATTGTTGCTACGGAGAAGTCGTCGAAGCTGGACAGTGAGCAATGGCTCGCGTATTGGATAATGTTGGCTTTCCTATTTTTCATTGAAATGGTCTTCCGACCAATACTTGAATGGTAAGTTTACGAAATACTTAATTTGTATAACACTATTACTTAAATTTAATTTATAAACATGCAGTATCAAAATTAACTTCAGTTTGAATATCTTTTTTTTTATACAAATAAGAACAAGAATAGAAGTAGTATACTATATACCTCCTTTCCATTCATTTTAAGATCAGGGAATGTCAGATTATGAGGTCTATATTAAACCCCTTTATATTGGTATAAAATTAGAAATTATGAGTGAGGGTGTTGTTTGATTTTATTGACATTTTCATCACCTAAAGTTTGGATTCTAAGAAAAGCAAATTATTGGGGATTTGTTTTTTACTAATAAATGAAACTGGACATGCATGCATGCAGGATACCAATTTGGTATGATGTGAAGTTAGTATTGGTTGCGTGGATGGTTCTGCCTTACTTCAGGGGAGCCGCTTTCATATATGACAGGGTCGTTCGAGAACAAGTCATCCTCACATATGCATCAAGTCTGCTGCTGCAATTAAAGCAACACTTGGAAACCAAATCATCCTGATACATACATAGATTGATAATCCTGACGTACGACTAATCGTATAATGTAATCATTACTGATCGATTAATTTCACAAAAGAATGAAGTTAATTATATCCCATGTGCATAAGTAATTCCATTCCTACTTCCCAATTGGTTTAAATGTTGAATGCAATTTGGCCCTTTTTAATGTACAAACCATGATGGCGACCAGAAAGCCGTCTTTACCTCTTTAAGTTGGTGTGATTAGTGACTTCATAAAACAAATGTCTTGATAAAAAAACACTTAAATTGTGAAGAGTTCACTTTGCGCCTTTAAAATGATTTGCACAACTTTAGAACATAAGTCTGGATGGTTACAAAGTGATAAACAACTTAAATTCTTTACTTGGGTCAAGAGTTTAGTGATATTTGTCTTGAGAAAGATTTTATGGTTCAAATGAATTCATTAGAAGTGGGCACAGTCCTCAGCCCAAAAGACAGTCCTTTTGTTGATATGCGAAAGTAGTGTTTTTGCAAAGTCAAATCTTTATATAACACGCACACACATCACACATAAATGATCGGGTAGTTTATCGCTATCATAACCTAACAGTAAAAAAATGAAACTATAATGTGAGCTCTCAGATCTTGGGTGGTACTATGGTAGTTGATTGCCATTTCAATCTAGTGTTCTTTGTTAAGTTCGGAGTTCGGACAGCTGGATAGAAAAAAGTCAGGACTTGAACATAGATTTCCAAGAACAACCCTCAGGACTTGATCACTTGGACTTTTTCAACTCAGACCAGACCGACTTGAACATATCAGAGATCACACTAGACCAAATAAATACACAAAATCAGAAAAAACATTAAATGGCAGCAAAATGCACTTAATATAGGACCAGAGTACCAATGAATATGTCCTCAATCCATAATAGTGTGTGCAGCAAAAGCAAGATAGAACACGGTGTAAGGAAACAAGGTTGAATAGTGTAGGGTACAGAACAGATTGCTTAAAAATAAAGTGCAAAGTAGAATGTAAATTGTACAAACAGTTATGTAAGTTCTACATTCTCAATCTAGGGCTTGTGGGATTTGGGGATTTCGAAGGTGAGTGAATTGAGGTAAGGGCCGATATTGCCTTTTATTTACTTATTATTTCTACATTTAGATGAATATTTTACAAAGATAACTGCTCTTAATGCACCTTAAAGTACTTGACCGCGTTGGCCAGGTATGAAGCTAGCAACTGTGAGTTTGTTAGCTTGATTACCTTTTGAGCTCCCTATTGACCTTGCTGATTCGAGCCAGTCAGCTATGTCTACCGTAGGTTTCTTTACTTGTGGCCCTTTCCCATCTAGAACTACAAGAGGTAAACACAACCTAGTGTTTATTTTCATGCAGTTGATGGTGGCTCCTATATCATTATAAAAAGAAAGAATTTGATACTTTATACAGGAACTCAATGCACATCATAGTACTTTCACTATCCACCCCCCCACCCCCCCAAGAAAATGTCCTAATACCAGAAAGTGTAAACAAAATACTGCCTAATGACTCAACTTCTAAATAGGGCTGATGCAACACTTGGCCAACCGTTCAGACAATAACCTACAAATTGACTGCTAGAAAGCAACAAATTTAAAGGCGACATCACTACCCTTAATGTTTATCATTAAATCATAACAAAGAAAATAAAAATGGCCTAAAAGAGCGAACATCCCTGCAACATGGATACACCACACCTAGCCCCGCTGAAACTTAGGCCACTTACAGCATACGAGCTTTTCATCTGGCACGCACGCACCTCCTTCTTCCACTGAAATAAAGGAAAATGAAAAGGGGCTTGGGGGTATATAGATGATAGCGGCATTCATGGACCTATTTATGTGAATCACAGAATGGAGCAGCCCTTATGAGATTTTCCCTTCTTTTTCTTCTGCCTGGGTGGTTGGAGCACAACTTTAATGGCAGCATCAAACACTGCTTTCACATTCTGCAACAAAGAATAATCCGACCAAAGCTACAGTGATGATGGTCGACAAACAGCTTCAGTGAAAATACAACGTCGGAAGAAAACAAACCTGTTGTGTCTTTGAACTACATTCAATGTAAGCTAGGGCATCAATCAATTTCCTGAGCTCTTCTCCCTACATGGAAACCAAATAACATGACTAGAGGTCATAGATGTACATAATCTCCATCTCCATTTGATACAACTTAATGGCATTACCTGAGCAGTAGTAATTGGGACAGCACCAGGATGGTCTACAAAGAACTGGCTATCATCGCGAAGATCTGAGTACAATATATAGTAGGATTATAGTAAACAACAATAAGCAATCAAAGATCAAACAAAAATATGGAGTAAAGCTTGATTCCTTCAAGTACACTAAAATAGATCAAGGGCCTCATAATTTTTTTTACATTTTAATTTTTTTTAAAACTCCCTCCGTCCCTTATAGCTTTGACATCTTTCCCTTTTTGGATGTCTCAAAATTTTTGACACATCATTCCCTTTTCATCAATGAAATTGTGGTTCTTACTATTTCTCTATCCTCTGCACAAATCTCAATCACACAGTTTTTATTTTACAATTTCCTTTGTCGGTCAAACTTGGCAAAGTTTTGAGGGACAGAGAAAGTATTTTTTAAATTGTTATAACTTCAAATTTTTTGGTGAAGGATAATTGACATAAAAACAAATTAAGATTAAGGAAATCAAAAGGTATGATACTTTAAGTCATAAATTGGAAGTTTTCAGTCATTCCATCCTTAAACTGGTATGATACTTTAAGTCATAAATTGGAAGTTTTCAGTCATTCCATCCTTAAACTGATAGTTTTAATCTTAAATGTCCTTGATTTAGAGCTAACATGGCTTCCGGGTCTTGGATTGAAAACATGCTTAAACACATGAGCGGAGCTGGGGGGGATGCTAGGGCCTGGCCTACCCCAAATTAAAAAATTTCTTTTAATATTAGTGTAAAAATATGAGTTAAAATTTCTTCGAAAAAATCTTTGTACCAATCTAGCCCGGTTTGGTCCCCTAGACACCACATGAAGAAATGAAAATAAAAAGCTTCTCTGGTCAAAGAGGCATGTATATGAATTGTCAACAAATTTTGGTAATCTAAAGTGATATTGTATATCCACTTAACATGCCAAACAAACATATCTAATACTTAAAAGGAAAATCAGTAATGTATTTCTTACCAAGTTTTGTTCCAACAAGAACTATCGGAACACCAGGCGCATAATGCTTCAATTCAGGGATCCACTGGAAAGAGATTTATCAATGATCAAATTAAGTTTCAAGCACGATAGATAAACAGGAATTAAAGAGAGGAAGCTATACAACTTTATGCAGATATCAAGTCCTCACCTTTTTTGAAACATTTTCATAGCTGGCTTTACTAATGAGAGAAAATGCCAAAATGAAAACATCAGCTCCACGATAACTCAGTGGTCTTAATCTGTTATAGTCCTCCTGCCCTGTTATGAATAATAAGATTATACCTATATTAATAAGCCAAGTAGTTAAATTGCTACTCGGTAGTGACAAGGTCAGGGGGCCGAGTAGCGAGTAGGACTGATTGCTCGGTAATTACTCGGTCACACATTAATTAAATTTAAAATGCCTCAAATTCTAGTAATGTTGATCCTCACTAAATTTAAATTACTCGGTCACGCATGAATAATCCTAATAATGAAGTAGCATTACTAACTTCCAAGAAAATCAATAACCGAATAATACTTAATTCTGAACTTTTGTCTGAAACTAATCTTCACTGGGTTCAAGGTCGGCATTTTGCTCTTGATCCTCCATGTCCCTAAACCTAGACTGATTAATCTTATTTTTCCAATTATTAAAATACCTACTAATTATTCATAAATTCGATAATATCTTAACCAGTTTAACTTTATCAGATAAAAAATCAATTTACTGCTTGTCAATTAACTTGGCGAGTCAACTTTGTCACCGAGTAGAGAAAAACGCCGAGCACTCAGCAAGTTACTCGAAAAATGGAACAGTGCAAGTCAAAGTACTAATCAGCAAGGCCCAACACCGAGTTAGTGAGTACTCAACATGTACACGGAGATTAGATAACATAGATAAATAAGTATAAGACACTCTGTAAACCGAAATGTTCAAGAGCATAGGCACATGACTTCCCATCTGGTAAAACTAATTCAGCTCACTTATGCGGACTGCATAGATAAAATAGTCTACTTTTCATGTTTGGTAGATATTATGATTTATGGATAGCACAACAGTTCATACATTCACCGATTGAAGATGAAATTCAAACCAAATGCCTTTTAAAATAATTACCAGCAGTATCCCACAACCCAAGATTAATTGTAGCCCCATTGACAACCACATTGGCACTGAAATTGTCAAATACAGTGGGAACGTAATCCTGTAGAGCATTGTGAATAAAAGAAGTTACAATTGGAATCCAATTAGAATTGATCCCATGCAATAGTAATTCCATTAATCTTGCAGAAGAATTGTCGAACAATCTGCATTGAAATCCTAAGGAAATATTCCAAACCAGTACTTTATACTACTACTTGGACTCATCTTTTCATGTGTTTTTGAAAACTAAAAACATAACTTTAAATACCAGAAAAGCCTGTTTTATGTTTTTTGTTAACAAGTTTAAAATTTAGTATGATTAGTATAAATACAGACTACACTTTACTGACTTTAGTTAATTACTATTATACAACGTACAGGGGGGGCATTAGGGGGCTCTTTAATTAATCAATTCAAAACACTCCTCTCATAGTCGCTTGAATTGAGATGCAGGCGTTAGGGGGTATTATTTAATTATATATTGGTGAAGGAATAGAAATTTTATTTTTAGTCAGTTTTGTTGTCCTGCCCAACTGCATTTCGGAGATTATCAAAATTGGAAGTTCAAGATGGAAACATTTCACAGCTTTGTCAAATTACAGAGACCGCACAGCATACAGCTTTTCAGACTATGAAACGAAACCAATTAAACAAAACAAAAAACCATGGAAGCGGGGAGAAGAACAGAAAGGCGGGCGGTTGGATGAAATATGGAAGACGAACCGTGGGAAAAGTGTTGCTGGTGTAGGAAATCAAGAGGCATGTCTTGCCAACGGCGCCATCGCCCACCGTCACACACTTGATGAATCTGGACGCGCTCATTCCGAAGGCCTCAGATCTTCCACGACTTCAGAGTTCGATCAAAATATACGAATGCTATAAATTCCGATCGCGTCGCTAGTAGATGCACGGGAAAGAGAAGTGTCCAGAGAGAGAGAGAGAGCACGGGAAAGAGCAGTGTAAGGAGATGATATCCTATCCCTGTGTTCAGAGAGACAGAGAGAGTTGGCAAGACGGGAATGGTCGGTGGCCGACCTTTAGGGGCAAGTCAAAAAAGATTAAAAATAGTACTCGTACTCATTTTGGATACTCATTTGGACACCCTTATCTCGCCTAAATGAAATAATTCATTTAAGTGGGCTCATTTGAAGTTTTGAACTATTATAAAGGGTGAAGTACAAATGTCCCGCGCACGTTTATAACATCAGAATTGTGGGACTTGTGTTCAGATATTAGGTCCCGGTGGCCCCAATATCCCGCCACATGGACCATCAGCAGACATTCCGACACGGGGTACCTCCACGGGGTCGGCAGCACGGGCAGTGCCGTACGATCCATTATCCCCACTTGAGTTCTCTCCCCATTCCAGCAAACTATCCACAGCGGGATGATCCAAGACAGTTGGCGGGAAACACTAGAGTTGGCGAGAAGTGCATTTAATGCATTAGATATGGGAGATTTTATGGTTGAGGCTCATCCACTCAAGGCCGGCCACATCACCCAGTCATCAACTCACTTGTAGTATAAATACCAACATTTATTTCATTGTAAATGGTTAGCAACTTTGTACTCTTAGCACTATGCTAACTTCCCCGTTATAACTTGTAACTCTGCATAGAGGATCATCATTCTCGTTCGGCAATTGCTTTTGTAATCGTTCTATTGGCTGGAATAGAATTGGATTCACTTACTAGTTGTTTGTTCTTGCACTTTTAATTGCCTTAAAGGCTTACCTAAACATTCGCATAACCAAAACATTCTTATGAAGTCCAAAGCTGTGTTGGGCCTATGGATCCTAAGGAATAAACTTCGACATTGGCACCGTCTGTGGGAACTTTGAACTAAAAATCCCGAGCAAGCTCTCACACTAAGACACTCTTCAAGCATCAACAACTTCCTACTACAATGGCAGGGAGAGCAACAAACCAAACACAGGACACATGACCTATCTGAACGCCTGTAGGAGAGTTGAAGGTCTTGCACCCTCAACTCCAGGGAGCAGACTAGTAGTGGATGGGCAGACCCGAACAGAAAGGGGGATCTTACTGATTTGATCCCGAACGCGGTTTGCTGTGACCCCCACCTCATGAGGGAATTGGCGGATACTATGCGAGCGATGGCCGATCGGGAGTATGCTGAGCAAACCGTGTACACTGCCGAGACAGAACACATCTCCCCCTCACCAATCCGACAGATGCAACATTTTGATGAAAAGGACGGGGAGTCCGGAGCCCTATGGACCTCAGTATATTCTCGTGACCCATGACAGGCATGGATTCGAGGGGAAAGGTCGATCGGTAACCACAGAAGGGGAGCTAAAATATATAGGTCCCATACAGGGAGAAACACCATGGAAGAACAGACCCCGATAATGCCCCGCAACGGTCATCACGTGCGGGAGCCGACTCCCAACTGATGTCCCGATGGACGACACTTCCAGGGAAGGCACTGAGGAGGTCGGTAGCCACAAGAGTGGGCCAAGATCATAGGAATGCCCGAGATGGGGGTAATGCACTGCAGTCGATACACCTCCTCCTCCGGGCGAGACTGTAGGGGCTACGATCATGGAAAATCTCTAGAGGCAGATTGACGAGATGACCCGATAGCAAAGCAAAACCTCGACACAACCCCGTATTTTCCTTAATTCTCATTTCACCGCAGATATCATGGTCGCTGAGATCCCGAGGGACTGCAGGCCACTGATCAGCTTGATCTATAATGGGGTCGGGGACCCCAATCACACATAATGCACCCATATGCAGGTTGTTTTTCAGCAACCCCCGGGGGCATGCACAGAAGTGGTTCGTCCAGTTGCAGCCGAGATCCATCAGCAGTTTTGCCGAATTGTAAAGGCTTTTCTTGGCACAGTTTGCTTCGAGCGCCTCCCCCAAACGACACTTCAGATACCTCATGAGTTTGCTCTAGGGGTCGGGAGAATCACTTTTTAAATTCTTGATCAGGTTGAGGGATGAGACATTGAAGGCCGAACAGCTAACCGAATCCACCGACATCACTCTCTTCACCAATGCTCTCTAAACTGGGGAGCTTTATAGAGATCCAAAGAAAGATCCTGGTACCCGCTATGTAGAAGTCCTAGCCAGGGTCTGTAGATACGCCACCATTCGGGTTGAGGAACACAATGGCTACCTTCTAGCGGATGATCGTGATATTGTTCAAAGAAGTGCCAAGGGTCAACATGGAGGCCTACGTAGATGATATCCTGATCAAGAGCAACAAGAACCAAGAATGAGAGATGAGTACAGGATAGAAAGAAAAGAAAATGGGGTTATGTCTAAAATAATACTAAAAAAGAGCTATGGACAAAAAAGAGACATTTTTTTCTATTTTCCAAAAATGAGACTAAAAATGAGTTAGGAGACTATTATACCCTTATATTAATAGAATCTCACCCATTAGTGCTACAGTAACGCCACAGTGACCAACAACCTTATAGTGATCAAAATCCGTCAGTGACCAAAAATTATTAGTGACCAAAAATCCAAATCTCGCCAAGTGATAAACGTTCACCCGTCCAGTGACCAACGTCCGCCCATACAGTTACAATTACCCGACCCTTCCAGTTACAGTTACCCGACACGTCCAGTTACTGTTACCCAATCCATCTAGTTACAATTACCCGACAAGTCCTGTTACAGTTACCGACCCGTCCAGTTACAGTTACCAAACCTAACCAATTAAAATTATGTGATCTGATCAATTATAGTTACCAAACCCGTTGCAATTACACGGTTACAATTAGTCGACCCGATAAATTACCCAATACAACCCGTTACAATAACCCGGTTTGACCCGTTATATTGACACAGTTCGATCAATTACGATTACTCTGTTTAATAGTGACCACCGCTAAACACCACTGCCAGACACCACCACCGGCCGCCGCCGCCTTCAAATAACCGCCACATCAGTTACGCCACCTGCCCTCTTTGGCGGACAGCCACCCCCACCTGTCTCCCGCCCCAACTCCAACCCCTCACCAGCCTCCCCAGTCCCTGCTACCCCTGCCACTGTCTGCCCCGCCCTCTCCCATACTCCCAGTCCATAGCCTTGCACACAATCGTTGCCTCACCCCACCCTAGCCGCCGCACATCACTCCGGCTCGTAAGCTTGGTCGCTAGCCAACCCCAGCCCCAAACCACCAGGGTTCAGCCCCCAATCAGCCACCAACACACCACCAACACCTGTGACCCTAGTCTCTAGTCCACCGTCGTCGTCAGGCTCTATCCACATCCAATCGATGAACGACGTCGATTCAAACCACTTGCATCATCCAATCGCCAGTAATGGCGGCAATGGCTCCTCAATCGCGATGGGGAAACAGAGAAAAAGAGCTGATGGTTACAGACCTGCGGTGATGGTGGAAGACGATGGTGGTTGCGGCAATGGCAGGAGACGACAGTGGTCGCAGCGATGGTGGAGATGGTGGATGCGTCGATGTTTGTTGCAGCAAAGGTCAAATGCGGCGATGGAAGGGGAGAAGATCGACGCTCAAGCAGAGGGAGGTTAAATGTTTTGTAATTATATCAGGGTGTTTGAGTCCATTCACACATATTTGGTCTCTTTTCTGTCCTTATTTAAATTAGGTCTTATATTTGTCCAAGGGAAAGCCCAAGGTCTTCTTTCCGTCATTCTTTACCCGTACAAGGTCCATGGTTACACTAGAAGAATAGAGTTTATTGATTGATTGTAAATACAAGAGTTGAAAACAATTTATAGGCCTAGGCCTAACTTAATAAAGGAAAGAATAATTATGTGCAGGATCTTCTAATTAATACAAATCTCCTACTTGATTCTAGAAAATCAGATTATGATTAGGAGGAAATCAGATTATGATCAGGACAAATCTCATAATAATGAACTAAACATTCTAATATATCTACACTCCCCCTTAAGATGGTGAATGGATGTCTATCATTCCCAGCTTGCAAGTAAGTTCTCGAAATCGCTCTACTGGAAGCCCTTTGGTGAGCACATCAGCCAACAGAAGCTCCGAAGGAACATACTGTGTAGAAATAAGACCACTATCTAGTTTTTCCTTGATGAAGTGTCGGTCTATTTCTATGTGTTTTGTTCTATCATGTTGGACTGGATTATGAGCTATACTAATAGCAGATTTATTATCACATAAGAGTCTCATAGGAGCTTTAAACAGTATTTTCAAATATTCTAATATGATCTTCATCCATAATAATTCACAAACTCCTTGAGCCAAGGCCCTGAATTATGCTTCTGCGCTCGATCGTGCCACTACATTCTGCTCGTTACTCCTCCAAGTCACTAAATTTCCACCCAAGAACATGCAATAGCCAGTAGTAGACCTCCGGTCAATAATTGACCCTGCATAGTCTGCATCTGTATAGATCTCCATAGACAGATGTTCCTCCTTTTTGAATAGCAGTCCTCTCCCAGGTCTTGCCTTCAAATATTGCAAGATTTATTCACTGCTTGCAAGTGTCTTTCGTGCGGATCATGCATGAACTGACTAACAACACTAACAGGATATGCTTTATCAGGCCGTGTGTGAGATAGGTAAATGAGTTTTCCCACGAGTCTCTGATATTGAGTCTTCTCTACTTTTGGGCTCTCCTCATCACTCCCAATCCTGTGATTTTGCTCTATGGGTACTCCAGTGATTTTGCAGCCTAACTTACCAGTTTCTTTAAGAAGATCAAGGACATATTTTCTTTGGGAAATGAAAATGCCTTGTTTTGAGTACACCATTTCCATGCCTAGGAAATATTTGAGCTTTCCAAGGTCTTTCATTTCAAACTGAGCTGCCAACTCCTTTCTCAGAATCTGTTTTTCATATTCATCATTCCCTGAAATGATCATATCATCCTCATAGACTAACAAAAGAGTTAGTTTTCCATTTTCAGCGTGTTTTATAAAGAGGGTATGATCACCTTGGCTTTGTTTATACCCCAGTGATACCATGGCCTGAGTAAACCTTCCAAACCATGCTCGGGGTGATTGCTTGAGCCCGTAAAGGGCCTTCTTCAATCTGCAAACCATATTTCTCCCTGAAGTAGGGGCATACCCTGGCGGAATCTCCATATATACCTCTTCTTCTAAATCTCCATGCAAGAAAACATTTTTTTTACATAGAACTGCTGTAACTCCCAATCAAAGTGGTCTGCTAAGGATAAAATGATCCTTACTGTATTCACATTTGCTACAGGAGCAAATGTATCTTCATAATCAATCCCATAGGTCTGGGTGAAACCCTTTGCTACTAACCTCACCTTATACCTGTCAAGTGTACCATCAGATCGGTACTTTACTGTGTATATCCACCTGCAGCCTACTGTTTTTTTATTATTTGGTTTTTCAACCATCTCCCAAGTTTTATTCTTTTCTAGTGCATGCATCTCTTCATTCATGGCTTGAATCCAATCCTTATCTTTTAAAGCTTCTTGCACTGATGCAGGGACTCTAATAGAGTCAATAGTTGAAAGAAAACTCTGATGTTGGGCAGAAAGATTCTTAGTACACACAAATTGAGATATAGGGTACTGGGTGCAAGATCGTTTTTTCTTTCTCAACGCAATGGGCAGGTCATCGGGGTTTGGCTCACAATATTTATTAGGCTCGGAGTTAGGAGCAATTAAACAAGAATTATTAGGCTCAGGGTTGTGAGTAATTACCCCAGGGTTAGATGATTGGACTTGCTCATGGATTAGGACGGGTTTAGCTTTCCATTGGTACTTTATACAGTACCTGTCATCATTATTATTCACTGGTATTTGTTCAGAACCATTATCAGTAGCATCACTGTCCTTAGGGGCAGGACTAGGATGTGAATTCAAGGGTTCATTTATTAGAGGAAGAACAAAAAGCTCAGGGGACTCAACTTCCAGTCTACTCTCCCCCTGAACCTGAGAATTAGGATAAAAAGATTCGGTTTCCAAAAAAGTGACATCCATGGATATATAAACACGACGACTAGAAGGATGATAACATTTATACCCCTTTTTATTTGGTGCATATCCTATAAAGATACATTTAAGAGCCCTGGGGTCTAACTTACTTCAATGAGGACCATGAACATGAACAAATGCAGAACAACCAAAAACACGACCCTGGAGACTTGACATAGTGGGCACTGATGGGAAAAAATTGTTTATAAAATGTATAGGGCTAACACCAGATAAAACCCTAGATGGTAACCTATTGATTAAATAAGTAGCGGTCAACACAGCTTCTCCCCAATAAAACTTAGGAACATTCATTTGAAAGAGTAATGCGCTAGCGATTTCAAGAAGATGGCGGTTTTTCCGTTCAGCCACCCCGTTTTGTTGCGGGATGTCAACACAAGTCAATTCATGAACAACACCATTTTGTTTCAGAAAATCAGAAAAGTTCTGATTTAAATATTCTTTCCCATTGTCTGACCGTAACCGTTTAATAGGTTTTCCAAATTGGGTTTGAACCATGTGGAAAAAATTAACAAATAGTTGAAACACACCTCTGATTTATCTTTCATAAGAAAACCCATGTAATCCTAGAACAATCATCAATAAAAGTGACAAACCATTTTGCACCAGAAATATTTGAAATGGACGAAGATCCCCAAACATCAAAATGAACCAAATCAAAAGGTTGGGCACTTTTATTATTACTAGGAACAAAAGTTGAACGGTGATGTTTGGAAAATTGACATACATCACAGTGAAAAGACTCAACTGACAATTTTGTAAATAAATGGGGAAACATGGCCCGGACAACTCTAAAGGGATGATGCCCAAGACGTTTGTGATGCAACCATATTTGAGAGGAATTCCAAGATTCTGAACTCGCTTGATGACAAATACTTTCCTTATATGGCAGAGAGTATAACCCGTCCCATTCCTTAGCAATTCCAATCGTCTTCCCCGTGGCAAGATCCTGAAAAACACAATATTAATGGGAATGAAAGAAAGTTACTGCACAGTTTAAATCTTTGGTAAGCTTGTGGATAGACAAAAGATTTCTAGAGAGCCCTGGAATATGAAGGACATGCTTAAGGTGAAGAGATGAATTCACAATGGTGTTACCACATCCAGTAATGGGAGTTTGGGATCCATTAGCAACAGTGATATGGTGTTTGGTTGGTAAAGTGGAATATGAAGATAAATGTGAGAGGTGAGGTGTCATGTGATCTGTAGCACCAGAGTCAACAATCCAACTATGATCAGTACTTAAAGCATCAAAAGATAAGAAGGTAGAATTCTTACCAGTCATTGTTAGAGAACAATTACCAGAGGGTGTGCTCAAGGAGTCCATAAGTGCTCTTAGGCGCTCAAGTTCTGCTTTGCTAAGGCTCGGATATCTTCTGTGGATGAACTAGGTGGATTGCCTTCAATTTCCACATTAGAAACTTTGTGATTTGCACGTCTCTGAAAAATATTTTTGGCCCCGCTTATACGTCCAAGGACTTTATCCCTTCCATGCAGTTTGAAACACGTGTCCTTTGTATGACCAGATTTTTTACAATAACTGCACAATCGGTCTTCACGATTGGACTTCAAAAAAGGGCCTCCCAAAGTGGATCCTTGTATGGAACCCTTTCCGGTGGCTAAGGCTGAACCATCAATTGATTTCTCTTCCATCATCACTGACCTCCTACTTTCTTCACCACGAATAGTGTGAAAGACTTCCGAAAGAGATGGCGGTTTCTTATTACCCAAAATTTGAACCCGAATGGGATCAAATTTAGAGTTGAGCCCAGAGAGAAACTTAAATATACGTGTTCTTTCAATAAATTGGGTTTGTGCAGTAGAGTCTTCATCACACTTCATTGTCAAACTTTGATACTAATCTAATTCGATCCAGAGACCATTTAGAGTGCCATAATAGTCAGTTACAGAGAGAGTTCCCTGCTTGGTATTAAAGACTTTATTTTCCAATTCAAAACATGCTGAGAGATCTTGTTTCATGCAATATGTTTCTGCCAGATTCTTCCAAATCTCCCTAGCAATTGCAAAAAACATATAATTCCTACTAACCTTCGGAGTCATAGAGTGCCAAAACCAGGTCATAATGAGAGAATCCCCATCAACCCATGTTTCATAGTTTGGATCTGTCTCATCAAGGGCTTTGCCTTCGATGTGACTAATCCTTTTGCGTCCTCTAAGAGTGGTACGAACAAGCTGAGCCCATTGAAGGTAGTTGCGCCCATCTAACCGGTATGACCCTTGTAATATCGGGAGGTCATTGTGGGTCAAATGTGGGAGAGAGAGTTTTTTCTTCGAGATCAGGCATAGTATAGAAAGAAAATACTACACTAGTAAAGCGGTAGTATCAAAGAGGAAAAAACTCAGGAACAGAACCCAGAGCAGCCTTCTGGCAGTAATTTTGTGATAAAAAACCTTTTTTTTGTGTTTGCGTGCAGAAGCAGAGCCCCTAGAATTGGGAAGCTCTGATACCAAATAGAAGAATAGAGTTTATTGATTGATTGTAAATACAAGAGCTGAATACAATTTGTGACACCACACCCGAACGTCCTTGAAAACTTGATTTTAAAATTCAAAGTTTATGTATTGGATTTCTGATTCCCAAACGATTGTAAAACGATTAATGTTTTACGTAATTAATGATCGATTATTGTACTGTTCGAACTCGTATATAAGTATCGGGCCTTATTAATAAATAAAAGAGCCTAACATTATCTAAATATTAATACATAACGTTTCAAGACAAGTTGAGGAAGGGCGGGCGGCCCAGATATTATTTTGGGCTCAACCCGCTAGAATAGCAAGTATTCGAGAATGGCGTCGTAGGCCCACTCGGGGGCGACCCACACGGCTTGTAGCCTAATAATATGAATGGCAAATGTCAAAATAAGTGATAGGATGATTTGAGAAGAATACAAATGCCTATAACCCCATCTTTGGCATTATTGAGCTAAATAATGGGAGTAGGGTTTTTCTTCTATAATATTCATCATGTAAATTATTGGGATGATCATACACATATTGGAGATCAATAATATGATGTAGAGAGTTGACTTGTTCCAAATAAATTAGAATGAGTACAAAGAGACATCTTATGACAAAGAGATCAAAAGTGAGACCCACCCATGTCTAAAAACATCTCATGGAGACCATACCAATTCATTTCACTCCACACAACTTATCCACCCTTATTGAAGGGTCTTGGACACTCCCTTAAGCCCCTCATTCGAACTCCCAAGGATAAGGGAGAAAGAGAGAGCCACACAACCAAGAAAGCAAGAGGAAGGGGAAGCTGCCGCAGGTTCGTTTTCCAGTGCGTAAGGTTACTTGTTTGCTTCATATCTCGAGTTATACACATCCAAATAAGGCGTGCGAGATACCCACAGAAAGCTCTCAAGACGAGGAATCCGTGAAGGTCTGGTTTGCATCAATCGGAGTAGTGGAAAGCTTTCAAATCGTCCGAGCAAAACACAACCTCGCGGAATACGTTTTTGTATTCAAAGTAAGTTTGAATCCAAAACCTTCCTCTCTATTGTCTAAACCATATAAATGATTGAAGAACTATTATACACTGATTGAAGTGTATAAAATGTTATTATAAAGTGACTTTAATTGTTGGAAAAGTTAGATACTAATCTAGACAAAACCTTGAAAGGTTAGGGAACGATTTCGTCGGGAAACACCCGTTCTAGGGACTGTTTTTGTGTCTTCGGTTAGGAGTTGAACTAGCACTTTTAAGAGGCTGTTTAACACTCAATTCCAAGCAAGGAATCAGTCCTCAATCTTTCTTGGCCGAGGCTTTGGTCATTGGATCGAGAAGGAAAGTTTTAAAGCTCATTTGAGGTGAGGATGGCTGACTATATTGCTTATAATCTTTGGGTTAATTTCATAAGATTACCTAAAGTAATTAAATGTGATTTTCATGGATTATTAATGCCTAAATGAAAATATCATTGTTTGTGAATAGAAGATGCATAACATACGAATTTATGAGAAATTGTGTATGATGATGCATAATAAATGTGAAGGTATAATGATTGTATAAACCATGAATCTTTGTGATAAAATATACTTTTACTTCATGTATAGAAATCATGAATGGATAAAAGTGATATTTTTGATATTGAGATTAAATCGTATACGGATTAGAAAATCCATAGGAATGAGCCTTATAACTATGAGTTAAGGAGTTTGGCTGTTTGAAGATTTATGGATTAGTAATTAATTTACTAATCGGGAATGTTGTATAAAAAGTGATAGAACAAATCCTAAGGACTTGGATTGTGAAGGATGCACCTTAAGTAGTCTTATGAGATGCCTTAAGGTAGGAATGGGTAACCACTAAGTTACATTAGGAGTAGTCCTCATTGGCTACTCAAGATTGAGGGACTCTAGGCATAGAATTTGCTAGTGAGTTAGTATCGTGACTAGAGGAAGCCTCTAGCACGATTAAGAATGACTGGAGGAAGCCTCCAGCATTCGTGTAGGACGACTAGAGGAAGCCTCTAGCGTAATGTAGGATGACTAGAGGAAGCCTCTAGCATAATGTAATGTGACTGGAGGAAGCCTCCAGCACAAAGTATGTAAGGTGATTAGAGGAAGCCTCTAACACCGAATTTAGTGACTAGAGTAAGCCTCTAGCACGGCAAAACATGACTAGAGGAAGCCTCTAGCATGGTGAATTAATATAGATGGGCGTGGCTTGAAGTCACGGGGAAAGGGTTGAATGTTTTCAAAGTAAAACATGGGTCTTCGGGCCGACTACTTGACTTTATATATAAAGTAAGTATATTTTCAAATAGGGTAACCACGGGTTATGACCTATATTATATTATCACCCTATGTGAGGGTCTTGGAAATTGAAACTTTGATTATACTTAGTATAGTTGTCATTGTACTTGTCAAATGCTTCCAAGTACTGACCTCCCCTTCACGGGGGAGGCCACCTCACAGTTTCAGGTAGGAGTTGAGCTCGCTACAAATACTCGTTGCTTCAAGGGAGGATCCAGGAGGGAAGACGTGGTTCGTGCTTCCTCCGTTTCTGTTTTTAAAACAATTACATTAATGCTCATGGATATTATTTTTGAATAATTATTTGAGGGCTTGTATGCCCATGTTCGCCAAAGTGTGGCATAAACACTTTATTAAATGTTTCCGCTGCTTTAATTAATTATTTCACATTATGATTGTTTATGGATGTACTATTGTGAATGGTATTCAAGACGCCTTGTATGGTATGGATGAGTTGGACTGCGGTTGACTATTCGTACTGTACGGCGGGTTGTTGACGTGTCCGGTAGGTCCGGGGCGTGACAATTTAATTGGTATCAGAGCCTTAGTCCGTAAACTTCATAATGAAGCTTCAAAATCCCTTTTGAAAATGATTTTGAAAACCATGAGCATAAAAGTTTTGTACTTATAGAACTTTTGGTACTTGAGTTGCAAAGTCTCTAATTGTTAAGATGGTACCCTTAACAATTGGTATGACGGTGATTTGAGCCAAAAGATGTCTTTAAGTACCTATCCGTCACTTGACATTTGATACGAGCCTAATGGCTCATTCTAAACTTCTTTCAGAAATGGAACGCACCGGTAGAGTGACTCGACGGAACCCGACTGGCCAGGTGCTGGGAGGATCCCAACGTGGCAGTCAGGGGGGATCAAGAGAGTCTGGGGGACAGGGCCGAGCAGGCCACTCGCTGACCGTGAGTGACGGTCACGTGGAAACAATAGATGAGCACTATGAGTCCGAGGAGGATTCAACTTACCAACCGGGAACTGAGCCGGTTGACACCCCATATGATGGGGAACACGATGATGCTAGTGATGAGAGTGATGATAATGACGCTCTTGAACGGATTGAGGAATTGCTCCGGCAATACCAACAAGATCGCCAAAGGCGCCGGGCAAGGCGTGCTTTGGAAGGGGCTTCGAGGAGAGGAAGCCGCGCGACTCCTAGGGAGAGCATTGAACTCCGAGGAGGTCGAGGTGCCGAGGTTCCTATCATAAGGATCTCAAAGTACCTAAAGGAGGCAAGAGACTTGGGATGTAAACCGTTTGATGGAACGGGAGACATCTCCGTGGCGGCCGAGTGGATCAAGAGATTCAATGAAGCGGCCCTTGATATGCAGCTGCCACCCCATATGAAGATGAGAGTGGCAACAAGATTGCTAGAAGGAATGGCGTCCACGTGGTGGGACGGTGTCAAAGGGAAGTACGGTGAGGCGGTCACTTGGGAGAACTTCAGGCAAGAATTCTTTAGCCAATACTACTCCGACTTCGAGGTGAACTTGAAGAGGAGGGAGTACACGAATTTGACCCAAGGAGGGGAATGCACGGTGAAGGAACTTGAACACAAGTTCAGAAAGCTTGCTGAGTTCATACCGGAGTACATTTGTGATGAAAATCGGATGGTGAACCATTTCTGGGATGCCTTGGACCTTGACATACGTGAGAGGGCAACACAATTGCCTAATATGACATTTAGTCAAGTGGTGGAACAAGGTTTGAAGGGAGAGAAGGAGTGGGAAGAGAGGAAGCGAAGAAATGCCGAGGAGGCAAAGAAAAGAAAATGGGAGAACCATGGCCCCCAAGGTTCAAACAAGAAGATGAATCACGGGGGAGGAGGATCCTTCAGGGCACCCGCACCACCATCAAGGGGGAATTCCAACATGGGTGGGAAAAACTCGGGGTTACAAGCCTCGACGAAGCCTAAGTGCAGGAATTGCAAGAGAAATCACGAGGGCAAATGTCGTGATCCCCCACGGTGCTACCAATGCGGAGATACGGGGCACATAAGGCCCAATTGCCCTCAACTTGGTGGGGACCGGTCATCAGGACCAAGCAGTGCAACCACAGTGAGTAGAAACCGGGATGGGGCACCAAATGCAAGCGCGGGCCACGGCGGGGCAAGTACAAGCAACGCACCCTCCGTGAACCAAGGAAGAACTCAAGCGAGAGTGTACGCAATGACCGAGGCAGATGCTCGGGCTAATCCCGACTCCGTCGCAGGTAATACACTTATTTTGGGCATTTTTAGGCTTACTTTGATCATGTACGTCGTTGGGATTGAGTGCGGGCCACCCCGGGGCCAAACCGGGTGAGTTAGGCCAAATCAGGCTGGAAACAGCCACTGCCGGCCAGGCACGCCCGCAGGCACGCCGTGCGTGGCACCGTGCCTGGGAGGCAGTGGTCTCGCTGAGGAGTTCCGGCCAGGCACGGCCGCAGGCACGCCGTGCGTGGCACCGTGCCTGGAAGGCAGTGGCCATTCTGAGGAAATCCGGCCAGGCACGGCTGCAGGCACGCCGTGCGTGGCACCGTGCCTGGGAGGCAGTGGCCTCTTCGAGGAAATTCGGCCAGGCACGGCCGCAGGCACGCCGTGCGTGGCACCGTGCCTGGGAGGCAGTGGCTGGCAGGGAGACTCCTGTGCACGCACGGCCGTGCGTGCCACCCAGGCACGCCGTGCGTGGACCCCCGGCAACCGAAAACTCATTTTTTCGCTCCGTTCTTCTACGTTTGGACCCCCGATTGATTCCAAACAGTAGTATGAACCTAATAACCTCCTAATGATGTGTAAAAACATTAGAAAAGGTATCCCACATGACTATAAATGTAGGAACACTAAAGATTAATGGGAAGCATGCGCGAATCCTTATCGATACCGGAGCGCAACGCTCATTCGTAAGTGAGGCGTTCGCCGAGGGCTCAGAGATACAATCAATACCAATGACGCGAACTTTAGTGGTATCAACACCACTAAGGGAAGACGTTGAAAGAACCAAGTACTATCAGTCTTGTATGGTGGAAATCGGTGGCCAAACCTTGACGTGTGATTTCGTACCGCTGAGTATGATGGAGTTCGATGCAATCCTAGGGATGGATTGACTAGAAAAGCATCATGCTAGGGTAGATTGCGACACAAAGGTCTTGGGACTCGAAGGCAATGATGGGGATACCCTACGCTTCGAGGGGGACCGAGGCAAATCAAACAGCTGTATCATATCCGTTGTGAGAGCGAGAAGTATGATGAGAAAGGGATGTCACGCTTATCTAGCATAAGTGGTTGACAAGACCAAGGAGGAAACGAACATCGACGATGTGAGGGTGGTTTGTAAGTACCCGGATGTCTTCCCAAAGGACCTGCCGGGGCTTCCACCTGATAGGGAGATTGAATTTGTGATCGAGGTCGAGCCCGGCACCAAACCAATCTCCATACCGCCATACCGTATGGCACCCGCTGAACTTAACGAGTTGAAAATCCAATTGCAAGAGCTTTTGGATAATGGTTTCATTAGACCAAGCCACTCCCCGTGGGGAGCACCGGTTCTTTTTGTGAAAAAGAAAGATGGGACACTTCGAATGTGCATTGACTATTGTCAACTGAACAAGGTCACAATCAAGAATAGGTATCCTTTGCCTAGGATTGACGACTTGTTTGATCAACTACGAGGAACAACTGTGTTTTCAAAGATTGACTTGAGGTCGGGGTACCATCAATCGAAGATTAAGGAGGATGACATACCAAGGAGTGCTTCCCGCAGAAGGTATGGGCACTTTGAGTTCCTTGTTATGTCGTTTGGGTTAACAAACGCCCCAGCAGCAGTCATGGACTTGATGAACCGAGTATTCCATAAATACTTGGATCGATTCGTGATTGTGTTCATAGATGACATTTTGATTTACTCAAAGAGTAAGGAAGAGCATGAAGAGCACTTGATACTCGTTCTTGAGACACTACGGGAGAAGCAACTTTATGCCAAATTTTCTAAATGTGAATTTTGGCTAAAGGAAATTGGCTTCCTCGGGCATGTAGTTTCAGGATCGGGAATTGCTGTTGATAATAAGAAGATAGGGGCCATTACCGAATGGGAGAGACCAAAGAACGTCAAGGAAATTCGTGGTTCCCTTGGGTTAGCAGGCTACTACAGGAAGTTCGTGGAGAAACTCTCCGTTTTGGCATCACCATTGACAAAGCTCACTCTTAAAGGAGCTAAGTTTGTATGGGATGACAAATGTGAGAAGGAGTTCATTGAACTAAAGGAGAGATTGACCGAGGCACCGGTACTTGCATTACCCAAACAGGGTATGGGGTACGATGTCTATAGTGACGCGAGCATCCAAGGGCTTGGATGGGTGTTGATGCAGGAGGGGAGGGTAAATGCCTATGCTTCACGACAGTTGAAGAAGCAGGAGGTGAATTACCCTACCCATGATCTAGAGCTGGGAGCAGTGGTGTTTGCACTGAAAATTTGGAGACATTATCTCTACGGAGAGACATGTCACATATATACTGATCATAAGAGCTTGAAGTATGTGTTTACTCAGAAAGAGTTAAAACATGAGACAGAGAGGGTGGATGGAGTTGATAAAGGACTACCATCTAGTTATTGAGTACCATCCAGGTAAGGCAAACGTTGTAGCAGATGCCCTCAGTCAGAAGAGTTGTCTGGGGCATTGTCGACTTGTTTGAGGGCATTGAGGGGAACTACGCTGTGCAACCAATCAAGGTCACCAATAGAAAAGTGAAGAAACTGAGGAGCAAAGAGGTCCCAATGGTTAAAGTACTTTGGAAGAGCGATCAGGTCGAAGGGGAGACATGGGAAACAGAGGCTTGATGAGGAAGCAGTATGCTTTCCTATTCGAGTAGAGCTGTGAATTTCGGGGACGAAATTCCTGTTAAGGGGGGGTGAACTTGTGACACCACACCCGAACGTCCTTGAAAACTTGATTTTAAAATTCAAAGTTTATGTATTGGATTTCTGATTCCCAAACGATTGTAAAACGATTAATGTTTTACGTAATTAATGATCGATTATTGTACTGTTCGAACTCGTATATAAGTATCGGGCCTTATTAATAAATAAAAGAGCCTAACATTATCTAAATATTAATACATAACTTTTCAAGACAAGTTGAGGAAGGGCGGGCGGCCCAGATATTATTTTGGGCTCAACCCGCTAGAATAGCAAGTATTCGAGAATGGCGTCGTAGGCCCACTCGGGGGCGACCCACACGGCTTGTAGCCTAATAATATGAATGGCAAATGTCAAAATAAGTGATAGGATGATTTGAGAAGAATACAAATGCCTATAACCCCATCTTTGGCATTATTGAGCTAAATAATGGGAGTAGGGTTTTTCTTCTATAATATTCATCATGTAAATTATTGGGATGATCATACACATATTGGAGATCAATAATATGATGTAGAGAGTTGACTTGTTCCAAATAAATTAGAATGAGTACAAAGAGACATCTTATGACAAAGAGATCAAAAGTGAGACCCACCCATGTCTAAAAACATCTCATGGAGACCATACCAATTCATTTCACTCCACACAACTTATCCACCCTTATTGAAGGGTCTTGGACACTCCCTTAAGCCCCTCATTCGAACTCCCAAGGATAAGGGAGAAAGAGAGAGCCACACAACCAAGAAAGCAAGAGGAAGGGGAAGCTGCCGCAGGTTCGTTTTCCAGTGCGTAAGGTTACTTGTTTGCTTCATATCTCGAGTTATACACATCCAAATAAGGCGTGCGAGATACCCACAGAAAGCTCTCAAGACGAGGAATCCGTGAAGGTCTGGTTTGCATCAATCGGAGTAGTGGAAAGCTTTCAAATCGTCCGAGCAAAACACAACCTCGCGGAATACGTTTTTGTATTCAAAGTAAGTTTGAATCCAAAACCTTCCTCTCTATTGTCTAAACCATATAAATGATTGAAGAACTATTATACACTGATTGAAGTGTATAAAATGTTATTATAAAGTGACTTTAATTGTTGGAAAAGTTAGATACTAATCTAGACAAAACCTTGAAAGGTTAGGGAACGATTTCGTCGGGAAACACCCGTTCTAGGGACTGTTTTTGTGTCTTCGGTTAGGAGTTGAACTAGCACTTTGAAGAGGCTGTTTAACACTCAATTCCAAGCAAGGAATCAGTCCTCAATCTTTCTTGGCCGAGGCTTTGGTCATTGGATCGAGAAGGAAAGTTTTAAAGCTCATTTGAGGTGAGGATGGCTGACTATATTGCTTATAATCTTTGGGTTAATTTCATAAGATTACCTAAAGTAATTAAATGTGATTTTCATGGATTATTAATGCCTAAATGAAAATATCATTGTTTGTGAATAGAAGATGCATAACATACGAATTTATGAGAAATTGTGTATGATGATGCATAATAAATGTGAAGGTATAATGATTGTATAAACCATGAATCTTTGTGATAAAATATACTTTTACTTCATGTATAGAAATCATGAATGGATAAAAGTGATATTTTTGATATTGAGATTAAATCGTATACGGATTAGAAAATCCATAGGAATGAGCCTTATAACTATGAGTTAAGGAGTTTGGCTGTTTGAAGATTTATGGATTAGTAATTAATTTACTAATCGGGAATGTTGTATAAAAAGTGATAGAACAAATCCTAAGGACTTGGATTGTGAAGGATGCACCTTAAGTAGTCTTATGAGATGCCTTAAGGTAGGAATGGGTAACCACTAAGTTACATTAGGAGTAGGCCTCATTGGCTACTCAAGATTGAGGGACTCTAGGCATAGAATTTGCTAGTGAGTTAGTATCGTGACTAGAGGAAGCCTCTAGCACGATTAAGAATGACTGGAGGAAGCCTCCAGCATTCGTGTAGGACGACTAGAGGAAGCCTCTAGCGTAATGTAGGATGACTAGAGGAAGCCTCTAGCATAATGTAATGTGACTGGAGGAAGCCTCCAGCACAAAGTATGTAAGGTGATTAGAGGAAGCCTCTAACACCGAATTTAGTGACTAGAGTAAGCCTCTAGCACGGCAAAACATGACTAGAGGAAGCCTCTAGCATGGTGAATTAATATAGATGGGCGTGGCTTGAAGTCACGGGGAAAGGGTTGAATGTTTTCAAAGTAAAACATGGGTCTTCGGGCCGACTACTTGACTTTATATATAAAGTAAGTATATTTTCAAATAGGGTAACCACGGGTTATGACCTATATTATATTATCACCCTATGTGAGGGTCTTGGAAATTGAAACTTTGATTATACTTAGTATAGTTGTCATTGTACTTGTCAAATGCTTCCAAGTACTGACCTCCCCTTCACGGGGGAGGCCACCTCACAGTTTCAGGTAGGAGTTGAGCTCGCTACAAATACTCGTTGCTTCAAGGGAGGATCCAGGAGGGAAGACGTGGTTCGTGCTTCCTCCGTTTCTGTTTTTAAAACAATTACATTAATGCTCATGGATATTATTTTTGAATAATTATTTGAGGGCTTGTATGCCCATGTTCGCCAAAGTGTGGCATAAACACTTTATTAAATGTTTCCGCTGCTTTAATTAATTATTTCACATTATGATTGTTTATGGATGTACTATTGTGAATGGTATTCAAGACGCCTTGTATGGTATGGATGAGTTGGACTGCGGTTGACTATTCGTACTGTACGGCGGGTTGTTGACGTGTCCGGTAGGTCCGGGGCGTGACACAATTTATAGGCCTAGGCTAACTTAATAAAGGAAAGAATAATTATGTGCAGGATCTTCTAATTAATACAAATCTCCTACTTGATTCTAGGAAATCAGATTATGATTAGGAGGAAATCAGATTATGATCAGGACAAATATCATAATAATGAACTAAATATTTTAATATCTCTACAATTACCTTCGGGGCAGAGAGGAAAGTTCCCTCCTCGGCATCTTTAATAGTCATGGACGGTAGAATGAAATCATTCAAGAGGAAAGTCAGCCCCATATATCGTTTGCCGGGCAGCCAACGTTCTCCACGACCCATGCATGGGGTCGGCCAAGGTCATTGGGCAACGACGTTTGTGGGCAGTCTCCTACACGGCTTCATGATCCATCCCCATCAGGACATCAGTTTTGTCTTTTCTTTTTCTTTTGTTACCGCCGCCTAGGTTTGCTAGCCGGTTATCATCCGATCCATGTTTCGAAGATCACCACTAGGAGCTAAAAGGAAATCACTGATAAGTCCATTTTTGAACTTATTTTTCTTATCAAATTTAAGCGATTTTTGAATGAAAATAGAAAGAAAAGACACATTTTATATATTTTGGTTCAAGTTTCATGAAATCAGGTAAAAATCACATCCATAATATGTTTAGCGGGATTTCGGGTCAATTGAGCACAAAATGAGTCAATTTGAGTGACAAATGCATTTATACCGGAAGAAGCAAGCATTTTATCAAGGTGATTCAGAAGACAAAAATGAAGAGCAGGAAAAGCCGCATCTGCCAGACAAAAATAGCAGAAGGCGCCCAAATAGGCGCCCAAAATGGAGGCCTTCGCGGCCGCCTACGGGAAAAATCAGAAGTCAACCTCGCTTTGACTCGGGACCAGGAAAAGACCGAAGGCTACCGACACTGGACAGAAGGCGGCCGCCTACGGTGGCCGCCTGCGGCACAAGGGGACGAAACCAACCACCGGTCGGCCAGACAGGACGGCAGGCGGCCAGACAGGACGGCAGGCGGCCGCCTGCTGGACCGCCTGCGGCGGCCGGGATCCGCCGGGATCCGATTTGACCATGAAAAGACGGCAGGCGGCCGACGTGTGGCGGAAGGCGGCCGCCCTCTGTGGCCGCCTACGGCTGACGGGGACCGGCCACCGACCGCTGTCGGCGACGAGGACGGCAGGCGGCCGGAGAGAGGCGGAAGGCGGCCGCCTGTTTGGCCGCCTTCGGGGAAATTTCTGCTATAAATTGCCCGATTTTTCCTCAACTCAAACACACCAATTTCAAGCCCAAATCAGATCAAAAAGGGCGTCTTCTTCCTCCTCAAGGCTCGGATTTCCACCATTGTTGCACCTTCAACTTCAATCTTTCATATCTTTCTCATTTTAGCTCCAAATTGTGAGTTCTTTATATGTATTTTCATCCTTTCAATGAGTAGAATCTGAATCTGTACTTAGTTTTTTCTATCTGTGCTTCTAAAATTTCCAGAAAATTATTCAACTATTTCGCATTTTCGTCTTAAATTTGAATAAAATAGTTGTTGACATTAAATCCATTCCAATTAATTATATAGTTGTTTACTAGCCTCAAGGTAGTTATTTATCAAAACAAAGTTAATTTTTACGAAGTAGAAGTAAATTTTAATTAATTCCGGCATTTAGTTGTTATTATTGCATAAATTAAATTAAATACTCAAAAAAGGAAAAAAAATTAGTTTCTGTCCTAATTCCAGTTAAATTAACAGTAATATCACTCCTAGTATTCAATATAAAATTTAGAACGAAATTAAAATAATTTTAGTTGCTTTTTGTATTTTCTAGTTAATATTGGGAAAATTATCAATTAGTTGTTAAAATTGGATTTTAGGTTATAAAATTCGGGAAAAATTCCAGAAGGTTATATTTTAGTTCTTACAAGTTTATTGTTCCAGAATATAATTTTTGTTTAATTTTTGCTATCATACATGTTTAATTCCTTGTTAATGTTGAATTTATTCATTGTATTGTTAATTGCAAAAATGATGATGAGTAGCTAAATTTGTTAGGGCATGAATTGAGAAAAGGAATATGGATTGACTTGTTGACCTAAAATTAGGGGTTAAGATTAATAAATTGGACTAGTTGTTTGAAACGATGAAATAGTAATTAATAATAGTTAGCCATTTTCATTAATTAAATTCTTGGAAAATTAATTCTAACTTGTCTATGAGATTAGAAATTAATTTGAGCCAACCATATTTGAGCACATTAATAAGGCCTAGAAATAGGATAATTTAATGAAAGGGATTTACATCTTGTCTATGAGAGATAAATTCAATTGCTAAAATAAAGAGTTTAACTAGTTAATGAATTTGGCTATTTTTATTAATTAAAATATTGGAGAATTATTTCTACCTTGTCTATGGGTTTAGAAAATAATTTAAGCCAACCATTTTTGAACACATTAATGACACCTAGAAATAGGATAAATTAATGAAGATAGTTTCTATTCTTGTCTATGAGGAAAGAAATTATTAGTCCAATTTTAGTTTTAATTTCCCTAATTACTAGATCCAAGAATATATCCATTTCTAATTACTCAATTCATTGCCCTTATTTGCACCAATCCATTTAAGTTTAATATTATATTTTTTCCTTTAGTCTATTTTTGAGCCATCATTAGTATTTGCACAATTAAATTTACTTTCTTTTCCAAAAAGTAGTTTAGAAAATCAATCAAAAGTTTTAATTTGGAAAGCTTCCAATAATTTGCGATAACCTGTGACTGGACTTAAAATCAAGAAGCTCCTCCGCCATTCCTCGAGAGACACGATACTCGGGGAAAAACCGAAAGGTTAGACTCCGTTTTACTACAACGCCGCGAAAGCGGTTATCAAATGGCGCCGTTGCCGGGGAATGGCACGGTGATTTCTTGATTTTGATTTTAGCATGGGCGAATTCAAGTTAGGGAGACTTTCTTTTTCTTTTTTGTTTTGTTCTCACGTGTTTGCTTGAGATTTCCTCATGGATTACTCAAGTGAACACTTTAATTCTCAACCACCATATCACTATCCATACTATGAACAACAATCTTTTCAAAATAATCAAAATGAAGGATACTATGGACAAGGTTATGAGGATAACAATCAATGGTGCGAAAATCCACCTTTGGGGTATGGAGATTACCAATTTCAAGATAATTATTTCCACCAAGGGCAAGACTTTGAAGGCTGTGATGATTTCTCCTATCAAGGTAATTATCATGATGATTCTAATTATCATGAAAATTACCAAGAAAGGCTAGAAAATCATTACACCAGCACAAACGAGTACTCCTACGAGGGTAACTCTGGAATTTCACCTTATCCCCAACACGAACTCGAAGAGTTAAAATCGTCCTTACTCGATTTTGTGGAAGACTTAAGAAAGACAAGGATTGAACTAGCATCTCAGGATGAGAGTATCAAGGAATTGTTTGAAAAAATCATTTATGACAATGACCACAAAGTTCAACAGGAGACATACGAGGAAGGTGCTAAATCTGAGGAGGAGGTTGCGGTAACCATGGGCGAGATGGTTGAAACTCTTCTCACCCCTATTTCTTTTGAGCCTCTCATTGCTATTGAGAGAGAGCCTATCCTCGTAGAACTTAATTCTCAAGAGCCCCATATGAAAGTGCCCAATGAGGTTGATGAAGAAACCATAGATGATGAGATACTTTGTGACAAGGAACCTACCCTACCATCTATGGTTGACCTCTCATTTAAGGAGTGCCACAAAGATAGCCTTGGTGAAGATTTTGATCCTACACAAGCCCAAGCACCTGTTGAAATAGTTAATGACACTTGTGATGTGAAGGAAACAATGTCCGATGATGCCTTTTTTGATTCTCTACTTGAGCATGATGAGCATAGTTGTGCTAGGCAAAGATCTGTTTGCCTAGATGATATTTGTGGGGGTAGTGAGTTAGGAAGTTGGGATGCATTCTTAGAAAGTGACACAGAGTCTAAACTTTGTGATTTTCATGTTGAGGGCATAGATGAAGAAGAGAAAACCCATCAAGAGGAGTATGCAATCTCTATTCAAGCTGCTTCTACCTTGAAGGCTCATTATGAGCGGTTGGAGACACCAGAGGCACCTGATCCTGAAATACTTGTTGATTATACTAATGAGAGTGATGCAGGATATGTGCTAATTCCTTGTTCGAACGATGTGTTCTTTGAAGATTATATCACATTTTGGTGGTCACGAGAGTTCGAGGGTCTACGCCATCTAACGGCATACCTGGAGGATAAGGTGGAAGCACTAATGATGAGTGCCCCACAATTGACATGCATAGCTGAGAGTTCTCTCTCAAACGTCAAGCTAGTGACGTTAAAGAAGCGCTTCTTGGGAGGCAACCCATGTTTTTCATAACATTGTTTGTTTGTTTTGTGTGTTTGCAGGGTGTGCTTCAATGTTGATGAAATAAGAGTTTGGCTTAGGCCTTACGGGAGGACACGGGTGATGCTTAGTTTTCTTCCTTAACATTTTATTGTGTTTATTTGTTTATTTAGGTTGGACATTGTGCTGCTCTTTTGACTTAAATGGGGTCTTACAAACTGACTATGAATGATGTAATGATTTTTATTCCTGTTTCATTATTCCTCTTCACAAAATCTTTTCAAAACTCAAGTGTGAGGAAAGAACCAAAAAAAAAAATGTGTGTCTTTATTTCAAGGTTTTGTGCCTTAAAAGAAGACCTCGAGGGCGAGGTCTAGCTCAAGTGTGAGGAGGTTGCGTTTTACACTCAAAAGTTAAAACCTTGTTTTAGAACAATCTTTTTACTATTTTTTTGATATGAAACATTAACTTTTCAATTTTTTATCAAATCACAAAATACTTTAGATAATCACCCTTATTATAAGAATTTACTATTATTATTATTTTTGAAAACTTAAAATTGTTATGGGTTTTTGGTTGCGAATGTAAAGGTCCGAATTTGTTTTAAATTGGACATTCATTTTATTCATTAAACAAAAATGTTACCATTAATAAACCTCTTCAAAACTCATTGTTATAGGACAATTCCATCTCCGAAAAGGGGCTCTGTTTCATTCGTTAATCACAGTCTGTGAGAATGAAATATGCATTTACCATGGGATAACACCGCCAACAAGAGTGAAAAAGAGCAAAAAAAAAAATGGTGAACAAGATGAATGTCCAAATTAGAATAATGAAAATCTTGGGATAAGGAATTGATTGGTGGTTTAACATAATAAATAGTTTTTCTTAAGTAATACTAATTTTAAATTCTTGTATTTTGGGTGATTTTTCTAAAATGTTTAAAAATTGAAAATAAAAGATGAGGTTTTTGTTTCTACTTCTTTAAAATAGCAATTAGATTGTAATACAGTTAGGCTTTACCTTTTGAGTGTGTTTACAACTAATTCGTCGCTTGAGGACAAGCAACGCTTAAGTGTGAGGAGATTGATAAGTCCATTTTTGAACTTATTTTTCTTATCAAATTTAAGCGATTTTTGAATGAAAATAGAAAGAAAAGACACATTTTATATATTTTGGTTCAAGTTTCATGAAATCAGGTAAAAATCACATCCATAATATGTTTAGCGGGATTTCGGGTCAATTGAGCACAAAATGAGTCAATTTGAGTGACAAATGCATTTATACCGGAAGAAGCAAGCATTTTATCAAGGTGATTCAGAAGACAAAAATGAAGAGCAGGAAAAGCCGCATCTGCCAGACAAAAATAGCAGAAGGCGCCCAAATAGGCGCCCAAAATGGAGGCCTTCGCGGCCGCCTACGGGAAAAATCAGAAGTCAACCTCGCTTTGACTCGGGACCAGGAAAAGACCGAAGGCTACCGACACTGGACAGAAGGCGGCCGCCTACGGTGGCCGCCTGCGGCACAAGAGGACGAAACCAACCACCGGTCGGCCAGACAGGACGGCAGGCGGCCAGACAGGACGGCAGGCGGCCGCCTGCTGGACCGCCTGCGGCGGCCGGGATCCGCCGGGATCCGATTTGACCATGAAAAGACGGCAGGCGGCCGACGTGTGGCGGAAGGCGGCCGCCCTCTGTGGCCGCCTACGGCTGACGGGGACCGGCCACCGACCGCTGTCGGCGACGAGGACGGCAGGCGGCCGGAGAGAGGCGGAAGGCGGCCGCCTGTTTGGCCGCCTTCGGGGAAATTTCTGCTATAAATTGCCCGATTTTTCCTCAACTCAAACACACCAATTTCAAGCCCAAATCAGATCAAAAAGGGCGTCTTCTTCCTCCTCAAAGCTCGGATTTCCACCATTGTTGCACCTTCAACTTCAATCTTTCATACTATCGTATCTTTCTCATTTTAGCTCCAAATTGTGAGTTCTTTATATGTATTTTCATCCTTTCAATGAGTAGAATCTGAATCTGTACTTAGTTTTTTCTATCTGTGCTTCTAAAATTTCCAGAAAATTATTCAACTATTTCGCATTTTCGTCTTAAATTTGAATAAAATAGTTGTTGACATTAAATCCATTCCAATTAATTATATAGTTGTTTACTAGCCTCAAGGTAGTTATTTATCAAAACAAAGTTAATTTTTACGAAGTAGAAGTAAATTTTAATTAATTCCGGCATTTAGTTGTTATTATTGCATAAATTAAATTAAATACTCAAAAAAGGAAAAAAATTAGTTTCTGTCCTAATTCCAGTTAAATTAACAGTAATATCACTCCTAGTATTCAATATAAAATTTAGAACGAATTTAAAATAATTTTAGTTGCTTTTTGTATTTTCTAGTTAATATTGGGAAAATTATCAATTAGTTGTTAAAATTGGATTTTAGGTTATAAAATTCGGGAAAAATTCCAGAAGGTGATATTTTAGTTCTACAAGTTTATTTTGGAAGAATATTATTTTTGTTTAATTTTTGCTATTATACATGCTTAATTCCTTGTTAATGTTGAATTTATTCATTGTATTGTTAAATGAAAAAATGATGTTTATTAGCTAAATTTGTTTTGGGCATGAATTGACTAAAGGAATATGGATTGACTTGTTGACCGAAAATTAGGGATTAAAATTAATAATTTGGACTAGTTGTTTGAAATGATGAAATAGTAATTAATAATTGTTAGCCATATTCATTAATTAAATTCTTGGAAAATTATTTCTAACTTGTCTATGAGATTAGAAAATAATTTAAGCCAACCATATTCAAGCACATTAATAAGGCCTAGAAATAGGATAATTTTATGAAAGGGATTTACATCTTGTCTATGAGAGATAAATTCAATTGCTTAAATAATGAGTTTAACTAGTTAATGAATTCGGCTATTTTTATTAATTAAAATATTGGAGAATTATTTCTACCTTGTCTATGAGGTTAGAATTTAATTCAAGCCAACCATTTTTGAACACATTAATGACACCTAGAAATAGGATAAATTAATGAAAATAGTTTCTATTCTTGTCTATGAGGAAAGAAATTATTAGTCCAATTTTAGTTTTAATTTCCCTAATTACTAGATCCAAGAATATATCCATTTCTAATTACTCAATTCATTGCCCTTATTTGCACCAATCCATTTAAGTTTAATATTATATTTTTTCCTTTAGTCTATTTTTGAGCCATCATTAGTATTTGCACAATTAAATTTACTTTCTTTTCCAAAAAGTAGTTTAGAAAATCAATCAAAAGTTTTAATTTGGAAAGCTTCCAATAATTTGCGATAACCTGTGACTGGACTTAAAATCAAGAAGCTCCTCCGCCATTCCTCGAGAGACACGATACTCGGGGAAAAACCGAAAGGTTAGACTCCGTTTTACTACAACGCCGCGAAAGCGGTTATCAATCACAAAAAGAAATTAATACCAGGCAGCCTAAACATGGTAGGAACATGCAAGTGGCATGAATCTTCCCCGCATGAGAAGGACCGCCTAGGCCATGGCACTTGGGGGTTAGTCAAGAACTCCAAGATTTTGAGTGGTACCTATCCCAACAGAGATGAGACGATCGGGAGTTAGATACTCCATGATTTTGGAGGTTCCCCCCCTCTCCAAAGTAACTATCTCCTTCCCCGGCTCCCCGGAGATGAACGGTTCGGGCAACTTTGATGGACAAACATTCCATCTCCTCGGAATCAGACCTTCCGGAAAGGAAACAAAAAAAAACAGTCTTTACACCCTTTGATAGAATTCACATTGGCGGTGAAGAGGATCCATCTTGTACGGGCACTCATGCCTAACCTCATATTGATTCAGGAGGGCGACCAAGAAAGGGTAAAGCGGGAACCGAAGTCCGGCAACCACAGAAGAAGAAGTCAAGCGGATCGAGAATGAGATCGGGGATCCGTGCCTTGATCGCATGCATCAACTTTTGCCTCCTTACCCGAATGACATTAAGCTTGAGATTATGACGGGGAATCCCGTTCGAAGGACCGGATTTCGCAACTGTCGTATCATCACCGGATTTGGCCTCCTCATCGGAGTCGTTCCTGGCATCACAACCGGATGCATCTGTCGTGTCTTGGATGGCTGCATCGACGGCGTCCCCATGAACCGTCTTATCCATTTGCGGCTTTGAACAGATCGAGCTCTCCGTACTAGGGGACGAATCTTCAGACATAGAGCCAAATAGAGAATAGATCATAAAAGCAAAGGAGAAAAAGAAGACAAAAAGGCCGAAGGGTACCTGAAGAGAAGAACCGAACTAAGGTTTTTTTTAAAGAGAAGCAAGAGTAGTCTAGAGAGAGGAAGCAAAAATTCAGAAACCTGGAGAAAATGGCTAAGGCCCATATTTATAGGCCAAGATGTCGTTTCGCCGACCAACCAAAAGGCGACACATAGCGGGGAGCGTCTCTAAAAACACGTGTCGCATGGAGAGGAAAGGTTAGACCATCATTACTTGTGCCTAAGGAAACCAACTATATCATCAACCGGAAAACCTTCAAATCCTTGCATCGGGAATTCGCGATCAACTAGTCAAACGGTGTCCCCGAAAATGCCGAAACTCTTTAGCTCATAGAGCACATATGCCCGGGCCGCACGACCCTACGACCCAAAAAAACCAAGTATGGCATTCCGTCTAAATCCAGCAGGCGAATTACTACTGCCCGAACAGCTCGGGGTTTACAATTCTACTTTCTTACGTCCCACACACGCTTGGAACATCAGAATTGGGGGACTTATGTTGAGATATTAGGTCTCGGCCCAGTGCAGGCTCAATATCCCTAAGAAGCCCAAGATCTCACATGGACCATCAGCAGATATTCTGGCACAAGATACTCGCACGAGGTCGGCCTCACGGACAATGCTGTATGATCTATTATCCCCACTTGAGTTCTCTCCCCATTCTAGCAAGCTATCAATGGGTGGGACGACCCAAGGCAGTTGGCGGGAAACACCATAGTTGGCGCGAAGTGCATTTAATGCATTGGATATGGGAGATTTTATGGTTGGGGATCATCCACTCAGGACCGACCACGTCATCCAGTCACCTGCTCACTTGTAGTATAAATACCAGCATTTATTTCATTGTAAAGGGTTAACAATTTTGTACTCTTAGATTATAGTTCTCTCTAACTTCCACATGGATTGCTTTTGCTTTCATTCCAATGGTTGGTAAAATTGGAACAAATTCTGAATTTCGCTTCTTACTGGTGACTGGCGTCTGACAAAATCGAAAAGTTTCATGATTCCTTTTCGGTGGATGGCGAGGTCGTGACACATGTTTTCTTTCCCTTAACGACCATCATCATTACCCCCGGTGCCACAAAGGCTCCCACCAAGGTGAAGTATTTCTTTGTGTGCAAATAGCATATTGAGAAGATTTTGACTCCCCAACTAAAGTGGTGGTTGATGTGGCCTTTTATATGTGACAATTAGGGTAATCTTTTTCTCAAGAGGATCACGGGAATTTGTAGGGCTAGAGGGTACTATTATATTATTGATACGTGTACAAATAAGTACAACTATAGAATATTGTATGACTCCACGGTGGGGCTATGTGTGTTGATTTGACATTATGACCACTTATTTTTATAGTAATATCACATGCATAAGTCACATGATTTCAGTGGGATAAGATGAGACTATATAGATTAAAATAAGTCTTATTTTATTAACTTTTATAATAATAGTAATAATAATACGGAGTATGTTATTATTATTCCTATTACTATTATTTTTATTATTTTGTACGCAACATATAAGTGTAGTAACAGTAACATTTATTTGCCACAAATTGCAGCCAATGTGTCCAATACATACTTAGAGGGTAATTGTTTTTGTGGAGCGGGTCATGGTTTGAATTTGTGGTGAAATAGTAAAACATAAAGTCATATAAAGGATGTGTGGGTAGGTCAGGGAGTACAAAAAAAAGATATAAGCACTTTAATTGGTTTTTGAAGATGTTCCAAATAGGAGTAGCACATAATCAAAGTGTATAAACAAGAGTAGTTATATTTTATTCCCAAAATAAGCTTTTTATTCTATTAAAACTTTTAAAAGTATGAAACTCTATGATATGTAGACATTATCCTGACACCCTCAATAGCGGAAAGATGTGTAATTTCAAGGGCATTATGTCATAAAATCCAGCTCTATTACATCCTCTAACTATACAAAGGCTGACCAAATAAGACTGTCATATTCGGATATTCCTATAGAACCGATAACTAAAATACCTCTAAGTGAGCGGATTAATAGGCAAAAAAAAACATCATGACAATAATAAAAAGAAATAATGACTAAAGTAAGACCTTGGACTTTTAAGTAGACAAAAATAGGACCTGTTTTAAAATGGACAGAAATAGAACTAAAGGCCTAGCATATCTTCACGCCCATTTTCCATCTATCGTCCAATCCCCACACTGGCAATCAGCATATCGCCTTCTCAATCTTCTGGATGCCATTGTCAATTGCAAGAGGCAGGACTGCGGGAGAACGGATAGCTGATGGAGAGCAGCGACTGAGGGCGAGCGGCGACAGAAATTTTTTCTGGAGCGCGACGGAGATTTTTTCTGGAGCGGCGATGATCTGTCTTCTTATTCGTCATAAGGTCCGATTGTTCGAAGCATCCAGCGATGGCGACCATCGCAGACGGGCGAAGATGACTTGCGACTAGCAATGGCTGGAGAGGGGTGATGACGACTTGCAATGGCTGGCGACGAGTGACCATCGGAGATTGATGGCGAACGACGGTCCAGATCCAGCTTCTCCAGCGGCTAGGGTTGCGAAATGTGCTGGGCACGAGGTGTTGGGAGGGGGAGGGGTGGTGCAGGGGAGGGGCTTGTGCAAGGAAGGGAATGGTGCAGGGGAGGGGGCTGGTGCAGGGAAGGGGCTGGTGTAGGGGAGGGGTGGGGCAGGGCAGTGGCTAGTGTAGAGGTAGGGGAGGGGCTGCTGCAGGGGAGGGTGTAGGTGGGGGGCAGGGGCAGCAACGGCCGTCATTGGGCTGGGTGGTGCTCGGGCACGGTAGAGGTTAGTGATGGCGGCAGTCGGGGTGGTGGTGGGCGTGTTGGTCAATGGACACTAATAGGTTTGGTCACTAGTCGAATCGGTCATGATCACTAATTGGTTTCGTCACTCATTGAATTGATCATGGTAACTTGTCAAATTGGTCATGGTAACTGGACGGGTTGGTCACTGGTCGGATTGGTCATGGTCACTGGTCGCATTGGTCACTGGTCGGATTGGTCATTGATCGAGTCGGGTAACTGTAAATGGACGGATGAGGTAATTGTAACTGAACGGGTCAGGTAACTGTAACTGGACGGGTCGAGTAACTATAACTGGATGATTGATAAGTGTAACTGGATTACTGGACAGGTCGGGTAACTGTAACTGAACGATCGGGTTAGTGTAACTAGACTGACATATATTGGTCACTGGACGGGTTGACGTTGGTAAC
Organism: Cuscuta epithymum; assembly: GCA_945859915.1. Classification (NCBI taxonomy): domain Eukaryota; kingdom Viridiplantae; phylum Streptophyta; class Magnoliopsida; order Solanales; family Convolvulaceae; genus Cuscuta; species Cuscuta epithymum. Next base: position 5,002,656 of record CAMAPF010000059.1, read on the forward strand.
TATTTAGAATTTTTGGTCACTGGCGGATTTTTGGATTTTTTGTCACAAATGATTTTTGGTCACTGGCGGATTTTGGTCACTGTGGCGTTACTGTAGCACTAATGGGTGAGATTCTATTCAAATAAGGGTATAATAGTCTCCTAATCCATTTTTAGTCTCATTTTTGGAAAATAGAAAAAAAGATCTCTTTTTTGTCCATAGCTCTTTTTTTAGTATTATTTTAGACATAACCCCTAATAAAAATCTCAAATAGATTTTTTACCACCCAAAGTTTGTACCTTAAGATGGCTAGAATAACTGGTTAAATCCCATCCCAGTTTGAATCTCATTCCAATTCAAGGATTTTGACTTTAACATAGAATAGATACTATAATAAGTTAGAAAGCTTTGCAAAATAAATATGTGTGCGTTTATCCGATGCTATTAGTAATACTTGATATACACCCAAATTGTATTACAAGTTTACAACCATGTCAAGTACCCTGTTTTTTCTTCGTTTAATACTTTTTTGGTCAATTATAAATGTATTTAAGCAATACCGGTATGTATTGCTTTTGTATAATACGGAGTATTACTTGCCCTGCCTTTTCATCTTCTCTTCTTACGTTTCCCCGTCCTCAATACTCATTAGCCATACAATTTTATTCTTAAAATCCGTTGAAAGTCCACTGGAACGAGTAAAAATGAATGGACGGACACGGCATAGATGTGCTACTCACTGACTCCTATGTTAAGATTTCATTTTTCACTTACATTAATCAACTAATGATTACATCACGTTTCTCTAAAATTATTTAGATTGGTATTACTAATTACAGTTGACATATTTACAAACTGCAATAAAAGTTCATGACAATAATTTGTTATTTAAAGATTACTATTAAAATATAATGCGATTACGTTAATCACAGGAATATCAATGGTGTATTGGAGTCTTATTCTGGTGCAAATAGAGCATTTCTTACCAAGTACCCCTTCATAAATAAAAATGACTAGGCAACAAAAACGAGGTTATGGCAACACTCGCACAGTTCACCTAAAGATTGACTAAAAAATTATCAATCAAAAGCTGTTCTATATTGAAGAGGGAAAGAACCAAATTAAAGGAAACACTGCTGCCCTAAAAGTTTGACATTAATTAAATGATAAGAATAAAAGATAACCGAATGGCCCAAAAGAGCCAAGATCACTGCAACATGGGGATACGCCTAATAGACACCTAACACTTGGGATATTTAAGATGAAGGAGCTTCATCTGACACCTGAGAATCTCCATCTACCAACCTCTTAAACAAATAAAAGGAAATACAGAGGATGACGGGTACCCATGGACCTATTTATGTGAATCACAAAATGGAGCAGCCCTTCTGAGATTTTCCCTTCTTTTTCTTCTGCTTGGGTGGTTGTAGTACAACTTTAATGGCAGCATCGAAAACTCCTTTCACATTCTGCAAAAAAGAATAGCACATAACATATTATAACCAAGGATGAAAAAATGGACCAGGTGTTGAACCAGTCAAGACAACGGTCAAACTAATCTACATGTAAAATCAATGGGCAAGACTCAATCGTCACGAGTAATATTCTTCCGACAAGTATCTACACACACAAACAATTTACAGGTGTGGACGTATGTGTGTTTAGGTCCAACTGTGCAAGTAAGAAGTGGAGTTCCTTAGAAATAGAGGTTTGGAAAAGTCCAACGAAGGAGTTGATGACAAAAGAGTCGATATTTTCAATACATTATTCATGTTTCTTTGCTGATGAAGTTTAGAGATTTTGTATTTGGTGGCGGCTCGCTGTCCGCCACGTGTTTATTCTCCGCCATCTTCAGTCAGGTATTTTGCTATATAAGTTTTGTGTTGACTTATTCATCAATCATGTAACTAATTTTCTTTTGCTCTAACCTTGGGGCAATTCGTCTTCCTGAACCATCACCATTCCAGGAAAATGAGATTAGATGGTTTACTATATTTCCAATGGCTAATAAAATTCGAACAGTTTCTACACTTTTCTTACTAGTCATTAGCAAAACTGGGAAATTTGTAGTCCTTTTAGGTGGATCATGAAGCCGATATGCATGTCTTATTTCCCTTACCAGTAGCTCGTAAAATCAATTCTTTTGATAATTATGTTTGTCATACCAAGAGAAATCAATCTACATCTTTGTAGGATTAACGATTCAACATTTTCCTTTTGAATCAGCCATTTACATCATTGTGATTGTTCTTGTTATTTTTGGCAATAATAATTAAGTTGTTTCTTTAAAATAAAGTTTTATCTCAGGGTGTTTTGTATTGATTCTGCTTCTGCTTCATTTTTAAAAGTGAAAGTAGAATCATAATCAATTTTTCAAAGCTGGTTTCCACCAACTTCTAGGAGCAATTTTTCAAAAGTTACTTCTAGGAGCAATTTTTCAAAAGTTACTTCTAGGAGCAATTTTTCAAAAGTTACTTCTAGGAGCATTTTTCAAAAGTTACTTCTAGGAGCAATTTGGAGCACTTAAAAGTAGTTTTGCACGTCCCAAGCACTTTTACTATTTGAAGCACTCAGATGTACATGTACTTTCAACCAAATACTTTTGCACTTCTGCAATTTTTGGAGAGAGTAGAAACTGCTTTGAGAAACATATCCAACAAAACGTATACATGCCCGGACCATCAACATTTGGGGGTTGCGGAAAAGTGTAGAAACCCATCAACAGCTATGTCTCTTTCTTGAGACGGCTTTGCGGAACCATTAGCGACAATCGCTGCTTCACGCAGAAGGGAAGAAGGCCACAGAGGGAAAAAAGGTTACATTGATGACACACAGCCAAATGTTACTGGCTAACACTGCAGGCAACCTGCTTAAGTAACCAATTGGTTGTTTTGATTTCATTTTGAATTCGCGGGTGCAAATGGATGTTTTCTGGGAATGGGGAAAAGATTACCGGAATTGCTGATTGGATATAGTGGAGGGTTTATTTCTTTTCGCGATGTAGTCACCTTTTTAGAGCACGATCTGTTTAGTCGACTGACCGATTTTAGAGGTTTCATCCTGATCTATGATAGTTTTAGGCCGGCTTTCTGCATTGCACTAGATGGGATCACACTGTTCCTAGTCGAACTGTTCGTTCCAGTTATTACACTGTTGACACTAAGTAAATAACTACTCCGTACTACATTGCGAAAAGAATACAAACCTGCTGTGACTTTGAACTACATTCAATGTAGGCCGGGGCATCAATCAATTTCCTGAGCTCCTCACCCTTTACATGGAAAACATATAACACAATTTTAAAGATCACAGGTGAACATAATCCCTCCCTCCATTAAATACAACTTAGCAGAATTACCTGAGCAGTCGTTATTGGGACAGCACCAGGATGGTCTACAAAGAACTGCTTATCATCGCGAAGGTCTGCGCAATATATAGAAGGATAATTGTAAACAATTAGCACTAAAGGACAAAACAATAGATGGAGAAAAGCTTGATTCCATCCAGTTCGGCTAAATAGATAGATATTACTAGACTACTGTTAGACATTAGAAGGAAGAAATAAAACATGGGGGAATGAAAACCTTCTCTGGGAAAACAGGAAGGTATGATCATTTCTTAACCATGCTCGTTAAAATGAACTAATGAAGTGCTTTTGTATATCTACTTGAATCCCAAACACAAAGCATCAAATGCTTGACAAGAACACGAATAAAGTATTTCTTACCAAGTTTAGTTCCAACAAGAACTATTGGAACGCCAGGCGCATAATGTTTCAACTCAGGGATCCACTGGCAAGATTTATCAATGACCAAATTAGTTCTACAGCAGCCAAAGTAAAACAAGATGAAAAGAGAAGAAATAATACGACTTTGCCAGAATGAAGTCCTTACCTTTTTGGAAACATTTTCATAGCTGGCTTTACTAATGAGAGAAAATGCCAAAATGAAAACATCAGCACCGCGATAACTCAATGGTCTTAACCTGTTATAATCCTCCTGTCCTGTTTATGCATCATAAGATTATAGATATATTACTGAGCATAAGTCACTCATTAAACAACAAATGCTCAAGCGCATAGGCACATCAGCACATGGGTTCCCATCTGGCAGATATTAAGATTTATGGAGTGCACGACATTCCATATATTTATTAAATGAAGATTAGACTAGAACTAATAGACTTTGAAATAGTTACCTGCAGTATCCCACAACCCAAGGTTAACTGTAGCCCCATTGACCACCACGTTGGCACTGAAATTGTCAAACACAGTAGGAACGTAATCCTGTAGAGGATTATGAATGAAAGAAGAAATTATGATTGGAACTGAATTAGAACTATTCTAACGCAGTAGTTATTCCAACGTGGCAGAAAATTCTAAAAAAAGGCATTGAAATCCTTGAGAAATATTCAAGACCAGTAATGTACTCATATGTGCGTGCCAGATCCTGGAGCCATTTAGCCAAGTAGCCAATCACAGTGAGCTTGGAATTAATGTCAGGTTGCTGTTTTTATGCTTCATAGAATTCAATATAAATATATAATACTTGCAACATTTCTAGAAGTTTTCGGCTGCTAGGTATTACCAATGTTTTTATAAAAATAATCTATCGGTTGATCAATTTAATGATAAGCACATTTCCCCTATTTAATTATAACCATAACGTTCTTTTTTATAAGTCCCTTGAATTGATATACGGAGGAGTGGAGTAGTAATATTTTTACAAGGGTATAGCAATTTTTTTATAGTCTACAAGGTGTACAGCTAAATAGATAAACCGAACAAGGAGAATGAAAAATCACTCAGAAGTTCTTCCCTGCTCTAGTTCCAACCTCCGTACATTATCACAACCAGGTTCTAAAACTACGAAACGTAAAGTAGAAAAACATGGAAACGGGGAAATTAAATTGAAGGCCGGCGGTTGAAAGAACAATGGAATACGAACCGTGGGGAAAGTGTTGCTGGTGTAGGAAATCAAGAGGCATGTCTTGCCAACGGCACCATCGCCCACCGTCACGCACTTGATGAACCTGGACGCGCTCATTCCGAAGGCCTCAGATCTTCCTGAAGACCGGAATTCGAATCAAAATATACGTATGCAGGTATCCGTCTACACCGTCTCCGATCGCATCGCGAATAGCTGCAAGGGACAGCCAACTAACTGTATGGGCCAGATACCCTATCCCCGTGTCCAGAGAGAGGGAGCTATACAGGCATGGAGAATTCGGGGAATGAGTAGTAGAGAAAGGCGAAAATGAATTAGAGAGAGATGATGCAAATGCAGATGAAGCCTTTTCGCCGGAAAACAATGCCGTTGAATCGTTCGCGCCTGAATTACAGGAAGAATCAGTCTGGCTGGCGAAACTGTGCTTTGTTTAGGTCCTTTTTTTATTTTGTTGAAAAATAATTACACATGGATTTTCCACCACACATGAACCTCATGTCCCCTACTTAAGTTGCACATAAATTTTCATTGAGTATGATCTCAAGTCTTAACTTATTTATTTTTATTTTTTACAGACTTTTAATTGTTGAAGATAATTGCGCTTTTAATTGTGCAGTTATCTTCAAGAATTCATTTGAATGTCTTCCCGGTTGAACTTTTAGTTGAAACTCGGTAATGAGTAAACTAAACTTAATAAATAAGATCTTAAAAAATGTCATCAAAAAATTCCACCGGGAACCGTCCCAAATGGCGACGGCCGGACAGAGCCTCCTATATAAGGGCTTATTTGACTTTTTTATGTAAGTTCGAGGGCCTGTCTGACCCTTTTCCCAACTAAAAATTAAATAATAGTAATAATAATAATACTAATAGTAATACTAATAATAATAGTAATAGTAGTAATAATAATAATAATAATAATAATAAATAAACTAATAATAAAAGTAATAATAAAATAATAATAATAATAATAATAATAGTAATAACAATAATAAAAATAATAAAAAACAACAACAACAACAACAATAATACGTAATAAACACCCAATTAGATCAGAAATATTCATATCCTCATATCAGAAAGATTCATATTAGCTCAGAAAGATTTAGATGAGATCATCGTATAAAAATTCATATCAGATTAGAAAAAGTAAAAAAAAAAACATTGAGATGAAATTACAAAAAATTAAGATAATAAAATTCAGATGAGATAAATAGCATCTTATTCTAAATCGCTAATCATCCTACATAATTGCAATACTTTCACGAAAATCATTTTCCCGCTCAACTATCCAAAACCACATCTACCGCACGATACAATACTACTAGATCTACCGCTCTGATGAAATCATCGTTCATTCCCTTTCGCCTCTTCTCCCTCACTGCAGACCATCCGAGTTTACTCCATTTTCATTGCCAGATGGATGAATATGGCATCAACAACACTTCTTCTCTCATTTATCATCTCATATTCTCATACATCAAGTGATCACCTATCTCCATAGAAATTTACGAAGTACGTAGTATCTTACTTCAATCCCAAATTACTCAATTTGGATTTCGTTCACACGCATCTCTCCTTATTAGAAAACACCATTCTTCCTCTATCAGTTCGGAATTCATAGGTGTTCTACTGCATGTATTATAATCCCCTGTGATACTGACCAGGACTCAGCTCAATAATTGTGAAGAAGAGTAAATCGAGGAACAGTATAACCATTCATGAATGAGATTAAGAGAGAAGAAGAAAGATAGAACTTTTATTAGAATGATCAGAATGTCCAGATATTGCGTAGCCTTTCAGCTAATATAGTTCTGTACATAACCGACTAACTGACTTATCAGTTATCTATTAACAGAACTAACTACTATTGTAAATCCAATCTACATCATATCTTCCCCCATTTAAAAAGACTTGTCCTCAAGTCTTCATGCTACGCTAACCACCTTAGCTATAAACTCAGGGAACTCTTTCAACAAATGATCATAGAATTCCCATGTGGCATCTGTAATTGGACATCCTTCCCATTGGACAAGATACTGCACTGCTGCTACATTTTGTCTCTTCACAATTCTTTTATCCAATACTGCTTCTGGTTTCACCTCTTTTTCAGTGCTATTTCCTTGCATCCAAGATGGTAAGTGTAATGTAGTAGGTAGTTCTCCCCTGAAACTTTTCAATTGAGACACATGAAAAACATTATGAATCCTTGCACTATCTGGCAACTTCAGTTTATAAGCAACCTTTCCAATAAGATCTTCAACTTGAAATGGTCCATAGTATTTAAGAGTCAGCTTCTGATTATTTCTCCGATGTACTGATTGTTGTCTATAAGCTTGTAACTTCAACCAAACCCATTCTCCAATATTAAAAGGTCTTTCAGATCTTCTTTGTCTGCCTGCATTTTCATTCTGTGCTGAGCTTTCAGTAAATGTTGCTTAACCATTTGTACCATTTTTTCCCTTCTTTGCAAGCTTCTATCCACACTTTCAACTGATGTTTCTCCAGGTATATAAGGTAGGTGAACAGGGGGAGGTTGATTGTAAACTACCTCATATGGTGTCATCTGTATTGCAGTGTGGTATGTGGTGTTATACCACCATTCTGCCAAAGATAACCAAATAGACCATTCTTTAGGTTTATCACTGCACATGCATCTAAGATAAGATTCAATGCATCTATTCACCACTTCTGTTTGACCATCTGTCTGAGGATGATAAGCAGAAGATAATCTGATCTCAGTGCCTTGGGTCAAGAACAGTGCTTGTAAAAATTGGCTCAGGAAGACACTGTCCCTATCACTTACTATACTATTTGGCCAACCATGCAATCTGAACACCTGATCCAAATAGATTTGTGCTACCTCCACTGCAGTAAAAGGGTGAGCCAAAGCCATAAAATGAGCATACTTGCTCAATTTGTCTACTACTACAAATATGACTTCTTTCCCTTGAGATTTGGGTAGCCCTGTTATAAAATCCATGGAAATATCTTTCCATACCTCCTCAGGAATAGGTAGAGGTTGCAGCAACCCTAGATAAGATGAAGGATCATATTTATTAGCTTGACATGTTGTACAGTGTCTAATAAAATGATTAATATCTCTGTGCAGTCCTTTCCAAGTAAACAATCTCTTGATTCTTTTTGTTGTGGCATCTCTCCCAGAATGGCCCCCTTCTGGTGAACTATGCATCCACTTCAAGATGAGCTTCTTGACCTCTTCATCTGGTCCCACTAGTATCTTCCCTTTCTTAGTAATGAGTCCCTTCAGCCACTGATAATAGGGTATGTTCAGATTCCCTTGCAAAAGCTTTTGTTCTAGTTCCACTAAAAAGACATCCTTGGCATAGCTATCTTTAATTAGTTGAACCAATTCAGATTTTATTTCAGTTAGGGCCATACACAATATTTGACTTCCTTCTTGTCTGGATAAGGCATCAGCCACAATATTTTCTTTTCATGCCCTGTATTCGATCTCATATGTAAATCCCATCAACTTGGACAACCAAAAATGCTGGAATGGAGTGGATACTTTCTGCTGCAACAACCATTTCAGACTTTTTTGATCAGTTTTGATAAGAAAAGATTGCCCCATGAGATATTGCTCCCATTTTTGGACTGCAAACACTATAGCTAGAAGTTCTTTTTCATAGGTTGACAACTTCTGCCATTTAGGGCTCAAGGTTCTGCTTATATATGCTAAGGGATGCCCTTCTTGCATCAATACTGCCCCTATCCCCATATTGGAAGCATCTGTCTCAATAACAAATCTCTTCTGGAAATTAGGTAAAGCCAACACAGGAGCTGAACATAATGCATTTTTTAGCTCCTCAAATGCAACAGCTGATTGATTCCAATTAAATCCTCCTTTCTTCAATAACTGAGTGAGAGGTTGACTGATATCCGCATAGTTTCTTACAAATTTTCTATAATATCCAGCCAAGCCTAAAAAACTTCTCAATTCCTTCATATTTTTAGGCATAGCCCAATTCTTTACTGCCTGGATCTTCCTATCATCAGTTTGCACCCCTTCTCCTGAAATGAAATGGCCCAAATACTCAATCTTACCAATAGCAAATGCACATTTACTTCTTTTTGCAAATAACTTGTTCTCCTTCATAAGCTCAAAAACCCCTTTTAGGTGCTTCAAATGCTCTTCCATATTAGGACTATATATAAGAATGTCATCAAAGAATACTAAAACACATTTCCTCAATAGAGGTTTGAAAATGTGATTCATCCATCCTTGAAAGGAAGCTGGAGCATTGGTGAGACCGAAGGGCATAACTAAGAATTCATAATGTCCTTCGTGTGTTTTAAAAGCAGTTTTAAACACATCTTCTTCATTCATTCTCAGTTGATGGTATCCTGCCCTTAAGTCTAATTTAGAGAAGACTTTAGATCCTGCCAATTCATCAATCAATTCATCTACCACAGGAATAGGGAATTAATTCTTGACAGTCCTCTTATTAAGTTCTCTATAATCGATACAAAGCCTCCATGATCCATACTTTTTGCCAACTAATACTGCAGGTGATGCAAAGGGACTAGTACTGTTCTGGATGATTCCTTGGTTGAGCATTTCTTGTATGACCTTTTCAATGATATCTCCTTGTTTGAGGGAATATCTATAAGGTCTAACATTAATTGGCTGAGTTCCAGTTAATAAAGGAATTTTATGATCATATATCACTCTCTTAGGTGGCAGCCCTTTTGGTTCTTCAAAAACTTCTTCAAATTGGTCCAACAAAAGGTTCATAGGATCACACTTTGTTTCCACATTGGGTTTGGTTTCTATAGAATAGAAACCCTTCTGATCTGTAGTTGTTCCCTTTAAGGAGATTTGCAGTAAAAACAATTTAGATGTATTCTCAAGCATATGGATAGAAGGTTTATTGTGAATAACCTTCATAGTAGGTTTCAAGCCCCTCAAAACATGTTTCTTTCCTTGAAATAAGAATTCCATCTGCAGCTCCTTGAAATTCCATTTAACTGTTCCCAATGTACTCAACCATTGGATACCTAACACCATATCACAATTACCCAGGGGAATGATTAAGGCATCAGTCTTAAATTCTGTATTCTGCAATCTCCAAGAAAATCCTTTGCAAGCCATCTGACAAGGTAGATGATTACCATCTGCAATAGCTACTGCTTGAGGTGAAATTGTCTCTAGTTTGCATCCCAATTTAATGGCAACATTTTGATCAAGGAAATTGTGAGTACTTCCTGAATCAATCAAAATATGGATAGGCTTTCTTCTGAAGAATCCTGTAACCTTCATAGTTTGAAATCCTTGATTTCCCATAAGAGCATTTACTGAAATATATGGTTCCAATATCAGTTCCTCATCACTATTCTCTGTAGTTTCTATATTCTCCTCTTCATTCTCTCCCAGTATCTCAACAGTGAAGATTTGTGTTTGTTTCATTTTGCAATTGTGGTTTCTGTCATAAGCTTCATCACAAAAATAACATAAGCCTTTTTTCGGTTTTTCAGCCCTTTCAGTAGCACTGATGTACCTGTTAGCTCTCAAATTAGAATTTGATGTTGATGGTGAATCCTTATTGTGGCTAGGAGTAGGTAACAAAGGTTTAGAGAACTGCCTGTTACTATTTTGAGCAATATGGTTAACCGATTTAGGAGCAAATGATTGGAAAGAGTTCACACTCTTGGATGTGTTCTTTGATGCTGTCACCATTTCTGCAGTCACCATTTCTTCCTTTAGTCTAGCATATTCAATCGCAGCAGCCAGATTGTGTGGTTTGAAAGCCTTAACAAAAGGTTTGATTATAGGCTTCAACCCTCCAATGAAACTATCAAGGTAATAGTTGTCGGGCAGTATATGATTTTTCTGTATCATCATGCTTTTCAAGTTCTCAAATTCATCAATATACACATCCAATGTTCCTGATTGATGTAATTTGTTGAATTCTTCAACCGCATTCATGCCTACTTCATCCTTGAATCTGGCACATATATCAACTACAAAGTATTCCCAAATTCCATGATTCTTTCCCATCAAGTAACTATTGAACCACAGTTCTGCTTTACCGCTTAGAAACATACTAGCAATATCTACTCTCTGTTCATACGAAATATTGCACAATTTAAAGTACTTCAGGCATTTCTTCTTCAGCCAGATTCTAGGGTTGTTGCCCTCAAAATTAGGAAAATCCAACTTAGGAGAAAAACCGAAGGTGCGATTAGAAGATTTGTGAGTAAACCTGGAGTGTTCCTCAATATGAACACTTTCCTTCTCCTCTTCGGATAATTCGTGATCTCCTTCTTCATCTGGATATTTGTTGTGCTTTTTCTGATTCTTCATCATCTGTAGTATTTCTCCCAAGACCAGTGACTGTTCTTCGAATTTTCTCTCTAAAGAATTCACTCGGTCTTCCATGATATTCTTCAATTGTTGTAGTGTTACTTGTTTCTTTGCAGGTGCCAGGATTCTGATTCGTAAAGAACTGATCGCAGTTTCCTTTACTTCGTCAGCTCTGATACCAATGATACTGACCAGGACTCAGCTCAATAATTGTGAAGAAGAGTAAATCGAGGAACAGTATAACCATTCATGAATGAGATTAAGAGAGAAGAAGAAAGATAGAACTTTTATTAGAATGATCAGAATGTCCAGATATTGCGTAGCCTTTCAGCTAATATAATTCTGTACATAACCGACTAACTGACTTATCAGTTATCTATTAACAGAACTAACTACTATTGTAAATCCAATCTACATCACCCTGCTACTTCCAATTACAAATATCCCCTTTGGATTTTGTAGACTCGATTTTCAGTTCTTCCTTCACTAGCATTTCTCTGTTCAGTTTTTTTCCGCCTTCATCAGAGTTCAGACGACTATTCGCTTTTATCTTTACCAAGTCAGCCATGTCTATAATGTACATTCCATGGTAGGTGTTTTCTTTCCCTCTCCGTTTCCTTTTTTTTCACTTTAATGTGCAGGGAATATGCAATGTTATGCTTGCTAGAGGTTTCTTTTCACACGTGCCAAAAGGGGTATGCTTTTGTTGATTATTTATTAGATTTTCTGAGAAGAGCAATTTAAGCTGAATAGCTGATACACCCTTTTGTAGAAATAAGTTAGTACATAACATCTTATTCTAACTATTTGTATATTTGTATTCTCATGTTTTTGCAGATACTCTTAAAGAACACATGAACACCTTAGGTCCTTAACCAATTATAAAGAGAATATAGAAAACTTTAACACATGAACACCTTAACACATATTGACTGTTTCGGGAGATCAGAATCATTTGGAAAGCCATTCCACATTAACTGATATATGGAAGTCCCATAGAGTTGCCACTAACCATCATTTGGATTTTGTGTCATTTATGAACCAATTTGTAGTGTTTATTAAAAAAATCTTTATTATCTAAAGAGTATTTTTTTTCGAGTTTTAAGATGCCCATCAATGAAGTTTTTTAAAATTTTGATTGACAGGAAGAGGAACAACTTCAACTTTGTGCTTATTGCGACACTCTCACCAGAGAAGGAGACTGCTATTCTGGGCTTACTTATTTTGGGTCTCTTCATGGATGTCATGATGAAGGGGACTTACAAAGCGGGAGCCAAATACATTTCTATTGTTTTGGTATTTCCTTTCCCCTCACCAAATAATTTAATTTATCATGTAATCATTATTAGTTTTTGATAAACCAATAAACAAAAGGAAATATGTTTACTTCAATGCTTACTAAAAAAGCATATGAAACTGAGAAGATGCAAGTATCACAAAAATAAAAAAATGCTTCAACTTGATGTCCAGATCTCTTCCTGATCTGCTATGACGAAGTTGAGTTTAGATTACGATTTGTCAAATGATGTTTTCAAAACACTAAGTAAAGCTTTTTGTTGAAAAGATACTTAAATCATTTTCAGGAATGCAAAGAGTACATAAGTAGAGTACATGATTCCTCAGTTAGAAGGACCAAAGATGATCCATATTCACACTTAAGTGGATGCAAAATATTGATTTTGAAAAACTATGATTGTTGGCATGTGGCAATTGTATATATCCACCATCGTTTTAATTAGACACCAAGGATCAACTTAGTTTATGTTCCAATAAAATCATGGTGACCTTAATTAGGCTAATAAAAACCATTGCCAGTAGCCCAGTACCCTAGGAAACATAGTTAGGCATCCGCATAAAAAAGGCAATATTACAAGTCTTTCATGTTTCCAGATTATCAAAGATTTCAGGACTTCAAATCCTGAAGAACTTGAAGCCATCTTACAACTCAAAATAGCTAAGGCCAGCAGTCGGGTGCTTGCTTGCGCACTTATCATGGTCTTCCATTTCATTGGAATTATAATCTTTATAATATTTTATCTTATACTTCTTTTTATTCTCAGTCAATACTGAAGTACTGAACCGGTACCTGAATTTTGGTCTTAGATTTAAGTCCACACTAAAGGATTGTCTACCCACATCAAATACATTTTCTCTGTCCACGTCATATACATCCCGTTTCCATCTTTTATTCTTGCACTGAACTCAGATAATTTGGTTCTGTCCAGTACATGGAACCTCATATACTTTCTTATACTGCAAATGACCCAATTCTCAAATATGGTAATAATATCTTAAGTTATTGAGTTACCTAATTTGATCAGTAGTATATAGATGTAGCTGAAGTTGTTTCTGGATCATTAAGTTCCCTGATTTGATTCGTAGTATAGCTGAAATACTTCTTACAGTTATACGAAGTACTAATTATGCATTTTTTTTCACTAACGGTTGTTTGAATTATTTGATTATTTTATTTTCTTTTACTAATAATAATTTAGATGTCCACATGCTCATTTAGATTTCCATAATATAAAAGTCACCAACCTACTTATTGTGTTGAAGTAGTTATTTCAGTTTACTAGAAGAAGCTAGATGCTCTTCATGAAGCCGCCCTAATCTTGATTGATTTCTTTATTCCTTTTTTTTTCATATGGAAGAAGAAAACTTATATTTAGCGGATGCGGAACACAAAACTCCCCTATCCCCCCTTATCTTTTATAATAAAGTGACTAAACTTATAAAAAAACTTTCATTGAAATTAATTTTTATTGACCAATTAGAATTCCCTCGCAAGATATATAATTGTTTGAAAAAGTCAAATATATTTACATTATTTGATCTTTTTAATCACAAACAAGAAGATCTTTTAAAAATAGAACATTTTCAACTAGAAGATATAAAAAAGATATTAGGGATTCTAGGAAAATATTTTGCACTTTATTTATAAGAAACCTAGGTTTAATTAATAATTAATAAAAAAACTTTTTATAAAATATTTTTTCGTCTAGAACTTCATCATTTTATTTTCATCACTATGAATTAAGAGTTTCATATTCAAAATAAAAAATATTAAAAAATATCAAAAATGAATCGAAAAATTCATGATTATGAATTTAGGTGTATCTAGGAAGAACTTTGAAGAAACGCTTCCCTAGATACACAAGCTTTGGTTTTTTAAAATTGAATTAAAACTCCACAAAACAAATTAAAAAAAGACCTAAAGTGAGAGATTTCTCAATAGGTAATGTTGCACCAATGCCCAACCAAAAGGTCACTCCGGTACCAATCAAAAACACAGTGGTTGCTACTGGATGACGAAATGGGTTTTGGAATTTATTAACATTCTCTAAAAAAGGTATTGTTAATAATCCCGTAGGTACTGAAACCATTAATTTTCCTTTAATCTGTCTAATTTAATTTCCATCTGCATTCAGTTTTCATGCAATACATTGCTTGGATAGTATCCACCCATCTAGAAAGGCAACATTTTGAGTTCAAGTATGAAATTATATTCATTAATTAGGTAAATCTTTTTTTTTTTTCTGACATTTCGAATTAACATCACACTTGATTCTATGATGTGTTTTTAGTGGTTTCTACATGAAAATTTCAAGTTGGTGTCCAAGATGATTTTCTCAAGTAGCTGTAGTTTGCCTTTGAATTCATTTATTCTATTTTTATTGACCATTTTGTCTAATAACATTCTCTTAGCTACTTTCTGGATTAGAGTGTAAAGTTTTTTTATTTAAATTGGTTCAGCTTATCCAACCGTTGACCTTAACATGTTGCTGTTAGTTTTGACCACTAATTTTAGAATGGATGTTTATTTCCATGGACCTGGATC
Source organism: Cuscuta epithymum (assembly GCA_945859915.1). Lineage (NCBI taxonomy): Eukaryota > Viridiplantae > Streptophyta > Magnoliopsida > Solanales > Convolvulaceae > Cuscuta > Cuscuta epithymum. The sequence continues at coordinate 5,017,750 of CAMAPF010000059.1, forward strand.
ACTTTCAACATCAATATTGTTTCTTCTTCTCCTTCATATACATTATAAGTATGTGATTTAATTAGGTCTGGAAGTTACATTCCACAAATAAAAATCCTCTTTGTCATATTTACTCTAATATTCATATTTAAACAATACGTACATATAAATTCTAAACAATACTTGAAAATTATAAGTATGAGGTTGCTGGCTTTTGCCATGTTTAGATGTTGCTAAAATTTTTCCATGATTAGTTCAATTCTTATTTTGAGAAGTTGGGCATAATTCTGGGTTAAAAGATTAGTCCTACTCTTACTTTAAAAAGTGCAACTTATTAGTTGCTTTTGTCAAGATTAGTTCCATTCTTAGTTTGGGACTCGGGTCCTTGGGAAGTTGGTCTTATACTCATATATGACTTGCTCTAAAGATAAATCTTTGAAGGAGGCTATCAAAGAGAAGGAAACATATTTCAATTTGACTGCCTTTATGAGAAACTATATACACCCTGACTGATTATAATGCATTTACTGAGATTCCTGGTGGTATAATGATTGCAGCACACTCTCTAAAGAAGATATATGTAGCCACTGATTTTTTTATGAGATGCTAATGTTCATGCGGTATCCATTTGTGAATGTCTCAATATCTAACATCCTGGATAGAAAATCGAGAGATAGATGACTGATCTAGCCTGATTTGCATTCAAGAACTCTGTCTTATATATTGATCAGATGTAATATAAATAAAAATACACTTCCTGAGCATGTATGGGTTACATACTTGCATCTTAGTTATTTGGATGTAAATCATGGCTGTGCAATTATAAATAGCTTTGTATAGGGGAACAACAATGTAGTTACTTCAATAACTCCTTTGATTGTTGAGACGTAGTACATTACTAATGTGACCCTGTTTCAATTATTTACTTTTCAATATGAAGGGTGTAATTGCCTTCCATTTATAACGTGTTCACTTTTTCAAACTACTTGTATTAAGCGCCCGTTTGATAACTGTTTTATTCGGCTTATCAGCCCAATTTTCACCAAACACGTAACTTTCGATTTTGTGTGTTGAATAGTGTAATAATAAGAAAAAGTAAGATTGCAATTACTTTTCTGATTGAATTGGCTAAAATTACTATAAATCACCATTCTTTGTTATTTTAACATGTAATTTTATCTTTATTTTATTAATAAAATATATTTTCAATATTTCCCCCCCATAAATTAGCAAAATCATCCATCTCAACCACTTCTGTCAGAATTTCATAAATTTCAACACAATCAGTCGATTTTGATATTACCAAGCGGCTACTAAATGTTATGAAAACTATTTAACTTTGTTTGAAATAGACGGGAAATTTGAGAAAGAAAAAATGAGTACGTTTGGCGCATTTTTTTTTTCAAAAAAGTTTATGCTCACTTTTTCTCAAAATTTATACTTCCTTTGTTCCATAGAAAGATTCTCACTTTCATTTTAATTTGGATGTTACATATAAAGATACTCATTTCCATTTTAGGAAATAAATAACAATCTTGAATGATAAATTAATAATTAAATACTGAAAATAAAACATTTATAGCATCACAATTGTCAACATTAGATACATTATATTATTTACCTATTAAAATTGTTTCTCAAAATATAACCATATCATTTTGTCATGAGAACCTTTCAACGGGACAGAAGTAGTAACATTTAAAAAATAATGATTGACCAGACAACAATTATATTGCTAAACCTCCTTAACATTTTGTAATGTTGTGTAACTATTCATGATTTCAAAATAGGGTGTGGATTTGAATTCAAAAGCGTAAAATAGGATCAAAATCAAATTTCAAATGAAGTACCATAAATTGAAACATTTTAGAATGGTTTGGAGATTGATTTGTTTCACTAAATAGTTGAAGACCAGTGCTATACACAAAGAAGGGTATGTGGTGGCTGCCACCCCCAATTTTTTTCTACTTAGAATATGTATACTCCAAAGTTCTACGTAGTAATATATCACTACGTATTAGTATGTATTTGCTTTACACTACTCCCTTCTTTCGGGAATTTTGCATCTGCCAATGGTTGAAGTAACAAAACCCATTGTTACTATTAGTTGGAGTGTCATTTATGTCATTAAGTCTGAATTTCATTCACCAGAAGAAAATGGGCAATGCCTATGAATTAAAAAGTTAAACTTCTATTATACTCTCTCCGTCCCGCTAAGATTGTCTTATTTTTTCTCGCTCCGCCTACTAAGATTGCCCCATACCAAATTCGATAAAATTTGGGTGGTTGTGAATGGTTCTTACTTTGATCATATTTGAGATTCAAAACATTGTGGGGTGGATTTTGAAGATTGGAGATGAGGTCTTAAGGGACGGTGATTATGGAGAATCAATGGTTGACATCCTTGAAAAATTTATTGCCCCTATGATGGATGATCCAATTGAAGATATTGTTAAGACCACCTATCCCGATTTTGAAATACATTATAATGACATTTGTTATTTGAATTCTTGGGCAATTCTTGCGTCAACTATTGATCAACATGAGAAGATCAACGATTACATGTTGGGACTGACTTCAGGTGAGGTAACGCATACTCCCTCCGGTCCTTATTAAAGTTCTCACTTTCCTTTTCGGGATGTCCCTTATTTAAGTTCACACTTCCATTTTAGGAAACAAAACAGTGCAAAATAGTGCCAAACAGTGCCAAACAGTGTCCAAACAGTGCCAAACAGTGCACTCCACAGTAAAGTCAAATTTATTTTCTTAATCTGTGTGAAGTCAAACTGAGAACTTTGATAAGACCGGAGGGAGTACTTAAACTTAGATTCAGCATCTTCTGATTCAGACAACACACTCTCTCAAGAGATCAACTCTCCAAAATTTCCCAATTCAATACCATTAAATGCTTTGGTAGGGTGTGCCAAACCATGAGTTGAATCTGAAAAGTTAGTGCACATGTGATGTTAATGAGAAATATTGATCATTCCGCTGGATTGTGCAATGCCACTCGCCTTATAGAGACTTGATGGATAGTCTACCCGGGGGGTATCTTATCCGAGGGGTTATTGCGGGAATAACTAGAGAGAAGTCAGAGCAAATAGGAGGAGAGAGAGTCAATTTTATTAAAATGAACTCATCGTGGTTTACAAGGAGAATAAGGGCTGCTATTTATAGCAGCAATAAATGCGATGAGAGTACACATGTCAACAATCCAACGGCCGAGGGGTCACGTCAATCGTGGTGGCACCGGCAGTGGCATGTTCACCGCATTGAATGCGGTGGGTGGATGTGACGTCGCATTAAATGCGGTGGTTGGCTATCTCCAAAGGGCATCTTCGATGATTGAGTCTGTTTAGCCGAAGGCTCTTCATGAAGCCGAGGGCTTCACTCAGCCGAGGGCTTTGTGTAGCCGGAGGCTTCTCTGACGCCGAGGGCTCAACAGTGCCGAAGGCTCTTGTTTTCTGCCGTTTTCTCCCAGTAGCTTCGTATGCCCAAAAAAGGCTACGCAGTGAGTTTTGGAGCCTTCGGCCAAGGAGGCCGAAGGCATCCCAGAGTGTACTTTGGGTTTCTTTGAGACTTGGGCCGCTGTACTTGGGCCTCTTGGGAGGCGGTGTCTTGCACCATGACCCCCTCGGCGTTGCCAATCCCCAGGGGAGGATTGTTGAACAGAGGAGGGAGTGGCGGAAAATGGACAACATTTCCTCCAGCATAGGGCTGGAGGGGCGCCTGAGAGACGAAGGCTCCAGGATTGAGAGCCATGTTTTGGACAAAGGCCGCAAAGGCAGCCTGAAGATCGATGGCCGGGGCGGAGGGGGAACTTGGTTCTCACTCCGATCCCTCCTTCGATTATCAAGGCCAATGCGGGCATCGGGGGCGTTCTTCTGTAGCTGCTGACGGAGGTCAGTAGCGGCCTGCTCTAATTCGAGGATGGTACCGCCTTCGGGTACTAAGTGTCTGTTGGAGGCTTCAGCCCCATTGGTTTTGCCGGGGGCTACGTGGTTCTCCTCGAGGGTTTTGGATTGGGCACGAGTTTTTCCCATTTTCGGTAGGTGTTATGTGTTTGGTGGAGGGGGAGGGTTTCTTACTTGATTGTTCAGACCTCTCAACGAGAGCACCAAATGATGGATAGTCTACCCGGGGGGTATCTTATCCGAGGGGTTATTGCGGGAATAACTTAGAGAGAAGTCAGAGTAAATAGGAGGAGAGAGAGTCGATTGTATTAAATGAACTCGAGATGTGAGATCTGGCATCGTTTACAAGGAGAAATGGGTTGCTATTTATAGCAGCAATAAATGCGATGAGAGTACACGTGTCAGTAATCCAACGGCCGAGGGGTCACATCAATCGGGTGGCACCGGCAGTGGCATGTTCACCGCATTGAATGCGGTTGGTGGATGTGACGTTGCATTAAATGCGATGGTTGGCTGTCTTCAAAGGGAATCTTCGATGATTGAGCCTGTTTGGCCGAAGGCTCCTCGCGTAGACGAAGGCTTCATGTGGCCGAAGGCTTCTCTGATGTCGAGGGCTCAACAGTGCCGAAGGCTCCTGTTTTCCGTCGTTTTCTCCCAGTAACTTTGCATGCCAAAAAAGTTCATGCTGTGAGTTTTGGAGCCTTCGGCCAAGGTGGTCGAAGGCATCCCCGTGTGTACTTTGGGCTTCTTGAAGACTTGGGCCGCTGTATTTGGGCCTCATATGTTCCTTGGGCTCAATGGGCCTTTGTGGGGAAAGTAGGAGTCAATGGGCCGGGGGTTCCTGGGCCATATACTCCATCAAGACTAAACTTGGAACCCATATTCTCGAGGCTCAGATGATGTCTAGAATAGATGCAGGACAAAAATTTCTTATTTCGAAGCTTATCTTGATTCCATTCGACCTAAAGCTGTCATTCACATTTCAGGGACAATCTTTGGAGAGGGTTGATGTTTTCTTATGTCGTTCGGTTTTCATCCATGGACAACCTTATGCCGCAGTCTTAAGAGTAACGTCTACATTTGGGCTGAAGGTTGTTATATGTGATGAAGATGGAAAACTGGTCAAGAAGAGTTTAAATGTGATTTACAAGGAAGTATATAATAACTTGTAATTTTTAAAATCTTTATTTACTTTTGTTAGAAATAATATATACATTGATCTATATTTATCACAAATTTTTTTTATATTATCAAAATACTTATCAAAATATTTTTGACAAAAATATTTATTATCCAAAATCTAGTATTTGTAACATCATTTCATGAATAATCACCATTAACCATTTCCTTGACAAAAAGAAAAATGTGAAAAACCACAAAAAATAACTGTTGGCCCATGCAGGTCTCGAACCTGCGACCTTCGCGTTATTAGCACGACGCTCTAACCAACTGAGCTAATAGGCCAAGTTGCAATGTTGTCCAACATAACTAATTATATTTCCAAGTAAAAAGAGATGGTAATATGGGTGTTATACGCTAAAACACTCGAGTCCGAGAAATCAGATTCAGCTATGAAGGACGACTACGAGGTAAGTAGACAATGATCATACCTATCGTCTTCAATCGCTTTGTATGCCTTTCAGTTTGACAAAACCGTAACTTTATATTCTGTTCGGAAACCTTAACTATTGTTCTCGTTTTGCGCTTCAAGATTCTGGTGTTGTAATTTTTTAACCATCTTTTTTTTTTGTTATGTTACAAATTGATCGAATTATTTTGCGCCTTTTGAGATATGAGGTTGGTTCCGTTGTAACCAGTCGATCAAAATAGGATTACTTACTGATTTTACCTAAAGCTTGAGATGCTTGTCTAGCATAGCTTTTCTAATAACACTGCAGACCATCTGTTTAGGGTTTTCAGCTTCTATTTGATTCTTACTCCTCAAAGTTGCTGGTTTCTCATCTTTGGTTTCAGTTTGTGTGGTTTAGATGACTTTACAAATTTGCTTTCTTAAAATTCATATATATATGGAGTACAGCTTTTACTTGTACTACGTATTTTTTTTGCTATTGTCAATAGTGCTGTTTATGGGTTTATGCCTAATCTTTTAGTTGATAATACACAATCCATACTAAGAAGCACACATCTAATCAATTTCAGCCAAAACTTGTATTCACCCATTCTCCGTATATCAATATTACGGCAGTAGCACCTTGTCATGATTTTTGCATGTAACAAGTCCGTGACAACCTTGATGCGATGAACTTCTGTAGTTATAATGTTTGTTAAAAGGGTGTGTATGTGGGACTGTGTTAGAGAAGATCATTTCATTTTTATTACCCACCAAGTTTTGAGACCAGGTGTTGAAAATAAAATATTTTATCTGTTGCTTGATATATTTGTATTTATTTGCAGACTGAGCTAAAGAAACAAGCTGCTGCAGATGTACTGTCTCAATATTCAAGGTTTGTCATGGCGTGCATTGGGAATCAAGTCCGGCCTTGTGACTTAAGGATGCACTTGATGAAGGTAACAACAGAATAGTATTATCATCTGGACCCCAGTGTCTACGTAGCTTTAGGCATTTAGTCATGAGCCCAAAAACCCTTCGGCTCTTAAGTGTTGAGTTCCAAGTATTAGGCTGATCTTAGAGATCCCTGGTTGGCAAGGAATTCCTTTGCCAGCAAGGAGACTGAGACCCCAGACTCCTTGCCAGAAGCTTTTCTTGCACGAGTTCATTTTCTGGTCAAAACACTTAGAAACCATGTGTTCCACGTGTCCATCTGCTAACCTGGTTAAACACTTGGAGCACACTTGTTGGTCAATGGTTAATGTGTTAGACTGTCCTAGTGGAGTGCAGAGGGGCGATTTCTTTAAACGGTAACCTAGCATTGTATTGGTTCTCTATGAATGCCTCTCTGGTCTATAGAGGAGGATATGTTTTAAACTTTACGCTAGGGGTGGACCAGGTCCAGCTCAGGTTCCCTGTCATGGAAAGGCCGAAATGGTGAAACCGCAACTGGGTATACCAGGACGATCCTGGTCTGCTTCTGGGGTCCGTTTTGAGCTCATTTTTCTCTTTAAAAACAGAACAGGTATGGACAGGTCAGGTCATAGTTTGAGGAAGCAGAACAGATCCAGCCAGTTCTCAGGCCAGATTATGACCAGTTACAAGGTGCTGAACAGTAAAAGTGGCCGGGGTTTGTGCAAAAACGTCTTGTCTGGTCTGTTTCCGGAACTGTGACTGGGACCTGTTCCGCCCCTATTATGCACTCTTCACTCTTGAATCAATTCACAGCTCTCAATTTCTTTCTCTAACCACACTCACTCTAACCATCGATCATCATCAATGTTGTCTTCCTCAAAGTCCTTCTTTCCTCTTTCCGTTTTTTTTTAATTCTTGAATGTTTATCATACACTTTTCTTCAATAGTTATATTGATTTTGCTTTGGGTATGCTGTGTAACTCTGTGAATACCTTTGGAAATGATTCAGGAAATTTCAAGCTTGCCAACAACTTTGAAGAGGGAGTCCCGTGTGGCATCTTCTCCTGACATAATGGGAGAATCTTCGAGCTCTGGTACTTCCAAGCTTGATAAAACTGATAGCTTTCGAGGTATATAGACTGGAAAACAGTATACTCGCCTTTGTTTTCATCGAATCCCCAATCTGGTTATGCCCAACTCCCCCCATCCTCGATTTCTTGCAATACATATATACTTTCAGTGTATATTAGGCTCGTCTATTGGTAATAATGGGTATCTACCCACCTCTTTTCTGTTTGTAAACTTTTTATGAAATATATAGACCATCGTAAATATCCCTTTGAAGGATTTTTTATCTTCAAAGTTCTCCTTTTGGAATTGTGCAATTTGGAGTAGGGTGGGCTCGGTTCAAGTGTTGTTCAAATTTCGGAGGTTCCGGTCCTCCATTTGCTAGAACCATAGTTAGGACTTAGGTGGTACAGTGCTGGTTTGGTTTGGGTATACTGTCAACATATTTCTTCTTTAATTAAGTTGAACTACTATAGAAAACTGCATGGAAATGGGGAATTAAGATTTTCATTAATATTTGAAAAAAGTTGTTAGTTTGTTACGAACCTAGGGACCTACATATGATCCGACAAAAAATATAGTACAGAAAAGTACAGAACTTGTTTGCTTAAACAATGAGAAGCGAGTACATATAAAAACTTTTTCATTTTAACAATCTATATACAGAGCAACATTTTCACATTTTTTTTTGTTAACGCCAGATGATCTCAACTTCGCCGGGTTAATCATGTGCTTTCAAGAACCCACCCCTAACCTTTGATAGATGTAAATTCAAGTCGCTCGAACAATTCGCGGAGTTTCTACTATCATCTATACATCACTGCACACAAGAAATCACTCTTAACAAATTAATTTCGCGAGTATTCAGGTTCATAGCAGAGCTCTCAAGAAAATTGTTGAGGTTTTTGGTAGGAATGTAGGATCGCTAAATGACTTGATTATTTTAACCTTCACATTTCACTTGCCTCATGTTCATCTGATTGGATGTTTGGAAGACTATTTGAATGCTCCTGTTATTGTATCATATTTGTTGAGATATAAGATGTTTTTGTTTGGACTATTTTCAATCCCAGATTAGATTAGATTGAAACACACCAGACCTCAACAAACTAGACTAGACCAACAAATTTTTGTCCAAGTAAAAACATTCATAATAGCCAATGCGCATGGTGCAATCCATAACCATTAATTAGCCCAGACCAGTAGAGGGTCGGTCCAATCCAGCAGTGTGAAAGAAGCAATTAACTCGATCCATTCAATCAAGGTTCGGGTCATCATTAAGGAACAGTTCTTTATCCTAATAATATCTCATTACATTTAAAAATAAACTTATAAACTATATCACTTATTTTTCTTATAAATAAATCTAAATGGCAAATTTCCTATTTTTTAAGGGGGTTTAATGAGGTATAACGAGACAAGGTAATAGCAAGTTAAAAGAGAAAATTTGACAAAAAAAATAGTATGGACTTTTGAGTGAAATGAAAAAAAGAGATCGGATCTGAAGTAAGAGGGACTACAATACCTTGCATCCTGCATTGGCTCCTCCATCTCCCACTCTCCCAGACTCCCACCCTCACCTTTAATTTCCACTCTCCATCTTCTATGTGCATTTTTTTTTAAAAAAAAATTAAAATCTTTTATCTTTTTTTTTAGTCAGCAATTTGATACTTTATTAAATTTATTAAGAAGGGTACAAAAAGAAGATGAAAGAAACAAAAACGCTAATAAGCTAAGTGAACAATCCCAAAGGCCATGCAAAACCCTAAAGTAAAAGCGATTAGCTCCCCGTCGAATTGTATTGAGTTGCCCGGTCGAAAGAGATGATTTGAAATCCCCAAAATATCCAAAGCGATCCTAAGTTCCAGCCAATTTTTTAGCCTTGAGACAAGTACTCCGTCGAGGTAGCAATCTTGAACTGGCCGAGTCCCATTCAGTGTCAGCAACCCTATCTAGTAGCTCACGATCAGAAAGTACCCTTTGAATAGGTGTAACTTCAAGATCGTTTCCACCCGAAGCAATCAGTTCCAAAACTGCAGTTTGAGGAGAAACCATTTCATCTGCTAAAAGAGTTTCAGTGAAAGAAACTTGGAGAGGAGTAGTTTCTAGGATATCTGCCTCATCTATCTCTTTGGATTCAAAAGTAAATGCCCCCTGTGAAGTATTTTGAATCACAACAGCACCCCTTGAAGTGTTATCCGAGCACTGAACATCCTCAACATAAACCAAATCTAGTGCATGATCTATTAATTGATCAATATCAGCTTGCATTAAGACACTTGAAATGGAAGATGTAAATTCATCACAATAAGGAAAAGCACGGTCCAAGTTCAGAAGCTCCAATTCGAAGTTGCTACTCATTTTAACTGAAAAGTCATCCCTAGTAGCATGTTCAATCTCCATTGATCTTTTAGCAACCATTTCTTCCATCAAAGCAATTGATTTTGTAACTCCTGTGAGAAAAAAACTGAACCCTAATCCATTCCGACCTTCAGGAATAAACAAATTATCATTTCCATTCTCAATTATGCGAATAAAACCTCCAAACAGATTTGCATCGTAGAGCATGATAATAGATTTATTCAATTCACACCTAGTTCCAAATTTCCCCGGTAAAATTTTGAGAATGGAATTCTTTAACCAAATAGCTTTAGCTAAATCAAGGTCAATGGCAGATATGATTCCCTTCTTCCTTTCGGATATTCGCAAAAGGTTACAATCATTAATAGTAAATTGAAAATTTTTGCTTTCAATTGTAACCTCATACCCAATTTGTGAGGGAGAATCTGGAGTTTGAGTTTGAGAAATGGGATGTACATACTCCACCTCCCAAGAACCCCATGTCCTCTGTCTTTGATTACATCTCCAGGCCGGCTGATTTGGAGTACGAAAATGGAGAGAAGCACGATTCTGGGCAAGAGATTGAAATCTGCACTGAGGCCGTTCAATAGTATCCCTGATGTAGCCGTGCTTTCCGATGCTGCTGTGCTGGTAGCCGGAGAAGAAGTCCAAGTATCTCTGCCTCGGAGTCGGATGAGGACGATTCCAGTCCCTCGACGTCCGGCCTCTGTGATGTTTTTCCGCTGCACGCCATCGGTGACAGGATCCATGTGTGAATTGTGGACGCCCGAATCTGTCCTGATCTTGCCAAGGCCTCGATCGAATGCAGTTCGGGCAATACGGCGATTCCTCTTGTTGCGATGTAAAACCCTCGATCGCACCCCTCATTCCTCCCCCTCCTAAAATCTTTTATCTTCTATCACATGTACTTCCTATGTGCATTATACTCATTGCCCCATTATGTTTGTCCAACATCATAAATTTATATTAGTGTGGTTTTAATTAATGTTCTTTTATTCATACTTTGTCAATTTAATATTAATCGCATAATTTCACTCTATTTATTGACGATGTAACTACCTCATACTTCAATTTTGGTGGAGTTGAGACAATATATTTTACATCATGCTAATGAGAAGATATTATGGCCAAAAAAATGACATTGGCTGCGTTTGGCAAACAACTGATTAGCCAATTTTCAGCTTCTTTCACCAAAATTAGTTGATTTGACTGTCCCAACAATCTATTTTATTGTTTGGCAAACAGATTATTCCCTCAGCTATTCGAACACAAAAAACCAAAATGAAAAACGTTGAGCATGGCAGCGTTTCCAAGTTCCAACTGGCTGATTGATTAAATCCAATTGTGCCCTTCTACTTAATATTTGCCGCTTCTTGAAATTTTTCTTTTTTAGTGCTCACGTTTTGAGCAATTGGATGTGAAGCTCTCTACTCTTCTACACCGTCGTTTTTAAATGGTAGGCTTTTAGACTTTTAGTTAGTAGAATGAACGTGTAGTTAATTGATGTTAGTAATTATCGGATGATATATTTTATTTGGGCCTTGTATTAATATAACACGTAGTATGATTTTAAAGGTAACCTATGCGAAATTGCGAATAATATCAATTTCTAACCCTAAAAGTGAGTTATAAATTATCAAACAAAGTCAGTATATTCCACGAATGCCCTAAAATTTCTAAAATATGTAGTGTTGGGATATTAGGGTCCGGTCCAGTGACCCGACCCAAAGTATTCTTAAAACCTAAAGAGGCAATGGAGCCCAATGCAATGCCGGGTGGTTCCCGAACGGGTTCTCACCCACCGGGTATGAACCGTTCGGTATCTCTCGAACGGGTCAGTTTCCATAGTTGACGGATAAAAAGCATCATTCTTGGTTGCTGATTACACTGGCCTAAAGTACCAATCGAGGAAGCCTTGCAAGTGGCGGGGACGCATTTACTGCAGAAGTATGGGCGCTCAAGTGGAGGCATGGGTGCTGCAAGTGGCAAGGGGTCAGTCGTTGAGAGCTTGCCACGTCATCCATCTCACTTACTCACCACTAGTATAAATAGTAGCATTAATTCCATTGTAAAGGGTTATCATTTTAATACTCAGCAATATTATACTTCACTCTAGCTCTTGTATTAGCAATTAGACCGTAACTCTCGTTCGGTCTTTTCCTTGTAATCATCACTATTATTCTAATACATTGAGCTATTGAGTCATTTGATTAGTTGAATTATTTTCTTAACCACTTTCTATTGAAAAGCACTCTTGATATCCAAAGGTTTGTCTTTTTGGGCCTTTGGATCTCCCGGAATTAACCTCAACATGTAGAATGAATGGTTTATATAAAATTATATAAAATTAGATACTAATGTCCATATATGTTTTTTACACACAAACAACTATTCTGAAACAGCTAATTTACTAAACATTTGCTGACAATCAGCTAACATAATCAACCAATCAAAATAGCCGGCACAATTAGCTATTTCCAATCAACTGTCATAACCAGCTAACGGCCGGTTGCCAAATAAGATCATTATCATCTTCTGCATCTTTCTTACACTTATTGGTCTAGTTAATGTCAAAAATGAAAACGTCATTCTAGAAAATCTCTCGAGATTTTTTCCTAATTAATGTTAATTAATTAAATAATTACGAAAATAGGGTTGGGTTAAAAGTATTTACCAATATACTGCTGGGTTAACCAGGGTCGGGGTAAGTCGCCCAACCGTTGGGCGACTTACCTATTAAATAGGCAGACGGGTTGGCTCGCAGACAGAACGCGTTTATTCCCCAAATCCCCCCAACCCTCTGCTGCAGCGACGACGGACGAGCGACGAGCGACGAAGGACGAGCCATCTCCAGCTCCGGCGAACCTCCTTCTCCGGCGACCTCATTCCGGCGAACCTCCTTCTCCATCTTCATCACTCTTTCTTCTTTGTTTTAGGTAATTCAAACTCCATTTCATCTCATTTTGAACTTAGGGTTTTGAATCTAATAAATTTCAAATTTTTGGATTATGAATTGATTGTGAATTCAGTTGTTGTGAAATGTGGATATGTATGAAATGTTGAAATTTGATTTTAAATTGATTGTAAATTTTAATGTGTATTTTGACATTTGGGCATTTGGGTAGACTTGAATGTAGCTAAATTTGGGTATTGAAAGGTAGACATTGAATGTAGATATCAAAATTTGGGTAGTTTCATATTGAAATGTGAATTGTTTGTGAAATTTGACTTTTGGATATATTACTATTTTGGTAGCTTTTTCTGTTGAAAATTTGAATGTGTATAAAGTGTGTATATTGATGCCTACTCATGAATGTTGGACAATGAATTGTTATTAGAATATGGATTTCTCAAGCTTCCCACTCGTGTGTCATTGGGGAGGGAACTATTATGAGAATGGTGGGCAAATATGCCATGAAGGTGGTAGAACCAGCTTTGTCATGGTTTCTCGTGGCGCTTGCATGCTCGAGATCCTTCAAAAAATACATGCAACCACAATGATTCATCCCGACCGTTCTTTGCGGTTGAAAATGAAATTTCCCATGAACGGGGGAAAGTACATGCTTATGCCGCTCATTGATGAGCCAGCTATAACAAATATGTGGGGCATAATTCAGATGGAGGATATGTCGACGCTTGAGATCTACATTGAGGAATGCTGTGACGCTTATGCTACTCAATCAACATCAAATGCTGTTGTATTTAGGCATGATGTCAATGCAGGGAACTCCTCAAAGGCTCCTGTACTGGACATGGTTATACAGGAAGATGGTAGGTATTTGTACAACGGTGCATCATTTGTGAATGAGCAGGGAAGTGATGATGATGCTGACGAGAACATCAATGGTGATGACATGACAGAATCTGATGAAGATGATGGTGATACTGTCACGACAACTGCCCCGTCTAGCCACTTTACTAGAATGTATGATCTCCCTGAAGGCTTTACTGATGCGTGGATGCGTGGATCAGGTGAGAAAAGGTTTACCCTCGATGGTGAGTTTGAGGTCGGTCAACAGTTTGACAATAAAGAACAAGTCATCAATATGGTGAGCTTGTATTCTATCAAACGGAACCAATTTTATCGGGTGATAGAGTCCGATAAACACAAATGGGTGGCACAATGCAAAAGGAAGAAAGAATGTGATTGCCCCTAGAGAATACGCGCCACAAAGAACAAAGGCAAGCTTGACACCTTCACAATTGTGCGTTATCCTGGACCTCATCCTGCTTCGTGCGTTGGCAACACCGACACTACAAATCACGTGGCTTTGACTTCAGATTTCATCTCTAAAGATGTGATTGACATTGTTCGCACTGATCCTTCCCTTAAAGTGCATACTATCATTGAGATGCTGAAGGAAAAATATGGGTATACGGTATCATACCGGAGAACATGGATGGGGAAGCAAAAGGCCATAGCAGAAATATTTGGCGGTTGGGAGAAGTCATATTCTGAATTGTCCCGTTTCATGACAGCGCTCCAACATTCAAATCCTGGAACTGTTGTGCAGTGGTACCCACCCCCCAATACTCCCACAGGTTATATGCAGTTTCAAAGAGTTTTTTGGGCATTCAAGGCATCAATACATGGTTTCAAGCATTGTCGACCCGTACTTACTATTGATGGCACACACTTGTATGGAAAGTACAAGGGTACATTGCTCGTGGCCATGGGTTGTGATGCGAACAACCAAATATTTCCAGTGGCCTTTGCAGTTGTTGAATCTGAGAATGGAGATAGTTGGCCATGGTTTATGTGTATTAGGCAGTTTGTCACTAATAGGGAATTGTGTGTCATTTCTGATAGACATGGAGGTATTGTCAGGGCAATGAATGAGGTGGACAGTACTTGGGAGGAGCCTTATGCGTATCATAGGCTATGTATCCGCCATCTTGCATCAAATGTGCACACTCATTTCAAAGACATTCATCTAAAAAATCTTTTTGTCTGGACCGCACGGCAACATCAGAAAAAGAAATATGATGGTGGGTTCAAGAAGATAGGTGAAATGAATTTGGAGGCACGACAATTTTTGGCCAACATTCCCCCGGAAATGTGGTCACTTCACCACGATGGCGGGTACAGATACGGTACCATCACTTCTAATCTGGCAGAGATTTTCAATAACGTCATGAAAAATGCTAGATATTTGCCCATCACCGCCTTGGTCCAGGTTTCTTTTTACCGGGTTAATGCTTATTTTGTTAATAGGCGTGAAACCAGTAAAATGAGGCTCACACAAGGCCACGAGTACTCCCCACACATCACAGATTTAATTGATAAAAATAGAGAGAAGGCAAAGCATCATAGTGTCACTCCATTTGATTTAGGCCGAGGTATATTTCAAGTGGAAACCGGTTGTGGTGGCCGAACGTTGGGAAAGGGTGGGAGAAAACAAATTGTCCATCTACAACGGAAAACTTGCACTTGTAAAAAGATGGAGATATATAAGATTCCATGCTCTCATGTGTTAGCCGTGTGTAGACAACGTAGTTTGTCTTATGCTCCATTTGTGGATAAGTTTTTCTCATCTGACCAATATGCCACCACTTATCATAGAGTCTTCAAACCGATTCCTGATCGTGATTATTGGCCTACTTACAATGGACCCGAAATTGTGCACGATCCATCCATGCTTCGGGCTAAAAGAAGACCAAAGTCGACACGTATTAAGAATGAGATGGATGAAGGTCCACGAGGAACGGTTAGATGTGGAAAATGCCACCAAACCGGCCATAATAGAGCCACATGTGCGAAGAGATCGTCTAGACACGAGGGGGGTCCGCTGGGTAAGGTTCTATTTAGCGTCAATCACAATTCATGTTTTCGTTGCAAGAAAAAATAATAATTTCAAAAAAGGATGTAAAAAAAAAAGAATTAATATATTATTGAATAATAACTAATACAATTTTGTTTGTTTGTAGGCATGGAGGTGACAGCGGATCCTGGGCCGAGTGATCGTTCTGTCTTGACATTGCAGGCCTCGCACAGGAGTGAGGATGTTTGGCTTGGCATGGATGTTCAGGTGGATAGGTGCCGCGAGCACCTGCGGGGTTTGTCGCATTTGCACGTCGACGACAAAGTACTAGCCTATGTTGGTGCTGCGGGTTTTTATACTCTGCACAGATTAGTGGCTACTGTGCCTCTAGATAGAGCGCTTCTCACTGCTCTACTTGAGCGTTGGAGGCAGGAGACACACTCATTTCACCTCCCTGTTGGTGAGGTGACAGTGACATTGGGAGATGTTGCTGTACTTACCAGGTTAGAGGTTCATGGGAGAGCTGTTACAGGCACTGCTTGTCGACAGTGGGTAGATGAGTGTGAGTGGTTGTTAGGTATCCGCCCCGTTCTTAGGACTGACCTTCAGGGGTCATCTCTGAGGATGCCATGGTTGAGGGAGCACTTCCAGGTGCTTCCTCCAGACGCTGATGAGGTGATGATCCAGCAGCATGCCCGGGCATATATATTGATGATGATGGGAGCCTCCATTTTCGCTGACAAGAGCGGAAATGAGATTCAGGTGCTGCACTTGACTTTGCTAGAGAGGTTTGATGTGGCAGCACAGTTGAGCTGGGGTAGTGCCACGCTGGCTTATCTGTACAGACAGCTTTGTCGCGGCTGCCAGAGAGGGAGCACAGAGCTTGGGTGATTTTTGCTACTTCAGATTTGGTCATGGGAGTATATCCACATTGGGCGTCCCATTATAGTCGCATATCGTGGCATTGATGGACACCCACTGCCTGATGAGCCTCCACGTCTTCTAGGACCACATCATGTACGGGGCGAGGACCCTCTAGGCCGTCGGTATGTTTTCAATCGTTGGTATTTATGTGATTGTATGTTGAATGTAAATATATTAATAATATCCATATTAATGATACTGTTACATGAATGGTTAGATGGCTATATGCTGGTCTATCTCGCATGTCATCCGCTACTGGGCTCGGTGTGTACAGGGATGCATTTGATCGGATGTCTGAGGATCAGGTATGGTGTGGGTAATATAACATTAACTATAATATGTATAGAAAATCTCCTAATTTTGTATCTTTATGAAACAGATTACATGGATTCCGTTTACACCTGAGATGTTAGCAGAGTTGCCCCCAGCTGGACGAGAGCATACTCACATATGGCGAGCACGTGTGCCGTTGATATGTTTTGACATTGTTGAGCTTCATTTTCCTGATAGAGTGTTGCGACAGTTTGGGTTTGAGCAGGTCATTCCACGGCCTATCGACACTTATGTTGAGCTGCATAGGCTGGATAGGCCTGGGAAGCATACAGAGGATTGGTCACTCAGACATGTCCGATACGTCACTATGTGGGAAAGGCGAGCTGAGCTAGTTGTGGCTGGGACACCGACATTTGTCCCATCTGTTTCAGGAGACTACATGGGATGGTATTACAGCATCACTCGTTTGTTTGTGTCTCCTTCGTTCAGACTCCCTACTCATCATTATCAGCCTAGCTCCTTGGCTTTGCATCTTACGATGAGTATATTAGTAATTAGTAAAGTAAGTCATTTTATTTATGTAATATTTGTATGTATTTCAATGTAATTGTAATCGTGTTTCATATTTCAGACACGAGCTTTGCAGCGCATACATCAGCGGGCTACTGCCACAGTGACTGATAGTCATGATGTGGACATGTATGGACAGGCTCTGACAGGCATTTCCTCCTTGTGTTCAGATGTGTTGGGGCGAGTCGACTACGGCCATCTTATACACATGCCCCCATCTCAGGAGATGCCATCCACATCTAGTGCAGCGGCAGCTTCATCATCCCAGACGCAGCATGAGAGAGTGGTTCTTCAACCACGACAACGGCGTAGGCGTAGACATGAGCAACAACATCTCCATGACGAAGCTGACGATGGGAACTTGTAGTTTGTCTTTTGTATTGCATTTTTTCTTATACAGTAGATGTTGTAGGAACAATTTACAACATTTGACGTATTTTCTTTTGTAAAGTCTTGTATGTTGTCTTGATGTGTTCGAGTATGAATATTAGATGATTACTTGTTATGAGTATTGGATGATTGTACTGTGTTATACCGGTTATGAATGTAAGGTTTTGTATTTGATTTGCAAAGAGTATTTTCAAGGTGTTTTTTATGTTGTTGAGAGTAGGTGTTATGTATGTGATTGTGAAGACGTGTGTTGTATGTTTTATAATGTGTTGTATCTGGCTCGTAACACTTAAACAGGAGAAGAGAGACCTTATTTATAGCAAACAGATGAGTCCGGGTTGAACTGGACCGAAAAACCTGGTGAAATGCTGTTTTCGGACTTAGGCACGATCATGCGTCCCAGGGTACGCACGATCGTGCGTGGCTGGTAGTAGCTGCTGGTCTTCGGTCATATATCAGGGGTAAGTCTCCCAACGGTTGGGCGACTTACCCCTGACCGTGGTTAAGGCCAGCAGTAGATCGGTAATAACTTTCTTCCCAGCATTATTTTCGTAATTAATTAATTAATTAGCATTAATTCGAAAAAAAACTCAAATCTCTCAATAATGATTCTTTTATATGCAAAAAAGTGTGACACACCAATTGGTTCAAAAGACATAAGGTCAATATATACTGAAACATTGACATTCTGGATACAAAAATGAACAAAACTAAACCATTGACATAGAGCACGGCATCAATAATAGAAACATTTCAAAAGATCGATAATCCAACCTTCTCAAATGAGAAAGATATTCCAAATAATGATGGAAACATTGATAGTTATGAAATCTCAATAAACTATGTTTCTATTGGAATGCAATGAAATCAAAAAGCTATTAATATTAATGAGATATTTGTCTATGTTATTGTTATGAATGTCGTGAATGAAAATAATGGCAATGAACCAATTTTAGATAGTATCGATGAGGACATGATTGATCAAAATGGAATGAAGCAATTCAGACAAAATTGAAATCACTTTAAAAATGTCATGCCAAAATGCACAAAGTCAATGTGTTTTAAATGGATCGTTATGCAAAAAAACTCGTGGAAATTACCCGTTTAAGCCATTTTGTGGCCCGTATATCATTAATGTCCCAACTGTTTTTCCCTTTCACTTTTAATCTTTTTTGTTTTCAATTATGTTTTTTTATTTCAATTTTAGACTAGGTTTCTGTCCACCTCCTCTTCTGTATATCACTGGAGAGATGCAAATCAATTTCCTATTTACCGTTTCTCTTCCCTTTTGCAACAGCCGCTGGGAAGTTTGGAGAGCGGCAACGAGTCCCAACTCTCTTCTCAGGAGCGGCACCGTCCATGGAGCTATTTTATTCTGGAGATGGAGGATTAGGAATCCCCAGCAACTGTCTCCCGTATGTTCTTCGCAAACGGATGACAAATCATCTCCTTGGCAAAATCTCAACCAGAAATCTCTTCTTCTTCTCTAAAATAAGTAGGTAAATCAGATCAGGCCTTTGACGACATTAGCTTTCGACGGCAACTGGACGGTGGCCCCTCCTGAGCTTCGAACAACGATTCTCGAGAACTTCAACATCAAATTAGCGCACCGACAAGCACCACACAGACAACAACATTGAAGAACTTCGATCGGCGCTTCTCGAGACGAACTTCAACATCAAATTAGCGCACCTACACTTGACGTAAAATGTTTTTCCATCAAAGTACTAAGAGGTATTCCAGGTTATTTAAGTTGTTTTTTCTCACTCCAATTACCTTAAGACCAAATGTTAAATTGCTTTTCAAATGTTAAATTCTGTTGTGAGGATGTGAAGCAATGAGGATGAAGCATTTTCCCTTGAGGCAACTGGTCGATTGGCTCAGATTGAGGAGTAAACGAGCTCCAATCATCACCAAGTTACAGTATGTTGTTTATGCACTAAACCTTCATATCGTATAGTCAAATTTCATGAGTTTTCATTCATCCAGTGACTCCTAGTTCATATGCTTCTATTGTTGATTAGAGATGATGGATTGATGCACCTAGATATTTAAAGTTTATTAGTGGAGGCCTTTTGATGCCTTTTACACTGTCATGTGGTTATTTGATCTGTACTTTGGGGTTTCCTTGCAATATTTTATAGTGTTCTGTGTTCTGTTTTCTATTATAAGATAAATTTTGTTTTTTATTCTTTTCAACAATTTTGTGTCCATTCTCCTTTTGTGTAATCCCTTTTTGCTAATGTGCATTTAGGGGTAAAAAATTCATAGCTTCTTTTGTGTTTTTTTATTCATTGATGTTAACTATAGGCTTGGTTGTTTTATTATATAGGTAATACCTCGTATAGTTTAATTATTATCAATTTATGATTTTCATTACATTTCAATCTAAATAAATCAGTGAAAAATGTTAATATAATTCATTAGATTAATTTCATGGTGCTTGACTTTCACTTTGGTTTGTTGTTCACCAAAGTGGATGATAAGGGTGTTAGTTTTCTTTTTAATTATTTTTAAGCTTTGCATTTTGGGGTTGTGTTTGTGCTTGGCAGGTTTTGGGTGCTCTTATTCCCTATGACTCTGTTATTGGTATGCCTGTGTTGTATCAACCCGTTAAGAGACTGGAGGGAACAAATTCTCATTCATAAAATTGGGATTATAAGCTCTATGTTGGGCATTCATATTCTTTAGTGCATTTATTTGTATGTGTGTGGTAGGGGGAGTGGAGAGGAGGTGTTAAAATCTTTGTAACCATGTTGTGTCTTCTAATCAATAAGAGGGTATAAATTAAAATAATCGACATTATATTTTCTCTGTGTCATAAACCACTAACTTGATTAGTTGATTTGACTTATAAGGTATCAGTAATTTGAGTTCTGATCATCTGATGGGTATTCTCTGGTTGTAGTATCGACAAATGAGACGAAAAGAACAAGACCGGCTTGCAAGGATGGATGCGGATTACCACAAAAGGAAGTGTCTGAATTCAACAAAAGATAGGAGATCAGCCTGTTTCACACCGCCTTTCTCTCGCAACAGCTCTCCCTCCCTCTCATTTTGCAAAATTGTTAATTAGGAGATCAGCCATGAAATCGCATTACAATGCATTTGACGAAGAAGTGCATCAAAGCTATGAAGTCAATGCATTTGCTGATTTGCGAATGGCAGCACTGTTACTAGATCAGGTTCACCCTTTTCTTAAATGTTGGCTAATACTTTTGGATTTGGCCAAAAGCATGATGCTATTGTTGATATACCACTAGGTTCCGTGAAGGCTCCCAATACAAAAGAGAATGAACTGGCAAATTGGGAAGCTGAATTGAAAAGGAAGGAAAACAAAATTAAACGAAGAGAAGATCAGCTCTATGGTGTTGGTGTTCCTGTTTTGAA
Source organism: Cuscuta epithymum (assembly GCA_945859915.1). Taxonomy (NCBI): domain Eukaryota; kingdom Viridiplantae; phylum Streptophyta; class Magnoliopsida; order Solanales; family Convolvulaceae; genus Cuscuta; species Cuscuta epithymum. The sequence continues at coordinate 5,038,866 of CAMAPF010000059.1, forward strand.
TGATAAGAATCAGTAATTGGCTTCCCTTTTTTGTTGTAATACTTTTTAAAAAATCTTTGTTGCCTTTTGTTGTATCATATGTATCATATTTTGTTGCATTATGTTTCATTTTGTTGCATCATGTTACTTTTTGTTTCACCATGTTGCTAATTATTATATATTGTTTTTAGTTTATTTAGGTGTCTATTTACCTTTGCTACTTCCTCAAAAACAAATCTATATATATTTATATACAAATCTAAAATGATAAGTTTGAATTTACAAATATAAACAACAAGAAACATATAGAAACAATAAAATAAAAAAACAATCAGAATTATCAATAAAAAGAAAAAGAAATAAATGATAGGAAAAAAACTAACAATAAAATGATATACAATAATTAAAAAGTTATGTGTAATTTTTAATTTTACACTGGAAAAAAAAGAAACAAAATGCAACAAAGAGTAAATAACAAAATTGTGATAATACTTAATTTTTTTAATATAACAAAAAACTTATAAAATTCAAATATTGTTTTCCTCTATTTTTTGTATTTATAATTTTTGGTGTTCATATTTTTTACTATTTAATTTGTTTGATTAAATATATCATTATTTTACATTTTCTGCAGCTTTTTTGTATAAAAATTATAAAATATTTAAACAAAACTTCAATAGAAAAATCAAATTTTTTCAGTTCTCCACTATTTTAAACTCTTTTACATTTTACTGTCGAGTTTTAATATTTTATAAATTTTCCATATGTTTACTTTACACTTTTCTGATTTTTAAATTTAAAATTTTAAAATCTAATTTACCAGTTTTCAATTTTGCACTGTTTACTATACATTTTAATTTTTTTCCTTGAGTTTTTTAATTTAATCCTAGTTCCTGGACTTTTATTGTGTATTTAATTATTATTATTATTATTATTATTATTATTATTATTATTATTATCTTTTAATTTTTTGATGAACTTTACATTTTATCTAAAACCAGAAAAAAATTAACAATCCTTGCACTTTGTATTACTTTATCAATGAGAGAAGAAATATGTACGTTGCTACTACAGTACTACATGAAGAATAGAGGCTCTAGTGGTCCGTTAGAGAGTATGTCTATTTTTGAAAGGAAAAGCTACGTTAGTCCATTGTTGAAAAAACATTTAGGGAGTGACAAAAGTGATATAATTTTAACTTTTGAGCTTATTTGTGATAATTTCCCAAAAAACTCAAGCGCAATGGGGAAAACGAAATCCTAAGACGGAAAGCCCAATGTGTTGCAAACAATACACACATTTATGTTTGGTCATAGATTTATTTTAAATTCAAGTGCAGTTTTAGATCATTTATTTTCAAATTCAAGGTCTAAGATGGCACATTTTCCTCATATATCATAGACAAAGGCTCACATAGGCCTCTAAACTATTTTTTGTTCAAGACTAAAAGTGTGGTTGATATTCATGGTCCTCTCTATTAACATAGTAATGCTTGCACAGTTCCACTGAAATATCAGATTGATTGGGAGATCCAGTAAAAACAACTATTAGTTTACAAGTATGTGTTCAGAGTCAATATTTCATTCTAATCTAGAAGAGTTCTGGAGATGACTTCAAGAAAACCTCATAATGATAGTGGTAACACACACTAAAGGCTTCAACAAATATGAACTTCAGCAGCTTAGTGTAGAAGTTAAAAAACATCAACAATCTATACGACGCTGGAAAATCAAAGGGTTTACAAGTTAGGAACAAGTGAACAACTCTATCTTACACAAGTGTGGGTCATAGTTACTTGGAATTCTTCTTGGCCTTGAACTCAGAGGCAGCGGCTTTGGCAGCAGATTTAGCTAGAGTAGTGGGTTTCAGAGAACTTTTAGGGTTTAATGCTTTTCTGATTTTGAAAACGGTCCAGGCAGTCCCCATCGCATGCCCTGCAGCTTCAAGCCCTTCACTTGTTGCCTTCGCTGCCTCATCCCCATACCTACAAAAGCCAAATCCTCAACTAAGCTAATGTTTAACTATCAGTGTATCACAACAGCTCCTTCATATCTTCCTAGAGTGAGTGTGTGTGGGGGTGTGGTTGGGGCACAGATAAAGCATCAAGTATCATCGTAGTACTGCCCCAGTATTCAATTCAGTCTATACTTGTTAAAAGAATATCTGAATTTTACCTGTGAGAGACTAGTCCAGTTGTCACAGTTGACGATGTTGACATCACATTCTTTCCTGCTACTTCAACAGCATCACATATTCTGCCTAATGAGCAGAAAAGGAAAGTTGAACTTTAATTATTCATATTAATAAAGGAAGGAAGTTACTCCTTCCGTCACCGCTTAAGGTTTCTATTTGAATTGTAGCAAAGGTTTAGCACTCTCAGACGATCACTTAATCATCAAATATTAAAAATATTACACCTATAACATACTACTAATAGTTATCATTAAAGGCCTCACAATATTATATACCCATCAAAACTGCTTCTCAAAATATACTCAAATAACCTTATTTAATTATTGTCTAAATATCGTGCCATTTTCAATTAGAAGTTCAAGTCGGGACAGATGTAGTACATGTTTGGTTAATTGGACGAATTGAGTGTTTTTATGTTTGAAAGAAATACTCTCACATCAAAATATGCAATGGAATAAAGCAAAATGGCTCACTACACTGTCTGAGCTTCTTTGTTATGAAGCAGCAGTCAGTTCATGCAATTTTGGACGCGATTTTCACTATGGGTCATCCGGAAACAGTCTCTCTGTGCTTTAGTACAGGGGTAAGACTGCGTACATCCGACCCCCCCCCTACCCCACCGTAGGTGGGAGCCTTTGCGGCACTGGGGTAAATGAAAATGAAAATGATGACTCTCACATCCAAATATTGAAGAGAGAAACATGGGTTTATAAGAACTTGAAACTAGCTAATTGATTAATCAAATCTTTTAGTGTGGTTTGATCCAAGTGTATACTGACCCAATTAAGCGACAACAATCAGTTGAACCATTTCAAATATCTTAACGATAAACCATGCTCCAACAATACTTTGAGACCTGGGATTGGGTGGGAGGAGGCACTATAAGTGTATTACTTGTAATTATTTTACATAATGAAGCTTTGCAACAGATAATGATTCAGATGTTTATACCAAACTTGTTTCTCCTAATTCTCGCATTGTGGCAACTCGTGAAAGTGGTGCATAGATAAGGGGATACCATAGGTATCTCGTAAAACTGTGGACAGTGTTTCCACTAGGAATAGAACTCTTGATCTGCACTAAAGAAAATAGTGTTGTTTGGTCCAAATACACTATTGCTTGTTGTCATCCATATAAACATGTAGAGTTAAAATTTGTGAGAAAAATTATGCACCAAGGTTCTACAAAAATGTTATCCTACCTACATAAATGTTATGTTGTACATAAACAGGTTCTACGATTATACATGAGTACCGGTCAGTGATGTGTTATTTTTATTTTATTTTAATGTTACCTAGGTATATACTATTTGGTATATATCGGAGTATCAAATATGTCATTATGGAATCGACAGAAATGTAGGTGCAACAATGTGAAAGTAAAGGTAAAAAAGTAAATGAATGTAGGGAACTACAACTAATGACTGTAGTCGGGTCATGGCATTGCACTCATCAGAAGGGAATTAGTTCATGGGCCTTTATTTAATAAACTAAAACTTACCAAAGTAATCAAGAGGAAAAGGTTATGGATCTTAAAAGGTGTAGAAACAACATTTGAAATAAAAGTAGAGATCCGCTTGACATACTAAATCCATCCAGTGTGGCAAGTACCATTTCCCCAGGCAAGAGGCTGAAAAACTTCTTTCCTACTGAGGAGTTAGCAACAGAGCTGGTAACAAACCCTGAAACCTTAACAACTCCTGAAAGAACCCCGCTAGCCACTTTCTCAGTCATACTTGTCACCCTTTTTACCCTGTGAACAACCAAATGAGGACCACATAAATTCAATATGTAGTATAACTTTTCCCGTTATTAAACCATTAATTCATCCAGAATATGATGATAAGACATTGATAAAATCAATTAATCATCATTTACCCCAGTGCCGCAAAGGCTCACACCTACGGTGGGGTAAGGGGGGGTCGGATGTAGGCAGTCTTACCCCTGTACTAAAGCACAGAGAGACTATTTCCGGATGACCCATAATGAAAATCACGTCCAAAAAATCACGTCCATAACAAAGAAGAGCAAACAGTTTGATGAGCCATTTTGCTTTATTCCATCATATTCTCAAGCCAAAAAATAATGAATCTTTGGCTCCATTGCAAATGATGGAAAATGATAACACATTGATGAGTGAGGAAAAAATAAACCAAATGTTTATCGCCTCATGTGGGTCGAGGGTGTAGGACATTTTTCCTTTTTGCAAAAACAATACATGCAGGCAAACAACACCAAATCTGACTTAGCTCTTCCCCAAAGCCTCAGTCTAGTTGAATTAAAAGAATATCATATACAACTCCCAAGGTTTATTAAAAAAATGTATTACTAACCATTATGGAACACAGTAGATATCATTTATGTCTACTGATATTTTTAAATTACACATAAATGATACAACACTGATATGAGCAAGGAAACCTTATATTATTATTATTACTATTGTTGTTATTATTCCTATTCTGTTTTAAGCAGCTTCTTAATTAACATTTATCTCCTTTTCTAAATATTCCTATTCTGCTTTAGTTAACTTCTTAATTAGTATTTATTTCATTTTATAATTAGGACTCTTGTAATATCTATATAAGGGTCATCCATATTATTCAATAAACCACTTCTGAAGAATTAATTCTTGTGTGTCTTGACAAGCTTACCGATTAATTCTAGGCTTCTAGCTTAGGTTTATTATAGGAAAAATTCACAAGAATAATCCCAACTATTTGAGGCCTTCATATATTAATACCAAATATATATAGTTCTAAAAATCTCAAATATACCAGCACCCTTCCCAACCGGTATAAATAATTAAAAGAACAGAAAACTGAACACCCTAATTCTTCATCTTCTCCCGAACCATTCCTTCGTCTCTAACAGCCTGAATTCTCACTTTCTCCTTTTTTTTAATTTTCTTTTCTCTTCTTTTTTCTTCCCCTACACCACATTAGTAAATCTCCTTCCCACCTTCCTTTTGTTCTTAAATTTGCTCCTCAAATGTTCAATTTGAGATTTGCAAGGTTTAATTTCATCAATCCAACTCAAATGTGGCACTATTCATCAATGTTGATGATGAAACTTGAATGATGGACTATATACGACAGAGGACGGAGGCCACTTGCAGTCAGCTATGTCACACCAACTCCATTGCTTCCAACTTCGGTGGCACCTCCACAAAAACTAAAATGCTGAAAACTTCTCTTTCTGGGCAGTGTTTTACACAAGATGAGCTATCTCTGCCATATGCCAAGGTCACCAGACCACTTCTTTCTATACCAGATCTGATAAGCTATGCTACAACTGTTCAATATATCGTTGGGAGTGTCAATAAAGCATGCCGATGTACCTTCATCTGAGGTTGTAAGCCCATTGAATAGTCCGCAAGAAGGGATATTTATTTCATCAACAACATTGCATTGGCAATTTCCATCGGACCTAGGGTTTTAACCTATTATGCTACACTTGGGCTCTAATCTCTTCGGGTAAACAACTGCCAAACGTCTCTGTTATGTATTTCGCTTCCACAAGATATTCAATGGACATGGAGAAGGAGAGGAAAGATAGAATCCCGTGTTCAAGGCTTCCGCAGGTCCATATATTCAAGTTTTCGGGAACAAAGAGATGCTAAACTTTAACTCAATATTTAAAGAAGTTTTCAAACAGAGATTTGTAAAAGGGTGCCATAAAGAAAAAGGTTAAGGTAGCAGATATTTATTGCCTAGTGAATAGAAGGGTAACCGAAATGTATCCAAAACTTAACAAAGAGAACCGAAATGTAAATGTCAGGAGAAGAAAATATATCACCTTCTATTCACTTCAAAGCAACAGGTAAAAATAACATCAACATAACTTTTCATGCTTATGTTTTCCATTCCAAATACTCCACATAGAGCTTAAATTTTAAACATTAACAATTTGACGAACTTGGATGAAAACAAATATCTGTGAAAGCTAGTTTAAGCACAATAATTTAATAGAGGCAAAGATAGTGCCTCAAAACATAGTCAAGCAGAATTCACAACAGTCTATCTAGAAAAGCACATAAAGCCGAACCTTTTGATCCTTTTCATGGTCTGAGGACTAACCTCAGCATTGGAACCAGGGGCAACCCTATTCCTCATAACCTCATCCCCCCACTTCAATCTATCCACAGTGACATCACCGCACCACAAGATACCTTTTATCAGCTTCCCTGACCCGGAAGCCAGCAATTTCGCAGCTGAGCTACTGTAATCCTCCACATTGGGCGCCAAAGTTGTCCAATAAGCTGCACACCTCTCCTCCAACACCTCCTTCTTATTCTCTAACTCCAATTCAGCAGGGGAGACCTCCTGGGCCACTGTACCTCCCAAAACCTCAAACGCCTTTTCCTCCACCCTCTGAACGGAGAAGCTGGTAACACTGTCCAGAATTTTATCAAGCTCTTTGATCAAATTATCCTGGCCTTTGGAAGCAATTGTAAGCCCATAGTTCAACACGTCATTCCCCACATCTTTTTCTTTTTCTTTGAGCTTCTCTTTCTTCTTCCCCTTTCCTTTCTCCTCCTCATCACTAGAATCTGAATCACCATCCTGGCTAGGAGCTCGAAAGGAGAAGAAGTAATGTGAATGGTCAAGCTTCACAGAGGCCAGGTCCTTGGTTAAGGGCCACTGGATGTCATCTGCGACCCTGGCGAAGACAGCAACGGTGCTGTTCCCCTGGCGAAGACGGTGCAGTAACAATTCGCCGGTGGCAAGCTCGACCGAGTACTGTTTATCAATCAAGTGGAGGATCGTGCCCGGTACAACGAGGAGGCTTTCTTCAACGGCCTCCGGAGGGGCAGACGGGGAATGAGGATGATTCCCACGGCCAGGAAAAAGATTCTCCGCATCCTTGGTGTCTACGACGGGGTACATAGGAGCCGGGTGGGAGGAAGAAGGCGAGTGATAGAAGGGATTTTCGAAATCCGGGTCGATCACTTGCGGGTACATGGGAGCCCGGTTGGGTTCCTGAGAAGCCATTGAAGAGAGGGAATTAGGGATTTGGTCGTTGGGTTCCTGAGAAGCCATTGAAACCAATTAAATAAGTGTGGGCAATTTGCCGCGCAAGCACCGCCAACTAACTTTAAATACACACAATGGAATGAAAGAATATAGGAAACATTTAACATCCTCGCTTCATTCAAAAAGTAATTGAATGAGAATGAATTTTCAGTTGATCTTTTCCTACTTCTAAAAGATGGTTAGTATGAAGATTTTGAATCTTTTACATACAGAGCACAGAAAGCAATTTTAAAAAATCCAAACACTTCTTATAAAGCACAGCCGGTTTTTAAAAAATAGATCCAAACACTTCCTGTAAAACACATTCAGCATGTTCTACAGAACAGGGTATCCCGATTTATGGGCCCCCGATTTTTCAAAATTTTCTGTATTACATAGCAATAAAATACTATGGGTATATTAATACTAATCAATAAAATAAAGTTTTTTGCCAATTCTTTACTCCTGTTTTACTTAAATTGATTGCGTGATGAGTTGTGTTGCTTTAGATCAAGTATTAAGTGATTTTTAGAATTTTTTTTACATTATAGGATAAGTATTCAATTGATTTCATTATAAGTATTTAGATTGAGATTTTTTTGATTTTTTATATTAATATGGGCCTTGATTTTACGTTTAGAATGGGGTCTCCAAATTCATTAGACGGCTCTGCTATAAAGAATTGAGAAACACTATCCAGCTTCCAAGTAAAAGAGAAAGAATGATTACTCCTACCTTCCCCTACCTTTTTCTAAGACATTCTTTTCAGTTTCGATATAAATTATTTAAAGAATTTGTTGGATCACATAAATCACGTAAATCCAACAATCTCACATAAAAATAAACAATTAAAGGAGAGTGTTGAATACAAGAATGGTTTTACCTTTTTTTAGAAAAAGAATGGTTTTACCTTTTTTTAGAAAAAGAATGGTTTTACCTATTATAGAATGGTCCTTTCTTCTCTCAAGCTAGCGAATGTAATAAATGCCTACACTTGTCTACGAAACTTAGAGCTACGAATCTCAACCTCCAGATTCAGCATATTGCGGTTCGGTTTCGGGCTTCTCATTTCACGGACCAAGACCTGCCGGTCTGGGACCAGAACTGAGACCAGAATCGAAACCAGGCCGGAATTGGGACGGGACTTGGTAGGCATGGAGCCGGGTTGGTCCAAGTCGGCCCCGGGCCCGACCCATTGGGGGACTTTTTTTACCAATTTCTTGTTTACCTATTTTTTCTATTGCGGAAGATTTTTTATCATCTGTCTTAATTGCATTTACTAAAAAATTTGTCTGAATCCTTTAAATTGAAACTCAATGATAAACTTGAGAACTCACCAACTTGTTATGGTTTTTTCCCCGTTTTTTCAAAAGCAGACATCAACAATAAAGCATGAAGTCTATTTAGCATATCCTTCTCTCTCAACTTTTTGATCAAAATATCGTTTATCAACGTTATATCTTTTTTTATTCTTCCGTGGGAAGGCCTGTTTAACAAGGGAAGGGATCATATTTGCTGGTAAGCATTCTTTTCTAGTCTCATCATTGTGTATAAATAACCGCATTTTGTTATTTTTTGGGATTTAAGCATAATAAAAGTTTGTGTAACTATGGCCGCCGATCCTAGAGTACACTCTGGAGAAGATCAATCGCTCGATGTGGTTTGAAGCAGGATGCACGACCGAGGCGAAAAAAATTTCGGGGTATGCTTGAGCACTGCCAAGTGTGGGAAGGTAAGGTCTCGTTGATATAGTTTGTTTCGATTTTGTGATCGGGTTATCCGATTTGTCGTTTCTGGCCTCGCTTTAGACCCTGGGCGAGAGTGTTGTGTTGCGTTTCGTCTGTAAAAGTCTGATTGTGAGCAGCTCATTTGTCGGTTTGCTTTTGTGTAGTTCGTTTGGTTGGTCTATCTTTTATTATCATGGAGAAAATAGCGGAAGAATACGGAAAGATGTCAATTGAGGAGGAAGAAAACAGTGGGTTGGTGTTTGAATCCGGAGCTCTAAATGTTAATAGTGGGGTGGGAGAGAACCCACATTTCTCTGTTGTTGCTAGGGTTATCACGGATAAACATGTCTGTCTTATCTCCTTCAGGGAAACAATGGCTATGATCAGGCGCCCGAGTAAAGGTGTGAGCATCGAACAGATAGGAGATATGCGTTTTATGATTCAGTTCTTTCATGAGAGCAATGTCTCACGAGTTTTGCAGGATGATCCCCTGGTCTTTTGACCAGAATCTAGTTGTTAAGTAGGGTGGAAGCGAAGGACAGACAACTGGAGGTAGAGCTTAATCACGCAGAATTCTGGGCGCAGATCCACAATTTACCTCTCAGTTTTATGACTGAGACAGTGACGACTGGTATTGGCTAATGCATGGGGAAGCTGGTCAGAATTGATGAAAGAACTCTCAAAGGGAAAAGTAAGGAGTTTGTTCATATACGTGTGTTGATAGATATAAGAAATGCTCTGAAGAGATCTAATCTCTAGGCATGGCAATGGGTCGGGGCGGGGCGGGTACTGCAAGACCCGGACCCGCCCCATGACTTGGCGGGGCGGGTCCGCCCCGCCCCGTGACCTGCACAGGTCCAAACTTGTTGACCCGTGACCCGCCCCATGCGGGGCGGGGCGGGTCCGCCCCGCCCCACCGTAACCTAATTAGCTAATATGTATTTCTATTTGTGGGAAGTTGTTACCAATTGAATCTACATAAAGTTTATCTCTGAATAATAATTAAAAATTAATATATTAAATCAAATTCATGATACGCTAAAAATTTTAAAAATTGAGGAAAAATTACTCAGACTTGAATAGTTAGTCTATTTAATTATATTAATAATTGAATACATGTATTAAAATGCTATATATAACGCATACATTGATAATCCGTCGTTCATCTCATTCTAATATATATTAATATATTATAAGATCAAAAAATTTAATATTTATTGTATAAACACATATGAATGTTGAAGTATATTTGTAGTATAGTTTAAGAAAAAGTATGTACACTTTTATATTGAGCGGGGCGGATCAGGGCGGGGCGGGGCAGCACGGGTCAATACTAAGACCCGGACCCGCCCCATTGCATAGGCGGGGCGGGGCGGACCCGCCCCATTTGCAAGACGGGGCGGGCCGGACCCGCCCCGAATGTCTCGGGCTAGGGCGGGTCATTGCGGGTCGGTTTTTTTTGACATCCCTACTAATCTCCATTATATTGTATTTTATTGTGTGTGTGTGTGTATGTGTGTGTGTAAGATAAAGAAAGACCGTGGATATGGTTGAATGGTAAAATTTCTCTTTGCCAAGAAGAAGATGCGGGTTCGATTCCCACTATCCACACAATATCCAAATGAAAGAGAAAAATTACGTCAATCCATTGAAATATGGTATGTTACAAGCAAGTATTTGCGACAAGCAATGAATCCTAATTTTAGGATCACTGACACTTTGAATCCAATTCATATAATGTCTTTCTCCGGAGCTAGAGGAAATGCACCTCAACAAAAATCAATACACTTTAATATATCTTGTAAAAGAAAATACTCATATATGGTGGGTTTATGAAAAATAAAAATAAATTCTTCAGTCCTCTTTTATATCTTGCATTTGTAGTCTTTTGCTCTGGTGGATTTATTTCTTATTGAATAAGGTCGCTTGCACCTTTCTTCATTCTCCTCGCTCAGAACCTTATTCAAAGCATTGAGCAAAGAGTATACGGAGGGTGAGTCATGGCCTAAGATCAGGCAAAAGGTGTAGTCGATGGACAACAAGTGAATACTCCTGTACTACCTCTTGTTGGTCCCGAGGCATAGAGGAGGCTAGGTTAGTCAAACAATGGTTTTTGGTTCAAGAACGTAAAGTGCCCTTTCAGGGTTAAAACGGGTAGAGAAAATGCCTCGAGCCAATGTTTTTCACGGCTTGATAGATAGCCAATCCCGGTTCTAAAAATTGAAGCCCGATACCAACTAGGTTTGGTCCGATATTGGTACCGGTCCGGGTCCAAACAGTACCAGTCCCAGGTCGGTATACACACATTTAATAAAAAAGAATTAAAAACTAGTCGTTTGGCCCAGCGCGGACAAGCCGGTTCCAAAATTGCAAGCCCGAAACCCAACCCTTTTCTGACACGGTCCAGGTACTAGGTCTGTACCGGTACTAGAAAACCGGTGCCGAGCTGGTACTAACAGTACCACTCCCGGATCCGGCCGCCCGGACCCCGTCCATCCCTAGGAGTGGGTCCATGCCTGATTCCACAATGAAACTAAATTAGACATTTGTTCTAATTACTAATATATCAACACTAGTAACGTTTCATAGTTCATACTTCAGCCAGAGTTAAACATCTACTTAAACATGCTACTTAATAAGTTTTTGAAATCTGCTCAAAAAATAAGTTTTTGAAATACGGTCTATAATAGCATCTTAATCAAATCTTTTGTCATAATAGAATTAGGGCTGGGACTTTGGAACCGAGAACCGGAGAACTGAACCGTTATGACTCGGTTCGGTTCCGTTCCAAAATTTATTAGTTATTTGTTAATGGTACGGTTCCTATTTTTTATTAACGGTTCGGTTCTATATATAATTAAAATTTTATATACTTCTTATTAGTATATACTACCTCCGTCCCGTTGGAAGGTTCCCATAGCAAAACGACACGGTTATTTAGGTGATAATTAAATAAAGTACTTCGAGTATATTTTGAGAAATAATTTTAATAAGTATATATTATAATGTAGTTAGTATTGATAATTGTGATGTTATAAATGCATTATTTTTAATATTTAATGATTAATTTGTCACTTAAGATTTTTAATTGTTTCCTAAAATGGAAATGGAAACCTTCTAATGGGACGTCCAAAAAAGGAAAGCGGGAACCTTCTAACGGGACGGAAGGAATACATTTTAATGTATATTTACTTATCTATTTTTATATTACATTCACTATTTTAGTTTAGTTATTTAACTATTTAAAATTATTTTTCATTTTAAGTGGTTGTGGTTCTATTGGGCTTCTTTAGAGAATATCTTGTTTTGTTTTATTTACTAAAATTTGTGGCTTGTAATGTATTTATGTTTTAAACTCAACTTTTGAGGTTTGAAATGTGTTCAGCTTATTTGTATTGTAATTAAAAACATTGAATGTCTTTTTGGTACAAATTTAACCATGATTTGTAGGGAATTTTTTAAAGACTAGAAACCGTTAAATGACAAGAATCGAACTGTTAAGAATGGTTCGGTTCCTTTTCGGTTCTATAAAATAATTTATAAGAATTGAACCGTTAGTAAAATTTCATATTTTAAACAGTTTCACATATTTTGCCTAGAAACCGAACCGGTCCCAGGCCTAAATAGAATAGAATACATTTAAGATTTGAGCATTTTCATTTGAATTGGGTTATGAAAACGAGGCCCTATTGAAAATTTGGCTCTATTAAACTGTTTAACGGATGATAGTAATACCATGTACTTGTGGTGTCAAACTATGCTACCATTGCTGAATGATAAAAAGCACCGAGCATGCAGATGTACGGTTCTGGATAACACTTCATAATTAGCATTGCTGAATGATAAAAAGCACTTCATAATTAGCATAACACCCACAGGGCACAGGCCACAACCAATGAAATCACATGAAGGAAATGTTAATAGCGAAGAGAATCACAGCTAAACTCGACTCAGTTCGAACACATTGAAATTATCAACTAGCCCTCTGCTGGAGGAACATAAATTTATAGTTACATCCATTATACAAGGTCCTTTGATGAGAAACTAAATTCCAATAGTCGGTTCTTATCAATCAACATGAGCATCTGAAAGACATGCAAATGCTGAGTACAACCCAGAATCTTGAAAATAACAGCTTCATACGCATAAATATCCCAGTCACTTTTTCTCCTCCTCTTTTGGATCCTTGTCCTCATCTTTCTCCTGGGTCTAATTAGGCAAAAAAAAAGAACACTAAATACTTGTTCACAAACAATTAACTGAACACTATTTGTACGCTCTCACACTTTATACACAGTATAAATACCCCTCTTGGCCTCTCCCCTTCACCATTCCCTCCCCCCTAAACATCTGCATCCTCCTTTATGGTCACGCAGAAAACTGTAACGCTGGTTTGTGTTCTGTGTGAGAAAATCTTATCCAAAAACTCATATTTTGTTAACACAAACAACTATTGTATGTGAGCATCAACGATTTGCACGCACACTTTTCTCATAAAAATCTATCTATCAGAAAACCCCGTAATTTATTCAAAGGCAACTATTGTACATATGAACAGACATTGGTTTGTGCACCCGTCGGTGTACCTTTGACATGAAAACAAATGTCAGGGCACCAGACAAGAGTTGCAACAACAGTTAACAATAGTTGTCGTTTATGCCCGCACATAGTTGTCTGTGTCAACTCATAGTTGCCCTTGCATGTGAGTATGTGACCGACGAAATGTGTAAACAAAGTGAGGATAGAATGTCTTTATAAAAAAGATCAAGTATTGTCCGCTTTTATATCTTTCCTAATTTTTCCATCTAAACACACCATATATCTATACACAAAGCATAAAGGTGAGAATATAATTAAAGTAAATCAATCCATCACATATGAAAGGAAAAGTGGTCAAGCTTGACGAACAAATACCAACACCTAGACTTGACTCAATAAGACCGTGTAACTAGGGTTCCCTAATAAGACAATTAAATGATTCTTTGGCAGAATGCCAGAGACCAAGAATGGCAAAAAAATAGGACACCTGTGCAGTTTTAGTTTTGACTAGACGATATAAACTCACCTCGGACTGACTTTGCATGGAAGCTAGTAGATCTTTAACTGATGGATCATTGGGGTCCACACCTGGAAGCTGTGTATAATGAGATGCACTTTGGCCATTAGCAATATGCCAATGTCATACATGTCTCCTAAGATACGTACAAAAAGTTTGATACTGAAAAAGAATCATGAATGAGTAATGCATCTAAATACTTACAGAAGCAAGAATAGAAGACACAAAAGACTGATCAGCCAACAACTTGCTCATGTCAGTCGGATTTGACTGGTCTTTTGTACTGTCTTGCACTGATAATTGAAGGGCTGCAAGAATTACCAAGATAACAAATAAGATAAAAGCTACAGCTACAATAAAATAAAATAAAAATATATGTGTATGAGTCAATTCAAACTATTTTAAGAGATCATAGTATCTCCGGATACTAAATTGTTGACCAGAGATACACAAGGGCTATGAGCCTAGCAGAAAGTCCAACCTAAACAGTGCCATTTGAGTTTCAAAGTTGGACTTGGCTTTTAATAAACCTAAGCGGAGACAAGTTCTTTCAACCTTGGAAGAATGAAAGAAAATTATGAAGGGTACCTTTAAACAATGCTAGCATCGACCTATTTGAACTATATTTTGAAAGGGTCAAAGGGATAAGTAAGTGAAAAGGCTTTCCTAACAGGACGAAAGTGGAATTACCAAGATAACAAATAAGATAAAAGCTACAGCTACAATAAAATAAAATATATATGTATGAGTCGGTTCAAACTATTCTAAGAGATCATAGTATCTCCGGATACTAAATTGTTGACCAGAGATACACAAGGGCTATGAGCCTAGCAGAAAGTCCAACCTAAACAGTGCCATTTGAGTTTCAAAGTTGAACTTGGCTTTTAATAAACCTAAGCGGAGACAAGTTTTTTCAACCTTGTAAGAATGAAAGAAAATTATGAAGGGTACCTTTAAACAATGCTAGCATCGACCTATTTGAATTATATTTTGAATGGGTCAAAGGGATAAGTAAGTGAAAAGGCTTTCCTAACAGGACGAAAGTGGAATCCCTATTTCTCAGATTGCAAGGCATACATGCTTCCATAAAAAAATATAGCTTTGAGTAGATCCATCAAAATAAATAAATTATCACATCTAATAAATTACCAAGTGCCAGGTCTTGATCTTCAGATGCTGCTTCTGACATGTCGGCATCTCGTATAATAATGTTAGCTGAAGAATCATCCATGGACATTGCAAGGGCTTGTTGTAATAAAGCATTTTCATCATCCTAAAAGATATCAGAGAACCTTTGTGTTAAATGCAATCGTTCAATAAAATTGAAAATCGACACTTTATACATTGTTTCAATCATCAATCATCATTTACCCCAGTGTCACAAGGGCTCCCACCTACGGTGGGGTAAGGGGGGTTGGATGTACGCAGTCTTACCCCTGTACTAAAGCACAGAGAGACTATTTCCGGATGACCCATAATGAAAATCGCGTCCAAAATTGCATGGACTGACTGCTGCTTCATAACAAAGAAGAGCAGACAGTTTGGTGAGCCATTTTGCTTTATTCCATCATATTCTCAAGCCAAAAAATAATGAAAATATGTTGAGTGGCATAAATTGTTCACACACCATCAGAGTAGCTGCTTTATTTTCTGATTCAGAAGTTCCAGCTGCAACACTGTCAGCCATTGTCACGTCTTGGGAAGCGTTCTGATTTTCTCCTTTATCGTCTTTTGCAGCCTCCTCTGTGGCCTTTTTAGCAGCTGCCTCCTGCCTTGCCCTTTCTTCTTCCATTGAAACTCGAAGTGCAAGGGCAAGTTCAGGATCCAGGTTAGGGTCGACACCGAAGTCAAAGCCAGATGCTCCTCCAGCCGCAGCCGCTGCAGCTGAAGCAGCAAATCCACTTCCACCCTCACCGTCACCGGTAAAGATAGGGGTGCTGCCAAATAAAGAACAGCTGATTGGTCTGGCATTCAATTCTAATTTTGAATAGAAAGATTCAAATTTACTATATGGCTAGTAACCTTATTAGAACATCTGAAAGAGCATTAGGACCAGGAGGAACATGAACAATGTGACTGCTATCATTGTTGTTTACAGCGGCAACAAGCGCTTCAAGCTTCTCAGTTTTTGCTTCATCTTCTTCGCCAAAATTAACAACATCTAGAGCTACACTGTTCTTTTTTAACTTTTTCCCAATCATCTCCAAAACCTTCTTGTCATATTTGACAGGACTGAAACGTGCAATATACCTATGATAAATAACTGAGACAGAAAAAGCTTTACCCAAAAATTCAATAAATAATAATCACCTCCCAGCGAAAACAATAATTCTCTGTTGCTGTTTTTTGTTTTGGCGATGCTTGAGGGCCAACTGGGCTACCTGAATTCCTGCTGCCAAGTTCATTTCGCCACCTATTTCCAGCCCTATATATGAAATCATACAAATTTGTTGAGAGATCTTATAATAAACTTGAAGGCCAAAATAAAAGGAGGAAAGAAGATTGT
Source organism: Cuscuta epithymum (assembly GCA_945859915.1). Taxonomy (NCBI): domain Eukaryota; kingdom Viridiplantae; phylum Streptophyta; class Magnoliopsida; order Solanales; family Convolvulaceae; genus Cuscuta; species Cuscuta epithymum. Next base: position 5,055,341 of record CAMAPF010000059.1, read on the forward strand.
CACATAGAAGAAACTTTTTGTACCAAACTTGTTGATACATTATGAAATCCTCAAAATAGAAATAGAAACAGAAAGTACTAAATTGCAACTGTTCATAAAGGTAACAGTTTCAATCTGTTTCCTTTCACTACCAGGCTACCAGCCACAAACACGGCACCACTTCAAATGAATTGAACATTTAAGCCATTTTATGCATACCAGTTCTCCATAGTTATCTACTTTTCAACTACAAATACTGCTGGAAACTAACAATTTAACAGCTCAAGTTGCTTTGAAAGTAGTACCAACCCCGTTCGTTTTTTTTTTCTATTTTAATAGCCAACACATTAAGCAAAAAAATAATAACTAAGCATCTAACAAGTTGGAGTTGTAAAGCTAACCGTGCATGCAAGCTAGGATCTTCCCAAGATCACTGGTAGGAGTGACCAAAACGCGAACGCCCTTACCAGCCATCGTCAATACCCCAACTGTATTCTCTGGATTAGCCTGCATAATCATACGGAGTACATAATTACCGCACTCAATGAAGGAAATAATAACAGTTGAATCAGCTCAATCCAAACATAAAAGGTAAAGAGAAGCGTTCAATTTTCCTCTAACACGGAGCGATGGCAGTGAAACTACCATATGAATCGAATATATACTGTTATTATCATAAAAAACCTGAGTTTTAGCCCCACAGATGAGATTAACGGCGTCTGCTTGAGCTTGAAATCTACTGGGCGAGTAATCTCCGTTTCGCATCCACTCCGAATTGTCGATGCAGATCATCGTCGCCTGAAAAACAAATTATTGAAATAAAAAGGCGAGAAAACGATGAGATGGGCGAACCCTAATGTGTAAAACTGCACATCCCCAATTCGACGTTAGTACCTCGAGAACCATGGTTACAGATTGAATGCGAGTTAGAGCGGCTCTTTTGAACTCCCGTATATATTTCCTCCTTTGCACGCCAGAAGAAGGTATCCCAGTCTCCGCTACCTCAGGTCACTTGATAAAGAAATACTATCAGGTAGTCCGGCCGGCTTAAAACCTCCAAACGAGTTGTGATTGGGATCATGCCACGGGCCGAACGAGTTAGGTTGGGATCATGGCCGGCCGAAGGAGCTGTGGGCATAAAAGCCGAACCGGCCCCTAATGGTATCGAACTGAGTAACGGGTATTTAAGCGGTTCTATAATTTTGTATTTATCCCAAACAAACAAAAAAACTGTTTGTACTCACACTTATAACCACATTTATACTCACCATGTTTGCGCAGAGTTTTTTTTTGTCTGTGAATCCCGATCAGACAAAGTATGTCTGTGCAAATTATTTTGATTCACACACGCAAAAAACTCCACAGACATGGGGGGTATAAGGTGGACATAAAAGTGGGTACAACAAGTTCTCCAAACAAAAAGTGTACCGTTTGATGCATCTCCTGTTTCTGGGCTCTTTTGAGACCTGGGCCGCTGCATTTGGGCCTGAGATGTTCCCTGGGATCAATGGGCTTGTGTAGGAGAAGTAGGAGTCTATGGGCCGGGGTTCTTGGGCCATATACTCCATCAGGAGTCCCTCAATCTTTTTTCCGAAAGGTACTTGAGGGAAAAGGAGTAGTTGTGTTGATTCTCCCGGAGGCTTCATCGTTTCTAATGAGCTCCCTTAAAAGGAGATGCACCTCTGTTGGTATGAGTAGTACTATTAATCCGTTTATATTAAATCTCAAGTGTTACATCATTGCTAGTGATTCTGCGGAATTTTTGATATTTTGCTTCTACCGAGGGGGTGTAGTGAAGTATGTACCCGAAGGCTGCAAGCGCCAATTGTAAATTTTTGTATGAGGGAATTTCGTTCTGTGTGATTCCCGAGGGGTGTGTCCCGGGGAGTCCCTCACTCCTTTCGCCGAAAGGTACTTGAGGGGAAAGGAGTAATTATATTTGTGTGTAATCCCGAGGGGTTCCACTGACTGAGGAGTGGCAGCACTGATAAGCCGGAGGGTTATGCTGTTGCTTTCTCGAAGGCTCCTAACGAAAGTAGTTCACCGAAGGCTCTCATATGATACGCTTTGATGAGTTTCCAAACTAGAGTCGTTGGAAAAGAGCCGTTGGAGGGGGGTCCACGTGGCGTGTTCTCGTTGGCAGTCGGGGGCGGGCGCCATCCATTGGGTGAGGCGGCGGCTCGTAATGATGGGTTTTTCAATCCGAGGCCCATATTTCGAGGCTGGGAGCCTATAAATACCCCAAGCCCGAAATCCATTTCCTTTGTGCGTTTAGAACTGAAGCGAAGCTCTGCCAAAATTTCTAGAGAGATAAAGTAATCCCCTCGATCAACCACCACTTTTCGAGGTCAGTTCTTCATCTGTTCTTCGTTTTTGAGCGAATTTTGCTTTTGCGGCCTTAGATCCAGTGTTAGCGGTCCTAGGAGCCTTCGGTTATAGTCGTAAGTAGCCTTCCTCTCTTAAACCCTTCCAATTCTCTCCGGTAAAATGTCAACCCAAAGCGATTCCCAAGACATCTCGAGGGAGCCCTCAGTGCAACAAGAGAGCTATTCGGACGTGGAGTCCTCGAGTGGGACCTCCTCGGATAAGAACGATTCTGCAGTGGCGTTGGAGGTCCAGGATAATCTCAGAACTGAGGCCGAAGCTGAAGATTTTGAACAAGTCGTTGAAGATGAAGAACTTGCCCTCGCCCTCCAAGTGGCCTAGGAGGAGGAGGGAAAGGAGCGGATGAATGTGACCGTCGCCGTCCCTCCGCCTCGTAATGATGCCGAAGCGGGGAGTTCTAGGCCCCTGGATCCGGAGCCTCTCAATGTGGCCCCGGGTAAAAAGAAGAGGAAAGGGAGGGCAGCACCTAAGAGGGAGCAAGCCGCCGTTGACGCTGGACAGCCGGTGGGCATCCCGGAGGGGCACTCGTATTTGAACACTGCTGCTTTGGAAGTGAAGACGAAGGCTACCCACTCGGAGTACCTGGCAACTCAATTCTTCGTCGGGCCCTCGGCGCAGGTGGTGGAACCGGGGCCAGATGATGTGCTCCAACACCCTCCGGAAGGCTGTTTCGCGGTGCACATTTTGTCTGTGGAGCTGGGCCTTCGGTTCCCACTTCATCCCTTTGTTTTGGAGTATCTGCGCTTCGTCAAGCTCGCTCCCTGCCAGATCACCCCAAACAGCCATTCTTACTTGGCAGGCTTCCTGTCGTTATGCCGGGAGAGGGGAGTGGAGGCCTCGCTGGATTAGTTTCTCCTTTCATTCAACCTTTGCCGGGGGGGGGGGGGGGGGGGGGGGGCACGCCAATAGTGAGGGCTTTGCCAATCTTCAACAGGTTCCAGAGTGGAGGCTGTTCTCTGAGGTTCCTTCCTCTCACAAAGGGTGGAAGGACAAGTTTTGCTTCATTCGGATGGGGGAGAATCCTTTCCCTGCTCCCCTCCGCGACAACTTCAAGAGGCATCCGAAAGTGGGGAATGCTTTCCTTGCGAAGGAGGGGAAGAAGCTGGTAGCCAAGCCGGAGGGCTCGGACAAGCAGAAGACCATCAAGGATGCCACTCTTCCGGAGGAGCTGCTTCGCCTGGGTTTCCGGCGATTCCGGCTGATGGGGGAGACCGGTGACGAGTACCCTCTGATAGATAGGGTGTATGAGAGTGCGGGAGGTGATTGCCGAAGGCTCCTAGTCTTGTACTTAGGATACCTTTGTGTTTTTTTTTAACGTGTAACTAATCTTCGTATGTTTTCCTTCTTTTTCAGGTGCAGAGATGGATGCGAAGAATTTCGCAAAGCTCAAGAAGCAATTGGCTAAGGAGCCGAAGAAAAAGAAGAATGCGGAGGGGTCCTCCCAGCAGAGGCCCGTCGAAGATTTCTTCTAGAGGGAAGGAGCTGTGAAGGACCAGGGGGCCGAGGGGGCCTCCCAAGTTGCTGTCGAGGGTGCTGGCGCCCTGAGGACCGAAGCGGCAAAAAGAAAGGCGTCGGGAAAAAGCAATGTAGCTCCCGGCAAAAGACCCAAGAAGATCGTCGGTGCGAAGGACGCTCCTCTGGTCATCTCCGAAGGACACTCTTCTTCGGGGACCCCCCTGGTGGTGGTGACTGTTCCTGTACCTCTTCCGGATCAGATGGAAGATGGGCCTTGGCCCCGGGAGAACATCCAATTCTCCATCAAGAAAGGGACTGTCATCATGCATGGCACCCTGGATCCGATGGATCCTGAACGGGACCACTCCTTCACTGGATAGATCGACCCTCGGCCGGCATGACGACCCGCCCTGGACGCTAAGCTTCTCCAGGCCTCGGTGACTGTAAGTCTCACCATTTTTCTTCCCTTAGTTGTTTAGTCTTTCCATGGTGTAGTGGTCTGACCCTCTGCTTTTTCTTTGTATGTCCGCAGGCTAGTGTAGTCCTCGGAGAACATATCCGAAGGGTGGAACAGTTGCGCCTTCAGAAGGCGGAGTCCGACGAGGCTTTGAGGAAGCTCGTTGCGACTAACATCGAGGCCATCCGGAAGATGGCGACCTTGGAGGAGACCCTCCGAAAGATGGAGCAGAAGTTGGAGGATGCCCGGAGGGAGGGTAAAGCCGAGGGTAAAGCGGAGGCAGAGGAGCTCGCCGCTGCTGATATGGCCGAGGAGGCGAGGAAAGAGGCCGTCGCTCAAGCCGAGAAAGATGCCGTCGATGCCTTTGTCGCCGGAGGCTGGAAGGATGAGAACCGGAAGCAATGGGTGGCTTCGGTCATCGAGGCTTCAGTAGATGGGTAGGCGAAGGGCCCCGGAGCGCTATGGCTTGCTTTGAAAGGGAAGAATTATTACGAAGGCGGCGAGTATTTTACTGAAGCCATGATCTATCGGAAGCTTGCCCGGCACTTCGGCGTGGACCAAAAGGACTTCAACCCCGAAACCTACGGCCTCCCCCCACTTCAGCCAGATGTCCGGATTCCCCTGCCCGAAGGCGAGGAAAGAGAGTTGCTCGAAGATTCCGAGCTGGCGAAGGAGGCTGGTGATGACGATGACGATGAAGAGGGCAGGGAAGACGTCGCCTCAAAGCTAAAGGAGGACGGGGCTGCAAGTGTTCAAGCTTGAAATTCTTCTAAGTACCATTTGTAATAACTTGTAGACTTCGACTTCGGCCAATTGTAAACAAACATCTTTTGTACTTAGTATATTTATGGTGATTAATGTTTTGCCTTCGGGCTTTTTCTGAATGAATGCTTCCTGCATTTGATTTGTGTTTACCTTCGCTTCCTTTCGTTTGTATGCTTTCCTTCCTTTGATGAATTGAATGAATGTTTGCTTGAAGGCCACAAGTTTGTGGACTTAGGAATTTTCCTAAGTAAAACCTTGCAGAGAGCCTCCGGTTGTAGTGTAGGACAGCCGGGGGCTTGAAGCTGTGGACTTAGAAAACTTTCTAAGTGAAGACTCTCTCCAAAGCCTTCGGTTGTAGAGTATGTCAGCTGGGGGCTCGTGTTTCTAGACTTAGAAAATTTCCTAAGTAAGAAACTCTACAACGAGCCTTCGGTTGAAGTCGTAACCAACCGGGGGCTTGTAGTTGTGGACTTAGAGATTTTTCTAAGTGAGAATCCGCTGCATGCCTTCGGCAATGAAACGTCGGAATTGCCTCCTGGGTCATAGTAGCTGGACCGAGGGCTAGAATGAATTAAACTTAGGAAGCTTTCCGAGCTAATTTCATCCAAGGCCGCCGGCGGGATCGAGCCTTCGGCTGTAGTGTAGCTTCAGTGTAGTTTTAGGTCCTTGTTAAATAGTTTGAAGTTTCCTTCGGTTGTAAGCCTGTTGGTAGTGTTGGAGTGCATGTCTTCCCACCGAAGGGTTCCCATTTGTGGACTTGGTCAAATTTCCACGAAGTTTCAATAGATGTGTTAGTGAACCTTCGGGGGTGAGGATACCTTGGGCCTCCGGTCCATTTAGCTGCCGGGGGGTCCAAGCTCATGGACTTAGTGAAATTCTGAGATTTGTCTCCAATAGATCTTGTGCGTAGCCCCCGGGAGGGGGCAGCTCAAGATGGCTGGTGCGGATGAGAAAAAAGAGGAAGTCTCCTAGGGACAAAAACTACAACCCCATGACCCCCATCACCTAAATTATTTTGGGTTGATCGTTTCTAAATTAATGTTATAACTAAATCTTTTAATTAAATTTTGGTACATGTTTATGTTTTTTATATTCCATCATTTTTTAATGTTTACATGTTTACATTTTCACCATTTTGTTAAATAAATTGTTTCCTCCACCTTTTTCTCTCCTACGGTTTCTTAATTAATTAATGTGTTATACTCCCTCCGTCCCCTTTTAAATGTCCCGTTTTACCATATTGGGATGTCCCTATTTAATTGACCCATACCTTATTTGGTAAACTTTGTGTGGCTCAAAATCATTCTTACTTGGGTTTTTTACTTGAATATTACTAATTTTGAACCAATTATCCAAAAAGTGACTACTTTTAAAAAGGGGCAAAAAAGTGATCAAGAAGATCATATATGTAGAATTAGAAAACATGATGTCACTACAACACCGCCCGTGTCACTGTAGCCACCGCCCGTGTCACTGTAGCCACCGTTCGTGTCACTGTAGCCACCGCACGTGTCACTGTAGCCACCGTTCGTGTCACTGTAGCCACCGCTCGTGTCACTGTACCCACCGCACGTGTCACTGTAGCCACCGCTCGTGTCACTTTGTTCGTTTTTTGTAACTAGAGTTGTCAAATTTTTTCACGCCAATTACACCGCCACCGTCACCGCCACACTAACACCGTCATAGTGCCGCCGCCGCCGCCGTAGTGATGCCTTCAAAGTGACGCCGCCATAGCGACGCCTTCAAAGTGACACCGCCACACCGTCCACCGCCAGTCACTGCCACCACCGGCCACCACCGGCTAGCTGTGATGACATTGCCATAGTGACACCAAAACAGTGACACCACCGCCACCCAGAGACCGTCGCCGGTCACAGTGACACCACCACAGTGACACTAGTGACATCGAAACAGTGACACCACCGCAGTGACACCACCGCCGGCCGGAGACCGTCGCCGGTCACAGTGACACCACCACAGTGACGGTAACCAAAGTGACACCGGTACAGCCAGCCGATCAGTGACATAGGTTATAGTTTTCAGCCAAATCTGCCCGCCATTGGCAACACCACCCCGCCGCCGCCGCCCCACCGCCGCCGCCATCATACACAGCCCTCCCCCTCCCTAGCCCATGCCCCAGCACCCCAAACCCACACCCCTCTTCTGTCCACAACCCAGCTCCGACCAGCCCCAATATAGCCCAGACCAGACCCCAACAGCCCCGATCTAGCCCTAACCAGCCCCGATCTAGCCCAGACCGGACCCTAGCCGCCTAGATCTAGCCGTGACCAGCCCGATCTAGCCAGGACCGGACCCTAACCGCCCAGATCTAGCCCCGAGCAGCTCCGATCTAGTGTTGAACAGACCCCAATAGCCCCGATCTAGCGCCGTCCCTAGCTTCTGCACACCTGAAACGGCGGTGGAGCTGCCCCTGGAAACCGCCGCTTCCTCGAAAGCCCAATCGCCACCCTAACGATTTTGCACCGCCACCGACCCTCAACCGGAAAATCTAGATGCCCGTACGAAGAAAAGGACGACGGCAGAGACCAAACAGAAGAAAGGAGAAGAAGAAGATCAAAGGATTGCAGTCGACGAAAACTGCGGCGACCGGACCAGGCGGCGGAGACCGGAGCGAAAGAGGCGAGGAGTCAACGACCTTCCTTGTGCGAAGGTCCTTCCTGGGGTTCGTGTTGCGCCGAAGCAGAAATGAAGAAACGGATGTGAAGCGAAGGGGGTTTTAGAAGAAGAATTATACGGTGGTCACTTTTTGGTCAAAACACAATTCGGTTATATTTTTTTCTAATAAAAGCTGGGAGGTGATATGCGTGCCATTATTTCTTACTTTATCAATTAATATCAACCACACAAACTCACTTTTCTTAAAACCCGTGCCACCATCTCCCATCCCATTTAAAAGGGGACGGAGGGAGTATTTAATTGTTTTAATTAAATTGGATTAACCAATAAGAATAAGACACATAAATATATCGATGCAAAATGCACACGTCTTTGATCTATCCAAACTGGTGAAGCAATCGGAGCGGGGGAATCCATGGATGGGACGAAGTCCTCAACACTCCGCTGGCAAATCCTTCGCCGCGCGCTTCTTCGTCGCCCAGGTTCTTTCACAAACACAGACTTGTGTGTACCATAATATGCTGTGCTTAACCGAGTTCTTCACAGATAACCGATCCGACATGGCCATTGAACAAATATCAAGAAAGGCGACTCGTGGTTTCAATTTGATTCCCTGCAGTTTAGTGGAAGAAATTTCTGATTCTCTCTTACGAAAAGACGCATTGGGCAGCTCTGCTCTTTTCTGTTACACATTGCCCCTTCCCAAATCTCCCCAACTTACTCTGCAGTAAGTCTGCAAGTCAAATTCTGACGTTTGAGTCGTTATTCATAGCTATTGGCTTATTGCCTTGTTAGCCTTCATATTCACATCTTTGTTATATTGCTTCTCTGTTGTCCTTTTGGTAATTTAATTTTCACTTGTACGTATTTTAACTCAGGAGTTCCGGCTTCTTCTTCAAGGCCGGTTTATGATTTGATAGATCAGAGTACTAGTTCTGTAAATTCAAAAGAGCTACGAGTATATTTCTAATTCTAAAAATAGTACGGAGTATTAAAAACATTTTATTTTCCTTTTGCCATGGAGGGATTTTGGACTTTGGAGTGCATTGTATTAATAAAGGAACGCTAAAAACTTACAAAGGACTTGGTGTTACTTGTATTTTGTCTCTTTTATATTCTTAATTAAAGAGGTTGTATGCTTTCCCTTTATTCAATTCATTCTAATATGAATTAGAAGCCTAAAATAGTCAAACTATAAGTTCATTAGCCAGGAATGGGCACTTCAGAACCCTCTTTGTTTTGAAAATGTACAATCTTTGACGAATGATTATATACTTTACCATTTCTGTTTATGACTTGCATAAAAAAGCATCATTTTTTAGTGTTCGAAATGGAATTGAAGGTGTGGATCTGCTTTTCTGGATATGTTCAGTAGTTCTTGTTTAGCAATGCTGGTTTCTGACTTTTGGATCCGCGATGCAGCCAAAGAGTGAATGGTATTGTGGATCTCAGTGACTTTGAGGTCTGTAATAGATATAATATTGACAACACCGGGCTTGTTTGTAAGTGTCTTACTTTTACAACCAGAAAATCATTAATTTCTCTGACAAATGCAAACATTTTAATTTTACTCCATGAATAATATTTTCTTTCTTCTTTGACATGTCGCTTTATTGAACAATTAATAAAAAGTAAAATAAGAAACGTTTTGGGATATTAGGACTTGCTATTCTCTGATACATGGAATAGCTAATTACATGGACAATGCAGTTGAGTGTTGCTTTAAAGTGAAACAAGTGGAGCCGTGCTGTCTCACATAAACCATCACTTTACTAAAATAGGGATCAAGTCCTCTCTCAGCACCAAAAGAGATTCAAAACAATATACTACGTAATATATTTCAAACAGAGAGTCCAGATTGATCATCTGAAACTAATTTTTCATATTTTATTTCTAAAAATGAATTATGAGGTGTACTACTAATATGCTTCTGAACCGCACTATTCAAATTAATTCACAATCAGAGAAGTGATACAAAGATTCCCAGTATGATTTATAATACGATAATTATGGGTGCTGTATGTACAGAAGTAGTGAAGCCTTTGGCAGCCACATATTTTTATCCAAAGACACACCAAATAGTTTTTTTTTTTTAATTTTTAATTTGGAGTTTTGTGGTTGATATGATGAAGTCTGCCAAGGAACTTTTCTTTATTTAGAGAGCTTGCAAGGAGGGGGGGGGGGGTCTATATTGAGTTTCTTAGGAACAGCAACCTCACTTCTCATGGTCACTTCAGATTAAAAAATTCAAGACTCTTGGAGGGGGTTGAGTCTCAACTCTAGTGCATAGCTGAAACACAAGTGTTCATCTCATGCAATTTCAAATTTATTGTTTTTTTACGTACCAGTTTCAATGTTTCATATCCTTTTTTCTTTAAAAAACAAGTGTATGGGATACTAGTGCCAAAGAGTGGTCATATTGATGGTATATTTACCTATTGTTGGATAGGTCAATGGCCGTCTGAGGATGTCCTTGCCTACTACTGCTTGTTACATGCTGACATGTTCAGGTTCTTAAACCGCTGAACATCATGTTATGATTCACATTTTCAAACATTTATCATTGTAAATTTTACTCCGCCAGTGTTTGCACTTGTCAACTCTTTTAGGGATAAAAGAGTCATTGAACTTGGAGCAGGATATGGCATAGCTGGCTTGGTTGTTGCAGTAGCCACAGATGCACTAGAAGTGGCAATCACTGATGGGAATCCTCAAGTTGTTGATTGTATCCTTTGTATCCGAATTACTGTGAGAGCAATGTTAGCTCCTACTTTTTAAGAGTAAAACAAGAGCCCAACTGTTACAACAATGAGGTTTATGATTACCAAACAAACTGTGAACACACAGATCCGTCGTGTCACCTATTTACTGGATAAAATCTAACCCTGAAATTATGGCTATTCATTTTGTTATCTACTAAAGCAGAGAATTTATGATTAATGAATATTCTAAACATTCAGATATACAACGTAATGTAAGCACCAATTCAGGCATGTTTGGCGGTACAGTGGTTAAGTCAATGATTCTACATTGGGGTCAGGAAAATGTACCGGATATCTCCAATACCTTTGATTTCATTATTGCAAGTGACTGGTAATTAACATTTAATTCTTCATTCTGTTTTACCCACGTCTTGTATTTGAACAATCTGCTTGAGGGAGTTGAGTGCATGTTGGATATTTGGATGTATTTTAGAAATGAGTAACTTGCTCTTTGTCCTCACCAGTTTTCATTGAGAATTATAAAAAAAAATGTTGATTATTTATTTTTAATTAATCACATTGAGTTGTTGCTGGTTAGGCATACAAATAGGAATACTGCATCTAAGTTTGAAAACTGTAACATGTTATTTTTACCTTTTCCTTTTAACGATTCAGTGAGCTGATAGCTTAAACCTCTTGAGCTTTGTATTTATATGTCAAACTAAAGCTTATTTACACAGTCTGAACTCTGAAATGTTAATTGCATCTCTTTATTTATCTGAGATGCTTGGACCTAATAGCCATTTCCGCTCTTTCCTATGTAACATATAATTGTACTGTTACCAAATCTCTGTTTTTTTTGCAGCACTTTCTTTAAGGAATTCCATGAAGCTCTGGCTGAAACCATAAAATCATTGCTAAAGAAAGACAGCCCCTCAGAAGCTCTACTTTTTTGCCCGAAAAGAGGTGATTCATTGGACAAGTTTCTCGGGAAAGTTATAGGCAGTGGATTGAATTTCACCATAGAAAACAATTATGACGCTGAAATTTGGAGGCGTCACCAGAGATTTCTATATGGTGATGAATCCTGGCCGAATTATGAGATGGATCACTGCTATCCTTTGCTGCTCAGAATAAGATGGTAAAAGGTCCAACTCATGGAGGGTGGAAATCCAGTAGATTTTTGTATTCCTCACATTTTTTCTGTACTTTGAAAATATTCATTTTAGAGTTGTTGGATGCTTTAGTCCTTCCAAGATGTTAGAAGTTTCATGTATTTATGGTTGAGCAGTTGAGCTTTATGCCTGGTCATGCTCCGTCTGCTGAAATGTTGAAGAAAGAGTTTTTTTCAAGAAAATAGGGGAAAACAGAACTTGTATTATGGCAGTGTTTGGAAAAAACGCATGTAGCATTTACTGCAATAAGATATTGTTTTACAGCCCCCATCCGGCCAGAGCAGCCTCCTTCTCAGTCCGCCTCAGCCCTGCATCCGGCCAGAGCAGCCTCCTTCTCAGTCCGCCGTAGCCCTGCATCCGGCCAGAGCAGCCTCCTTCTCAGTCCACCGCACCCCTGCATCCAGCCAGAGCAGCCTCCTTCTCAGTCCGCCGCAGGCCCCATCCGGCCAGAGCAGCCTGCTAGTGCACCCTGGTAAGTCATCGTTCCTGTCACAGTTCTGATTCTCCACCTCTTCTCCTTCTATTCGAACTGATGGGGCGATGAATCTGGGGAACTAATCGGAGTTTCTTCTGTCATGGAGATCAACGATGATTTCTATCAAAGATGTTTGGCCTATTGCGGTGGACGAGGCTAGTTGTCAATGCCCGTATATGATGCCTACCTACAAGCAGATCGGAGATTCTGGTCTGAGCGGCAACTCGCCGGCTAGGTTAGATGGAGGCGTGATTGGGACATGTTTTGGGGCTTGGAGGTGTGGTGTGGTGGAGGAATGTCGCACAGTTGCAGGGGCTGGGGGCGGTGATTGGTGCTCGCCGGAAAAACTGTGGCTGGAATAATAGTGTGTCACTTTGGGAGTTGTCACTGCGGAGATGTAACCGCTAAAATTGACATTTGACAAGGCATCAGTGACACGGGTGTGGGTGTCAGTGACACGTGCGGTGGCGATAGTGACATGGACAGTGGCGGCAATGACATGAGCGGTCAAAATGCTAAACATGGTCAAACCAGCTAAAAAATGTTTGATAGGCTCCTAACTAACCGCTCCCTCTCCCCCGATAGATGAATTTTTCCCTTTCAAATCTAGACCCTTTTCCTATTCTCGGGTCTCCCGCTGCTAACCGAACATGATAAATGAATATTGATTCCATTACATTACATTTTTATTGCATTACATATTCTATTCACTCCATTGCATTAGAAGACCAAACATAGCCGAAGTATCAAAATTTATAGCCCTATCTTACTCCTAAAAAACGGATTCCGGGAATCTTGAAAATTAAAACATTCTCAATTGGCCTAATTTAAGAGTAAACATTTTATTTAAGCAACGAAGATCAAGCTGGAGAAGGGGAAACTTTTAATAGAAAATACTCCGTATAAGGATTACATGAGAGTTGCTATCTATCTACATAGATGCAGAGAAACCCACACCAGAGGTGGCTAGAATTGTATACATGATAGAAAAAATCAGTAGACCTCGACGTTCCACTGCTCTCCCTTCTTCATTTGTTTCTTATACTCCACCCAATCAATTCCTGAATGGAAAAAATAGTCACTAATAACGTAACAGGACATGTAACAAGGATAGGATAGAAATGTTATTAGGAAATTTCCTGAAATAAGAGAAACCAAAGGGAAATTCTAATATGACAATTGTGTTCAGTGGCAGATCTTGCAACCGGAAGTTGGGTGTTCAAAAAATTTTCAAGGTTAAAATATTGCACGATAATATTTTTTTATCCCACAATTGAAGAAATGTAATTTTTTCAACAAAAAACTAGCAAAAAGGGTTAATGGTTAAATATTATATAAAAAATGCATTATATAAATTATTATATCAATTCTATAAATGTATTTTTACAATTTAGTTTCAAATGTTTGGATGTTCGCTTGACACCCTTGAACAAAGCACGTCCGCCCCTGGCTGTGTCCCCCTAAATAGGAGAAAAATATTCTCCGTAAAATCATATTGCCATATTTTGGCATTACCAAGCATTAAAATGGCCATACTAGTGCCAAAATTGACAATATTTTTCAAAACATGGCATTAATTACTTCTATTTAGGGAAACCATATAGTACTCATATTTTGAAACTTCTCATTATTTTACTCCTAAGGGACATTTCTGAATGTTTGTTGTATATAAAAGCTATAGTGGCAATAATTGAAGGAAAGTAATAATCACTTCATTTCTGCAAATGTTTACCATCTTTAGCAGCAAGTGAAGTCATGATGTCGTCGATTCCCTTTTCCATACCCTTCAGTCCACAGATGTAGACGAAAGTGTTGTCTTTCTTGAATAGTTCCCAGAGCTCTTCTGCATACTGTGCCATTCTGGTTTGGATGTACATTTTTTCACCTTTCTCGTTTGTTTGTTCTCTGCTCACAGCAAAGTCTAGTCTGAAATTTTCTGGACATTTCTCCTTCATTTTCTCAAATTCCTACAATAAAAAGTTGCAGAATGTGCTTTTCAGATTTTAAAACATAGATACAACAACATCCAAGCCTTATTCCCAAAAGATTTTGGGGTCAGTTTTAAAACATAGATACTTAATAATTATTACTACGTATAAAAAAAGAAAGAGTGAAAGACGGTCTTGACCCCACCCTGGCCCCTGTTTAGGTAGTGGAAATTACCTCCTTGTAAAGAAGTGAGCTGCTGGTGGGAACACCCAAGAAAAGCCACGCCAAGCCGTTGAACTGCATAGCCCCGCAGCCAATCAGGATGGTACAAAACTAAAGAAGTACTGAGTACTGATCATAAAGGGGTCAGCTGAGTAGACGACCTTAACATACTACATATCTATTTTATTTTATTCATTTCAATTTTTAAAATTTCGAAATGGTTTTCAAGGTTTTTCCTACTAAGTAACTAAAATAGAACTCATGGAAAACTAAGTGACTACAAGGTCACTATAGTTGCTCCGAAAATATAGCATATTCACTCTACCTTAAAATTGAACATCACTTGTAGTCACTAGAAGTCTAGAACTAATATGGTCATTGGTGCTAAAAGTCGAAATTCTGACAACTATTTTGTTTTGGGTCATATATTTGTCATTATTTCAATTTTTTCGCATAATTAGTATTTTACTGTCTGATCTAAGTCTTCGTTTCAGCAGACTTTAACGTTTCAATCAGCTTTTGATCGATGAAAAATATCAACTCCCTTTTGTTTGAGTGAAGAGACATATACTGTTGGTGGTCTACCTTATATTCTTCATGCTTCTCATAGAACATCTTCCACAAGAACCCACGGAAAGGGGCGATTCCAGTTCCAGTGGCAAGCTGTAAGGAGATACAAAATAAGCAAAAATCAAACATAACAATAATTTCCATTGTCAATTGATCCGGGGGTGTGTGGATCTACTTCTAGAAACTTATTCTGCTCGTGTAGAGAGCACTTAGAAACAGAACCAAATATTGGAGTCTTTGGATAAAGCTCCGAAATCATTTTTAACAACTCCAAGCTGCTCCTCTAGAATCAATTTTCAAGAAACCAGGGAAGACTAGCTAATCACAACATTTTATTGAATATGTAATCTTTTATTCACAAAAGATTACATATCAAGCATGCATGTGTGTGTAGTTCATATACCCTTTTGGTCCGTTTATACATGTGTGTGTTAAACAACAATTTATTCAAACACTCAAAGTTGATTCTCTCTTGCAACAAGAGAAGGAACATCAAACACTGAAAAAAGAATCACTTTTTCATACAGCTAAAGAGTCTGATTCTGCATTTAAAGAAAAACAGAAACATAATCAATGCTAAACATCCTCCGATAATAAAACTACTCAACAACAATGTGAATCTGGACATTGTAAGACATTATTGCTGCCACGTACCATTACAATAGTGGCATTGGGATCCTTGGGCATGAGCATCTCCTTCCCAACAGGTCCAGTAATTTTCACTTCAGACCCGGGTTTCAAGTCACCTGACATACCCGTCATAGAAAAACATTAAAAATGTTAAACCGCGATCTACTATCTTTGCCATACTATGCACCAAAGAGCATAATCAATTTCTTAGTTCTTACATAAAAAGTTCGAGCAAACTCCTTTAACTACTTCACCCTTGTCATTGGTATAGACAACCCTTTTAACACAAAGAGAGACCTGTGTAAAGAATGATAAGAACCTCCAGATTTCCAGACAAAATTAACAAAGATCAACGAAAACAGATGAACCTTTATTGATTACGAGAAAACAATTACAGAAGTAGAAGAGATAATTCTGGCCGAAGCCCCCAAAATGAGCCGAAGCCCCCCAAAGAAAGAGAAAGTTCTCGATCTTCCCAAAGTCCCAAAGTCAAAGTCTAAAACAGCCTACTCTACCTGCCCAAGCTTATTCTATTTATACTCAACTTGTACACTTATTATTATTTATACTCTATTGGGCCGGGTCCCTAACAAAGAATAATAAATTTCAAATCCATCCATTCCCATCATACAAAAGAAGAGCACATTTATAGACCTAGCATCCTTATGCATTGAAAAAATCCTTTCCTTTCATCCTATAATTTAGATCTTGTTCAGTTTTAGTTTCATTAAGTTTAACTTTGCCAATGTAACCCGCAATTCAAACGAAGTAGTTTTTTGTCCCAGATCTTGGACCTTGTCCAGTGTCAGTCCTATGAAGTTTAACTTTTACAACTTTAGTCCTAAAATTTAAACAAGGGCTCCCAATAATTGAAAATAACTATACACTACTTTAATATGCCAAACAGTTATGATTAAAAGAACTTAAGCTTACAGTCTTGGAGTCTCCAAAGTCGCCAAGAGCACTGCTGGCAATCGAGTATAACCTCAACTTGTGAGCCTTCCCATTTGCATCAACTCCATCGGCAATGACACCAATTGATTGTCCTTCCCTGTATGGGATTTCCCCTAACAAAACCAGGAACAGACATCAGCCAATGAATTATATCCTTTAATCCAAATTCTTCAAGGAATTTGATGATACATATAAGGATTCTAAATGTGGAACTTATTATTGATTTGGGATTGGCAGATGATAAGGGTATACAATTTATTTTAATACTTTGCATTCCTTAATCTAAGGGAGGGTAACATTACTGCACTTGAAATGTACCGTAGCAGTCAGAATTCAGAAATGCTACCCAGCAAAAAAGAGGGGTATCAAACGGTTTCATTAATTTTTGGAGACCTTACCTTTTAGAAAGGGTACAGGGTTGGTTCTGAATTATGAGAACCGATCATCTAGGACCGGACTGAATAAATTTAAATTGCTTTGGATTTAAGCTTATGGAACTTGAACTTATTAGCTTCGTGTAATCTTGAGTTAATCTAGGAGTCTCTAAGTCGTGTTAAGCACTCTGAATTATGTCTAGCTAAGATAACTTATGAGATGATGGATGGCAAACTTTAGTTAAATTCTGTTTACTTAATGAATGTTGAATAAGTTTAGCTTCTTTGGTGTGGAACCCTTGTTTTGTAAAACAAAATAGGTACGGTTTAGCATTAGTATGAAGTGGGACAGCCCCTTCTCAAAATAGTATGGTACCATACAGTTCTAGGACAAAAACCAAACCATAGTACCATACCAAACTACAGGAATAGTTACAGTACAGTAAAAGTATACACACACTTATATAGTACTCCCTTCGTCCTGGTTTGACTTGGATTTGAGTTTAAGAAAGTGGGAATAAAGTGGAAATGTATGGTTGGGCTTGAGTGAGAAAAAAGTATATGAATGGTAGCCACACAAACCTTTCCAAAAGGGAAATGTGAAGAATTTTTGGGACATCCAAAAAGGTAAGTGGGAAGAATTTTTTGAAGGAGGTAGTATTTAACAAGTGGATAGAAGAAATGCAAATTATGACACATTAACTATGAGACCAATAATACCCTCGGTACTGAAGACCATGTGCCAAGTTTCGCCAGGGGCATCATCTCCAGTGATCTTGGTGTTAAGAAGGCATCTCCCTACATATGGTTCTTTGGGCCTGAACTTGTTGACAACTATACCCTCATCCTGTTTCTTGGAGATCTTCTCAACCTTGACAGGAGCCTCAGTAGTAATCTGAGCTCTAATGGATAACAGTTTCCCTTTCCCACCAGATGTCACATTTCTATAGTAAAAAGGCACCTAATTGAAACAAGTCAGTTTCCATGTCAGAATTTCAAATCGTCATCATTACAATTATTACGTATTATTATTATTCTTATTATGAAAAGATGCAAAGAGCGGATTAAGGATGAATCTATCGAAACAAATGAGGTCGCAAGGGGAAAAAGAAACTAAAAAGAATAAAACTTGAGGCAAATTTTGATTAAACCAATCAAATCAACCCAAAATCCCCTTTTGGAATTATAAAAAAACGTTAATTAAATAAACAATACGCCAAAAGGACGGAATGCTACCAATTCAGACGAGAAGTGTACCTTGCTGAAGCAGGCCTTTTCAGGATAGATAATAGAGGTTTTGGTAGCAAGAGAGGCCGACTTTGATGCAGGAAGAGACACTGCAGCACTCACTGCAGTAGCCATTGATGTAATAATTGGAGAGGAAAACAATACTAGTCTATACGGTAAGGAGAACAAATCGTCAGGAGAAGAGTGAGAAATGAAGGTGGGACTGAGACTGTGTTAAAAAAGATCGAGTGGAGGATATTTGGGCGATGGCGGCTTGGCACTTGGCATGAGTGTGGATAAGAGGTCCAAGGTTTGAATGAGCCTGCAAGTTGCACTTTTAATACTTCTAACATTATGGCATTTTATCGGGAAATTTCACTAAGATTGTCTCATACCATATTTTGTAAAGTTTGCGTGGTTCTAAGTCATTTTACTTTATTCTTACTTTATCAATTTAATATCAACCACACAAAACCACTTTTCTTAATAATCGTTCCACCTCTTTTCCCAATCTTAGTGGGACGGAGGTAGTATTTTTTATTTGAGATGCTTTCGAAATGAACTTTTTGAGGAAGTGAGCATTTTCTTCGTGAAGTATATATTATGTCTAGCAAATTTGAGCTTAAAATTTAATCGAGAAGTGCATTTTTTTTTTTAAATTGTGCAGTTATATATATATAACTTGCAGTTTTTTTCAATAATTTATTTAACTGATTTTCCAATTGAGTTTTAATTTGAAATTTGATAGACATAATCTACACTTCATGGAGAACATGCCCACAAATATAATCAAAAACTTTGATCCAGAAGTACCTTAAATAAAAGAGGCCTTAACAATAGTAACATTTAGGCCTACTTTACATGATCATTGCCGCCCTTGTTTATTTATTTTTTGGTGTCTTTTTTAACATACTGCTACCTCCGTTCCTCTTATATTGGAACGGAAGAGGGTGACACGATTATTAAGAAAAGTTGATTTGTGTGGTTGATATTAATTAATAAATTAAGAATGATTTAGAGGCACACAAACTTTATCAAATATGGTATGAGACAATTTTTTGTGGGATTTTTCGATAAGGTAAAACGAGACAATATAAGGGGGACGGAGGGAGTACATACTACCTCCGCCCCAAATTAATTTGTCCATTTTTAGTCAAATAATTTCATTTTATTTACTTGATTAGCAAGACCGTCTTTTAGCATGTTAATTAGGTTAAACGGAACATGGTCCCACTTCCCATGCTCCCCCCATATTTATAAGGCACTAGTCGAATTTTTTTAGGTCACTATCATTAATTAACTAACTTTGATTTGATGTGATGTGATGTGATGTGATATGATATGATATGATATGATATGATATGATATTATATGATATAATATAATAATGTCTACTATGGTATATGAATATGGGTTGGAGCTAAATCAATACTCCACTACCCTGTATAATAATGCCATCATAAATTGAAATATCTTACAAAAAAAATGTACAGATTAATTTTTTGAAGGGGAGGGGGGATTACTACCTGTAATTATTTAATTGCATTATTTAATTTACATTCAATTGATTTAAGTATTATAAGAATTTAGATCGAGAATATTTTTAGTTTTTTAATATAAAAGTGGAGCCTCAAAATTTCATTTTGAACAGGGGTCTCCAAATTCATAAGACGACCCTGTTAATTAGGAAATCAATTTTGAATTGGGGGAAATTGGTAGACATAATCTAACCTACATTGAGAACATGATAACAAAATTTCACCCAAAAAATCAACTCGGAAGCACCTCAAATGAGGAGTCACTGATCAATGGTCACAAAAATCACTGAGAATAGATTAAGCAATGGAGCGTAAAAAATTCTAAGTAATACTATATACTTTGCAAAAAATAGAAGCTTTGAAATAATTTCTCAAAAGCCATTTAGTGTAATTTAAGTATTTATGAAACAATATTAAAAGTGCTAGGGTAGAGAGTGTGGCACCTCTGCCAAACTTCTTTCCCTTTGGCGCTCGGCAAAGTCCAGCCGCGGTAGCCGGCAAAGCTCTTTGGTATTCAACCTTGATGATTTATTAATCTCCCATTTAAGTGGCCGTTTGTCCCTCTACTTAGGGTTTTAGTTCTTCCGTCGATCTGATAGATATGACGGCTCTTCGATTTAGAGTTTTCTCCTGCCACGAGTTTTCTTGTTGCGAACAAGAAACAGAGTCAACAATAGTGGGAGGAAGACATCATCGAGTGAAGGTCATGAACGTAGGATGGGGTTAAAAGCTGAAAGCGATCTAGATTCAAGATCATCTGTGATTGTTGGCGAAAGTGAAGGCGTGACAAAGAACATGATGAATCAGAAACATCGAGATGAAGAAGCTACAGTACTGTTGGCTCGTCCGCCTCCTGAACCGGCCAGGCCAGGTCCCCATTTGCCCTACCCGTGCCCGCCCCCCGCTATCCCACCGGTTCGGGTCACCACCCGGTCCCGGACCGCCAGACCGGGCCGGTCCCGGGCCCGCACAGTAGTGGGCCGGGCCGTGCCGGTTCACGGGCCGGGTGGCCCGAACCGGGTCCACCACTAGTTTCAGGCAATAGGTATCACACGACCACAAGGAAAAAAAGATAATACGAGTACATCAGATGAGACTATGAGAGGAAAAGCTTATTCTTCTTATTTAGTTTGGAATTTTACAAGATGGAACATGACACCACCAAGGTAATCTCAAACGTTGTTATGTCCAACATGGTAAATGTGGTGGTTTACACGTGGAAAAACAGTGCGAATAATTACCCAGCAACCAAGATGACTTGTACCCTTACCTTAGACACACAGGTGAGACAGAACTTTTACTCATTCACTGCACAATCCCATATTTCACTTTTAATAGGAAGACTGCATAGTGCTAAAAAATAGGTAGACAACAATGACCAGATCACAAAAATGTCCTCCTGGTATGTAAAAACATGAGGCGCGTCCCCCCGGTGCCAGCAGCAACATTATCCCACATCGAACTTTTTCACTTCGAGACTCATCTTGAGCCTATTCCTCCTGATTTGGCAGAGGAGGGGCAAGAAATTGTATGGGAGCTCATACTTGCAGTTCTTAAAAGCCTACGGAATTCAGGTAAACTTATTTTCCCATCTTTGTCGATGTCTGCCTCCTCTAGAATAGGGTCTATGGAACCTTTCAACCCAGTGTACTGCAAGATATTAGCATATTGCAAATAGATTACTAAACAGCATTTCCCAAAAAGCATCTCATGTATATATAATATATTCTCTTTTCATATACACATTTATAAAACAAATGCATATGTTTGAACGACGTGGACCTCAAAGGTACACTTGTTATTTATTTATCATAGATATTGGTTTATGAATATTAAAAACTGCATTGTTTTAGACTATAGAATTTAGGACTGGGTTGGAGTCATTCAACTGGGCTATAAGACATTTGGGTCTAACCACACTAAAAGATTGAATCCAATCGACTAGCTAGTTCAACACAAGGTCTTACCACCCCATCATTTCCTCTTAACTTGCCCGATGTGGGACTCTAACTCAACTCTTTAGCCAAAAACAATGAAGAATCCCTGAAAATTTCTACTTCCAGTTCTAGTCGTCTGATGTTTTTCTCCTTTTTGTGGGGGAGGGCTGGGCTGGTTGTAGTAATCTTTCAAGGTAGAAAAACAGCAAGCATATTTTTGGTATTAGTCAATCCTGGAAAAAATGAATTAAACACCAACCATTTTGAGTTCTTCCGGGGTAATGAAGCCATCTCGATCAACATCAAATTTTTCAAAAGCAGCTTGGGATCTTTGCTGCCATTTTTCTGAGTTGTGCTCCTCCATCTGATGAACATGTAAAGTCGCGGCAACAAACTCTGGGAAATCTACGAGCCCATCAGTATTGATGTCAATCTACAAATCAGACACCTGGCTACTGATCAGCAGGAATTTATTATATAAAAAGAGTAATGCAAAGGGAACATCAGATTTGGACATTCTAGGGAGACATTTTTGGGTGACACACATTCACTATTGGTGGTGAAAATTTTAGACAATGTGATCATCACCCAAAGAACCTGTGCTACATAGGAATGTCTCCCTAGTGTGTCCAAATTTAATGTCTGCCTTACTATAACACATGAGAAGTTGAGTCGAATAAAGAAGACCAAACATGAAGTGGATGAAAATCAAGCTGTCAACAGCAAGGACATTATGATGCTACAAATCCCACAATGAAGAGGTGGGCGCAAAGCCAAAATAAAGGACATGCCAACTCTGATAATCCATCCTAAAACACAAATTAACATACCGCTTGAAGAATCTCCATCACACGTGAATCTTTCATTTTCCATGGAAGATCCTTAGCAAGAGCCTGTATCAGACCTCCAAATATGATCTCTCAAAATATCATATAAAAAAAGAAATAAAACAAATTGTCCACAAAATATGTAGAGCATCAGATCTAGCCTTAGTATTGCATGAAGAAAGCTTACCTGTCTCATTTCTTCAAGACTGATGACACCATTTTTATCTACATCAATGGCAGCAAATTGATCTTTGAGATTAGCCACCTCTTCCTCATCAAGTGTAGTTGCCAATGCCTGCAAGATGACGACACATTAATCACACAAAAAAGCTGGCATGCATAGAATGGTCATTTCACTTTATTTCAATTAAATGAAGAATACTTAATTACCCGTAAGGCTAATTGTTTCAGACGGCCATATTTAACAAACTCTCGCATATTGGACAGAACAGAGATGTCTAAAGGTATGTCAGATGCATTACCACCTTCTCGGACCCATGAATGTGCTGCAAATTTGGGAAATAGGCAAGTGACATAGTCCAGAGAACTGAATGTGTGTAACAAAACAATGCATAATTGTTTCTGATGAAAATACGGATCCACCATTTGCAATGGAGCCAAAGACTCACTATTTTTTTTGGCTTGGGGATATGATGGAATAAAGCAAAATGGCTCACTAAACTGTCTGCGCTTTTTGTTATCAAGCAGCAATCAGTCTGTGCAATTTTCGACGCGATTTTCACTATGGGTCATCCAGAAACAGTGTCTCTGTACTTTAGTACAAGGGTAAGGCTGCGTACATCTGACCCCCCCTTACCCACCGTAGGTGGGAACCTTTGCGGCACTAGGGTAATGATGAAGAATGAAGAAGAAATACAGATCCACCATGCTCATGTCAAGAACATACATCACCCCAAACAAAACAAACATTAATTTCAACAATAGAATCTGTTACGATAAATGTTATCCATATTTGATAAATGATGATGATGAAGATATTAGGAATTTAGGACTCAAGTACTCATCACGAGATGAGCCCTAGAAGAGAAGGATGCAAGTTAAAGTAACTGACTCATTAACATGTGATCAGGGAACAAAATCAGCTTAGGAATCTTCCTAATATTATATATTGGCACTCCCTTGGTCCCTTCGTCTTTGACCAGCTTAGTAACTGTATCTCAAATGATCCCTCAAGGGATCAATCAAGTAATTTCACATCAAAACTGATGGTATGCTGTAAACATGGGTTGGGTCCCCGGGAATTCGCTGTTGGTCTCAACTAAAGGAAGTATGATAACTGTAGTCAGAGTCAAAGGATTCATGGCGCACTCCGCAATAGATTCCTCAAGAAGTGCGAGATTGCGGTCCTACCATAGGCCAGTGATGATGTTAGGCTCACTGGGCTCTGCTCATGTATTCTTATATATGCCCCCCCCGGTGATGTGGTGCATTGGGGGGTGGGGTGGGGGTCACTCATTTTTTAGAAATCTCTCTCTCTAGAAACAATATACTTCATCCGTTCTTTTTTAGCTGCAACACTTCAATTTCACATTTTCCAATGCACAACTTTGACCACGAGAAGGGGAGCCCGGTTCACATTGGAGTCCCTGCAAGGCGAGGGTCCAAGGAAGGGTTCCACCATAAGGGTGTATAGGGGGCAAGTTTTCCCTTGTCATTTTGACAAGAGGCCCAAGACTTGAACTCGTGACCTCTCAGTCACATGGCAACACCGTAACCGATGCGCCAAGGCTCCCCTTCGCACAACTCTGACCACTGATACATTTTATTTACTATTAGTAAAAATAAAAAAAATCAGATTTTGAAAATATAAAATGAGGATTTAAAAATCTCCTCAGCTCGGAACCATTAGAATTGACCAGTGTATAATATGATAAATAAGGTATGTATAAACTCATCCTAAATACTGTATCATTATACAAATTTGGGAGGAAGACTCTGGTATTGTTACAGTCCAATGCGATTTCAATGCCTTCACATTTTGTACTTCAAACAATAAGAAGAATTCCAATTTCTAAATAATGCAATTTAATTCATTACTACTCCAAACTAGCTAGTCAGCCCTAGACTTTGCAGGGTTCACTACCTGCCCAGTAAAAAAAAATAACTTACTTGGCTAGTACACGGTGATTTCAGCGATTCTTTGAGCCTGATTATAGGTGAGGAACTTGGCCAAATTTAAATATGAAAGATTGAACGTATAAATTGGGACACTGAGATTAAAAGAGAACTTAAGGAGTTCAATCTAGTAAAAAAACAATGTTCTTATAGTTTTTAAAACAATAAACTTTTGATCAATATGTTTCTTTGGGCATGGAAAAAAATGCAGATATTGTTAATCTTGAACCAAATGATATTTAATTTAGCATATAAGTTGTTAGGATTGATTAAATGATAGAATCTTCTTCAAATGTTTTATCATATATGCTAGGTATTATTATTGTTTTTTTGGGCGAATATTCGTGTGGAGGATTGATCTCTTTTCTCTCTCTTTTTCTTTTTTCTTTTTATCTTCTTTATCTTTCTTATGTTCTTATGTTACTTCTATCTATTATCTTTCTTAAGTTCTTTTATCTTATATTTATCTTTATCTTATCTTTTTTATCTTACCTTATCTTTTTATTTTTCTTATCTTTCTTTTTTTATTTGGCTCCGATATCATGGACCGATTCATGTTAGATGATCCCAAAATCTTTTGGGAATTATTTTTGCAAAATTTTATATAATTGAACTTATTTGGGGCTGAGTAATCATCATCTATCCCATTTTTTAAAACGTGTAGTATAGCACCTAGTATAATACACAGTCATGGGTGTATATGGAGTATTAATAAATAAAAAATAAGGTCGAAAGCTGATTCTGTCCTCGTCTCCTCGTTATTCGTGAGTGGGAATCAAAGCGGCAGGAACCGCCCCATCTTCTCCTCCTTTTACTGCATTTTAGAGTCAGGACAGCCACACATTTTGCTGAACTTCAGTATTCGGCACACTACTTTTGCATTTCTTTATTACAAATTAGTTAAGTGATTTTTTTCAAAAATATTACTAAAATGATACTTATTTACAAAATATGACTAATAGTTACTATAGTATAGTTTCATATTCACTTAAGTGTAAAAAATGAACAAAAGTTACTCGACTAAAGTTAGTAATATAGTCACTACACTTAGGAGGTCATATTTTTGTAAACAATCTTTATTTTAGTCATATATATGTAAATGGCTCATTAAACTGTCAGCGCTTCTTTGTTATGAAACAACAGTCAATCTATGCAATTTTTATGCGATTTTCACTATAGGTCATCCGGAAACAGCCTCTCTGTACTTTAGTACAGGGATAAGGCTATGTACATCCGACCCCCCCCCCCACCGTAGGTGGGGTCTTTGTGGTACTGGGGTGAAGATGATGATGATGATATATGTGAATATTTCAGTACCTAATTTTTATTTCCAAGCATAACATGAGGCCTCAAATTTAGTATATGTAACCAGTGTTCTAAAAGGCCCGATAAGGCGCCGCATAGGCGGGCCTAGGCCCAAGGCGGGAATCAAACGCCCCGCTTACCCCATATGCGTGACGAAAGGCGTGCTGGCCCATACAACTAATAAATTTTTTACTTATTTTGGAACTTTCCACTCTCGCACACATAGGCGCTACTATGCGTTACAAGTGAACTATTTTCAACATACTTACAACAAAAGGTCACATCTATTATATAGAGTGTTGGGAGAGGAAATGCAATTTCTTCCTCCGGTGTGGGACTAAGCCATTCACGTATTTAAAGAATGTTTATTTCATATATTCCGCAGAGCAATGAATTGCTTAGTCTATTAGGAGTATTGTTCACCACGGTTCAATAATATGTTGTATTAATATACTATTTTTACTATTATTGAAAATTATATATATATATATACACACTATAATATTTACGATTATTACTAAATTATTATTACTATCATTGTCACACCATTATAAGATCATTATTATATAACCAGTAATTGATATTTTTATTAGTGTAGTGTCAATATTGTCACCCACTATTGTTACCAATTCTTAGATATTGTATGCATAAAATAGTACTACGTATGATTTTTACATATATTTTCTAAAATTATATTTATATATGGACTATCTATTACTCGAAGCATTTATATAAAAATCTAAATACTTTTTAAAAAGTTATAACACCTTTTCGTGCCTAGGTTGAATGTTTAAAGCTTAGTTGTGCCAACTCATCACGCCTCACGTTTTTTAGAACACCGATTATATATGAAATCTAATATAGAGTTGTAAAAAGAAATAATATATCATTTAAAAATTACATATATTGAATAAAATAAAAATTAGGCTCAATCTTGTATAATATATTTTGAACATTTATTTATTTTCTTCATATATTACTATAAAATATACTCCCTCCGTTTCTAAATGAAAGTCACAGTTTAACTTTTGCGGTCTCCTAGGCGGACGTTTGACCGTAATTATCTATTAATATATACATATAAAATCTATAATAAATTGATATTTGAATAATACATATTACAATGAAGCACATTGATAACTTTTTTTGGGATAAAATATTATTAATATTAAGTAATAAGTGGTCAAAGTTTACCTAATTTGACTCAAAAAGTCAAACTGTGACTTTCATTTAGAAACGGAGGGAGTAGTAATTATCAATAAAAATCTAAAACGCCTTTTCACGCCTAGGCCCTGCCTATTCCCGCCTAGGCTTTAAAGGCTTGAGGCTTGGCCTCGACGCCTTGCCACACCTCACACCTTTTAGAACATTGTATGTAACAGGGCCTTCAAAACTTATTAGACGGCCCTGGGTCTTAATCAAACCATAGCTTTTGACGTAGTAAATTTCTAGTTAATATGGATGCAGCAATCTGTTCAATTCGATCATATTGCAAGTATGATCTCAAGTCCTAATAGCCCTTTTGGCCTTGTCCACGCACTTGATTTGAAGATACTAATAAGGCAAATTTAGATCAGAATAAATCAATGCCAAATACTTGAAGTCACTAAGATACACACATAAGTTGTTTCCCTCCTGAGGCAGATTACTTCTTATCCAGTCATCATGGTTAATTATATTGCAAAGCACATTACTTCTATACAACACGAAACATTTCCTACAGAAATTTTCTTCAAAAGAGTAACTTCACGTGCGGAACAAAAGCACTTACATAGGGCCTGGGCAGCAGTAAGTCTGGCACGAGGATCCTTCACCAATAATTTCTTAACAAAATCTTTAGCACTACTGCTTATGTTTGGCCATGGCTTGCGACGGAAATCAGGTTTGTTTCGTAGCACCTACATACACACATAAGCGTTAGAAATTTTAACCGTAGGGTTCACATGGCATGATTCAATAAATGGCATGCACATTCATTAACATATGATTCATAAAATGGAACAAGGACAATATACATGTTTAAAACTCCTAAAACATAATCCTAGGGTTTATAAGCCATGGTTCAATAAATGGCATGTGCATGCATTACAATTACTATTCAATAAATAACATGAAGACAATATACATGTTTCAAACAACAACTTATCTTTTACTCCGTTTGTCCAAAAATTGTTCTCAACTTGACCGACACGAAATTTAAAAAGTGAAAAAAAGTGTGGCACACACATATAAGAGAGAAATATTATGTCACATATTGCAATGGACAATTATTTTGAGTCAGACGAAAAAGGAAAGTGTGTAGATAATTACTTATCCCACATGCACTTCAGGTGCATTACGAAACAGGAATTATAAAGCAAACTCATGTCCAGTTGATGATTGAAGACCTACTAAAAGAAGAAATAGTTGAAATGTTTATGATTCTGTAGAAGCCACGGTGAAAAGGTCAGAAACCGACCTCCTTGAATATCCCATCTTCGGTTTTATCCCAGAAGGGCCGCCTACCACAGAGCAAAATATAGGTTATAACACCAATGCTCCAAACATCTGATTCAGGGCCTGATCTGCGTTTAAGTACCTCTGGAGCGACATAATATGCACTACCAACAATATCATGAAACTTTTTTCCTGCATTATGACGAATTGAAGATGCTTAGTAATTAATACTAGATTTAATTTTCTCAAATATATTTATATATATATATATATATCCCTATATTTAATGACCTGGCCGTATGAAATCAGAAAGACCAAAATCAGTGGCCTTCAATGCAGAATCTTCCTTTGGTGATCTGAAAAGAAAATTCTGAAGGAGAGAAAGATAGATAGAAAATAAAAAGGTAAGAGGACAGCAAATGTACCAGCTACATTGACTAAAATTTTAACTAAAATTTGGCATGGCATGTTGCTATTAGCCAGTTCATGAAGGGCTCCTTTCATATCAGCTAATGAAAACATACCCAACATTTTTTTATACAGATAGGATTTTGGAAAGGGCTCGGGTTACTCAACTGGATCATAGGTTACTTGGGTCAAACCAAACTAAAAGATTGAATCCAATCTATTAGCAAAATCAACCCATATTCTCATTAACTCACTGTTCTCTCTAATTTTTCACTGAAGTTCTACTGATAGAACTTAGGTTTAGGTAGTGCCGTAGTGGTCACTCAACTGGAGCATTAGGCACTTGAGCTACATCACACCAAAAGTTTGAATATAATCTACTAGCTAATTCAACACAGAATCTTATTAAGTCATTGTTCTATCTAATTTTTTATACGGGATTCTAACAGGTACATTTTTGTTATGAATCAAGCATCTTCCTTTTACTGAT
Organism: Cuscuta epithymum; assembly: GCA_945859915.1. NCBI lineage: Eukaryota > Viridiplantae > Streptophyta > Magnoliopsida > Solanales > Convolvulaceae > Cuscuta > Cuscuta epithymum. The sequence goes on from CAMAPF010000059.1 coordinate 5,084,354, forward strand.
GTCCATACCTCTGGTTTCATATCACGATGAACTAAGCCATGTAAATGGCATTCTGCTGCAACTTTTAGCATCTGCCGTACAACTATAGCTGCATCTTTTTCAGTATAACGGCTATCTTTCCTGCGTAAACAAAACTATTTATAAATCCTATACAACTATGCTTATGAATCGGGAAATCAAAGAGTGCATATTGAAACCTATAAATACATCCCACTTGCAAAGAGTTAAGCACACTTACTTGGCCAAAATACGATCCAGTAACTCTCCACCTTCACATAACCTTTATAAAAAAATGAGAAAGAAGGTCTGAGCATAAGCGAAATGTTTTCCACTAAAAATAAGGAAGGTGGCTGGAATTTCTTACAAATGGACACACATGGATATAAACTTACTCCATTACGATATATACATAATTCTCATCCTCAAATGCATTATGAAATTGAACCACATTCTCATGACCAGTTAATGCCTTCAATATTTTCACTTCTCGCTTCACATCTTCAACTGCCATGGGGAGAACCATCTGTTGATAAAACCACATATGTTATTGTAATCAAAATAGTAAGAAGTCCAAACCTCAACTGCAATGTAACTGATCACACATATCAAGCATTATTTCATGATTTCACAGGTTTGGGTAAAAGATTTTTTCTAAAAGAACCAGTGAATGTTTATAGTGATGTGAAACCATGAGTGCATAGCTGCAACTGGTGATGCAGTCAACCTAAAACGTAACAGTGATTATTCATAATCTGCAAATGATGGCATACAAGAAGTCAAGAAACCATGAGTGCATAGCTGCAATTACCTCCCAATGCAATTTCAATTAAATAATAGGCTTCACAATCTTAAAAATCATATCTGCATAACAATTACTAGAAGTAACTTTTCAGTCTGATAATGGGTTAGGGTTTTTTTAATAGTGGCCATCCACCAACATCCAGGAAAAGCAGTTCTCTTGGGGTATGCTCCCATCCCTTCATTTGATTTTTTAAAAGTATGGTGGGGGGGGGCTAAGTTGTCCCCCCTCCCAATTCCAATCCCCTTCAGCTTATTTTGATCCCTCCCATTTGGAGGGAAGACTATGTTTCACTCAATTACCCCCGCATCCCATCCCACGGATCATCAGAAAGGTGCATATATGATGTTAAACTAGTAATTCACAGATGTGGCACAGACATGAAGTGATTTGATTAAAAATGGTAGATGAAATCCATTGATATAAATGCAAATCATACCGTCTGAGATATTCAGCAACCCCCTTGAAGAAAATAGAACAAAACTTTATCAATTATTTAAACTTCCACATTTGTGACACAGGAACATAAAAATGATTGAGGGATTAAACTTGAAACTTGATCTCAAGTGACACATTCAGAATTTATGGGTTCCAATGCAGACCATAAACCAGCCAAGTTCTTCCCCGCGAGTAGTAACTTGAAAAAAGAATAAGAATATTGAAGTAAAATAATTAGGGCCGACCTTCTTCTTCTCTATTCTTTTAACAGCAACGCGATCTCCGGCAGATTTATCTGTGGCGACATAGGTGTATCCAAATTGACCATGGCCCAACAACTTGCCAATAGTATAACGCTGATCAAAATCCTTGTCGTACCCAAAATCCGTTCTTCTCCCGCATGGAATAGCACCAGTTTGATGTCCATGCCCTTTGTCACACGTAGCTTTGGCTTTCCTTCGAAAACCACGCGACTTCTGTTCGTCTCTTGTTGTGACAGTGGCTTCGGACGGGGGATTTACGGGAGGCTTACCGGCGGCGGCGTTGGATGCGCTGATGCTGCTGGAGCCAATGACTTTTGAGCTTGAAAAGCAGAGACCCATTTTGTCTCCAAATATGAACACAACTCAGATCATCATACGCAAATTATTAGAGACAGGGAATGGAGAACCAATCAATTCAAATTTAAATATGTTCAGGCACTGATTGGGGTGGGAGCAGACAAGAGGAAGAAGAGAAGAAAATGCCGGTCAAAAAAAGACTTCGAGCAGAATCGTGTTCACAGGGAGCGCTAGAGTTATATAGCGGGGGACCCGTTCCGTGTTGTAACGTCATCTCGGACGCGCTCTGCTTCATACATACTGACTGGAAGATGACCCCGTCTACATTTAAAGTCCACCAAATTACTCTTACATGCACAAAAAATGTTTTTTTAAGTGAAAACTTTTTTAAGATAGCCAGGCGTTTACGGTAACAATTATTGTAATGAAAATGTGCTTCCATTGTTAGTAATAATGAATTTACCTAGTTGAGGTACAAGGTCTAAATGAATTTAAAATCACGAAAATATTGTTTTTCTTTTTTGCAATATTGTCAAGTTTGATCAAAATTACAAAACTAATTAGTTAATATGAAATGTGAAAAAAATTGAACAAAAAGATATACTCTCTCCGTCCCATTGGACTTTGCCAAGTTTCCTTTTTTTTTATTGTCCCAAAAAACTTTGTCATTTTCCCATTAAAGTAACTATTTTGTGGTTCTGTTCATTTCTCTCTCTTCTGCACAATCTTCAATCACACATTTTTTACTATTTTTATTTCTCACCTAACTCAATTAGTGCAAAGTCCATTGGGCCGGAGGTAGTAGTAAAATTATAAGAGGAGGAGAAAGTATATTATATGGAAAATTCCATTTATACAAATTTTTGTATGTGTCTATGTAAACACCCTTATTTCGTTGTACACAAGTAATTCGTTTAAAAACGCTAGAATGATATAAAATTTTGGAAGTCGTTTATATGATGCGTAAAAGTGACGTCTACATGCCTTAGCGTGTACACGAAGAACACTCATACTGAGTATTATATATTGTACAAGACAAATTTAGTGATACAAATTAAAAAGAGATAAAATCAAACCATAAAATGATGGAGTGTAAAGTTCGAATAATTCTGAGTAGCAATGTCTAAAGTAGTAATAAAGTCATAAAAGATGTGAAGTGTAGCGATGTCTTAAGTCTAAGGTGTAAATGTAAAAAATTTGTTTAGGGGTGGGTTGGTGAAACCGAAAATCGAAAACCGAATCGACAAAACTCAAACCGTAAGTAAAATAAACCGAACTATAAGAAAACCAAACTCAAAAAACTGAAATGAATCATAGATGTTTGTTACTAGATTAGAAATAATAGAAGATCTTATTTGACCATTTTCCTTATTATTAACCGTTAATACTAGAAAGTTAATGTTTTTTTAAAGGAAACTTGCTTATATTAAAATAAACCGCAACCAAATCAGTACATCAGACTTAAACCCCAAACTCCACTAAACTCAAAATGAGAAGATCCTCTGACTCTATGATTGTTAGTAGTACTATCGTTAGTTATGATAAATAAGGCAAACAATAATTAAGTATATTTTTGTTATAATTAGTGTAATATTCTTTCCTTTCTTATGTATACCTCTTGTACTATAAATATTTATGAAATGTAAAGTTCATGGTTTTATTCATATGTTATATGGTATCATCCTAACCTTGGATCCTTCTTCGTATCTATTTTCCACCATGACTACCGCACAGTCCACCTCTGCAACTTCTTCTCTTCCCCTAGCCACTCTTCTTCACATGTTAACTATCAAGCTCTAATTATCTCCTCTGGCGCAACCAAATTCTCTCCCTCCTCTCTTATCACAAATTGCAGGCTATGTTCATCACTCTTGATGGTAAATCCTCTCCCAATCCAGCCCATGCTACTTGGCGAGAAACTGATTAACATGTCCTAATTTTACTGCAATCTTCCCTTACTGAAGAAGCCATGGCCGAAGTCCTAGGTCTCAATTCAGCACATGCGGTTTGGTGTGCTCTCGAAGTCATAATTCAATTGACCGAATGCACATTCTTCGTGACTCTCTCTGATCCCTTAAAAAGGGAGATTCTTTTGTCGCTGAATATGGTCGCAAATTCAAGTTTCTCTGTGATCAATTGGCAGCTATTGAGCATCACAAAACTCACTGGTTTCTTTGTGGATTAGGCTCCTCTTTTGAGACCTTCTCTACTTCCTTTAGGACTGTCAAACCCGTCCTCCGTTTCATGATCTTCTCATTCAAGCAGAGAGTCACGAGCTTTTCCTCAAATCTATTCATGGTGACTCTCCTCCTCTTGTAGTTTTCAATGCTTAGCATCAACGTTCTTCGGCGTCCCACAACTCTCACTTTCGTGTGTTGAGAATTCAGTCCCAATTAAGGATCTAATCCCACTAAGCATGATACAATTCATATAATCCAACAATAAGAACACTAACCGGTTGAGGAGAAACCGAGTATTGAGGGTGCCGTTGAAGATGACGAAGCCATGACTTTAAGATTCTCTAAGGATACAAACCCCTTGAGATGGATTGATGGATTCTCATTTGACTCTCTATATAATGGTATTCTTGAGACCCTAAGGAAGAGGCGTGTCTCTTCTTTTGTCTTAAGAATAAGAACCGAACGGGTGTATATGTTTATATCAAAGAGAAACCCCTTCGGTCCCTTATGTAATATTTAATGTTAAAACATACCCATCATATGTTAACTATACATAAATATAGGGACCAAATCTGTCATATGGCAAACTTAATGGTAAGACATAAATGTCCCCAATATTTATTAAATTATATAAATGGTCCAAGGGCACTTAAATGGAATATTTTCCAACATCGTGGGCATCCATCTTCCTCTAGGGAAGGTTATGCTACTGGTCATGGTCGCCGTCCTCCTCACTGCTAGTTATGTCGGTCACTACGACACCCATTGTCCCGAGCTCTCTACTTTTGCTACTAAAGGTCCTCCTATTGATGCAAATTTGGTTGCTGCATTCCATTCTCAATGTCATGTTGTTGATAGTTCCCGAGATTGGTATGTGGATTTCAGGGTTACGACTTATATGACTCTATCTTCTTCATCACTTGATGCATCTACTCTTTATAAGGGTAACGACGTTGTCACCTTTGGTAATGGTAATAGCTTACAAATTTCTCATACTGGTCACACCTCTACTACTAAAGATCTTGATTTATTAGATGTCCCGATTGTTCCCCATCTCACCAAGAATTTGCTTTCTATTAGCAAATTAATGAGTGATCCCCAGCTGATGTGTTGTTTTCTCATAGTTTCTTTACCATTCAACATCGCCATACCAAGGCGGTTCTAGCAAGGGGCATCCATGATCAAGGTCTTTACATACTAGAGCAAGGCAATAAATCTCTCTCGAAGCTTCTTCTTTACAGTGGTTTCGTGCTTCATATGAGCTTTGGCACTCCCGTTTGGGGCATATTCCATTTGATAAGATTACTTTATTAGCTAAATTAGGACATTTAGCTCTTACATCTATTTTACCAAAACCATGCATTTGCTCATCTTGTCAACTCTCAAAGAGCAAGCATTTACCATTTGAGTTAAATAATAAACGTTCTTTACATGTCCTTGATTTATTACATTGTGATTTGTGGGGCCCATCTCTTGTTACCTCTACTCATGGTTATCGCTACTATGTTATCTTTATTTATTGATTACTTCTTCCGGTTTACATGGTTTTATCCGCTCAAGGCCAAATCTGAATTTTACAAGGCTCTCACAAGTTTCCTGCAAACACAGTTCTCTTGTAAAGTCAAAACTTTCCAAAGTTATGGTGGGATTGAATTTCATAACAATCTTGTTACAACCTTACTGAAAACTAATGGAACTCTCCATCAACTCTCTTGTCCTCACACACCGCATCGGAATGGCCGAGAAGAACATAAGCACAGCCATATCACTGAAATCGGTTTTGTCATGATGTTTAATGCTCATTGTTCTGCATCCTTTTGGGTTGATGATTTGGCCTCTGCAACCTACATTATTAATTGAGTTCCCTCTTAGGCGCTCAACAACCGAACCCCATATGAATGCTATTTGGCATTTCTAATAATTATGCCAACTTCTGTACCTTTAGGTGTCAAGTCTTTCCTTATTATGGGACTATTCAGCTCATAAACTTGCTCCTCACATCTTGCCATGTATTTTTATTGGTTATGGAAATCATTACAAGGGCTACCATTGCTTAGACCCCACAACGTCTCGTATGTACAATACTCTTCAAGCTCAATTTGATGAGCACACATTTTCATTTTCAGGTCATTCATCTCTGGTAGATACTGCCTCTTTACTTATCTCCACTTATGATGAGACTGGTCCTTCTCCTTTACCATTGGTTCACTCTCCGCCCGGTCCTACATCTTTTAAGCCTGCTTCTATCTTGCCACCTCTGACGGCTCCACTGATCGTTTTAAAGCCTGTTTGGTTGCTCAAGGGTTTACTCAAATTCTCGGGCTAGATTATTTTCATAGTTTTAGTCTAGTTGTCAAAGCCTCTGCTGTTCGCATTGTTCTTTCGTTTGTGGTCATGCATGAGGGCAAAAAAGACATCATTTTAGGATGTTTTTACTTGGACTGTTTTCAGTCCCAGACCAGATTAGACCAAGCCAAATCAGTTCAAACCAGACCAGACTTGGGTAGTTATAAAATACACAGAGACCAGACTAGACCCGTTCAGACCAGACCAGACCAGACCAACAAATTTCAGTCCAAGTAAAAACATCCTTAGTTGATGAAAAAGATTAGGAGAAACCTTCGGAGACTCAAGTGTTTTCATGGATAACGAGGTAGGATTGAATGATCGTGAATTGTCTATAGAATCTCCACACGAGACAATAGAATACTTCCAACTCTCTCCACGAGAATTTAATGAAAACCTAAAGATAAAAGTCAAAGAAAAGGTGGTCGTATCTTTTCAAGAATTAGTGTTGGGTGTGTTTCGGAAAATAAAGAAAATTAATTAAAATAAATTAATTAAATAAAATGACTAGATAAAACCAAGAAAGGAGATGAAGCAGAATTAGTCAAAGCTCGTGCTACGCACGATGTTCTTAAAACGTATTTGTTGCCTCCCATGGTGCTAGGAGCATTGCAACAATCGTTTCCCAGGATACGATGACTACGAACTAATGTTTGAGCACACAAACAAGAGTTGCAGCGAACGAGAACAAAATCTGAACACAGAGGAGCTTTTCAGAGAGACTGGAGGTGTCTTAGAGCTGAGAAATATGCGAGGAATGTGTATTAGCGTGTGTTGTTGCAAACCACCTGCCAGCCTTTATATAGGAGGATTTGTTGTGTGTAAATGGTGAATTAATGGACCTGAACGTTGGACATCAATGTCCAGTCCGTTGGGCATTGAATCGTCCATGAACTGTCCATTTAACGCAACATTAAAAGATAAGAACGTTGGGCATTTATTGCTGTAACGGACAGAACAGAACACCCCGAGGCGTTCTGTCCGAGCCTTGCAACAGAGGACCCCTAGGCCTTCTGTTCGAGCTCCGTAGCAGAAGACCCCAGGCCTTCTGTCCCGTGGAATACGTGTTCTGTCTGGGCAGCAGTTCTGGGAAAAAATAACGTTTCGGGAAGACAACAAAAATTAACCGTATCTCTTGAGAATGCTCCAAATCAATGAACTAGAAGAGCTCCGACGGGATGCATATGAGAACTCCCGTATCTACAAAGAAAAGGCAAAGGTTTGGCACGACAAAAACATTAACCGGAGGGAGTTCTACGTCGGACAAAAGGTATTACTTTTCAACTCACGGCTCCGATTATTCCCTGGAAAACTCAAATCCCAATGGTCAGGACCATATACAATCACCGAGGTCCGACCATACGGATCAATGATGATTCAAAACGGTGACCAAACACCATTCCTTGTAAATGGTCACCGGCTCAAGCCGTACATGGAGTACCATATCACTTCGGCAACCACCGCATGCCAATTGGAAGAATAGAGGTACGTTGTGTCCGGCCTACGACGTTAAACTGAGCGCTAATTGGGAGGCAACCCAACACAAAAAAAAAATCAATTATAAATAAATATGTTTAGTTATATATATTCATTGTTTTATTTATAATTGGTTCATAATCAATTATAAGTAAATATGATTATTCAAATAAACATACTCATATTTTATTTAGAATTGATACAAAAAAAAATTAAAATTTTATGGAACGACCGGCCCCGGTCCGAATCAGAAAGCCCAGGGGGCAACAAAGTGGAACATCCGGCGCCGGATCCCCTAAAACCGGCGCCGGTCGCTGCGATTAAAACAGTCCCAGACCTAAAAACAAATCAGTTTTCGAATCCTACCCCAAATCTTAAGAGCTAAACGACCGGCCACCACTCCAAACCACCCAAAGCCGCCGCCCCAAGCTCAAATTGTCCCCAAAAGCTTCATTTTTACATCAAGCATCATCCCTCAAAGCTTCTTCATCACTATTTGAGCATCAATTCAAGGTATTTTTGCTTAAAACTCAAATTTTCCCTAATTCTTGAAATCTTTTCTCTTTTACAAATCTTGACAAATTAGATGTTTATAAATGTTGAATGATGATTCCTTATGCTCATTTGGTATATATAAACATGATTCTTGTTCCAATTTGTGAGATTAAAGTTCAAAATTAGGGGAAATTCTTGAAAATTTTCTCAAGAACCCTAATTTCGAATTTCTTGTTCATTGATGAATTCTTTTTTTATAATTGATGTTTCGAGATATGTTGATATGACTTGTTGATATATAATCTTCTAAACATGATTGTTGCAAAGAATTCTTGAATGAACATGAAATTTGGGGAAATTGAAGAACTTTTTGAAAACTTACCTTGACTTGATGGGCTAGGTGGGCAAAACTATGTTTTAAGTACATCTCAAATATTTTTCCCACCTGGACATCTCAGGTGTCCAACAATGGTTTAAGTACATCTCAAATATTCAACCTATGACTTGAATGTTCATAGGTGTCCAACAATGGTTTAAGTACATCTCAAATATTCAAGAACCATTTTGGAAAACAAGCCACTCCCATATCTTATCAAATAAAGTGGGATCATCAAAATGACTTTCAGTAAATATTTGTTGAAAACCAATTCAAATGAGTATCCTCCCAAAAAAAATGAGGAACTCATAATCTCTTCAAAATGTTACAACTGATTCATACCTATACTGGAAAGTCAATACACCAAAAAGCTAGTCTACACTCCCAAATAACCCTAGTCACGACCCACTCATCAATCCTCGAGAGTATAAGTAATGTTTCTAAATCTAATGATATTTTTTGTGTGTCTAGTAGAAAAATGGGTTTTTGGACCGAGAACGAAAAAAGAGTTTACATACATTTTTTTCTACCTCTCTTAAAAAAATGTATTTTTGTGCATATATCTTTGTTGAACTAACCAAAGGTGACAACATTGCTCGAGGACTAGCAACGCTCAAGTGTGGGGGAATTTGATAAACACAATAATTACTTATGTTTTACATAAATAATTATACGGCTTGGAGCAACAAAAATAGGGTCAAAAGTCAAAAGGGATCGAAAACCGGCACTTCTGGATCAATTTCGGGCATCAAAAGAGGAAAAGAAGCAAAGTACAATTTTGGGCGCAGGAACCGGCGCCGGTCATCACATATTCGGCGCCGGTCGTATGGATTTTTTTCATTTATTTTTTGCACCTGTTTCCAACCGGCGCGGACAACCGGGGCATTTTTCCACCTGACCGGCGCCGGACATGCTCCAACCGGCGCCCGTCGTTCCGATATTCTGCTAAAACAGTCCGACGTGCAGAAGATTTCTTGATGGGAAAACTTCATCTTCCTCATATTTGATCAAATATCTCCTTCATACCCGATTGTTGGGCTTGAATAGACTAAAAGATGCCATTCTTTAGCCTATATAAAGCCCCCAATTCATCAAGCAAATACATTCCATTATATTCCATAGATTAATTCCTAGCTTTTATATTTTTGTTCTTGGTTCATTCTTCAAGTTCTTGAGGTGGAAACTTCAACCTCCGAAATCATTGGTGTTTAGGTATTATTTCCTTTGTAATTTCATGTTCCATTACATTTCAATATTGTATGTTGATTAATATGAGCATTAGAGGCTAATTTCTTAGCTAAGGCTAGGGATGAACACTAGGTGTTTGATAAAAGTTCTAAACCAATAAATTGTGATTTATCCTTTATATTTTGATTGTTTATGACTATGGTGTACAACATAAAAGTATGTTAAATTTAGTTTATGCTTGCAATTAACGTTGAAGTCTAAACTATGAACATTAAAGGATAAACATATATAGTACCGAGAATAGAAATATATCCGGTCTTATATGATACCGGTGTGATGTCTTGATATTCAACGGGGTTTTCGGTAGATGAATGTAAGCCGTAACGGGACATACACGTAACGAAAACCACGCTCTCGCTGCCTTAACCGGAGTTGAGAATATATTGGCTCTGAGGAGTACGTCTGTATCCCCACACCTAGTTATGCAGACGAACGTCGCCCTACGAAGTTGGGCACGCGCAGCATGGATAGTTATGCTTGTACCCACGTGACGGGCGTCTCTACCAATATTGATCCTGAGAAGTACGTTCACGTTCCCGTACGTGAGAGTGAGTACGTACAACGCGGGAGGTGGGCTTACACGTATGAGGTGAACTCCAAGCGATACGTTCGTGTCTCGGAAGATCGGAGTACAAAAAGGGGGGATGGACATGAACGTCCTCGCAAAATATATCTCAAAAGATTGAAGTACAACCAGCCATGAAAGGAAGAAAACGATAAGAGATAATGAACGAAGAAACAGTTATGGAGCAAAAAGAGTTTATGTATTCATCAGCACTACTGGCCAGAAGGTTACAATTGAGATTCAACTAAGGAAAACTACATTAAATAAAAGTTGGGGAAACAGGCCGGGACCCCCCAGGAATGGTTTCTTCTTCCTCTTCGGGCTCGGGCTCGGGGGTCGGAGGCTCCGGGACCTCACCTCTGGCTTTGGCCTCTTCCCGCCGGGCGTCCCGCTCCAACTTGCCTACCGCTCGGATCAGCTCCGGATCCGTGGTGTGTTGGGCCAGGTCGAATCCGGGGCCCTGAAGGGCGGCAAATACCGGTAGCGTGGCTTTCACCCCCTCGTTATAGCCGATGACGAAGGAGCTATCTCCAACGTCATACAAGAACTTCTCGGCCAGGGGGGCACTCTCCAGAACTTGGACCCCGAACTTGAGCCGGTCCTTCGGTGCACGCTTCTGCAGTTCGGCGGCGAATACATCACCAAAGGCGCCCCCAAGGTACCTCTGGGCGGCGATCATGAAGGCCCCAGAGTTGTGGTACCCAGAGTCATCGACGAGCCACGCGGGGGGCCTCGTCCTTGGGGGCGGGGAGAGCCGGGACGAGCTTGAACCCGGCCTTCTCCAGGGCCGCAATCTTCGCGGATGAGTCGCGAGCTACCTTCAGGGCGGCCTGCAGCTCCTTGTCCTTGGCTGCCGTCTCCTTCTCCTGGAGACGAACGGCCTCCCTCGCCTTCTTCAAGGCCGCATCTGCCTTGTTCTTGGCATGAAGGGCGTCGGCATCCCGGGCAGCCTCGGCTTGCAGAATGGAGAGCCCGACCTACAAATCAAACACAGAAGATGAGACTTTAAGTTAACAGAATACGGTAATCAACCACCCGGCAAGGGGTGAAGTCTCACCTGAAGAGAGGCGGCCAGAGCCGCATTGGAGGCCTCCGAAGACGTCCGGGGAGGCACCTCCACACCGACCAGGGAAGCAATCTCCTGCCAAACGTCATGAGCCGGACGTCCAAGGGAAGGTAGGATCAACTCTTGCTCTTCGGGGGCCGAAGAGCCAGCCCCCCGAGGCCTTTTTGACTTCTTGTCCTTCGCCTTCTCCCCGTCATGGGGATGGACGGTCTGCAGGGGCGCTACAACTTCGGAAGCGCTAGAACCAAGGATTGGGGCCTGGGACCCCTGCGCCATCACCGTGGCGATAAGGTGCTGTTCCGCCTCCACCGTGCGACGGTCGGCCTGAGAGGCGGAAGAGTTGGAGTCGGCCGTTTGGACAGCCTTGGCCTTGGCAAGGGCGGCATCGGCGGCAGCACCCTTGCCTTTCCTTGTCTTGAGGAGCTTCTCGTGATTCATTTGTTCCTGAGTTGGGGGAAGACCTGAAATAATGGGAAATGACAGCGTTAGAAGGACGAACGTCAGGAATAACTCGGAACACTCACCTCAGAGGTCAGGACCGCCCAGTACCCCGAGACGAGCGTAGGAGGGGGGAAGTCCAAGAGCATGGGCGGTACCTATTCCTGCTGCGGCGAGTGCCTCGAAAGTGAGGAAGTCATCCAAGGGCCGGACGGCGCCCGTCGAGATCTTTCTGATATCTTCCTCCAGATCGCCGGTCAGATCCGGCGACCCTATCTTGGGTGGATAACCGTTCCATCGCAATGGCAGACGAGCATCCGCATACCGCACGAAGAAGAAGCGATTTTTCCAATCGTGGATGGAACTCGGTGCACCGCTGAACAGCTTCCGTTTCGGACGAGCGGCGACGCTCAGAAAGCCATCAGAATTTTGAGGGGTGAGCCAGAAGAAGTAATGGAACAAGTCCAAAGTGGCAGTGACCCCATTGTCCTTGCAACGGACTAAGAAAGCGGAGACGAACCGGTATGAATTCGGCATGAGTTGTGCGGGGGCTATTTGATAGCAGCAGAAAAACTCCACGTAGAACGGGTGGAGAGGGAAACGCAGCCCGGCCTCGATGGAGTCCAGAAGCACCATAACCATTCCCGGGCGTCTTCTCATCATATGGGTTGCGCCACGGAGACTGTATACGGACGGGGGAGGGAAGAACACCTTGAGCTTGTTAAGGGCCACCGTCGAGAAAATCTGCTCATGACAGAGGACGTTCTTGATCGGGCATAGATGCCGCTCCACGTCCACTTTTAGCCCAAGATCGAACACTTCCACGTCAGAGCCATCTTGGGCCTCGGCCCCGGAGTCATATCCAGCCGGACGATCGTCCTCACCAGCGGCAGCCTGCTCCCCAGTATCAGCCACAGGATCCACCACATCGAGGGCCATGTTATCTTGCCCTCCCGAATCAGCGCCCTCATCACCAGGGATAGTTGCAACAACATCATCAGGGGCTCCCCCGGCCCGAACAGTTCCCACGGTAGGGGCCGAGCCGGAACTACCGGAAGTGCTAGTCTCGCCCGAGGAGCGTGAGCCGGAACCAGAGGTGGAGGAAGAACCCGACGAACCGGAGCTAGAGCTCGAAGAAATTTCCATCGAAGTCATCGTTGCAAGAGTTCCTAGACAGAGAAAAGAAGGAGAAGATGGAAAATTACCTTCACAAAGAGATTAGCCGACTTGAGAACACGGAGGAAACTCGAAGGACAGCAGAAGTTCTAGAGCAAGAAAGCAAGAATCGGGAACCCTAGTCCAAAGGGAAAACCCGGCATTTATAGGAGAAGCACTGATGGGGGAACCAACGAGGGGTTGACACGTAGCAAGGAGCGTATTCCGGCTCACGCGCTGTGCGTGGGGTGGAAGCGTAATGATGACATTTCCTCGGAAAATGCACCGTCGCAATAGCAGCCGTCACCTCGGTTCCTGAGCCATCGACAACTGTTAAGCACTGTGACCACGAGCGTACGCCTTCACCGGATGCAACAAAAACAAGTATCGGGTCACGAGCGTCTTACCCTCGAGGGAGATCATACTTCCTTATGTCCTGTGCATGCTCAGAACATCAGAAGTGGGGGACTTGTGTTGGGTTAATGGCCCAAGTTGAGGATCGGCCCATTTACCCCTTCTTCCGGACGTACGTCCAGATAGATCACTAAGCTAGCCTGGCAAGCCCATTTCCTCCAGGAGGGACGAACGTCTGTAGTTGGGGTTTAGGCTCAACGGCCCATCTCGACGAACGTCTATGCAGGGACAAGGAGCAGGACCACGGGTCACCGGAATGACGACGAACGTCGTCAGAGCAAGCCCCTAATCATCGGAGGCAGTCCAGTCCGCATGGCGAGAATCCACAAGGCCAGGGGACGAACGACCAATACTTCTTGGAGGCCACCTGGAGCAATCCAGCTCGCTCTCTGGGCGGACGAACGTCCCCACTAATTAGGCGGGAAACCTAGATTCTGGCGGGAAGTGCATTTAATGCTGAAGATTTGGTGGTTGGGACACCAGCGAACCACATGCTTCCACGTCAGTATAGCCACCTGCCCATTGGTGGGTATAAATAGAAGCATTTATTTCATTGTAAAGGGTTGGCAACTTTCTATTCTTAGCACTCTAGCTATAGCATTCTTACTCGCAGCACTTCTACTGCCTTGTAAGACGATCGGCCGACGAGCCTTAGTGAGAAGTATTGTATTAGGGAGTTATTAAGAGATAATAATACCTAATCACTTACTTGCTACCTTGTTGTTTCTTGATTCATCTCATATTGTTAGTTGGGCTAGTTTACTCACACATACTCCACTCGAAATCCTTGGGCTTACGTGTTGGACCCGGGGGTTGAAGGAATAAACCTCAACAAGGTGAATCTTGATTGCCTTAGTAATTCTCATTCTTGTTTGAACCAATCTCAAAGAGCAAAGTTCCTGAAAAATTATATCATTTATATTCGTTGCATTCAATACTCGACTTTATAATATCAACCATTTCCTTGTGGATCGACCCGGTATTTACCGGTATTTTATTACTACATCGGCACTTGTATACTTGCAAGTTTAGCTCGATCAGTATAAAATAAGCTAATGATTGAACTAGAGAATTTTTTCTCTCATACATAGTGCTTTTAGGTATAAGATAAGTCCACTAACAATTGAGTGGAAGAATTTTTTTTATCTCATACATAGTGCTTTTAGGTATAAGATAAGCCTACTAACAATTGAGCGGAAGAATTTTCTTTTCATACGCGGTGCTTTTAAGTATAAGTGCTTTTAAGTATAAGATAAGCATGTTAACAGTTGAGCAGAAGAATTTTCTCTCGTATGTAGAGCTTTTAGGTATAAAGATAAGCCGACTAACAATTGTGTAGTAGAATTTTCTCTCATACATAGTGTTTTTAGGTATAAAAAGATAAGCCGACTAAAGATTGAGCGGTAGAATTTTCTCTCTCATACATAGGTATTCTTTCAGGTATAAGATAAGTCGTCTAACAATTGAGTGGGAGAATTTTCTCTCATACGTAGTGCTTTTAGGTATAAGAAGATAAGTCGGCTAACAATTGTGCAGAAGAATTTTCTCTCTTACACATAGTGCTTTTAGGTATAACATAAGCCAGTTAACAATTGAGCAGGAGAATTTTATCTCTCATATGTAGTGCTTTTAGATACAAGATAAGATAAGCCGCCTAACAATTGAGTGTGAAAGTTTTATTTCATGTAGGTAGTGCTTTTAGGTACTCCCTCCGTCCCACAAAACTTGGCCAAAGTTGACTTGCACGTACATAGATTAATAAAGTAACAACTGTGTGGTTGAAATTTGTGCAGAGGAGAGAAAAATAAGTTTTGCCACATATTTATTACTTTAGATGGAAATGGCAAAGTTTTTTGGGACATCCAAAAAAGGAAATTTGGTCAAATTTTATGGGCCGGAGGGAGTATAAGATAATATAAGCCGGCTAACAATTGAGCGGGAGAGTTTTTTCTCTCATACGGAGTGCTTTTAGGTATAAGATAAGATAAACCAATTAACAATTGAACGGAGAATTTCTCTCTCTCGTATGTAGCGCTTTTAGCTATAGCATATAAATATAACCTACATAATTTACTTCTAGAATATAGACACTAAGTTTTAATGGAGAAGAAGCCACTGCACAATTAGAAAACAAAATCTTTATGAACAAAACCTAACCGTTGTGCGGTGAGTTCTTCCCTCTCAAGAGAGGTTGCCCTTGTAGATCGAAATGCTACAATAAATGAGAGTCAATGCGATCATGAAACTAATTTGTAGCCTAACCTCGTCAGAGATCTTTGGGCCGGAGTTCTCTGATTACTTAGTATGGATAAGTTCCAATTCGATTGTTCTTTTGTTGTTGTTATGGTATTTTTTAGAATAGTTGTTATGGTTGTCTCCCTCAATGTGTGGAGAGGTTTTGTTGTCCTCCAGTTTTGCCTGGTTGGGGGGTTCTGTCCGTCTTCTTAAGTACATGTTTTGTAGAGTTGACGAGAGCATCAAGTTTTTTTTACTCCACATATCTCTACTACTATTCAAAACAAAGTAGGAAGAGAAGATTATTATTATTTATCCATATTGTAGCAGTCTACCCTTCTCAAGAACCACCTTCGTGTCAGGGAGAGATTTGTGGAAAGACTTTATTTCAGAATTATTTCTGCGTTAGTAGTACTTGTGTTTATTTTAGAGTAAAGGGTCAGTTTAGTTCGAGTATGTATGGATGGAATATTTGGATTTTTGGTGATCTTTTGTTACGCAATGCTAAACGCTCGATTTAGGCTTAAATTTGTTCATTTTGTTTCAAATGAATCATGTTCCTTTGTATATGGTGGCTGACTTCATATCTATTCTTATTGCTTACGATCAGATCTATAAGAGCTGCCTGAAGGTTGTCTTGCATGTTTTCTCTATATAAATATAAACCGCTTTTAACATAAAGAAAGTTTTTTGGCAAACGCTTTATGGTGTAAACGTGTCATGACATTATTATTGGATGGAGGTCATATGTTCAAATATCATCCTAAAAGATTTGTGACACTGTATACTCTTGTATTCCTATTTGTTTCATTACACTAGGGCTGTTAACGAGTCGCGCCCGAACACCCAAAGCTCGAGTTCGGCTCGATAAGGAATTAATGGTGTTCGGGTTCGAGCTCGAAGCTCTGTGAGCTTTACAAATGAAGCTCGTGTTCGGCTCGATAGGCGTTCGATATTCGAACTGAGCGCTCGATAAGCTCGAATTTAAAATTTTAGGTGGTGCTCGTTAATAGGTTCCGTTACTTGGGCTCCATAATTTAGAAGGACGGTGAGTTAGATGGAGATTTATCCCATAGAATCAGAACAAGGTGGATGAAGAGGAAGAGTGCGTCAAGATTTCTATGCGATAGAGGTATGCCGACTAGACTGAAGGGTAAGTTTTATAGGACGGCAATTAGGCCTGCATTACTGTATGGCGTAGAGTGTTGGTCGGTGAAGCAATGTCACGATCAAAAGATGAGTGTGACAGAGATGCGCATGCTGCGTTGGATGTGTGGGCATACCAGGAAGAACCACGTGAGGAATGATACAATCAGACAAAGGGTGGAAGTAGCACCTATTGAAGACAAGATGTGCGACTCGTGCCTACGGTGGTTTGATCATGTGCGTAGAAGACCGAGTGATGCACCTGTCAGACGAGTTGAGATGTGTGGAGAAGAGACAATGAAGAGAGGGAGAGGAAGGCCCAAACAGACGTGGGTTAGGGAAGTCCGAAGTGATATGCTTCTTCTTGGGTTAGATGAGGTTATGGCTTTGGAGAGAACAAAGTGGAAGGCGGGTATTCATGTGGAGGAGTGATCTCGTATTATCTTTTCCTCTCATTTGTTTTTGTTTTTTTTCTTGTTTTTTTAATATTTATTTTTTATCCTTTTATCCTTATATATATGAACATTATTTTATCATTTTTAGGTATATTCATCTCTTTTTATTTTATCTTTTTTTCTTGTCTTTTTTTATCTTTATTTTCTTTCTTTTTCTTTTGGTGGTGATATCATGTATCGATTTATGTTAGCCGACCCTAATATCTTTCGGGACCAAGACTTGGTTGTTGTTGTTGTTGTTTTGCTCGTTAATAGGTTCGTTCTCGAATGATTCAACAAGTATTCAGTTCGTTAATAATCATAATTAAATTAATAAAATCATACTAATTAATTTAAAATTTGAATATATATAAATTATATTAATAATAATTTCAGGGTGTTGGATAGGCTCGAGTTCGAACCGAGCCGAATACTACTATGTTCGAGCTCGGCTCGATTAATTTTTCGAACTTAAAACTGTGCTCGGGTTCGCGTTCGAAAGATCGTTAAGCTCGGCTCATTAGGTTCGAAACCGAGCTCGAACTCGAATAGTTCGATAAAATCTCGGTTCGTTAACAGCCCTACATTACACTTTCCAAAAATTTAAGGCTATTAACCCTAAATAGGACTTAAAGTAATCCTAAATACAACAATATGACTATAATCCTTTTATACCCAAATTATGAGTGATATATGTCTCTTCTTTCTTTTCTTTTTTGAAAGAAGGTGACTTAAATTGATATCACAACATTCAGATAGGAAGTAAACAAACAAAAGGACCACAATCAACCGTCAACCCTCGAACCAGACTTAGAGTCAATCATCTTCAAAGAAGCAATATGACTCGTTGATCATGTAATGGGCAATGAGCCAAAGACAGTCAAAGCAGACCTCCCATCACTCAATCCTAATGCAAGAGCCTTACAACAATAGAAAACAACCACAACATGCAGTTCGAAATAAAAAAAAAACGCAATTAAAATAAAGATCACTCGTTTTCTTCCTAACCCTAGATTTTCCAGCACTTCATGGCGGCGGTTTAGGAGGTGGACGAGGCAGTAGTATTGTAGCTTCTTCCTCACCACGTCTCTTATTCATCATGTCTCTTCTTTCTATTCTACCAATTCCTATAATTTCTAATATGTTTGTTATAATAAGAAAACCACAGTTTTATTCATAATAAAAATATCAAAAGTAAAGAAAAATATTTATAAATTATTAATAGAAATGGAAAAAATAAGATAAATTTAAAATGAAAATAAAAATCAATAATAATAATAATAATAATAATGCAAAAAAACCTAAAAACATTAAAAAATATGTAGGCCACTGCCACCACATCTTCCATCTCTCAACATCATAGTTCCGAGGACTGGAAAGAATGTCATCTTGTGTCAAAAATGTCACATTTCTCTGAAAATGTTAAGAAAATGACATTATTAATCTTTGAAAATTATCAACTTTCTTTTCAAAAGTGCCATCACGGTGACATTTTGTTTCAACTTGGAATTCTTTTCCGAAGATCAGAGGTGGCGGTGCTAGATGGTGGCTGAGGTGGTGGTTGAGGCGTGTGTATTTTTTTTAGTTTTAAATTTTTCATTTTATTTTTTATACGTAGTATATTTTTTTTGGAATTTAAATTTTAAGCTCATGCATATTGTTTCAATTTTACATTTATTTAGTCCTACTTAAGTAAATCTCCCAAAATATAAAGGTAATATAATAGGGATAATAAGTATTGTAGAAACGAAAAAGTAAAAGAGAAGATATGAATATGTATGAAAGAGAGTATGAAAAAGCAGAAATAATATGAGTAATTGAGTACTTTCAAAGGTAAAGCTTATTAAAATAGAGGATTGTTAGAAAAATTATACACAACAATACTTTCAAAGAGGAAACTATATCAAATAAAAGAATACGGAGATAATACTATAAAAGATTTAAATGTTATAGAAAAAGTTGAGAAATTGACTTAAATAGAAGTAAAACTGTCCTGAATTTTCAAAACGGGACAACTATAGTTTCTATTTAAAATTAAAGTCATGACTATAATGATTGAAGAATATTGTCATTCATAAAAAAAGGGATACTGACATGTCAATGCCTACGACTGCAACTATTTTGACAATAATAACTCCAGAATGACAACAAATATTTTCTTACTCCTATTTTGAAAATAAAAATATATCAACACTTTGTTGAATTTCTCAATCATTCTTATTGGAACTTTTCCAAAAAGGTTTTGTTACTTCTCTATTTAAAAAAATATGGACTGTTAATATGTGTATCTGGAGTCCGTGTTCCCTTCGCCTTGCCAATGTTGAAAGTAGGGGTGGACTGTGGACATATCGGTTTTCGGTTTGGTTTTTATCGGTTTCGGTTCGGTTTGGAACAGGTTGGAAGAATTGTTACCAAACAAAAACATACGGAGTACTAATTTTCGGTTCGGTTCGGTTTAGTTCGGTTTGAAGCTGCTATTTTTTAATAATATATGAAGGTTTTTTGAATTTCTTTAGCTCGGTTTAGTTTTGTTCGTTTTTTATCGGTTCTGGTACGGTTCGGTTTAATACGGTTTGGAAGAAATTGTATCAAACTTAAACCAAATTGCATACAGTCCGATTTTGGTTCGATTTAGTTCGATTTAGTACGGTTCGGTTCTGTTAAACTAGTGGTGGACTCGGTCCGGGTGGCCCGACCCGGAACCGGCACAGGACCGGCACTGTTCCGGCCCGGTCAGTGACCGGTCCGGGTAGGCCCGACCCGAGGGGTTTCCGGTCCAGGCTCGGGTCACCCAAAACATGAACCGGCCCAGCCGGTTCGGGCCCGGTTCCGGGCTTTTTTTTCTACTTTTTTTTAAATCCCCGGGTTGGGCTGGGTATTTTGGGCCATTTGGGGTGGTTTGGGGGGTCGGGGTAATTAGAAAAAGGAAAAAAAATGTAAGAGACCCGAGGCCCGGTCCGGACCCGGTGGCTACCCGGGCCGGTCCCGGTCCCAACATTTCCTAACCGGCGACCCGGTCGGGCCTAGGCCCGGCCCGGGCCCAAACCGGCCCGAGTCCACCACTGGGTTAAACCAAACCGATAAAGTGGAGCTAGGAAACATGTCCATATCAAGAGTAGCAAATTCGATCAATTCCATTCTTCTTTTTTTTTTTGCTTAATTCAAAGACGTTTCACCATCAATAAACCAACGCCACCGTCATTGCCGGCGCGGCCGGCCTTCAGTAAAGTGGACGCCAAGCTTTACTTTGGAACAAATCCAAATCTTCACTTCTTTGTTAATAACTAAACTTCACTTCTTTTTCCAACTAATTAACAGCAGCACACTTCAATTTGTGCAAGGTAAAAAACATCATTTATTTAATTATTTTGAAAATGGCACGACATTTTGAAAAATGATCAATATATATAGATAATAATACAAAATCTTTGGAAAATCATCACACCATTACTAACAACCGATCCTAACGTCTGTTCTGCACTTAACACGTTTATGTATTACGAGTATATAAACACACACAAATACATCGAAATTATTGAACTGACATTAACAAAATTTAGTCTGGTTGGTTGGTCTTCATAACCGAGAAACGTTAACTACCCGGGGGCGACGCAGATCGGACATGGAAAGCAGCAGCAGCGCGGAGGTGGGGGCGGGCCGCGGCCGCGTCCAGATCGACACCGCGAAGCCATTCCGGTCGGTGAAGGAGGCAGTCCTTTTGTTCGGCGAGAGGATTTTGGGTCCTGAAATTTATGCCAAACAAGTCAATACTCTTCATCAGGTTTGATTTTTTCTCCATTTACTTAGGCGACGTTTACTTTTTTTTCTTCATTAAGTCTGAATGGGTTAAGACGTCTATCTGAATTAAGTTATTTGTCTGCATTAAGTGACATTGAGACAACAAACTGTTTATTAAGTGTGCTAAATGAGAAGTCTGAATCATCTCAAATGACCAAATAACCCTCATGTGTGGAACAAGTATTGAATGTACATTTTCAGTTTACTTTCCTTATTCTGAAAGATAATTTCATATGCCTGAAAATAATAATACTATGAATTACTTAAATAAAAGAGTCATACTCCATATTTACATAATAAGAAAAAGTCAATAATTTTACGAGAACAATATTTTAAATTTAAATATTTCTTTATTAGCAATCTTTAAATTTAAGCATATTCATAAGAATTCTTATGCACGGATATACTTTGATCAACGGTTGCATTTCCAAATATAACCGGTGTGTAACTGCGTATTCATAAAACATTCTGTATTTTTTTTTTTTGATAAACATCAATGCTTATACGCCAGACTAATATTCATAGCTAATTCCTTTGACCAAATTGCACACCAACTAATATTTGACGGTGAAATTACATTTTTAATGAGAAATTACATCATTGATTGAGGATAGCTATTACAAATTTACAATTTTGGACAATAAAAGCAACAAGAAAAATCATTACAAATACTCGACAGGTTCTGTTCCAAAAAGCTTGTTTTTTGCTTCATTCTGGACAACCACTTTTATAGTTTCTAAATCACTTCACATACATAAACCAATGCCCTCAGCTCTTCAGGTGCACATGATTTCAGTTCTCAACAACCAATATTGAAGAACAAACCACTAAACCATGCACGAAAAAGATGATATTAGACTTGGGAAAAATTGGAGAAGTAAAAACAAAAAAAAAACAAAAAAAATCAAAAAAACAAAACAAAAAAAAACAAAAAAAAATGGAGAAGTAAAATGCTAAAACGGAGAACATAGTGCAAAGATAATACACAAATGTGGTAACAGGCCCAAAAAATTGCAGACTAGTGCAGGAAGAAGCTAGCAAGATAACAGACAAATGTGGGAGAATCATGCCAAAAAATGCAGAAAATTTACCCAAACTTTTAAGAAAAGAAAAGGTATACAATTTGTATGTAGGAAAGTCATGCCAAAAAATGTAGGAAAAGCTGTCCAAAATTATATATATGCAGAGCAAAACTAGCAAGAAAACAGGGAGTTATGTACAGTTTTGCATACCAATCATGAAAGCCCTGCATAAAAACCTGCCCAACACTATTTGTCATTAATAATAGAGAAAAATAATTAAAGTACCCCAAATTTTGAAGGGGTGTGAAATGAACACCTCAAACTTGCATTTGTAATTTAAATATCTCATACTTTATATAAGAAGTTATTTTAGCACCATAGTCAAATATTATTTCTTTCAAAATGTAAACTTAATAGTTTTAATTGCACAATTTAAAATATTTTAGAATTCATGAGGACACGATTAACATTCTAAACTTTCATTGCAAAACAAATAATGTTATTCCCAAGCCCAATCTATATAATTGCAACACTTTTAATTTGCTACTCATAAATAAGACATGAAGAGTATTTTAAATTATGCAATTAACCTCATAAATTTACATTTTCTGAAAGAAATAAGACATGACACTGATGTGAAAATAATTTTTTATATATAGTTTGGGGTATCTAAATTCCATATGCAAGTTTGGGATGTTTACCACACCCCTTCAAAGTTTAGGGTATTTTTATTATTTTTCCCTTAATAATAAAGAATAGTAAGTAAAATAATAAAAAAAATGTTTGCTCAATAAAAAAGGACGACTTTATTTAAGAATTCCGGACTTCATTAATTGGAGTATTAATCTAACATGGAATTAATATATTACGGAGTATGTTAATGTCTAAATAAGCAATACTCCCTCCGTCCCATTTATATTGTCCCGTTTTACCTTTTCGGGAAGTCCCACTTAAATTGTCCCATAACATATTTGACAAAGTTTGTGTGGCTCTAAATCATTCTTACTTTATTCTTACTTTATCAATTAATATCAACCACACAAACCCACTTTTCTTAATAACCGTGTCACCCTCTTCCGGGACAATATAAATGGGACGGAGGTAGTATAATTCTGGACTTAAAAAATCTCTATGCGCCCGTTTTAGTGTTCGAACTATTAGTTGAGAATTGAGATGGAAAATGTACACCGGTTAGTTGTATGAATGAATGAATTTAGGAGTAGACTATTTTACGGTCATTTATAAATTTGCATGTGAAGTCAGGTACATACAGAAACAGTAATTGGAGTTGGAGAAAAGCAAACAAGATTGGGAGCGGTAAAAGCAGAGCTTGAAGATGCAAAGAAAGGGCTTCAAAAGGCAAAAGAGGAAGAATTGTTCATGGCACATTGTCTTCAATCTCTTAGGGAAGAGCTTGAACAAACAAAAAGGGAAATCCAGCAGCTCAAGGCGGCTGCAAAAGACGAGCACCACAACAAGCAACTAGCTTTCTTAGATCCTGAGATCGAAGAGCTCAAGTTCATCGAGAAGGTGCTCCCGAATCGTGAGGTCGACACTCGTCATGACAATGAGGAAGTGGAACTTTTTGAGAGAAAGAGGACAGTCAAGTTTGCTAGTCCTCCGTCGCTGACAAGGGTGATCACTCCAACAGATTATTTTGTCACCGAAAGTGATCCAGGGAAGACTAGTAGCCCTTCACAAGACAAGAAGAAGTTGAAGAGGAAGCATCTGATTCCTCTAATGGGAGCATTGTTTGCAAAGAAAAAGGAAAATCAATGATTCAATTCTGCTCATGTAAATCCCTGAAGATGAAGGCCTTTTAGGTACTGTCCTCATCAAAACAAAAATGAAGTAAGAAAATGTTGTGTTTCGTGTAAGATCGATGTTTAATTCTGAAGATTGACACCATATCATTTTAGTTACAAGTTTTTTACCTAAGCATGGTTCTCAGTGTTGTTCTGATGTATTCAGTGTTTGGAAGTAGTTCTTTTGAATATGTTGCATAGTAGATAAAAATACTCCAACAATATAATTAAACATACTTATTGTTGGATGTAATGTTGTAAGAGCATTAGATTGAGTCTTGTTGAATTGAGTCTTGTAGAGTATGACTAGTAGAAATTTTCTTAGTTACGACAATCCTCTTGGTACATTTAAACACCTAAT
This sequence comes from Cuscuta epithymum, assembly GCA_945859915.1. Classification (NCBI taxonomy): domain Eukaryota; kingdom Viridiplantae; phylum Streptophyta; class Magnoliopsida; order Solanales; family Convolvulaceae; genus Cuscuta; species Cuscuta epithymum. The sequence goes on from CAMAPF010000059.1 coordinate 5,108,711, forward strand.
ATTAAAAGTTATGTAAAGCTTAACAATTGATCAAATTTATTGTAAAGCTTGAAACTCTAATACCATGTAAAAAGCTGTAAAGCGGAATGAAAAACTAGATTGGTTTGTTTAATCAACATAGTGCACAAGAGTTTATATAGGACACATGAGTTCACATAATCCAAAACTGAATCAAATTTGATAATGAAAGAAATATGATAAGAAAAGGGTACTAATAAATGTATTTGGTGTTCCCAACATAATACTTTGTATTTAGTAAGAATTTTCCAAAAAACTTGTCAAATTGACTTTTCTTGATCAATAATAGTCAACTTTGACTAAATGTATTTGAATTTTCCAAAAGCATCTTATATGCTTGTGCGTTTTCGTTGCAAAGGTAGCCTCTTACGAATCATCATCTTGGAGTGACGTAATAAGGGAATTACCTTGTAACTATTTACTACGTATTATTGTTATTATTATTATTATTATTATTAAATATAGAAGATCTCCGTCCTCCCTATCTATGATAGGACTATAGGAGTGATGTCCTGTCCATGTATATTATTGTTCATAATAAAACTAAATATCTTACATGCTAACTCACACATTTATGTAAGATAAAGTTTTTGTTTTGGCTTTCTAAATAGTCTTTTAGTTTATGTCAAATCATGAAAAAACAGGCAAAAAGTAAGAGTGTGTAGCAACATTTCTTATTAAAAACTCCTTTTATAGAAGTGCGAACTTCACTTTGACATTTAAAAAATGAAAGTGAGGACCTTGTTTTGGAAAATGGGCATAAGAAAAAAGGGGAAGAAGAATGGATCTCACCATCCGCGGCTCCTAGACCAACGGGCACAACGTGAAAAAACGTGGAAATTACCCGTTTGGGCCACTTTTGTGGCCCATATATCATTAATGTCCCAACTGTTTTTCCTTTTTCACTTTTAATCTTTTTTATTTCAGTTTTCGACTGATTCTGTCCACCTCCTCTGTATATCACCGGAAAGACGCAAATCAATTCCCTATTACCGTAGCTCTTCACTTTTGCGAGAACCGCTGGGAAGTTTGGAGAGCGGTAATGAGTTCCAACTCTCATCTCAGGAGCGGCACCATCCATGGAGCTATTCTGTTCTGGAGATGGAGGATTAGGAGTCCCCAAAAACTCGTCTCATGTATGTTCTTCGCAAACGGATGACAGATCATCTCCTTGGCAAAATTTGAACCAGGAAAGCTCTCCTTCTCTAAAATAAGTAGGTAAATCAGAACAGGGCTTTGACGACACTAGCTTCCGACGGTAATTGGACGGTGGCCCCTCCTGAGCTTCGAACAACGATTCACTGCTCTTCCCCACTCACCGCACCTCTAGACGAAATCGACTCTTTTGTCTTCGTCAACAAGCACCACACAGACTACAACATCGAAGAACTTCAATCGGCGCTTCTCTAGACGAACTTCGATCAACATCAAATTAGCACAACGACACTTGATGTAAATTGTTTCTCCATTGAAGTACTAAGAGGTATTCAAGGTCATTTAAGTTGTTTTTTCCCACTCCAATTACTTAGATGTATCACTAACCAAATGTTAAATTGGTTTTCAATTGTTAGATTCTGTTGTGAGGATGTGAAACAATGAGGATGAGGCATTTTCCCTTGAGGCAACTGGTCGATTGGCACAAATTGAGGAGTAAACGAGCTTCAATCTTCACCAAGTTACAGTATGTTGTTTATGCATTAATCCTTCATATTTTATAGTCAAATTTCCTGAGTTTGCATTCATCTAGTGACTCCTAGTTCATATGCTTCTATTGTTGATTAGAGATGATGGATCGATGTACCTAGGTGTTTAAAGCCTATTAGTGGAGGCCTTTTGGTGCCTATTACACTGTCATGTGGTTATTTGGTCTTTACATAGGGTTTCCTTGCAATATTTTATAGCATTCTGAGTTTTGTTTTCTGTTATAAGATAAATTTTGTGTCCATTCTCCTTTTCAGTAATCTATTTTTGCTAATCTGCATATAGGGATAAAAAATTCATAGCTTCTTTTGTGTTTTTTGATTCATTGATGTTAACTATGGGGTTGGTTGTTTTATTATATGAGTAATACTTTGTATAGTTTAATTATTATCAATTTATGATATTTATTACATTTGAATCTAAAGAAATCAGTGAAAAATGTTAATATAATTCATTGGATTAATGTCATGGTGCTTAGACTTTCACTTTGGTTTGTTGTTCACATAATACATTACCAGGTGATATTAACGGTGTTCAAACTTGAAGGTTGTGATCATTAATTAATTTTTTGTGGATCTTTGAGAAATTATTAACCTGAGGATGATAAGAGAGATGAACTCACAGGAAAGCATTAAAGCTGCTATGAATCTAGTGCTTCAAATGTTATCTCAGTGAACACCGAGTTTCACACCGCCTTTCTCTCGCAACAGCTCTCCATCCCTCTCATTTTGCGAAATTGTTTGGAGATCGGCCGGGAAAATCGCATTAGTGCATTACAATGAGTCGGGTTAACGATCCTAACCCTTTTGACGAAGAAGTGCATCAAAGCTATGAAGTCAATCCATTTGCCGATTTGCGAATGGGGGCACTGCTACTAGATCAGGTTCACCATCTGCTTAAATGTTGGTTAATACTTTTGGATTTGGCCAAAAGGATGATTGTACTGTTGATATACCACTAGGTTCAGTGAAGGCTCCCAATACAAAAGAGTAGGAAATGGCAAATTGGGAAGCTGATTTGAAAAGGAAAAGAAAAATAAACGAAGAGAAGATCAGCTCTCTGGTGCTGGTGTTCCTGTTGTGAATGATAAGAATACGTAATTGGCCTCCCCTTTTGTTGTAATACTTTTAAAAAAAAATTGTTGCTTTTTGTTGTATCATATGTATTATATTTTGTTGCATCGTGTTTCATTTTGATGCATCGTGTTACTTTTTGTTTCACCATGTTGCTAATTGTTAAATATTGTTTTTAGTTTATTTAGGTGTCTATTTACCTTTGCTACTTCCTCAAAAAAAAATCTATATAGCTAGATTTATATAAAAAAATCTAAAATGATAAGTTTGAATTTACAATTATAAACAACAAGAAACATATAGAAACAATAAAAAAAACAAAACAATCAGAATTATCAATAAAAAGTAGAAAGAAATCATAGGATAAAAACTAAAAATAAAATGATATACAATAATTTAAAAGTTATGTGTAATTATTAATTTTTACATGGATTTTTTTTTTCAGAAACATCAAGAAACAATATAAAACAAAAATTCCAAAGCTATCAACAAAAATAAACAAAATGCAACAAAGGGTAAATAATAAAATGGTGATAATAATTAAAAAAATTAATATCACAAAAACTTATAAAATTCATATATATTCTTCCTCTATTTTTGTGTTTATAATTTTAGGTGTTCATATTTTTTACTATTTAATTTGTTTGATTAAACGTATCATTATTTTACATTTTCTGCAGCGTTTTTGTTTATAAATTATAAAATATTTAGACAAAACTTCAATAGAAAAATCAATTTTTTTCTGTTCTCCACTATTTTAAAGTCTTATATTTTACTGTCGAGTTTGAATATTTTATAAGTTTTCCATACGTTTACTTTACACTTTTCTGATTTTTAAATTTAAAATTTTAAAAACTAATTTACCAGTTTTCAATTTTGCACTGTTTACTATACATTTTAATTTTTTCTTGAGTTTTTTAATTTAATTCTAGTTCATGTACTTTTATTGTGTATTTAATTATCATTATTACTATTATTAGTAGTAGTATTATCGTTTAATTTTGTGATGAACTTTACATTTTATCTAAAACTAGAAAAATATTAACAATTCTTGCACTAGATAATAAGAGAAGAAATATGTGCGTAGCCACTACACAAAGAATAGAGGTTCCAGTGGTCCGTTAGAGAGTATGTCTATTTTTGAAAGGAAAAGTTACGTTAGTCCATTATTGAAAGAACATTCCCGAAGTGACAAAAGTGATATAATTTTAGCTTTTGAGCTTATTTGTGATAATTTCCCAAAAAAACCACCGAATCAAGTCTCTTCAACCGACTCAAACTCAAGCCGTCCAACTCTTCAAATTCAATTTATGCTTCTAAGTCGCCTTTTGCACCAGCTCAAATTCAATGTCTTTTGGGACGGCAAGATCATAAGGAAACGGTTTATCCCATAAACATCACTAACTGTTCCACATAGGATACTACCAGCTCAATGTCTCAATATTAAATACTGATATATATAGACTTGGACCCCCGGGTCTCACGACTATTGGGCTCGGACAGCGGCCCACATACATCATTTTCCACTATTTATTCATGTGTATCCATTAGAATAGATTACATACCATTTATTAGCCATTTATTGGCCTTTTATTATAACTGGGCCTTCCAGGCCCAAACCTGGAAGCCCAGCCCTCTTTTCTCCTGTAAATACTCCCTATGGGAGCCATGCAAGGGGATGGTTGATTGAAATTCATTATACATATCACTTTATCTCTCTAGCTCTCACTTCTCTCTAGAATTAATACTCTATCAAAATGTTTAGCTTAACTTTGGTATGAATAAACTAGACTTAATGAAAACGGTGCTAAAAAATTTCATCAAACAATTCCACCGGGAACCGCCTAGATTGATGGCGGCCGGACAAAGCCTCCTATATAAGGGGTGACTTGCACTTTCTAAGTTAGTTCGAGAGCCTATTTAACCCTTTAACCTAAACAAAATAACGACCAACAACAACGACTTATAATTATGATAAATATTTGTGTTTTACTTGAGAAATTAATTTTATAGACAATTTCCATTGAATTCAAGAGCGAGGAAGCAAAGAATGAGAATGATCCAAATTCAAGTGGTAGCTAATTAATTTTTGAAAATATAAGGTTCATTAATAAGTATAACATTACTTTAGGTGGACTAATAGTAATTTTGGGGAAATGCATTTTTGAAATGTAAGAATAAGAATACCATATTCCAAACAATGGATAAAAACTTACCTTAAAACAGACTATATTCTTCTCAATGCCTCTTCATTATAGCTTTCCAACTATTGACTTGTTCTTCAAATCGTGATGTATTGTTTCACCGATATGCAATAGTAAATAGAGACCGGAATACTACTGAAGTAAATGTATGTAGATATAGTGAAATAAATGATGTAGACAGATAGACTAGTTAGTATATACTAGGTATTACTAATACATAGAGAAAATGAGCAAATAAGCCCACGTACTAACCAAAGAAGGTCAAATAAACCCTTATATAGGAGGCTCTGTCCGGTCGTCGCCATTTGGGGCGGTTCCCGGTGGAATTTTTTGATGATTTTTTTTTGAGCATCTTATTCATTAAGTCTAGTTTACTCATACCAAATTTCAGCTAAAACTTCAATCGGGAAGTCATTCAAATGAATTCTTGAAGATAACTGTGCAGTTAAAAACGCAGTTATCTTCAAGAATTCATTTGAATGCCTTTCCGATTGAATTGTTAACTGAAATTTGGTATAAGTAAACTAGACTTAATGGATAAGGTGTTCAAAAAACTTCATCAAAAAATTCCACCGGGAACCGCCCCAAATGGCGACGGCCGGACAGAGCCTTCTATATAAGGGATTATTTGACCCCTTTTTTGTTAGTACATGGTCTTATTTGCCCCCTTTTCCCCTAATACATATGGTAGGATCGGAGCTAGTACTTATCACTTCAATTTATTACATGCTAGATTATATGGTACCCTTAAGGTAACATACCTTTGTCCACATGGATCAATAGGAATGATGCAGTTGAATTAATTAAATCTAAATTAAAATGAATAGAATAATTTGGACCAATCAAATGTATGGTAGGTACGGTATCCCAATTTTTAAAAGGGTACCGGAGTTATCACCTTACTACATATGTAGGAGTAGATGAGTAGTAATATGCATTTGTTATTGCTTTGTATTTATAGTACTGCCTACTTCAATTAATAATAATAGTAGCAGTAGTAAAATTAATAATCTCAATAATAATAATAATAATAATAATAATCTTAATTATAATGTTAGCATGTTTCCAATTGGTATGAATGTTTTTCATTAGAATATTTTTTATCTAAATTTTTCTTATCTGGTCTGATCTGATCTGAATGTTCTGATCTGTTCTGAATCTTTCTGATCTGATCAGAATCTATCTGACCTGACTGATCTGATCTGATCTGAATCTTTCTGATCTGATCTAATCTGAATAAAATAAGAATAAATAATAAGTAACAAGAATAAGCTGAAGAGAACAACTTCGTAATATATTTTATTTCACAAATGAAATTTTAGAATGTTAACTGCATTTTAATAAAGATTAGAGTATTTTAAGCTATGTAATTACTCCAATAAATTTGTATTTGTAAAAAACATACAATAATGGTGAAAAAATAACTTTTTATACAATGTTTTCGGTATATATATTTAAAGGGAAAACTGTCAAATAGGTCCCCAAACTTTCATAAAAAGGTCAAATAAGTCCTTATATAGGAGGCTCTGTCCGGCCGTCACGATTTGTGGCGGTTCCCGGTGGATTTTTTTGACGAATTTTTTGAGCATCTTATTCATCGAGTCTAGTTTACTCATGCCAAATTTCAGCTAAAGCTTCAATCGGAAACGCATTCAAATTAATTCTTGAAGATAACTGCGTATTTAACTGCACAGTTATCTTCTAGAATTAATTTGAATGCGTTCCCGGTTCAAGTTTTAGCTGAAATTTGGTATGAGTAAACTAGATTTGATGAATAAGATGCTCAAAAATTTTCATCAAAAAATTACACCGGGAACCGCCCCAAATCGCTACGGCCAGATAGAACCTCCTATATAAGGACTTATTTGACCTTTTTATGAAAATTCGAGAAACTATTTGACATTTTTCCCTATATTAAATATGCAAGTTTGAGGTACTTATCTCACACCCCATTAAAGGTCGGTACATTTAAGTTATTTCCCCTAAAATTGTACTCCTTAGAAAGGTTTTTTTAAAAAAATATTACTAAAATAAGACATGCGTACAAAAATATGATTAATATTTACTATAACGTGGTATCATAGTAACTTAAATTTAAAAAATGAATATAAGTTAGTATTATTCCATTATTGCTCTACTCACAAGTTACCCTTTTGTAAATTATCTTTATTTTATTTTAGTAAGAGAATATTAGCCGAAATAGGACTGAAAAGATTTGAAAATTCCAAAATAGGACTGCTATGTTTTTATTCTCAAAATAGGACTAATTACTGCCATGTTTTAGCAGTATCAGACATCAAACATGACAGTATTTTCCAAAATTGACAGTAATTACTTCTATTTTGGTAATAAAAATATGATAGTCTATTTTAGAATTTTCAAATTGTTTTAATCGAACTTTGCAGCTTAGTAATAAATATGGAGTACATGAGTATTTCGGTTAGAAACAGCTTTGAATTGGAAAACCTAGTCTGTCCGGAAACCGCATTATAAGCGGTTTATACTACGGGTATGTTTGGCACACCTAGCTAAAAAGATACTTTTACGAGCTTTTTAGTAACTGTTAGCTTTTAATGACTAAAAAGATCTTAAAAAGAAAAGGTGATAGCTGTTTGGTAAAAAGCTGACTGTTTGATTTAGTTCGGTTTGGTATACAAGCTGTTAGGACTAATTAATACTAAAAGTCCCGAACTTTTCTCAGATGCTACACCCGGTAGCATCTCAAAAAAGATATTTTAATTTTTGAAAAACTCTTAAAAATGTCATGTCAAACATACAACCAACGTCTTTTAAGATCTTTTTAAAGAATAGAAAAGCTTGACATAAAGCCTTTTGTGAGCCAAACATGGCCTAAGTATTCAGCAAAAGATGCCACCTGCTCCAGGGATGACCGAGTTCACCATGGCTGGCCAGCACAGAACTTTCATGGATGAGCCATTCCTCCTGAAGTTTTGCTCCGACGAGCTTCGGATTGCTTCGGAATTCTTCTCTTATTGGCTCCCCTTTCTCTCCAGAGATCTCTGTCACTCCTGTACGCAGACTCTCGTCGATCGCATCCGATTAATTGATCCTGGTAATTTTTGCCTCTTTTATCACCAGGTCCATACACGATACATACAACGCGTGTTCTTGAAGCAATTTCATATATTTGATGTTTTTTTTGCATGTTTGGTACATTTACATTGGGCAGGAACTTAACTATAGTTGGTTTCGGTGTGAATCTTGGTTCTTCATCTTTAGTGTAGATTCTCCCGCTTTTTTAATAATCTAGGTTTTCAGTAAAGTTTGGACAACAAGAACCCCTATTGACACAATTTTGGAGAACCTGATGTTTTTAGATGTTAAGTTATCTTTATAAGTGGTTTTAATGTGTTCATCTAGTTTAACCTACACCCAAACAATCATTTTACTGCATTTACCAGGGTTGAACTATTAACTTTCCAAAAGACATTTTAATATATGCATCTAACTTCACCCAATTTTACTCGACCAAGGTTCTCTCTGAAAGTCCACCATGTTTACTTTAGGGTTTCTGGAAATCACATGAATAACGTCAGTACTATTTTGAGTATTTTCTGATCGTAAGTCTACTGTATGTTCGCAGAAGCCATTCCAGATGAAGATCACTTGAAGGACAGTGATACATTTGCTGTTTCAACACCAGAGAATACGCACGTGAGGGGATATAATAGAGATCAACATAATTGTGATTTGCATTCTGTTGGAAGGTGGGAGGAAGTTGTGGATTCGAATGGTATAACAGACACAAATTCACTGGGTAGTTGGAAGGAAGATGCCGGTTTGAATGACACAGCTGATACAAATTCACTGGGGAGTTGGAAGGATGGATTAAATGGGTCTCTGGAGCTGACTAGTGATGTGTCCATGAATGCAAGCTTGAGTGGGAAATTGATAGATGCTGTACCTCAAATTTCTGCGGAGGGATCAATAAGTGACACATTAAGCTCACCTGCGTCAGTGCGTAGCCAGAAAGAAAAGATGTCATGGGCAGATATGGCTCAAGAGGACGAGCTTGAGGCAGAGGATAAGACCAAGTCAATTGGTTCTATTGGGCTGTTAGGTAATGAGAACACTTCAGCTGTGGAGGGAACAACTGAGAAGGTGTCTATGCCAAAGGTAAAGCTCTCAAGGGAGAGAAGGGAGCAGATCCGTTTTCATAATGTCAAAAGGAAAAAGGATTTCATATGTTTGGAAAAGGTTAATGGGAAAATTGTGAATATACTTGGTGGTTTGGAACTACACACTGGAGTTTTTAGTGCCGTTGAGCAAATTAGGATAGTTGATTATGTGGAAGCACTTCGAGAGAAGGGAAAAAATGGACAACTAAAAGGTTGGTGGAAGTTTATGTTACATTATTTTCCATATTAATCCTGTTCTAATTTTTATTAGATACGCACATAGTAGCTTCCTTGTTTTGGCTTCTATATAGATGCAATTGTTTGTTATCACTTTCAATAACTTGCCCTATGTATACGCAAATGGTGATTTAGTTTTCAACTTATCAAGAAAACTATAAATAGTCTATCTTTTGTGTTTCTAGAATGCTAGATGGTAGCTAGTTCATACATCTTCCATGCATTCTTCCTAAACATGGATTTAGTCAAACTTTGATAAGTGCATGGACATCTTTGGATATAATTTTTGTTATGTAAATGAATCTCATGGCATTTAGGCTTCTGCATGGTTTGAACTGTAAAGTTAAGCTAGCCCTAGTTTGATAATGTGTGCACCACTTTTGAATCTTACTTTGAATTACCTCTAATTAGAGATGTAAGCAAACATAAATCAAATATCTGTGTCAGTGGTTCCATGTACCCAGAATGTGGGTGTGGATCTGTTTTGTGATGTAGGTTAAGCCATAAATTTCACCCAGCTAGGCCATATCTCTAAATTTATTATCTTACTTGCGCAAAACAACCTGTAGAGCTATATTGTATCTTATATTGCTCCTGGAATTAGTTTAGGAAGCGAGAGCTAGCCCTAGTCCAGGGGTGCGTTTGAGAGAGTAATTGACTAATTGGGAAAGAGAAAGAGAATCGGTAGAATTAAATGAAGCTATTCTTATTGTTAAATTAAGCGGTGCCCGACCTTGTCAAGACGCCCAAATTTATTCTCCAATAAATACTTTATTCCATAACAAACCCCTTAATATAGAGAGGCTGCTTAGAGCTTTGAGGAAAGGAAACACGAATTGGAAACAAAACTAGAATCAAGAAATATAACTAGAATCAAGAAATATAATAGTATTAGGAAACAATATCCTTATTTCCCAGTTCAACCATATTAACTAACTACAATAAGGAAATATAATAGTAATCGGATACAATATCCTTATTCCCAAGCTCAGCCTCTTCCATTTGTTGACTCTTGGGCCTTTGGAGTTTGGACTCATTGCATGTCGTTTGTAAGTGTGGCCCCAAAAGGAGTCCACAACATCACTTTTAAGTAGCACGGAAATGTAAAACGGGAAATGTGAGAAACGCAATTTCTAAAAAGTATAGGATACAGAGCGTATGGAAAACACATAAATATTAAAAATATAAGGATATACTTATATATATATTTTCATATTTGCACACAAGTTTTTATATTTATATATAACCACATATTTATTCTCATTTAACTTGTTTTTTGACCCAATAACTTGTGAATACATCACTTTTTTGATGTATCCACATTTTTTTTTCATTTAACTTGTTTATGCATGACTCAAATTTAGAAATTATTACATATTAGCACATAATTAAACATAAAATGACAAAATGCAATACATTTCTAGTAATGCATTGTGTTGTGAAAAGTCACAATGTTGCTAAGATGAAATACCACAAAAATTAACTAAAGATTTTAAAAAAGACACTGTTTTCCATCAGAGAATCTCTTAAAAAAGGAATAAAATGGTAACTTAAGGTTTTTGAGACGCTAATTATTTAGGGAAACGAGTTTCACAATTCTTCTTAATTACGGAAACAGACCCGAAATAGGAATTCGAAGTTTCTTAGTTTTGACATGCTTCTGAGTTTCCCAAACAACGAAACGTGAGGCGCGGAGAGAGGCTGCTTAGAGCTTTGAATAGGAAAGGAAATAAGAGTTGGAAACAAAACTAGAATCAGGATTCAGGAAATAGTCTTAGAAAATAATATCCTTGTTTCCAAGTTCAGCCATATTAACTAACCAGAATAAGGAAATATAATAGTATTAGGAAACAGTATCCTTATTCTTAAGTTTAGCCACTTTCTATGTGTGTCGTTTGTAAGTGTGGCCCCAAAAGAAGTCCACAACAGAATATTATTGAATGGGTTACTTTTTATTTAAGTTGCAACTATTTTCCTCCATGAGAAACAGCTTTCTTCCCTACTAACTCCCCTAGTTGAAAATCTTTGAGCTTTGATTGATTAATTCTATGTTTTGGTCTTTAGCAAAACCTATGATATGTGAGATATGATACCTATACCAAGAAGGCAAGAACCATAAGAACTAAGAAGATAATATCTTAATTTGGTTGGATTATATTTTCTGATTACTAGCTGTGTAATTAGATTTTTTCTTCATATTTTAACATTTCTTAAGATGTGTGTTGGCTTTAATGATAGTAGATCTTAGTGAGAGTACATCTTCCATTTTTTATGTTTCTACTGATCAGTTAATAATTGGGTTGGTGGCTCATTATTTGCACTTCAGCCCTTGATGTTTTCTTACTTTTATTTACTTCTGTTTGTAATAGAGCGTACTTATACTGCACCCCAGAAGTGGATGAAAGGCAAAGGACGCATAACTATCCAATTTGGCTGCTGTTACAACTATGCAATTGTAAGACTTTCTACATCAGCATTTTTACCCTTTTCAAGGCCCTATATTGCAAATTTGATTCATGTGATGGTAATAGCGTAGCTAATGCGTCTCCCATGTGTTTTTATCCTTTCATTATGCTCTCTTCGTTTGTCTTGGGGTTTTGGGGATGGTTTATACTCTGTTTCGCACTCAAACCATAAAGAAGTTGCACATATTGATGATCTCATGATTGAATTGCTTCGTGGCAGGACAAAAATGGCAACCCTCCTGGCATCCTGAGAGATGGGAGTGTTGATCCCATACCTGAGCTTTTTAAAGTCATGATCAGAAGGCTTGTTAAATGGCATGTAATGCCTCCAAACTGCATTCCTGACAGTTGTATCGTGAACATATATGAAGAGGGAGATTGCATACCACCACATATTGACAATCATGATTTTGTTCGCCCTTTTTGTACTGTGTCATTCCTTAGCGAGTGCAATATAGTTTTTGGGTCGAATTTAAATGTGGAGGGTCCCGGTCAGTTTGCAGGCTCCATTGCGATTCCATTGCCAGTAGGGTAAGTGTATTTACACTATTATGTTTTATTAAGCCTTCATTAATATTTCAGGATTTAGAAGATTGTTGTTTCTCCAGATCTGTTCTTGTCATAAATGGAAAGGCTGCTGATGTGGCTAAACATTGTGTTCCCTCAGTTCCTATGAAAAGGTAGAATTAGATACCTTATGTCACAGTTTGTTGGGGAAATAAAACTTTGTACCCTAGTTTTTATCCAAATTCGAGTTTTTACTGTATCTACAAAATAATTAATATTTGGGGTAATTTGAGTTTGCACCCTATATTATTGTCTAAATTGGACTTTGCACCCTATATTATTGTCTAAATTGGACTTTGCACCCCGTTTTTAAAACTCTTCGTTTTTGCACCCCAACCCCATATGAAAAGACAAAAATGCCCCTCCATTAATAATTCTGTTGACCTTCAACATATTCCTGATTGAGGGCATTTTTGTCTTTTCATATGGGGTTGGGGTGCAAAAACGAAGAGTTTTAAAAACGGGGTGCAAAATCCAATTTAGACAATAATATGGGATGCAAACTCAAATTACCCCAATATTTTTTCCCCAAATTTAGAAAGAATGTTAATTAGTATAAACAATGGAGTGCAAAATTCAGTTTAGAAGAAAAAATGGGGTGCAAATTATATATATATATATATATATATATATGTCAAATTTGGATGAATAAATGGGGTGCAAACTCAAATTCCCTCTGATTTTATTCACTGATCTGTTTTGTTGCATGATGTTCTGACACCTTATTTACTTTGATTTCATGAAGGATCTCAATTACATTTAGGAGAATGGATGAATCTAAACGACCTGTTGGCTATGCTCCTGAACCTGATTTACTGGTAATTCAGCCTCTACCGTACGAAGAGGACCAACCCAAGGAAGACTCTAAACATTCTGTGAAGAAACAGGGTGTGAGGCAAGAAGTGAGCTCAGTGCCCCGCTCCTCAGGTCGAAGTCGGCAAAGGCCCATGAAGAGGTGATGTGTTTGTGAGTGGGTTTGAAATTGTAGCTTGTACATCCTCATCTATTTAAAAAAACTGCCAGTCTTGAAATGTATAAGATGATGAACCCTATATAGTGAAGAAATGAGAGAAGAGGGAGTCTATAGTTGTAAAGTTTAGGATCAGAGATTCAGAGTCCATGCCTCAATGCACTTTTTAGTTATGCTTCGGTATTTTCAGATTGTAGGGTCGATCACTCGATCCCTTGAGTTTAACCATTTCTTCCCCCCGAGAAAAGCCATAAATTTGAGCTTTAGGCATTTGTAACTATTCCAAAACGATTGCTCCTGAATTTGTTATCGTTGTCTAATTCGAGTTTAATTGACCCCAAAAAGATCCTCACGTAAACATTTCAATGTGTGATATTTAACTCTTTCATTCAACCTAATCTGAGTCTCTACTGGACGAATTAGGGGCCCAATCTAAACCGGACAAACTAGGGGATGGAAACAACAACCCAATCACGTTTTGGTGTCATGTTAAATTTGGTTATAACTTGCCGTCTTGCCCAAAAAGAGTATTCAAGAGCATAGTTTAATTTTACATGTATGTATTTGATAGAGTATTAATTCTAGAGAGAAGTGAGAGCTAGATAGATAAAAGGATATGTATAATGAATTTCAATCAACCATCCCCTTGCATGGCTCCCATTAGGGATGGACTCGGCCCGGGCGGCCCGGCCCGATTACTGTTTGAACCGGCCCGGCCCGGCCCGGTTACTGTGCGGTTCGGGCCCGGGCCCTTTGATTGGCGAACCAGCCCGGCCGGTTCGGGCCAAATTAATTTTTTTTTTTGAATTTTTTTTAAGTTTTTGGGTTGGGCTTGGTATTTTGGGCCATTTGAGGTGGTTTGGGGGTGAGGGGGGAGGGTTGGGGGTTAATTAGGAAAAGCCAAAAAAAAAAAAATAGAACCGAGGCCCGGCCCGGACCCGGGATTACCCGGGCCGGTTCCGGGCCTCCCATTTCTGAACCGAGGCCCGGCCGGGCCCAGGCCCGAACCGGACCCGAACCGGAACCGGTCCACCCATAGCTCCCATAGGGAGTATTTATAGGAGAAAAGAGGGCTGGGCTTCCAGGTTCAGGCCTGGAAGGCCCAGTTACAATAAAAGACCAATAAATGTCTAATAAATGGTATGTAATCTATTCTAATGGATACACATGAATAAATAGTGGAAAATGATGTACGTGGGCCGCTGTCCGAGCCCAATAGTCGTGAGACCCGGGGGTTCAAGTCTATATACTCTATCAGGAGTCCCCCACTCTCTAAGTCGAGAGTACTCGAGGCGAAAGAGAGTAGAACTGTGTGCTGATCCGTCATCGTCTGGTGAGTAAACCGCTGTCGTCGCCGAAGCGCCTCGCCCGGATTCCCAAGCCGATGATCCGATCCCATTGGCGAGCCCTGACTGAGGCAACCCTGTGGGAGAATCCTCAGTCGAAGGTCGCAGACCAGAGACCATCACCACCGGTCTTGAGGCCGGGGAGCTATGTATATGTACTGGTCGATGTGACAGCTGAATATGTATGTGATATGATGATGATGTCGTCGGTGTGTGTGGCAATCCTTGCAAAAATTTTAAATTTTTGCTTCTTTGGTAACGGAGGCGCTAAGTCCCCCGCTCTCCCAGTCCCCCACTCCTTGAGGCGAGTGTAATGAGGTGAAGAGGAGTAGAGTAATGCATGTCCG
Source organism: Cuscuta epithymum (assembly GCA_945859915.1). Taxonomy (NCBI): domain Eukaryota; kingdom Viridiplantae; phylum Streptophyta; class Magnoliopsida; order Solanales; family Convolvulaceae; genus Cuscuta; species Cuscuta epithymum. The sequence goes on from CAMAPF010000059.1 coordinate 5,123,778, forward strand.
ATGATGTCTGCAACGGGGGGCCGAGGGTTGACACCTTTTGATCCACAATGGGGAGATGCCTCGTTAAAAACCTCATTAGGAAAAACCCTGTGGGAAAAAATCCTAATGAGGGAAAAAGAGTACACCGAATGCCCCCAGAACGAAGCAAAAGATGCGAGCCCTTCGGCCTAGAGGTGGAGCTGCAGCGGTGTCCGTCTGCCGAGGGGATGGTCGAGGCCGATCCATAGATGTGGGTATCTTGCCATGATCAGTAGTCCTAGTCATCAAATAAAGATGACTAATGGATGAGTCGAGCGACTGTCCATAATATGATGTCTGGTTCATCAAATAAAGATGACCAGAATATGAGGCCGATGGGCCGATATGAGCTCCACGTCATCAAATAAAGATGACTGGGAGTAGTGGCCGAGAGGCATATATGAGAGCTCCACGTCGTCGAAATAGGGACGACGAGGCGATGTATGGCCGAGGGGCCTGCATAAGAGCTCCACGTTGTCAAATAAAGACGACGGGGCGATGTATGGCCGAGGGGCCTGCATAAGAGCTCCACGTTGTCAAATAAAGACGACGGGGCGATGTATGGCCGAGGGGGCTGCATAAGAGCTCCACGTCGTCAAATAAAGACAATGGGCGATGTATGGCCGAGGGGCCTGCATAAGAGCTCCACGTCGTCAAATAAAGACGATGGGGCGATGTATGGCCGAGGGGCCTGCAAAAGAGCTCCACGTCGTCAAATAAAGACGTCGAGGCGATGTATGGCCGATGGGCCTGCAAATGAGCCCTTCGTCATCAAATAAAGATGACGGAGCAAGATATATATGGCCGATGGGCCTGTGTGAGAGCTCTTCGTCATCAAATAAAGATGACAGAGCAAGATATATGGCCGAGGGGCCTATAGATGACATCTGGGATCCTTTAGTCTTTCAGTCAGAGACCGCAAGATGTTTGCTAGATCCGAACATGAGGACGAGGCGTGGGACGCCTGTCTGAATATGAGGACGAGGCGTTGGATGCCTGTCTGAATATGAGGACGATGTGTTGGACGCCTATCTGAATATGAGGACGAGGCGTTGGACGCCTGTCTGAATATGAGGACGAGGCGTTGGACGCCTGCCTGAATATGAGGACGAGGCATGGGACGCCTGTCTGAATATGAGGACGAGGCGTTGGACGCCTGTCTGAATATGAGGACGAGGCGTGGGACGCCTGTCTGAATATGAGGACGAGGCGTTGGACGCCTGTCTGAATATGAGGACGAGGCGTTGGACGCCTGTCTGAATATGAGGACGAGGCGTGGGATGCCTATCTGAATATGAGGACGAGGCGTTGGACGCCTGTCTCAATATGAGGACGAGGCGTGGGACGCTTGTCTGAATATGAGGACGGGGCGTGGGACGCCTGTCTGATGATACGATGACGAGGCAAAGCTGAGCCAATCGTCATATAGAGGCGACAGTCGCCATCAAGGAGGGGATGGCGAGCCCGATCGCTAACCCAAGAGACTCAGCAATGAGAGGCCGGTCTCGGAGATAGGATATCACATCGTGGCCTAGGGGACGATCGTGATGCGAGGACGGCCGTGATAAGGAGCCGATCCAAAATATCGATGATGAGGCGATGATAAGTTGGTCATCATGTAAGGGCGACAGTCACACAAGCCTTAATTCAGGCTTGTCGTCATGCGGTTTCCGCGCGAACGACGTGGTATGCTTCTCCGTTTGAAGACGTCAGACCATACACACACGTCCTTCGTCCTACATATCGTCGGCCATTCCTGGGTGTTTCACCGCCTGGGCCGATGCGATATTTAGGTGCGTTGTTTAGGGCAACGGCTTTAGGTGCGTTGTTTAGGGCAACGGCTTTAGGTGCGTTCTGGCCGAAGGGTTCTGGCCGCTGGTGTTGCCGGCCGACGGGTTACCGGCCGATGGTGTGGCCGGCCGATGCGTCATGGCCGATGTGTGCAGGATGATGATGCATTGGCGGATGTGTGCCGGCCGATGGGTGCCAGCCGATGGTGGAGCCTCTGCCGAGGAGTTTAGACGAGGGGGACAGGTGGCCGTAGCGCTACTCTTGCCGACGTGCAGCCGATTCCGTTTGGTCGATGCGCGCTGGTGAATGTGTTGACGGGGCCGGTGCGGTTGCCGGGTGAGTGTGTTGATGGGGTTGGTGCGGTTGCCCGGTGATGAGCTTCTCTTGGCCGAAGGGGCACATAGATTCTCCTTTGGATCCTTACTATTCCCTGGGCGTTGAAGAAGAGGGGCGCGATTGGCCGAGGAGATAACTTCAATTATCATCACAGTTCCTGGACAGTTGGGTGACGGAATTGGCCGTAGTGTGCCATGTTCCTTATGCCATTTGTTTGTCCCAAGCCGTTGTGTCATTTAGCTCCTTATTGGATAGGGTGTGTTGCCGCAGCAAGAGCCGAAGTGGCACCACGTTTTTTTTACGTGTTTTTTTTAGGCCTGGGACCGGTTCGGTTCCTAGGCAAAATATGTGGAACCGTTTGAAAATATGAAATTTTACTAACGGTCCGGTTCTTATAAATTATTTTATAGAACCGATAAGGAACCGAACCGCTCTTAACGGTTCGGTTCTTGTCATTTAACGGTTCCTAGTCTTTGAAAAAATTCTTACAAATTACGACTAAATTTTTGTCAAAAAGACATTCAACGTTTGAAATTACAAAACAAATATGTTGAACCAGTTAAAGAGAATAATAATTTTAAATAGTTTGGACCTTCCGAGTTCCGACCCGCTCGAGTTTGGACCTAATGAGAGGCCTAAGAAGCCTAAGAGAACCGGTTGAAGTGAATAATAGTTTTAAATTGTTGAATAACTAAACTAAAATAATGAATGGAATATAAAAATAAATAAGTAAATATACATAAAATATATATACTCGTAACAAATATATATAATTTTAATTATTATATATAACGGTTCCTTAATGGTTCCTAGTACATATTTTTTTCAGGAACCGAGAACCGAACCGTTAATAAAAAATAGGAACCGAACCGTTAACAAATAACTAATAAATGTTGGAACCGAACCGAACCGGGTCATAACGGTTCGGTCCGGTTCGGTTCTCCGGTTCTTGGTTCCAAAGTCCCAGCCCTAGTTTTTTTTATTGGTGAGGAGATCTCACTTGATATATTCTAGCTCTCAATGAAAGCACCAAATGATAGAGTATTAATTCTAGAGAGAAGTGAGAGCTAGAGAGAGAAAGTGAGTAATTATATTTCTCAACTTCCTATAATTAGCCCCTTGGGGTCTATTTATAGGTAACAATGTGGATTTGGGTCCCTAGCCTTGGGCTTAGGAGGCCCATTACAATAATCATGCCTTCTTTGGGCAAATAGGGCCACTAATGGACTGAGTACAACACTGGGTAAATAAACTATGAAAATACATTCTGTCTGGACGAAGTCCGACCGATGCGGTCCATGGACGATGCGGTCCATAGACGATGCGGTCCATGGACAACGCGGTCCACGGACGATGCGGTCCATGGACATTGCGGCCCCCGGGGCTGTGGCCTAAGGGATCTGGGTGATATCTTCTTCTTTGGACGTTGCAAGCTCCTGGCCGATGCGGGTATCCTGCTGGTGCCTTTTGAGTCGTTGAGTATGTGGGCCATGGGGTCCAGTCCCATATACTCTATCACATTTAATCGGGAAGGCAGTCAAATGAATTTTTGAAGATAACTGCGCAGTTAAACAGCGCAGTACATTTCAGAAAATCATTTGACTGTCTTCCCGGTTGAATTTTAATCTGAAATTTGGTATGTGAAAATTAGACTTAATGAAGAAGATGCTCAAAAAAATTCATCAAAAAAATTCCACCGGGAACCGCCTCAATTGATGGCGGCCGGACAGAGTCTCCTACATAAGGGGTGATTTGCACATTTTAAGTTAGTTCGGGGGCCTATTTGACCATTTAGCCTTTTTTATTTAGCTACTCCATGAAATAAATATTATTGACAGTGTTAAGGCAAATTACTCACGAGTAAGATATAAAATAATATGAATTTTAATATTTTTATTTTAAAAAATCAAATATCATTTAATCTTATAAAACTAATACTAAAATAAGGTTTAGTTATATTAAAAAACGTGTAATCATGGTGCTAGTTTCATTGATAATTATTTCGACAAATTTGATTGTAACCCGAACGTCTATAATAAGTTTGTTGATATTTTCAATCTTGACGCAATTAGTTACCGGTATGTTGTTAATTCGGGTAGGTATTGGCTTTAGCCCCCTACCTTGTAATCCTTATTTTTAATTGAAAGGTTTTGTTGTTTCACACCGGATATCTTTAAAACAATTAAACATTATATTAAGATCTTGGCTACTCCTTCTATCAAGTTGACCTTTTAGAATGGAACTTCGGGTCTTAACATGGCATCGGAGTCAAATCAATCCATGGGGTGGGCCCCCTTACGAAGAATCACTACACAATTATATGAAAAATGACAGTGACAAACAGATGAAAAAATGAATGACGGCACGATCTAGATAACTTGTTTGGTCGTGAGGAGGGGTGTTGTTGTCCCATACCAAATTGAAAAAATGAATGATGGCACAATCTAGATAACGTGTCTGGTCGTGAGGAGAGGTGTTATTGTCCCACACCGAATATCTTTAAAACAATTAAGCAATATATTAAGATCTTGGATACTTCACCTATCAGGTTGACCTTTTAGGATGGAACCTCGAGTCATAACAAAACCTAAGAGTCCGTTTACTAACAGATACATTTTTCAGTTTTTTATAAATCTGGAAAACCAGAAAAAGGAAAACAGAAAACGTGTTTACCAAAAACAATTGCTGGAAAACGGCACATTTTACCTTTTAGATCTCTTATTGATATTAGACCTATCTTTTAGGTCATGTACTGATAAAATCCCCTTTTTTCAAGTATTTCTTCTTTGGTACACTAAAAAGAGATGTCATTGAGATTAATTCAATCAAATGAATTACAAATGAGACTCTTACATTCATGATGAAGAAATACCTAGAATTTTGATAACACATTTATTCAACAACTTTCTTTGATGTATCCCATGAATATTACGTACTCTTGAGTCCTCCCCTTGACTACTCTCTCATTATAGTTATTCAACGATCGAGTAGATAAGTAGAAAAATAATGGTCAACAACAATGACTTATAGTTATGATAATAAATTATATTATACTTTAAAAAATTATTTTTATGGACAACTTTCATTGAATTTAACAAATATTAACGTGAGGGGGGCATATAATGAGACTGATCAAAACTCAGGGGGTAACTAGTTGATTTTTAAAATTTCAAGTTTGCATTAGTAATTATGACATAACCTCGAGGGGTTAATAGTAATTTTCCCTTAACCTAAATTGGTGGGAGTAAAATAATGACAAAATTTCTAAATAAGAGTCTTATTGATTTATTCCTTAAATAGAACTTATTTGATCACTGGTCCGTTTCTTTTTTCAATTATACCCCCTCTTTGTAAATTACTCCATAATTTATTTTGTCAGGTTTCTTTTTCTTTACGTTAGATCTTTCTCACTAGGGCTGAGCGCAGTCCATAACGATTTGGTAAATTAGCAAAAGACTTAATGTGAAATTTCTATCTGTTTGGTACGGTACGGTTGAAAGGTTAAAACCATTTGGTATCATGCTATTTTGAAACAACACTAAGTTTTTTATAAGTTACAATCATACTGGCAAGTTCACATGAAATGTTGATTAAAAAAATAAAAGAAAGAGCATACTAAATGTCTAAATGTTAGGAAAGATTCAAGAGGCATACATTTTTGTCTTTAGCTTTTCCAAATATACAAATAGTGAAACATAACTAAGGAAATACTCCCTCCGTTCTCTAATAGATGAGAGTATAGTCTTTGACACAAGTTTTAAGAAGGAATTAATAGGGGTAAGATAAAATGTGTAGTGAGTTGTGTTTAAATGAAAAAGTAGGAAAGAAAATGAGGTTATAAAGGTATATTTATTGATAAAACTTTCTAAAAATGGAAAGAGAGACAACTATTATAGAACATCCCAAAATGGAAAGAGAGGCAAGTATTACAGAACGGAGGGAGTATGTTATTTCAAAAAAAAAAAACTAAATAAAGATATTGATAAATGGTGATACATCAAGATTGACATTATCTTCACTTGGTTTACGTGAAAAAATAAAAAAAATATCATCACATATTCACATTATCAAATATAATAGAAAAACTCATCAATTTTCACCTTTGTTTTGGGTTGAATTTTAGTTCAAATTCATAGTTGCATCATGAAAGCTAAGATTTAAATCATATTAATTAAGTTGCAAAGCTACACAAATATGATACAACAAATAGTCACATACACTAGTACCACTACATACACCAGAAGTTCATAGTCATTAATGAGTTTTAAAACCTTAGTATTCTTTCAATCGATATCAAATAAAACATAAATTATCCAAAAGAACCGGATTATAGAGAGTGTGTGTGTGTGTGTTATTTACTTTTTAAGTAAATAATATAATGAACTTACGAAGTTGTGGTTAATGAATTTACGAAGTTGTAAATTTTTATTAATTCTTTTGCGTGACTAGTAAATTACACGTGGGACCCACACCGGGAGTGATGGTCACTCGATATTCCCGAGCCCACATATTTTATTTATATTGGTCTAAATAATATTTATATGGTGGTGGATATTTTATTTGGGCCATAGAAGGGGCCAGAGTTGACCGATTGGTCAAAAGTGGCTCAATTGTCAGTATTGGCAATTTAACAGATAACATCCCGAAAATGAATTTCGGGGACTTCCAAATTAAAGTCATGGAATATATATTATTTCAAAGGGCCATTATGATTGAGAGTAAGTAATATATTTTATTTGACCCGACACTACAACAAATTAGACCTTTTGTAACGCCTCAAACATGTTGCATTAGATTGTTATAGTGTTACGAAAGGTTATTGCAACACTTTTATGAGTGTTACTTCAGGTCTTGTTGCATAATGTCATATGCAACACTTTTTAGCATATTATGCAACACTACATAGAAATGTTGCATATATTACTCAAATGCAACACTTTTTTACAACACCTTAACCTAAACCTTATGCAACACGTTTGAAACAAAATGCAACACTTAAAATTTTAATTTTAGGCAACACTTTGTTATGTTTACGTAACGTATGAATTGTATTCTTTTGCAACATAGATTTATGTTATGTAACATAAACTCAATTTTATCTGCAATACCTTTTTTTAAACAAGCAAAACTTCTGTAGGATTATAAACCACTAATACTTGGTGACATTTTGTTGGGTCATTTAGACAAATTATAATAGAGCTAATTACGGAGTACAACATTTGTAATAAGGAAGTATCATATATAAATAACTTCAAAATAATAATAACAATGTAAATTCAATCCAACGTAACATCTGCTGAGTTTCCATCTTAGCCTCTTAGGGTGGTAACTTAAATTTACAATACTTTGGTAAAAAAAACTCTTTTGACAAAGCATAATTTGTGGGAAAACATGAAGCCCTTTGCAACTACCATGGCACATCAAATTCTTCTCTAAACATTCAAAGCTTCAACCCTCACTAGCATGCCTGTACGATGGAGAAAAAACAGTAAATATAAATTTCAAAATAACCAATAAAAAGTATAATACACGATTCATTCATGCTAAAAACTTAAAAAATAACAAAATTTTAGCATTAGAATGATTACATATGTAAATGATAACAATAATTACAATATTAAGTTAAACCAACACCATACCAGATTAGCTTTCTGTCCACATATTAAATTAAACCAACCACAACTATGCTCATAAATCATAATTATAGACCATTCTATAAATATAAAACCAATGATCAAATCAATAAAACAAAACTCCCCGTGTTTAACACCTACAAAAAAAATAAAACTAGAAATTAGAATAGCACATTTATTGGTAGTGCTCCATCTACAACTAAAAGAATAGTTGAGGACTAAACAATCATTTCAAAATAATTAGCTAAATGTTAAATGCTTAAGTGTATTCCAACTATTTATTCAAAAAGTTCACTGGCTAAAGCATGGGCATCTTACAAGATATAAAACTATTTACAATAAAATTCAAGTAAAAAACAACTGTATATAACAAAAATGTATGTCCACTATTTAATCTGAAACTTAAAACAATAAAACCTACATCTAGTTGTGCAAAAAAACGTAAAAGATGAGGGAAAAAACAGGAGCATTATGAAAGCTTACTTGATAGAGCATTAGAGTTTCTTTTTGTGATAGATCACTACTTTACCCTGCTTTCATGCACATAAAGCTACAATAAAAAAACAGTGAAGTGTTATCATTTTTGGGCAATATAGGAGCAATGCGAAAAGGAATCAGCAAAAACAGTGAAGGAATATATTAGGTTGTTAATCATCTTATTGAATGTTAAAAGAAAATACATAGAAATCATGAGAAGCTTCTAGCATGTGTTCTCTCTGTAACAATAAGCACTATGTAAGAGCTAATGCCCTTAAGCATTGTGAGCAAATTCTTCAAAAAGTTGATGAAGAAGGGAACTTACCAACTCCTTGACATGCTTGATTGCCTAAATTTTCAAAAAGAAGACTCTTTGAATGAACCAGTCTAGTAATGCAAACAACCAAGGGCCCTGGATGAGAAGAATAAGAATATAAACTAATGTTATCTGCAGTCAAACAGAGTCCCCTTCGAAAAAGAATTTGCATATCTGCTTCCCTTTGATATAATTAGCTTTCAGGACCAAGGAGAAAACTCAGAGTGAAAGTATATCATATGCAGAAAAACATACCATCAAATTTAGAAGGCAGGTCTATATCAGTTGTAGGGTTCCACATGTACTATCTATTCCATTTAAAATACCAGAATACTCGTATTATTAGATAATACTTCAATCACATTCCTTGCTGATGTTAATCAGAAGTTCGTAACTCCTTAAACCATTCTTCCAGTTAAATAGTTATTGCATAATGGAACGAAAGAACATTCACAAGTAATAAGAATTACCAAAACAGTCAATTAGAATCATCACATTAACGCCCAAATTTTTGAAATCTAAAAACTAGGGATAACAGGGGGATTCAATTAGAGGATTGAAATTATGGATTTATTTCAAAACCAGCATGGGAATACCTTAAATAAATTAAGCCATACCTTTTATTCATGATTCTGTAAAAATCCCCCAATGAATCTAAATTTTTAAGAATATGACTTTCATATAACTGGGCAATTGTAAATCTTTACTCAACTTGACATCCAATAAATTCTTCCTAAGATTCAAGTTTTAGCATGAGATGTTTAAATTTTTGGCATACGAGAGTAATCACACTTCATCAGTTCATCTTCTGAAATATGAATATAAGGTTTAGAATATTCAATGATCCTCTTTAGTCTTACCGGTATAGACTCCAGTCTGGTTGCTACCAGAGCGCAGCAGAGACGGCCCTGGTCGCCTACCTTCTGCCCGTACCGTCAATTCCTGAAAGAGCGTCGCCATGTACTCCAAAGAAGGGGTCTGCAGCCTTAGAAGTTTCTGGCCTGGAGCAAGAGGCACCGGCGATGGCAAATTTCTCCAGTGAGACATCATTTCGGTCAAGGACTTGATTTCTCTCTAGTGATAGCGTTGATTTTTCGAGCATCGCTGGCCGGCTCACAGCCGGATTCAGTCGATTTAGATTTTTCTCCAGAGCTTCACGAATCTAGTTGTTGCCCTACTCCATTGTTGCCCTACTCCATATACTATCGTAATACGGAGTATTTGTTCTGGATGAGTACTGCCCTAGCTGTTACGTAAGTATTTGCCCTCTAACTCGATTTTTAAATGACGTGGCAGACTCATTCTCTCATCCATCTCTATTCCTGATTCTTCCTCATTCCCTCACTCCCCGTTGCTTTTATTTATTTCAGCCGCCATTCTTTTTCATTTTTACCCTCCATCCCGTCATCCTAGTTTGTTGTATACTACGTATTTGATTTGTCTTTTTTATTTTACTTTTTCGTTACTTTTTTTCTCTTCTTTCTTTTTTCTCTTCGTCTCTTTTATTTTACTTTTTCGTTACTTTTACTTTAGTTAGTTTACTTTTTTGTCTTTTTTCTTTTTTTCTTTATTTTAAACTCAAATAATTATAGCGTCTAAAAAGAATAAATATATACAAATGAACATTTCAATTTTTGAAAACTCATTTTGTAAGTAATGTATGTCCATTTAGTACCTTTGTTATGCTTATTTTAAAATGTTTATCCATGTATATTTCAAAAGTCTCATATTACATTAGATTCGCATAGAATTTGATTATAGACACGAGACCACAAACCACGATACTCAATTGCATGATTCTAGTACCCAATAACGGAGGTTCGATGCTCACTGAAAATATCTTGATGTTCAACAAACAAAACATACAATTTTCATATCAATGATCATCTTGTAAGTTACGAATGCTCATTTGTATAGGTCTGATGCTCATTAAAAATTCATTAATGCTCATTGATCTCAATAGAGGATGTTTGATGCTCAATTAAAATGTCGTGATATTCCACTAAAAAATCTTATGATCTTCACATCAATGCGCATTTTGTAAGTTACTATGCTCATCTGGTACTCATTTTCTAAATGATATAATTTACATATGCTCATTTCTATAGGCCTGATGCTCATTAAAAATTCATTAATGCTCATTTAATAGAAATCATGATTTTCATCAATCTCAATAGAGGAGTTTTGATGCTGAATGAAAATGTTGTGATGTTTAACCAACCAATTAGCTACCAAATTCATTAATACTCATGTTGTAAGTTACATATGCTCATCTGATACTCATTTTATGCTCATTTTCTAAATGTCATATCAATGCATTTTTTAAAAGTATTAATTTATGATAGACTCCTAATACTCAACATAATAGGATTGATGCTCATTAAAAGTTCATTATTGCTCATTCACAAGAAACTATGATTTTCATCTCAATAACAGATGTTTGATGCTCAATTAAAATGTCGTGATGTTTAACTAACAACCCTTACGATAAAAAATAACAAAAAAAAGTGAATTAGAAGTTTGTAAAGCAGAGATCACGATTCTGAATATTAGACTCCTAATACTCAACAGAATAGTTAGGGTGCTCATTAAAAGTTCATTATTACTCATTCTCCAGAAGTCGTGATTTTCATCTCAATAGTTGAGGTTTGACGCTCATTTAAAATGTCATGATGTTCAACTAACAAACCTTACGATTTTCATATCAACGTGCACTTTGTTAGTTATGTATGATCATTTGATATTGATGTTATGCTCATTTTTAAAATGTCATATCAATGCATATTTCAAAAGTATCATATTACATTAGACTCGCATATTGAAATTAATAGTAGTGAATTTTAGATATAATTTAATACGGATTAAGTTTTTATAGCAGAAAAAATAGAAGATATGAAGCAGAGATCGCGATACTCATTATTAGCCTCATAATACTCAATACAATATGTGAGATGCTCAACAAAACGACAATGTTGCTCATTTAGCGGAAGCCATTATTTTTCGCTTAAATTACAAAACTGCCACCGAAAAAAATAGATTGTTTTAATTAAATGGACTGTCTTTCTTTTAATTGGGCCTTTTTATGGGCCATCCGTGGGATTCATTTAATTCTATTCAAACTGGGTTATTAAAATGGACTGAAGCTTAATAAATTTAAAAAAAGCCCGGATGTACGGTTCTCACCCGTACACCCGGATGTACGATATACGTACTCCTAGCTGTTATGCTCGATGCAATTACTCCGTATTTTTGTTTTTTATTAAATTACTCCGTATTAAAAAGAGACTAATAGCTTTTGTAAGGCTATTTATAATTAAAGTTTTTTTGAAAGTATAATTAAAGTTTAAAAGTGATTTATTAAGAGTAAAAAAATTCAACCAAAAAAAGAGTAAAAAATAACAATTTTGAAAGAAAGAGCTTTGTAAGAAAATATCTTTTATTTAAATTAAAAAAGTAGTTTTAGACACTTAACAAACATTAGTGTTTTATTTAAAATAGACACAATTATTTAAAAAACTTTTTATTAATTATCTAAAAATGGAACACAATTTGAAAAAAGCATTTCCAAACGCTACTTTAATTAAATCGATTTCCCTTTCGAAAATTCAAGTTAATTCTTTTTATTGAAAATGCTGGCAATGGGCTTTTATATTTTATCTAATTTCTAGGCAAGTGAAATTTCATCAGAAGAGTTTTTAATTTTTTATGAACAACAACTTCACTTGGTTTGCTGGTTTGTTTTGAATTGACTTTGTTCCCGACTTCCACACTTCTAGTATATCAAATTAATATGCAACATTTCCCACAAGTGTTACATAAATAAGATGAACAATTAAATATAGCAACACTTTAGATATAAATGTTACATAAAAACTATTCATAAGCAACACTTTACCATAAGTGTTGCATAATTTTATTCCTACGACATTTATGCAACACTGTAAAATAAATGTTACAAGATGTCAATATAAAGAGTTATATGCAACATTAAAAAAAGTGTTACAAGAAAAGTGTTACAAAAAGTCACTTTTGTTGTAGTGCGATAAAATAAAATATATTTAATACAGTCTGAAAAATACAACATTCGAGGCCGAATGTACACTTTGGGGCATAAAGGGATGACCTTCCACATGGGTGGGGGCCACCCCACGAAATTACCAATCAAATAACCATTGATTGATGCATGGTTATGCTGAATAATACAAACAAAGAGGAGAGGAACATGGGTGTAGGGTCTTGGGGTCCTAGACCACATAATTTGATCTAATAAGCCAAAAGGACACCCCCATATCATTCTACTCCATAATTTCGACCCATCCTCTTCAAACAACCCAAGAAACCTCTGCAAACCACCATTTTCCATAGCTATTTCGAGCTCTAGCTTTATTGGTTCAAGGAAGAGGTTTTTAAGAAGGCAAAAGTTAGGAAATGTGTGAAGGATTAAGGTAATAACCTCATAATAACTTTTCCTCTACTTTTATCTACCATATGATTCATACATCATATGAAGAACCCTTAGTGTTGTTCTACATGTCATAAGTGTGGAATAATGGGTTGGAAGGTGGTTCTATGTCCAAGAATGGACTTAGAAGCCAAAATGACTGGTTCGCCGGAAAATAACCTTTTAGAGGTTATTTGTATTAATATGGGTTTTGTGATTATAAAACCTTGTTAGGAACTTGATTAAGGATATTGAAGAGCTTTCACGAAGTTGAAAGAGTCGCCGAAGTTGTCGTCGGAGTTCGTCAAAAGTCGCCGGAGTTTCGCCGGAGTTCAACCGAGAAGGGTAGAACTTCATAGCGCTAATTCGAGGTGAGTGGACGGCTTAATGTCTTATAACTTTTGGGTTAATTATGAGATTACCTAAATAAACGTTATATATGTTCATAATGATGTTTAAAAGATATTTAAACATGTGATTAGCCAAAACGGTTAGACTTATATGAAAAGAGTTATTCGAATATGCATGAAACATGATATGAGAACTTCTATGAAAATATATGTTATGCTCGAATGATGAAGAACGCATTAAATGAATGTTATTAAATTAATGCACATGATGATTAAGTTTGATATGAATAATAATGTATATGACGGTAAACGGAACATTGACCGGTCGTCCATGGGGTAACCGATACGGTTTAATATTATTTATCCATGAATTAATATAAATGCATGGCTTTTCATAAATTTATTGTTGTAGGATTATTGAATTGATTTTAGCCTTGAATAAATGATTATGATATACACCCTATCTAGGAGGATAAGTGGTAGATCATAGGAATGAAAATGGTGGAGACCCTTAGGGACTAAAGAGTCCTCAAAACTCAAAATGGTGGAGAACTCTTAGGGACTAAAGAGTCCTCAAAATTCAAAATGGTGGAGAACCCCTAGGGATTAAAAAGTCCTCAAAACTCAAAATGGTGGAGAACCCTCAAGGACTAAAGAGTCTTCAAAACTCAAAATGGTGGAGAACCCTCAGGGACTAAAGAGTCCTCAAAACTCAAAATGGTGGAGAACCCTTAGGGACTAATGAGTCCTCAAAACTCGGAATATAAATGGTGGAGAACCCCTAGGGACTAGTGAGCCCTCAAAACTCAGAAATGTGAAATGGTGTAGTACCTAAGGACTAAATGATCCTCAAAACTCATAGGTTGTGATTTATGAATTATAGACAAGGAGGAGTCCTATACACTCATAGGTATATGAGTGGGTTGGGATTTTTAGTCAAGGATATTGACTATTACTATTTTCCCACACAAAACGGTGATCTACGGATCAGGTATTTTCCAAGTGTATATATACTAATAAGTATTTCATAACTTGGGGGGAGGACTATTTATGTAAGTATCACCCTATGTTTAGGTCTTATACTTGAAACGCTAGTTGTTCTTCATTTAGCCTGCTACTCGCTCGATACTTGTACTGATCCCTTCGGGGGCCCCACCATTTTCAAATTGAAGCTAGAGCTTGCTACCTGCACCTTTCTACGGGTGATATCAATTCATGGGAGACGTGGTTCATGCTTCTTTATTTTCTTTCAAACTACCAAACATTTGCTCTTGGATATTTGAACTTGTTATGAACTGTTTTTGGGCTTGCATGCCCATGTATTGGCTGAATGTGACTTATGTTTTGCCATTGAATATTTCCTTTATTCATTGGTTTAAATGTGATGTTGCTATGTATGTTTACTACTGAGTATGGATGAATTATTTTATCGAACGCCTTGTAAGGTTAAGTGAGGTCGGTGGACTTGCGAGTGACGTCACTTGATTATACGGCGGTTGTACGCGCGCTTAGATTGCGGCCCGGGCCGTGACAGTATGTATGGATGCATGCATGCATGCATGTATGTATGTATGTATGTATGTATGTATGTATGTATGTATGTATGTATGTATGTATGTATGTATGTAGACCAAATTACCGTGGGAGGGCCCAATTACCAGTATCAATTACCGATACTGGTAATTGGGCCTCAATGGCCTCAATAGATCTTTGTATGTAATAATTATATGGTCGTGGATATGTCATTTGGGCTATGGGAGGGCCCAGAGTTGACCGATTGGTCAATTGAGGCCCAATTACCAGTATCGGTAATTTAACAGATAAAAGTCCGAAATGAATTTCGGAGGCTTATAAATTTAAGTTGGGGATGTATATTCATTATAGTGGTCATAGTGTTTGAGAACATGTAATATATTTTATTTGACCCGATAAAATAAAATATACTTAAAACAGCTCGAAAAATACAACTTTCGGGGCCGATTATACACTTTGGGACAAATTAGGAGGACCTCCCACATGGGTGGGGGCCACCCCAAGAATTTTTCAACCATTGAGGGCTGTATGAGTGCAAAAAGTGGATGAGAAACATTTGAAGGGATGGGGGAGACACCTTTGACATCAAAAGGGTCCCTCTCACTCTTATTTGCCAAATGAGACAAAAGGAAACCCATCCCCCCTTTCCCTCATCATTGTGGTTCGTCCAGCACGAAGGAGAGGAGGAGAAGAAGATCTGAAATCTCAGCTTTCATAACCAAACCGAGCTCAAGCTCAAACAAGAAAAAAAGAAGTTTAAGGGAGAAAAGAGAGGAAAAGGTGTGGTGATTAAGGTAATGACCTTATATTAGTTTTTCCTCTATTCTTTAACTATCATATGGAATATATATCATATGAAGGACCCTTAGGATTGTTCTACATGTTTTGAGTGTGGAATAATGGGTTGGAATGTGGTTCTAAGTCCAAAAACGGACTTAGAAGCTAAAACGACCGGTTCACCGAAAAATAACCTTTAAGAGGTTATTTGTATTGATTAAGGTTTTATGATGTTAAAACCTTGTTAGGGACTTGATCGAGGTATTTCAAGGTCTTTCACAAAGTTGAAAGAGTCGCCGGAGTTGTCGCCGAAGTTCGTTAAAAGTCGCCGGAGTTTCGCCGGAGTTCAACCAAGAGGGGTAGAATTCATAGCGTTAATTCGAGGTGAGGATGACCGACTATATTGCTTATAATCTTTGGGTTAATTTAATGAGATTTCCAAAATGAATACAAAATGTGATTTGCATGGATTATTAATGGTTAATAATGCCTAAATGAAATTACTATTGATTATAAGTATAGTATGCATAATATACAAATTTATGAATAAATTGTGTATGTTTATGTGTTATGAATATGATGGTATGATGGTTGTATTAACCATGAATTTCATTTGTGATAAATATACTTTTATTTCATGAGAAGAAGCCATGAAGGTATAAAAGTGATATTTTGATATTAAGACCAAATTACACATGAATGAAGAATTATATTGAAATGAGTAAATAACTAGTATTGAAATATTAGTTGGAAATGTTATTGGAATAATGGATGAATTAGATCCAAGGAAATTAGATTGTAAAGAATCGGTGATTATGAGCTGGGATCTAGACCGACGTAGGGAATCGGTGATTATGAGCCGGGCTCTAGATCGATGTAGATAACGGTGATTATGAGCTGGGCTCTAGACCGTAGTAGATAACGGTGATTATGAGCTGGGCTCTAGACCGTAGTAGATAACAGTGATTATGAGTTGGGCTCTAGACCGTAGTTGATAACGGTGATTATGAGCTCGGCTCTAGACCGTAGTAGATCAGATAACGGTGATTATGAGCTGGGCTCTAGACCGTAGTAGATAACGGTGAATTGACATTAAATGAACGAGGCTAACTACAATATAATAACACCCTAGTTTGAGGGTCTTAGAAGTTGAAACATTGATTATACTTAGTATAGTTGTCATTGTACTTTTCAAATGCTTCAAAGTACTGACATCCCCTTCACGGGGGAGGCCACCTCACAGTTTCAGGTAGAACTTGAAGGTTGCTACCCTTGCCATTGATTCATAGAGGCCGAGGGAGAGAAGACGTGGTTCGTGCTTTCTCCATTCCTGTTTTAAAACAATTACATTTAATGCTCATGAATATTATTTTTTCTAAATAACCTTGGAGGGCTTGCATGCCTAATTTGCCAAGTGTGGCTTTAATGAATGGTTTTACATTATGTTGGTTTATGGATGTACTACGTGTGAACGATATTCCAGACGCCTTGTATAGCATGAATGTGTTGAATTGCGGTTGACTATTCGTACTGTACGACGGGTTGTTGACGTGTCTGGCGGGTCCGGGGCGTGACAATATGTATGTATGGATGTAGGATGCATGTATGTATGCATCTATGTATGCGTGGATGTATGCGTGGATGTATGCATGTATGCATGTATGTATGTATCTATGTATGTATGTATGTATGTATGTATGTATGTATGTATGTATGTATGTATGTATGTATGTATGTATGTATGTATGTATGTATGCATGCATGCATGCATGCATAGATGCATGCATGCACGGATGCATGCATAGATGCATGCATGCACGGATGCATGCATGTAAGTATGGATAACTCTCGCTTTACTACATGTTTTGCTGTATTTTTAGGTCCTAACATTTTGTCCTGGAAATCCAAAAAGTTTATAAATCTTCACGAGATGTCGACCTTCGTGCTATTGCTTATATTGTTTAAGACAATCTTCAAATTTGTTATGTGTTGTTTGAACTTGGCTTTCCAATCATGGTACCTGTACATTTATTATGTGAAAAAAATTTATGCTTCTTATTTGAGTGCTAATCCTGTTTAGCATGCCCAGAGTAAGCACATCAAAATAGACCATCATTTTGTTCGAGAATGTGTAGCCCATGGTGATATGGTGGTTCAATATGTCTCTACTCATCTTCAGCTGGCATATATCTTTACCAAGAGTGTCCCTACTCAACGTTTTCATTTTTTTAAAAGACAACTTGCACGTTGTTTTTCTTGCACAGTTTGAGGGAGTGTAATAGTATAGACTATAGAGACATTTATGCATTTTAAGTTGAATTATGTTATCATAAATATATCTTCCAAGGCTCATTAGAGAGCAACATGTTCCATTCTATCAAAGTTAATTGCTGGATTGCTGCTTGATTAGGACCAATTTTCCTATTACTTGATTTTTGCTTCAATTTTCTTCTTTGTCTTCAGATTTGTTTTATCAGATTTTTTTACTATTGTTTTTTCGGTTTTCTCTTTCAATTTTGCTTTAGCTTTCGTTCCTTTGAAATTTAATTTATATTTTACCTTACATATTAGATATTTTGATATTTGGTTTCAATCAATATATTTTGAATAGAATTTGAAATTTCCATATTTGCTATTCTCACGTAATTGTTATGATATTAAGATAGAAAACATTATTCTTTTTCAAATACACATTAACAATGACATGTTTTTCCATGTAAAAGTATTCTTTTGACACATGGTGCCATTTTTTATGATACTAAAAGGGAAATGAGAGAAGGGAGAGAAGATAGCGGAGACAAGAAATGGATATAAGGGCATCCTCACTAGTCATTGGTAGGATTATTATGAGATTAAATTGGTGGCATGACGTTTTTTTAGAGAATTATCGTTGATGGCATAAATTGTTTAACATGATTATTTGCTACAATAATCTGGGATCAAAATATAAATCCGGATTATTTTAAAATTATTTGAAAAGTATATGTAACAGAGATTAATGCAGGACAAAGAAAAAACAGATTATTTGAAGATGATGGTTGAGAGACATAAACGAATTTTGAGATTATATTATTTTAAAATTAATTACATAACAATATTTAAATGTTAAGAATCGTAAAAAAATTGATTATTAGAGATTATGAATGGAGATGTTCTAAGACTACAGATGCAGATGAAAAAAAGTGGGATATAAGGAAATTAACTTAGGATTATTGTAAAGAGATTATAATTGGAAAAAGAAATAGCTAAATCAATTAATAACTCATATTTATAGTCAAGCATTTTGAGTAGAGCATTTTGAGAATTGAAACTAGAGACACTTCAACAAAGATGACACTTTGGTGTAGAAAAAACAAAGATGACATTTAATGATATATAAAAAAAATCTATTGTACCCATTTTTGTACCCACAACCTATTTTGCCTGTGTATATAGACAATTCGTTAAAAAGAAGACAACATTTGTCTTCCAATTGCCTATGTACACAGACAATGTATAAAAGTGAGTACACCTAGAATGACTCTAACAATATTATTGGTGCCAATTTATTTTTAATTTTCAAGGATCATCTCAGTTGAAGGATAAGACACAACGTGTAGCTTCTTGGCCTTGAACAGCAAATTAAAGCCGCAGAAAACGCCTTCAAAATCATGCTCATCCACCAATTCACTACGCCCCCCACTCGATTCACTTGCAAATCGCACCATATCCCTTTCCAATCCTTCGCAATAAAAGCCAGCACTGCCAGCGGCGGGAACGATCAGCCTCCGCCATCTCCACCACCGAGCAGTCCGGGGATACGGTTTCGGAGAGAGTCCAGAAAACGAAGACGGCGGCAGCAGCAGCAACATGAGGTCACCGGAAACGGCGGGGTGGGGATGAGACCGAAAACGCCGGCCCCCAAGGAGTGGGAATCAATGAGCCTCAGTGAAAAAGCGGCGGAAATGTACATGGGGGAGAAGGGTTTTCTATTCTGGCTCAACAAATTCGCTTACGCTTCCATCTTCATCGTGATTGGCGGATGGATTATTTTCCGGTTCGTGGGTCCCGCCCTCAACCTCTACCAATTGGAAACTCCTCCCCTTGCTCCAGAGTCTCTGCTCAAGGGTTCGTAAAAGGTTTGAAACAGAGACCGATGAATCTAAAATTTGAATTTTCTGGGCAAATCTTTTAGGCTTGTAGCCTTTAAACTATCTGTATCAATTGTTGAAGTAGGCTACACACCTATTAAAGAATGTCCTATGAGTTCTTCTATCCAACAAGATTTCTCTCTTGCAGTTTGCCTCATCCAAGAAGAGTGCACTTCATTTATGGTAATCTCAAGAAAAGAGTCACCTTCTGACTTACTAATGATAGCTCCTTTAACATTACTATGCAATTCCTCAAATGAATCCAAGTGAGATTAAAACTGTTTTATGTTTCAGCAATGGCTAAATTATGAGCAACTAGATTGGCTTCTCTAAATTTGTGATGACCTTTTGCTTCTCTAAAACTGATTTTGTTATCTTTTGCACACCTTGTTTTGTATACAATACATACAACTTCCATTGTTTTTTTTTTTTGCATTTTAGATGAATTGACACAGTCAAATTAGCCATTGGGCAAGACAATTTTGAATAATTTTCTCAGTTGTCAAGGGTTTGTTTGCCAAAATGATCTGCCAAAGCTGCAATGAATCAATTTATAAAATCTTTTCTGTTGGCAAGATAGGGAGCACCATTGCTTCACCTTGCAGACTTAAGGAGATCTTAAGAGGGAAGCGCAGCAGCAATATAAACTGGCCATCAAAACAGTTTTCATGAACGCCATATATGGCGTACACCATTTGTAGCACCATTCTCTTTTTGTAATTTTTTTTCTTTCAAATGTGACCCAAAGTTTTGATTATTATAGTTTTGACCCATTTTTAAAACAGCAAATTAGGAAGTTTTACTTGGACTGAAATTTGTTGGTCTGGTCTGATTTGGTCTGGTCTGGTCTGAATTGATGTGGTCTGGTCTGATTTCTTTGTATTTTTATAACTACCCAAGTTTGGTCTAATCCGGTTTGATCTGATCTGAAACAAATTACAGTCCAAGTAAAACCGTCCTTATACAACAACTATAAAAACTATTAATTTGATAAAAAAAATATAATAACATTTAAATCACACAATATTATAAATAAAGTTTCAAATCCAAACAACTTAATAACAGAAAACAAATGGTACTTAAGAAAATAACATAATTAAAATTACAATGAATAACGTGATATACATGCACCAGTTGAAGATGTGAGAGATACATCAGTTCCAGATGTTGAAGTGGCAGTTGATGAGGCGGCACAGTTCACTCAATTTCTTAGCCGACATAACCAAATTCACGACAAAGACGCTCATATTGAGCTCCGCAATGCTTTATATGATCATTTGTGGGAACAATTCTCAAATTCTAATAACTAAACTATGAATATTTATTTAATCTATTGCTTTAAGTTTAAGTAGTACTTTACTAATGACGTACAAATTATTATAATATTATTGTAATGTTTAATTTTATGTGGTTTTAGCTTGTATTTGTGAAATATTGATTATTGTGTTTAAATTAGTGAAATGCGTGAAAATACATATTAAAATGATGTATTTTAGTTTGTATGTGTGAAATAATGTGTGAAATGTCAAAATATTAAATGAGGGGCTAATGTATAAATATAAGATAGTTAGATACTTAAATAGAATAATGGTAAAAAGTTAGTAAAAAGAATAAAAAGAGAATATTCCTTTTTTGTGATAAAAATGGTGTAAACTGTTGGAGATAAAATACTGTTTGATGTGATGTTTACACCATTTTAGTGTAAAAAATGGTGTTAACTGTTGGAGATGGCCTAACCATCACTTAAGTCACATACTACTATCAGTCGCGGACCGACTAAGGGTCACATGCAGTCCCGGGATCAAACTTCCAAAAAATTACACACACATTGGAAAAAGATCATGTCCATCCAGATGGACAAGAGGCGCCGTCCGGCCCCTGCTGTTTGGGGTTGTTCCCAGTGGTATTTTTGATGAATTTTTTTAGCTTGTTCCTCATTATGTATAGTTTATCCACAAAAAATTTCAGCTTAAAATTTGATTGGGAAGACAGGCAAACAATTTTTAGGAAAATAATTGCGTTTTATAAGTATAATTTGACGCAGTTATCTTCAAAAAATTATTTGACAGTCTTCCCGATCGATTTTTTTGTGGATAAACTAAACTTGGTGAGAAACATCCTCAAAAAAATTCATCAAAAAATTCCATCGAGAACCGCCCCAAACGGCGGCGGCCGGACGGCGGCTCTTGTCCCTCCGGCTAGACAGGATCATTTCTATGCATCAAAATATACATATAACACAGTAAACTTCAAAAAATGATTTGAATGCCTTCCCGATCGAATTTTAAGCTGAAATTTGGTATGGACAAACTAGACTTGATGAGGAACATGCTCAAAAAATTTCATCAAAAAATTCTACCGGGAAGGGCCACATACGGGCATGTTCGGACGGTGTTCGGACCAGAAATGTTCGGACCTCAACATTCTTCTATATATATTATATTTTATATAAAATTATACAATATATGTATATACATAAAACTATAAATGAACTAAAAGCATGGAGCAACGGAACGGGAAGCGATGCGATTTAAAGCTTCCTTTGCTACACAGTTATGCTATTATTATTTCGGAATTTGCACACTATTTTTTCTGAAATTGAAAGTATTGCTCTTGATTTTGGCTGAATCATGGTGTTAAACATACTTTAGAGATTTCAAGAGAAGAATTGAAAGTGTTTGCTCTATGTCAGCATAAAAGAACTCATAAAAGAATCCATTGGAGACTTAAATCCTCTCACGCTTTTAAAATTGATGATGTGAAATTTTTTTACGATGTCAAAAGAATAGTAATGTGCTCTCAGGTAACGCTTAATCAGTTGAGGTTGACGCTTTGTTCAAGGTGTTCACCAATTATTGACTACTCTCATATACTTATGATGAATATACAAGCTTAATGAGTTAGTGTCGATTACTTGTGTCTTACAAATAATTTGAAATTCACACTCCAGCGATTTGTATTTTAGGGAGTGTTTTGCATTGCTTATAAAAACGGGTTTCAACTTATAGTTTTAAAAGTTAAAAATACTCTGTAGTGTTTTCAAACAGTTATTTTCTACTTAGATTAAGTATTTTAAATTTAAATGAAAACACGAGAAAGAGAATTTTAAACTATTTTTCACCTTTTCTACCACTCGTTTTTTTTATTACCAAAAACTAACTCTTACTTTTCCAAAAATATTTTTTCTCAAACAATACCTACATTTGTTTTTATCACGTTTTATATACCCCGTAGTAATTATTAATGACATTTCAAATATAGAAGTAAATAAGTAATTAAAATATTATCTTGATCTTCAACCTCACAATTGAGTTTTTGAACATACAAGGTTAAAAAAGAAGGGTGTTGTTGGGTGTACACTGTTTTATGCCCTTGTTTGTGCACACAACTTATGCACAAAAAAGGATATCAGAGGTACATTGTTTTATACATCTATCTTTATACACATGACTCGCGTACAAAGATAAAATAGGATTACGCACAAAAAAGAGTAGAAACGGATACTTTTTGCATAAAAGAAAAAGGAACTTGGGTCCGGATATCGGATTTGGCAACGTAACCCGACCCGCATTGTTGGCGTTCTCACGGTGACAGAACTGGCTACTCTAGCTCGATCGGTTAGGTTGAATTACGCCAGTGAACGGGCGACAGTTTCCACATTCCACACTCCATCTTCCGAAGTGAAGACGGCTTTCTTGAAACGAACCTCATCTATGGGTGCATCCGAGTCGGCTCTCTCAAGCTCACAGGTAGATCATCTTGTTCAGCATCTGAACTCACTATTGAATTTGACGTTTTCTCCGTAATCTTGCGTTTTTGTGATTTAGAGGTCCGTCGATGATATTACAACGGTTTCGGAGCGCGTAGAAAGTGCAGATCCGATCCTGGAGAGGCTGAGGTCCCTCCAAATCGTGAGCTTTCATTAGGTTTTTCAGGTTTGGTCTGTTAGTTAAACTGATGTTGAGTTCAAATGTGTGAAATTCATTTGAACTTGTTTTTGCAGTCCAAACCAATCCTGACGGCGCCACCTGCAGATAGTAGTTTGACAGATATTCTGGTGAGAAAGACGCCATCTGCTTTAAATTCAGGTATTTAATTAAATATTCTCTGCAGTTCCTCTTCTTGTTTGGAATATGTATACGTAATTAAACTTGAGGTGGAATATTTCCTTCAGTGATACTTTCTAACATTCGTGCTTGATTTTGGTTAAGCCTGTACTCGATTTTATAGCAATAAATGAACCACATCAAATGTCCATAATCCTTAGAGCAAGTGAACAACCTCAAAATATCCATTTTCATTAATGTTCTGTTTCTTATTTATGAATGAATACTTATTTGTGGTCCGGTAGACACCATAGGGTCATCCCACTTTGATCACATTTATTTTATTCAACTATGATTTCAAGAGGCAGCATAATGATCTTATGCAGTGCATTCTATTTAAATATTATTTTCCATTCATATCTATTATGTACTCAAGAGGATAACACTAATTAGAATTGATCAGGAGCTGTACCCTGTTGTTATGTTCTGGTCAGAAACCAGCAATGGAAATATTTTTGTCTCTATATTTTATAACTTAACGAAGCAATTTTAGGACATACCAGGGGTCCGTTCATGTAATTTTGTGAGGGAGGACGGGAGAGTCACCGGAAATGGTTCATAAAGGAGGACTTCGGGGTTGTGAAAAAGCTACTGACAATGATTGTGTAATGCTTAGTATTGTAGTGGTTATGTTTAAGTTTTCTCTTGCTAAAGTTGATTGTTTCCATTTCATTTGGCTCTCCTTGGTATGGTATAACAAAATATACTCATAAAAAAAGATAACACTTGTTTTGGCCAGGATTGAACGCCTATACTTATGGTATGTGCTTGTGATAGGTTGCCTAGACCCAAAAGTGCTACTGGATCTCTTTTGCATGTACCGTAATTGGCAAGAGGATAAGATTCAGAAGATCAATAAAAAACAGGTTTGTCACACACACAGACGTCACACACTCACACACCTAAGCATCTCAATAAGCCTGTTTTTTCCTTGGTGAGGGTGATATGGGAGACAGAGGATTTGACCTTTTCCAGATTCATATCTAGAGTGAGTGAGACAGAGAGACCTTGAGAACTCAGGAGTTTTAAACAATAGATTAGCTGGCTGATTAATAGTTACTGTTTTCTCTTGTCTGGATGCGTGATTGTACACATCCTTGGGAGGTTCTTTTGACCAGAGACAGAAAACTCTTCAAAACTCTTTTTATTCTAACTTGTATTGCCCCATTTAATTTCAAAACAGGCATAAAGCATTTGCATATATGCTCTTTTTCCAGACCTATTTTTGTCCCAACAAAGAGTCTGGTTTTCTAAAGTAAATTCAAAATTTAAAAGTAAAATTACTTTGAGACAAGTGTTTTTTTGTGAATTGCTCCATGCAATCTTGGAAGTAAGTCTTAGGGGTACAGCCATACAATAAGTGGTCATGCGCCAGTTTCTAAAGCTATAATTTATTTACTCGTTTTTCATGATAGAGTTTCATGTAAAGTTGATAACTTGCCGTAAAACTCATAAAAAAAACTTGCCTCAAAAAGTCCATACCATATTTAGGCTCTGTTTGCAACCACTTGTGCTTAAATAAAAGCACTTTTTGGGAAAAAAGTGATTAGTAGTAAAAGTTGGTAGTGTTTGGTAAAATAAGTGCTTTTTGTGTAATAGAAAAAGTAAAAAGTAGATTCTACATGAAAATCGAGGAAGTTAAAGTTGGTAGTGTTTGGAAAATTAAGTGCTTTTTTCTTAAAAAAAAAGCCAAAATCACTTTTTTTAATTGGTTGCAAACAAGCCCTTAATCCCATTTAGGCACAATTTTTATGGAATACAAAAACTTGCGGTACACCCTGGTGCATCTTAGTAGTTGAACCAATTACTGTCAAACCATTTACGGTACATTTCTTCTCATAGATTTTTTCTATGAGAAGAAATCCATCTGTAATAACTATTTGACTCTTTGGTGACTGATGCAGGAAGAGATAGATAATAAAATAGAAGTGGCAGATGCACTTGCAATTAAGCTTCAACAGCGATACAACTATTCAGTTTCAGCAATGAAAGCTACATCACAACATCTCTCAGGAGGTAACAATTATCATATATGGAAATGGAAATCTCTGGTAAATCACATGATTTATGCCAGTGGGGACAAAAGAAAATGCCTTTCTTGTCAAAGCTTTAAGTATTCATCTATACTATTTGTGCTATACTTCTCACTGGAGGGCACATTGGCAGTGCATTCATTGCAGGTGGAACTTGGAGAATTGAAGGGGAGATTGACTGAGTTAATCAGCAATTGCGATGCATTGTGCAAGAGGATTGATGAGGAAGGACCAGAAGTGCTTCGATCTTCTGTCAAACCATTTACAGCAGCCTCTGAAAACGTAGTAGATGCTCACTTATCAGCTTCTTCTTTACAAACTGACACCAATTACGGGCCATAACTTTTTACTTATTATACTTTTCCTTATGTAACACCAAATGTAACTTCCCCATATCTCACCTCCATACAGATGTGCCACTCATTTTTAGAGGATAATAGACTCTGCAGATACTGTTACTAATACTTGCACTCGGTGTTTTTTCTTCCCATTATGCTATGTACTTGAAATTAGTTGTGTTCAGATACTGTTTTATTTTCTTCTTCTATCAATACAGGAGGTGTTAGTGCGATTTGTGGCATCTAATTTGGTTGTGTTTGGAAAGTCTTGTTGGGTACAGAATGGGTAATACCAGTTTGGTTCTGGCTCTGATAGAATAGTTAGTTCTGGCTTAGTTTCTTGCCTGATTCGTGATCTATTTAAAAAAAAGTACTGGAAATGGCTGGCACTTATTTTGGGCATCTGAAAACAGACCCATTTAAGACTATAACATCAGTTTTGTCACAGGCAAAAAAATTGACCCAGCTCTAGTGCGAGGGGGGCCGTGTCCAAGCCTAATAATAGTCATGAGCAGCTCTAAAGCCTGAACAAGAAGAGACATCAAAAGTTGAAAAGCTTTTTATTAATTGCAGTTAAATGAATCCATGTAATTTTGATTGAAGACATCCTCCAGATATATCATCTCAAAAATATAAATATAAATTAAAAGAAAAACAGATTGGTTTGGGAAAAGGAGGACAAAACAGCAAACTGTATTGATTATACATAGCTAACCCTCTTTGGGTAGTGAATTGAGAAGGTGAGATTGTTATTATTATTCTCAAGGCTGTTGCTGGGCATCCATGTATCCAGCATCAACAAGCACTTTCTCCCTCTTAGCCATTTCCACATCTTCATCCACCATCATCTTCACTAGCTGCTCGAATCCCACATTGGGTTTCCAACCCAGCACCTTCTTCGCCTTGCTCGCATCCCCTTTCAGGTTGTCCACTTCTGCTGGCCTGAAGTAACGCTTGTCAATCTCCACGTGATCTTTCCACTTGAGCCCCACATAGCCAAACGCTACTTCCAGGAATTCCTGTACTGTGTGAGACTCCTCTGTCGCCACCACGTAATCGTCCGGCTTCTCCTGCTGCAGCATCAGCCACATTGCTTCCACGTAGTCTCCTGCGAACCCCCAGTCCCTTGACGCCTGCAGGTTTCCCAGGAACAGCTTGTTCTGGAGCCCGACCTTGATGCGCCCAACTGCTCGGGTTATCTTCCGCGTCACGAAATTCTCGCCCCGTCTGGGGGATTCGTGGTTGAACAGAATGCCGTTGCAGGCGAAGATCCCGTAAGCCTCGCGGTAATTCACGGTGTACCAATGAGCCGCGCATTTAGATGCGGCGTAGGGGGATCTAGGGTGGAAAGGGGTGGTCTCCGACTGCGGCGGCGGTGTCGATCCGAACATCTCCGATGATCCTGCCTGGTAATACCTGATGTGGGACCTGCCTGTAGCGGAGATGTGTGACCGCACGGCCTCGAGGAGGCGGAGCGCGCCGGTGGCAACGACATCTGCCGTGTAGTCGGGGATTTCGAATGAGACGGCGACGTGCGACTGGGCGGCGAGGTTGTAGACCTCGTCCGGAAGGATGATATCCAGCCAGCGGCGGAGAGAGGAAGCGTCTGTGAGGTCTGCGTAGTGGAGCTTCATTCGGGCTTTGTTGGCATTGTGAGGATCGATGTAGATGTGGTTGATCCTCTGCGTGTTGAAATTGGAAGATCTGCGGATGAGGCCGTGGACCTCGTAGGCTTTGTCGAGGAGTAATTCAGTGAGGTAGGATCCATCTTGGCCAGTGATGCCAGTGATCAGAGCAATTTTGCGCGGCTTTTGCAGTGTCGCCGGAGTTGGGGAAGGCATTTCCGTGCCGTTTACGGTGGAGGGTTCGGATCTGATACCGATGTTGTCACTGCCGCCGGTAGCCATCACGGTGGGAACGTTTGAATCGTAGCAGCAAAATGGGAAAATAGAATTCAGTTGAAATGGAACCGTTTAGGTTACACTATATTAGAAATTGATGGCACGTGTTAGAAAGTAAAAGGGAAAATGGAAACTAATAATCCAACCTTTTAGCGGTCTTCTTTTAATAGTCCGATCTTTGCATTATTCATGAATAATCCAACCTTTGCACCTCATCTTCATTCATTAGTCCCCGACCGGTTGATGACTTGCTATTCCGAGTTATTTTCTTATCTTTGCAAACTATTATACCATAAATTCCACCTTTCACAAAGATAATATTTTGCAAAGATAAGAAAATAACTTGGAATAGCAGGTCATCAACCGGTCAGGGACTAGTGAATGAAGATGATGTGCAAAGGTTGGATTATTCATGAATAACGAAAAGGTGGGACTATTAAAAGAAGACCGCTAAAAGGTTGGATTATTAGTTTCCATTTTCCCAAAGTAAAATTCTTCTTACTTATACAACTAGTAAGAAATTCATTACTTTCTTGTCATTAAAAGTAAATTGAATGATTAAGTTGGAGTAAGACAAGTGCCAAATTCATTATGGAACATTTAGAATGATTGAGATGACTAATTCAATGTAGATCGTTGTAGTTAGGGTTGGGCACCTTGATCCTATCACATATACAATTCAATTTGAATTTGGAAGCATTTCTTCCAAATCATATTAAATGGAACCAAATTAAAATTGAAATTGGGAGAGACGCCAAGTCATTTGATGCTGTATATCAAACTGGAGTGAGGGGCAATGGTGAAATCAGATGGTTGGGTTTCACCTAAAACCAAATGTCAAACCAAAGCAATTTTTTTTTATTAAGTTCAGTTTTATGATTAAAATTTTCAAACCATGGTTTGTTCGGTTGGGTTTTTTTCGGGTTTTGCTGATTTTTTTATATCAACACATATTCCTTCAGTAATAAATAAAAAAGTTACGTGAAAACAAACACAAGTAACTAATAATACAACAACAAAATATCATTGTCATGCAAAATATACATTATTACCTTCGTCACTTTTTATTTAGCCATATTTGACTTTTCCAGTTAATAATAGTAAACTTTGATCCTTTATTTGAAATAATATATTTATGTGAAAATTAATAAATTTATACTTTGATAATACTTTTAACAAAGAATATTTTCGTATCATTTTCATATTATCAATACTACCGTGTTTAAATATACGAAGTATTATCTATCAAAGCTTAACATCATTGACTTGAAGAGTCCATATTTGGCTAAATAAAAAGGGGCGAAGGGAATATGATTTAAAATATCATCATATAAGTATTATAGACTAAAGTGTATGTACACATGTTTTATTTAATTAAACCATAGGTATCAAATGTCAATATCTTGCAAATCATAATAAATCTAATATAGAACATTAACTTTCTTGAATTAAGAATTAAGAAATAAACAAAATATTATACCTGGTGACTATTAAATAAATAGCATGTTTTAAAAAGCTCGATTTGGTGAAAACCAAAACCAAACAACTACAATTTGGTTCGATTTTTTGAATTTGGTTTCGATTTTCTTGTTGTTCGGTTTGAAAGGCTTATGGACTATGGTTAGGGTTTTGTCGTTTCAATTTTAGGTTTTGCCGAACCACCCCTAGGTAGAGGATTGTGGCTTGGGGTGGGTATGTAGATGGGGCGGGGTGGGAAATCCTTCTTAAATCATGGTTCCTACATAACCTATCTTACATACCTTTCTGCTGCCTCAAGATATGTGTGCTCAGAAATTGAAAGACTTATGAATAGCTTTTGATGGAAAGGATTATCAAGTAAAGGGATTAGGTGAAAGGTGGAATAGTTTTCTGGCAAATATGTGGAAATTGTTTACCAAATTCACACAAGCTGATTTTGAAGAAGGTGGCAACTTTGCAGGTGTGTTGTCTTTGTGCAGAAGAGAGGGAGCCTGCCATCCATGTGTTCAGTACCTGTCTGGTTGCTAGGGAGGTTTGGGGATGATGAAATGGAAACTTCCTGTGCAACATTATCACTCCGTTTCAGATTGGGCAGAAGCTTTCATTCTTAAGCAGGAGGATATTTGCTGCAGATTTTTGATGCTTTTATGCAAAAAATATTGAAGAAAAGAGAAAACAAATAGTTTCATCCATGAAATCATGAAAGTGTATTTGAGTATACATTCTATACCTAAAAAACTACTATAAGTTCCAATATCTCCCTCCTGTCATAATTGTCTATACACAATTTAATCAACAGGCTTTAGCTTCCATTGGCTACTTGAGTCCGCCAACCTTGACAACTTCAGTTTGTCTGGCTCTCTAGAAGACTAACAGTTGTGCGACCAGCGACCCTGCCCAGATGCGAAGCTTTATTGAAATTAACTTGGTGAAATAAGTCTCTTCAGTTCAGAATTGGTGAGGCCAAAATAAATTAGTGAACTTTTAATTGATATACTATATAATGGCTCACTCACCAAGACAGATGTACCCGGAGTATAATATTCTTTGCAGTTAATATACAGAACGAAGGCAAGGAAGGCCACTATAGTAACATCATAATCATATATCAACCTGAGAAAATATACATTCCTTCACACACGGTTTTACTATAAAAGAGAAATCAAGCTGCGTTTGAAGCTATAGTAGTTTGGAGAAGCACGAGATCCAAAGTCGAGTCCAAACATTTCCTTGGGAGCCTGCCCGATGTCCATAAACCCGACGAGCTTTGCAACTAAGTAGGCACTGTCAGTGATGTGGGTAATATTATCCGTCCTGCTCCATAACCGGTTAGCCAATTGAGCCCTCCTAAGTTTTGTATGAAGTGTGATTCCCCACTTCAGGTAGAGGCTTTCACGTTCTTGTTCTGTTAACTTCTTGAGCATTTGCTTAGTCAACATCTTCTTCTCCACTTGAAGATCCTTAATGCTAAAAAACAACATACTCGTTTGTTAAGTATCCCATATCAAATGTTTACCATATACATATGCAGTGCCCGTTTAGTAATCTTGTTATTTTGGCTTAGTGGCCTTATCAACCAATTATTAATGAATGTACTTTTTTAGCTTAATTGGCTGAGGAGAACCATTTCAATTTTTCATATGTTTCTTTCTAAATTTAAAAGATTAAGCCTTTTCAACACATCCAATAATTTTATTGTTACCAAACGGGCTCCTAATACATAAGTGTACATTAGACCACATATTTGAGCATCATTTTAGTAAGTTAGACCTAATTTAATATGGTAGAAAATCCTAATCTGATTGGAGTCTGGTTATTTGTTTATTTGACATCAAATGTTTAAGCAACCCATTTAGGATCAGCTTGGCTTATTTATCACCAGAAGTTTTCCAGGGTGTGTTAAAGACTCACAGTGAATGAGAAAAAGTTTTCATATTGGGATTGCATAGCTTACTTTTGCTCAAGTGATAGGATACGCCCATTGAAAACTGTCTTCTTCTTCGTACGAGCAAACGTGTCCTTGAGGAAATAGAGTTTCCTCAGCTCTACCTCCATATAGAGGGCATCAGCAGAATCACCTCGGAAAAGTAGAAAGAAATACGTCCTGTGAACGAGTGAAACATGGCAAGCATGCCACAGTTCAATTATCTCTTTTTGGAGTCTCTTGAACTCTGAAGGCCAACTTGTAAGACCTTTGACTTCATCTTCTATTGGATCCAAGCCGACATCTTTGACGGTCTTCAATGGTGGTTTATCTGCTTCTTCATCAGTTTCCTTAACCTGTAGCACAGAAACATAGAAATTCACACTTCCAAAATGAATCAAGTTCTAACCACAAGAATATAAATCCATAAAATGCTGCATGTCCTTGGGTAATTTGACAAAAGTAATATCGCTTCCAGTTTATCTCTTATACATCATGAACTTGCAGATATTTTGGCTAAACTAAAATGATGAAACAGGTTAAGACTAATTAAGCAACATAGGAAATGCAATCTCGTATTTACAACACAAATTTTACTGAAAAATTATGACCACAACTGATATAAGATTAATTTTTTTCAACCATGGAAAATCATGGTTGTTGTTGGTGCATGGAAAATCATACTCCCTTTGTTCACATTTAATTGCTCACATAGACTTTTCATGGAATCTATGAGTAAAATTTTAGGAGTTGTGTTTAGTGTAGAAAAAATGAAAAAAGTATGAGAAGATGAAAATTTAGGGAAAAACTGATTTAAGGAAAGGTCATTTAGTCTTCTAATGTGATAGTAGTTGCGAAAAATAGAAAATGGAACAACGATTACCCCCCCCCCCCCCCCCCCCCGCACCCCATTTTATGCTTCATAATACATATTTCAGATTACGAGTTTTAACACATATAAATTATCTTGTCTTTCCTTTTAAAAAATAAATATGTGTTGATACTGCTTCTCTCTTCTTTAAACAAATTCAACCACACCGTTTCCGCTGGATCACTTTACTACAAAATGTCTGCTGTCAAGGCAGCTATATGTGTACAAATAAAAGTCCTATGGTAGTTATCTTGTATAATTATCTTGTCTTTGTCCTTTCACTTCTAGACACAATTTGTAGATGAGCGTATTTTAGGGTTTAAGGGTGGTACTTACTGCCACAGTTGAATGAGAGACTACTTCATCATGAGGGACAACGGCCATTTCCTTAGTCTCTTCATCACATGTATCACCACTATTGTCATTGGAAGAGTTCTCTTTCTGTGATGGTTCAAGCTGAATACCATCATCACTATCCGCAGATGGAACATAATGCTCTTCTTTAGAAACTTCTACATTAGCTCCAAAGTCGAACGAAGAAACTTCCATTTCAATAGCCAGAGGTTCTACATTCAGATTCCTCTCCAGACAACAAGGTGTTGTACTTTGAGGGTGTTCTACTTCTTCATTCCTTGGAGAGGATGGGTCATTAACTAGACTTTCTTCACAGCTTCTACTTATAGTTAATCTCAAGTCAGGTGAATCTGTTGCCATCTCCTGTGGTGACAATTCTTTGACTGGATAACTTTCTCTCTCGCCAACTGATGATGGAAGCACTTGTTTTTCTTCATCCTGAAAGAGTAATACCAATCCTAATCCACACTCTACTTTCAAGGGAACTTTTGGCAATACATTATCTTCCTCAAGTGGAGAAGATATAGTTCCCCTATCTGTTCCCCCTATATCTCCAACACAAATTCTTGCTATGGTTTTTTCTTCAAGTATTTCACCAATATCTTCTTCCGCTTCCTCTTTTTCTTCTTCTGCTTCTTCTTCTTCGTCTTCTTTTTCTTCGTCTTCTTCTTCTTCTTCTTCCGTATCAATACATTGAACTTCCTTGCATAGGTCCACTGAAACCCTATCACTTTGTTTCTCCACATCATCCCATCCTCGAAAAGAATCACTCTCGGTGAAGGATGAGGGGCTACTAACCACTACGGGCCGAGAAGAGTTACTACTGCGAAGATAGTTCTGTTCAAAGCCTGGGACATGTATGAATTGATCTTCAGAACTACTCCGGCTGTGACCATCAGAGCATGTTCTGACATCCGCATCAGGGGAGACAGGAACTCTTACAATGGGCATTGGCCTCTGATCATCATCTGATCTCCGCACTCGCAAATTTGGGTAGTGCCCATAACCAACCTGAACGACAACTGAACTTTAGACAGAAGAATGGATATGTGGATAATATTTATAGGTTATGAAGTTATGATGAGTATGTTTTACCCGTATAACAGAACTTTCATCATCCCGAACCTGGAGAGTATAAAAACAGAACTGTTAGCATGAATAAGTGGAAATCAGGGTTAGTGAACAATAGTTTTGATTAGTATTATTAATTAATATTTGGGGTTCCATCATAAAAGATAAACGGAATAGTATAAAATCTTTTATGTTAGTTGAGTACTTTAAATTTAGCTGATGTGCAAAATTCGTCACAGGCGGACTACTCATTGCAAGGAAGCCCACATCATGACTCAATCTGCCCTAATAATATCATAAGACCTCTCCATCCAAAGAGTTCAACATGATCGGAGGATAAGTCTCAAATTTTATATTAATTACAAGTTGCTAGTTTATTATTGTATATCTAACCGGCGTGGGAGAACTCTTCAACAAAATGTACCTGTAACATTGACTTCCTATCATCCTCAAGCAGCTGCAGCAGATCTCTTATTTGAGTTTGAGCTATGTCACGATCCAATTTTAAATCTTTTATTTCCTTCTCCAGCTAGAAATAAAAAAGACAGGAGCAGGAATTAGTATATATCACTGTCAATCTATCTATGTGAAGCTCATGAAATTTATTTTTCGTTTTAATCAGTGATACAAAACCTGTTATTGAGAGAAGCAAATCGTTCCATTTCATTTTGCAAAGTGTCGGTGTGTCAATTTTAGTATACATCAAATCAATCAAAATGAGGATGTTCATGGGCTAAATTATAGGTGGTGATTGAATTTACCTTTTCAATTTGAATATCCTTCTCTTGCACTGCACCATTATCTGCTAACATGTGAAAAGAAGATCTTGGACTCCTCAACTCACTCTCAAGCCTTGCTAGCTCCCTCTGCAAATGCTTTACTAAAACTTTGTCGGACATAACTACATTAACTTGAGCATTGGTAGACACTTCCTTGGCACAACTAGCAAAAAGAAGTGAGTTTCTGGATTGCTCAACATGAGACCGGGCTGGGCTAAGTGTGCAGATGATGGCTGTCTTAGCATTCCCTCCTAAGGATGATTGTAGTATCCGAGTTAGCTTAGAATCTCTGTAAGGAATGTGCCCATTTCTCCCCTTGCTGTTTCCAGTCACACATTCCCATCATAAATAAGTCAGCAGAAGAAAAAGAAGAAGAAATATAGACATTTTGGTCAAAGCATCTTGCATAGAAAATAAACCTTTTATTGTGGATGGTGCCCTTTACATGTTAATTAAATACATGAATGGCCATCTTTTGGATGGTTTGTTGGTTCACTGAATGAAAATATGACAAGGACCACACAAGGAATAGAATAAAGATAGTGTATAATAAGAATATATTCTATTGCTTGCTTTGTAAAGGAACCTAGACAAGATTATATAAGAATATGTATTCAAGTATTTGTTTATTTAATGTATTTATATTGTTAAAAGTATAGAAAAAGTAACATGGCTGTCATAGTTTAGTAGTATTGCAGTTTCATATTCCTATTAGGTTTAAAAGTTGACCTACAACTAAGAACCCAAAGTAAGAATGATACGTAGTACATTTGAAGCATAGAAAACATCTTATTTCACAAAACAACAATAAAATATACGTAGTAAAACAGTATAGTCCTTTTTTAAGGCATGCCCTTCGAGACAAAAGATCTCTTCTTTGTTATGAAGCAGCAGTCGTTTCTTGCAATTTTGGACGCGATTTTCACTATGGGTCATCCGGAAACAGTCTTTTTGTGCTATAGTGCAGGGGTAAGACTGCGTACATCCGACCCCCCCTTACCCCACCATAGGTGGGAGCCTTTTGCGGCACTGAGGTAAATGAAAAAGAAAAGAAAAAAAAGAGTTTTTGGAGGGAAAAGGGAGTTTTTTTTTCACTTTTAGTCCTCCGACTATTATGTCATTGACACTTTTGATAATCAACTTTGATTTTTTCCATATTTAGTCCTTCAACTTTCATAAAAGTGACACTTTTGGTCCTTTAACTATTATAATAGTGACATTTTTAGTCCTCCATTTATTGTGTCAAAATCATAATGGGAGGACTAAAAGTTTCAATTTGACAATACTTAGGGACTAAATGTGGGAAATCTTGAAGTCGGGGACTAAAAGTGTCTCTACCACAATAGTCGAGGACTAAAAATGGAAAAATTAGAAATTGAGTATAAAAAATCTCATTGACATAATAGTTGGGGGACCAAAAATGGCAAAAACTCGGGAAAAGGGGATGAAAGTTGTAGCTATCTAACTAACTGTAAGCACCTCCTTCAAGTTGTGAATAGGGAGTAAAAGAGAAAGGTGATGACCTTAGTTTGCGAATGACAGTGCCCAGGGTCAGTAAACTGCGATTTATATGACAGCCTTCTTTCAGTCTGGTGCCAGCTGATAAAGATTGAGATGCACGCTCACTTCCAGCCAAATCAACAAAGTTCTGTATTAGATTACAATGGGAGGGAAACCCAACTCAGATGATTAATTAATCCTGAAAACACCACTATTTATTCCACTCGTGGAGAAGGAGGGGAGGGAATAGTCAAGTACATGAGATTATTAATATGTAGTATTAGAAAATTAGGAGCACTAGGTATAATGTATGCTAGCATTTGAATCCAGTTTGGGCCAAATAGCAAATTACACATTACAATTTTAAAATAGAAAAGTAAAAAAGTGAATCACAAAGTACAATTGCTCTATTCGAGTTTTTATATAAAAAAAACAAACAGAAAAAACAGGCATTGCAATTGCTTTTTTGAACTTTCATGGACTAATATTTCTCCCTTTATACATTGACAAGAAGCACAATATTCAAACACGTATGGACATAGTTAAGGAATAGTTTAGGGAATGATATTATTATTTCCTAAGTGAGTACATGAAGTGGAATGACTTAGTGGGTGGGGACAGAGAAAAAATGTACGATTCCATTAACACTTCCTTGACCTTTCAAACAATCATAACCATCAAAAACTTTATATACGAAAATTATATTTTAGAGAACCAATACCAATTGGCCATAGGCCCATAACCATATAAATATTTGAATGGAAAAGAATATAATTCAGAAAAAGCATATCATTTGAAGAAAAAAGAACACACTATTTTTGACTTTAATGATTTCAAGAAGCTTTG
The DNA here is from genome assembly GCA_945859915.1 of Cuscuta epithymum. Lineage (NCBI taxonomy): Eukaryota > Viridiplantae > Streptophyta > Magnoliopsida > Solanales > Convolvulaceae > Cuscuta > Cuscuta epithymum. The sequence goes on from CAMAPF010000059.1 coordinate 5,160,782, forward strand.
AAGTATTCAACTGATTTGAATTTTGATGCTTCCGTGTTGGAAACGTATAGACGCACTTTTCTTCTATTGTAACAACCCATTTTTATCTTTCCCTCATGGGCTCATTTCAAGTGCTATTAAACTAGGAAAGTAGAAACAAATTAAAATGTAAGAAAATTTATTAAAAACTGAAATAAAAAATTACAATGAAAAAAAGGTTTTAAAGTACAGTGTACAATTTATAAACTTAAATAATATAATAAACAAGCAAAACGATTCATACAGATTTAAAAGTTACTATAAGTATGTGTGTATATATATGTGTGTGTGTATTTATATATATAAAAACAATTAAAAAAATTTAAAAAATAATGCTGTAGGATTTTTTACAATACAATTAAAGACAATAGATGAACATTAACTTTGGAAAAGTAAAATATACAAAATAAAACAAATAAAATATAATTAATATTATAAAATTTAAATAGCTTTAAATTTAAATGTTATACAAATTTAAATAAATCTATACAACTAAATTTCAAAAAAATCAAAGTGTTATAAAATACTCCGTATTACATTAAAAACAAAAAAAAAATCTGAAAAGAAAAAAAGTAAAAGAAAAAAAACAAATATAACTAGAATAACAAATTACTCCCTCCGTCCCACAAAATTCTTCCCAGTTTGACTTGCATCGGAGTTTAAGAAAAAAGGAATAAAGCGGAAATGTATGGTTGTGGTTGAGTAACAAAAGGTAAATGAATGATAGTCACACAAATATTTTGAGACGTCCTAAAAAGGAAAGTGGGAAGAATTTTAAGAAATGGAGGGAGTAATAATTTATAAAATAAGTAAAATTAATTTTAAGAAATAGATTGAAAATAAATAAGTCGACAACGGTGGTAATTCTATTACATTACATTATCGATTCCATTACGCACTCCATTTTATTTCATTGCATTGAGTTACTAAACATAGTCTTAGGATACGTTTACTTCACGGGTTACTAAGCGGTGCTTATTAAGACTTGCGTTAATAAGTGGCACGTAAAATAAGCAGTGCTATAAGCTCATGTTTACTTCACATGATTTAAGGTAGGGTAGGGGCGGGTGAAGTAGGGTTAGGGTAGGGGTTGGTAGGAGTAACAGTAAGGGGTAATGGCAAGGGTAAATTCAGAAACTTAAAAAGTTTAAAGTGCCGCGTAATTAATAATGGGGGGTGAGATGCTTAGTAAGCGGCACTTTAAGCACCTGTTTCGATTAGTAGATAGCTTTTAAGCAGCCTGTGTGTTTACTTCACTTGTCTTACTAACCTAATTGTGACTTTAGCAACAAAGTAAACACGTCCTTAGTGTTTTTATAATTTTATATTTAGACAGTGTGGGATGACCAGACTGTATTGAAAAACATACAACAGTACATATTGACACATGAGTGTAGACATGAGAGGATTGTCAGGATTCATTTATGAGTGTAGATGCTATGCTACCTGAGGTCTAATTGACACATCTTCCAGGATAGTTACATACATTAAGCAAGTCCATATCTTAAAAGAGATGCAAACATACCACAGTTGCTACAAGAGAGTTAGAGCCTTCCCTCCCTAAGAACTCTCTAGCAGAACTTTCAACAGTCTGCAACAAAGCACAAGCTCAAGAATGAAAACTACAATGACTTCATGTGAATGGAACTTTAATTTGTCCAAAATGCGTACCAATCTGATTATTTGGTGAGATCGGGAACTTGTTTCATTTAGGTTGGTTTCCCCAATCTGTCTTTGAGCTGAAAAGTCCACAGGTTCAAAATACATTGCAACCATGAAGAATGAAAATCATCACTAGATTGAAGCTTTTCCTTCGTATTACCTTCACATATGGAAAGAAGATTCATGACATGTTCCCAGTCTCTCACAGTTTCTTCTATAAGTTTCCCGACAACGGTCCCTCTCTGGTAAGATAGCCGGCCTATATGTCATCATCATGCAAATATATTTCTGTGTACCGCCTTTGGGAAAGATAACTCACCTCTGGATCATCCAGAAGTCTAAGTGGAGTATTATCTGAACACAGAAGGTCCCTCACTGACTCATTGTATATCTCCATTGCAGAGAACTTCAAAACATATTCTCTCTCAGCTTGCTGCCAAAACAAAAACAAAATAGTGCACCATATTATATCTGATATTATTCAAATTTGGATTGGGGTCGCTCAACTACGCAATGAGGCACTTGGTTCAAACAATTCTAAGAGATTGAATCAAATCTATTAGCTAGTTCAACTCAAGGTCTTATTGATATATCCTTTCATTTTTTAATGTCCAATGTAGGACTCTAACATTTGCTGCTAGTAACACTAAAATAAAATCAAAACAAGCAAACAATGAAGTGAAACTACAGAAAAAACCATAACTAGCCCAATATTTGACTTACTTCTTGTATATGTTGATATATATCTGCAATGGCATACTCAGTAATTCCAGACATGGTATACGTCTTTCCACTGCTTGTCTGTCCGTATGCAAAAACACTTGCTACCAAGTACATTCAACATTAACCAATAATAAAAGAGTAGATTAGTGCAAATTTGTTTTCCAAGACCAAGTCTTTTTTAACTCACAATTAAATCCGTCGAGAACCGATAGAGCCACTTCCTTCGCTGCGTCCTCGTACACCTTTCTTGTGGAGCAACCATGGTTAAATACACTGTCTAGAAGCCACACCCCACCCAAAAAAAAGAAGAAAGCTAAGAATGAGTACATAGAAGAAAACGTATATTGGCTTTATCACAGTACATTTAGAACGAAACACCATAAATCAAACTAAAATGATTCAAGAAATCTTGTGAAGAGTCCCACATCTTATAAGTGAAGAGAAAATGATGGATTGAAAAGATCCTGAATTGAACAATGAGTATATTAGATTCAAATTTTTAGTGTACTTTAACCCAAGTGTCTAACACTTACGCAATTCTGAATTCTAGTCTGTCAGTATTATGCTTATAATCTCCTGAATAGACAAAAGGGTACTTTAACCCAAGAACGAAAATGAACAATCCAAAAGGCTTGATGGCCAAATAGAATAGAAACATGGGGGGATTTGAAGATTTGCTTACCAAATACATAGGCTGCGGGATACATAGACCTCTCAGAGGCTGAGAGATGAGCATTCTTGTAGACAATGGTGGTGCCATTCACACACTCCCAATCGGAAACATCGTTCCTTAAGATCTCCTTTTCATTCAAAGGACGGAGGCGCACCGACACCAAAATCCTCTCCTGGCGTCCCCCCTCCATCGCGCCACAATCTCCCGGAGCATCAAAAGTAGCTTTTCATCCTTATTGAGGAAATGGGCCTCCACGATTTTGACAATATAATCACTGTCAATAAACAAGTTGCCAAAATTATGTGCCAAGAATGAAGCTTTTCTCCTCGTTGTTTAGGTAATAATAATATAATATACATATAATGCCCTCCTTGTCGTATGCATTTAAATTTAAGGTTGTTTTCCTTTCACTTCCAATATATGCAATGTTTTGTATATTCGATTTGATTTTCTGTATTTGTTTATGATGATGGAAATCGCTGGTCCCCAAATACAGACTGTCACAAGTGTCTTGATTCTTAATGAACGTTCCATGGCACACAAGAAATTTGGCAGATTAGATTGACAATTTTGAGTCTGCATTCAATTTTTCTTTCTTTTTTTATGTGCAATCAAACCCTGTATTCACCTGCGTATATGTATGTATATGGGGAAAATTCTTCCCTTGGGTCGTTGATGTGACTCGTCGATTGAAAGTTATAAGCAATTGTATGTATTGGTCAAAAGGTTGACGAACTCTCTGCCACTTTCTTTGAAGATCAGAGTTGAGAGAAACAGAGAGTCGACAATGGCAGTTGAATTCGTGGTCGTTTTCACCGTTTTGTTCCGCGGCCTTGGGTCCTCCAATTACGCACCTGTAAAGCCCGTTTACTCACTACGGAGTACAATATACCGCCCTTTGCTAACACTAAAAATGGACTGAATTGAACATATCTTTACTCACTAAATCAATGATTTATATTTAAACTTAATCCGTCCCAAACGGATTTACTATTCCCTCACCGTGTTGCACTACTGCATGCTTCCGATGCACTTTTTTGCGGTGACAAAAAACTTCAGATTATTTTGATCAAATGTAGTGCATTTTTAGCTCATTTTGAACAATTAGATGTAGAAATGAATGCACAAGATTCATTCTCAATAATTTACATGTTTATGGTACTAAGGAACAATTTATATTGCAATGTTTGTTGATCATATAAACCTCAAGATGTTATTCAACGTAAGTGATGGAGTATATAGACTCTGACCCCCCGGGTCTGCCGACTATTGGGCCTGGACAGCGGTTCACAACACTAGCAGACAACATTTGTATTGTTGTATAGTTTACATGTTCATTGTATGTACTAGATTGGCTTTTTATACTATCAGTCCATATATGTAACTGGGTCTGTCAGGCCCATATTAGACGCCCAGACCCGGATTTCCCTATATATACTCCTGATAGGAGGCATGTAAACATAACTCACAATTCATTCAACATTATACACATTCTTCTTCTCCGTTACTCTTCTTGATTCTTGTTCAAACTCTCCTTATTATACAGTATGAGTATCGATTATCCAACAAATGGTGCTCTCGTTGAGAGGTTTGAACACAATCAAGTAAGAAACCCTCCCCAATTACCCAAAAATTCACCCGAATCATAAAGAATCAACAAAAAGGTGCTCTCGAAAATTCAAAAAAGGAAGAAATCTAGATTTTTCCAGATCTGAGGTTTTCCGGCCAGATGTGAACTGACCGGTCGCCCGGAGCAGCTCACAGTCAGGGAAGGGACCAGATCCGACCCATTTCGGTGACCAGCAGCTCGTTCCTCATCCTCCGGCGTGGCACCGCCTCCTGCCGCCCTTACTCTTTCACCTACCTTCATCACAGCACCCTCACTTGCCACATGTCTCTCCAGCTTCATGCATCTCTAGCTTCATGAACAGTGTCCGCCATTAATGACCGCTGGGAAGCTCTGTCCTCGAGCCAAAGCCAACCTCAAAATCGCATGGGCCATTCACGACTGGGAAGATCTGAGCCGCTGATCTGGAATATCACCGTTCGTGGATGCCATGAGCTAGGGTCCGCCGCCTCTGTGTCAGCGCCTTCCGCCACACTCCACCTCTTTATTTCCGACAATTGTTGGAGCTCAACTTCGAATGACCTCCATTAATGGCTGTCAGGAGCTCCAGAAGTAACAAATGGGAGCCCCCCACCGGAGAAAGCCACGAACAAGCATGAATCGTTCACCCACTCTAAGGGCAGAGAGACGACGAACTACGGTGAGACCCTTGTCGACACAGCCCAGATCCAAACTCCCCCTCTCAGGCGGCGGTTTCCGGTGAGTTTTCCCTTGTCCGGCAGATCTCTCCGAGGGCCATCTCTGTCCACGACACGCAGGTGAAAGGGTTCTCCTGTGAAGAAAAGGCAGATGTTGACTCGGTCAAACATTTGTTCCCCTGGCTCCAGCCTCATGTCTAGCGAGGAAGAGAAAGCAGAAACTCATGGTTGTCAAGCATTGGTAGTCTTCCGATTCCTTATTAGACAATTGGCCCCAAAGCTATTCAGCATGATGCGCTACACCAACGCCAGTTTATTAGTTGGGCCAGAATCTTTCTCAGCAACATATTTCATCCCAAGCAGTCTAATTTTCAGCCCACTTCAAAAAGATAAGCACTCTTTAATTTTCATATTATTTATATTTATTTAAATCATTTTTTGTCGGGTGAATGTCACACTATCACGCACTTATGATCAAATGCCTAGTCGAGTGTGGTTTGAGACCCATCACTAGGATTTAAAGCCCTGACCCAGATTAGGCACAAAGTCCTGACCAAGATCAGGCACAAAGCCTCGACCAAGTCGGGCACGAAGACAAAGCCCTGACTAAGTCGGGCACGAAGACCGGTCTTAGTCATTCCTCGAGTGGCGACCATTGCTTACGAATGGCTCACACATCCATTCTACTAAGTACTTTATCATTACATTAACAATTCACATCTCCACTTGTTTCAAGTGACGAACTCCTGATCGGAAACATAAATCCCAAGAAAAAAATTTATATGTATGTTAAATGTGTAGGTACGAATATGACTTTACTCATTTTCACCTCGTCTCCACTCGCCTCAAGGAGTGAGGGACTGGGGGACTGAGGGGTCAGAGTTTCTAGATGAGCAGAAAATATCACGCATAAGCAGGAATGAGAGCTGAGGTTGATACAAAAAGGGGCTTTGCCTAAAATATTACTAAAAATGGACCGTTAACAAAAAAAATGACCTTTTTTTCAAAATTTCCAGAAATGTGACCAAAGAGTTTTACACTTACTGAATTGTCCCTAATTTCCAGTTACTTACTTATAGTTACATGACCCGACACAGTGACATCCACCGCAGGGACACCCGTCACAGTGTCGCCGCCGCTGCCATCCGGGGACCGCCGCCGCCAGCCGGGGACTGCCGCCGGCTGATGACCATCACCGGCCATAGTGACACCTCCGCACAGTGACATTTCCCAGTGACACCACCACAATTACTCCGTCCATAGTTACTCCGCCCAGTAACCAACATTGTCCGGCTAGTAACCACTACCGTATCAAACCGGCGCTGCCGCCTACGTACCGCCACCGCCGAATTGACTCTCCAGCCACCTGGCCCACCTCCTTAACCCTTACCAGCCTCCAGCCACCTCCCCGGCCCCTCCTAACCCCCAACCACCTCCCAAACGGCCAACTTCCAGCCCACCGCCAACGCCGTAATCCTGGCCGCAGCCTCGAACTTCCCTCCACGCAACTTAGCCGCCGAATAACCTCTCCATCGAAGAAGATAAGGGATTTCAGCGAGATGCTTCAAATCTGGATCTTCGCCATTCCTGGATACAAGGAGAAGAGCAGCGATTGCATATGCTTGGTGGCAGCGTTAGTAATGATCGCGGCAGCGATAGCAGAAGTTCGGCGGCGGCATTTGTACCTTCCACCAGCGTCGGCTTGCCATCGCCGTCTATCACGTAACCGCCTCTGCTAGCCACCGCCACGGTCGTTCGCCCTCTCCAACTCAAATCGAACAGTATCGCTATTCAATTAAGGAGAAGAAAAAAGGATTATTAGAATATGGGGTTTTAAGTTGGCGGCAGTGAGATTCAGTTGGGCGCTTGATATGGGAGGGGGAAGGAAGAAGGTCGCTGGGGGAGAAAGGCGGGGAGAGGTCTAGGAAGATGCACCGGATCCAGCCTGTAATGCAAGGACAATATGGGCTTTTCATTTAAAGTTGATCAGTTTTTTGTCCGTATTGATCCCCGGTCATATTCTTGTCAAATTAGAACTCATTAGTATTATTTTTGTCATTCTTCCATACAAAAAAGTGAAGTGTCTTGATAAAGTGTTTTTTGCATCCTAGCTTGTCTCCACAATCAAGCGATTAAATCCAGATTATATATGTTGAGGTTTGTTCCTTCAACCCTTGGACCCAACACGTAAGCCCAAAGATTTCGAGTGGAGTGAATGTATGAATATCTAGCCCAACAACTATCAGATGGATCAGGAAACAAAGGAAATAGCAGGCAATGTAAATAGGTATTATTAACTTCGTAATAACTCCCCTAAGTACAATCTACTTGCTAAAAAGGGCACGTCGGCCGTTCGTCTTACAAGGCAGTAGAAATGCTGCGAGTAAGAATACAATAGCTAGATGCTAAGAATAGAAAGTTGCCAACCCTTTTCAATGAAATAAATGCTACTATTTATACCCGCCAATGGGCAGTTAGTCCTGATGATGTGGAGGATTGTTAGTGGCTGTGGTCCAACCACCAAATCTCCAGCATTAAATGCGCTTCCCGCCAGAATCTGGGTTCCCCGCCTAATTCCTGACCACGATCGTCTGGTAGAACCGGGGGCCGTTCGTCTGCGGCCCTTTGTAGGATGTAACAATCTTCTGGGCCTGGGCCATCTACGGAGATGGGCCTCGGCTGACGACGTTCGTCATGGATGTGCTAACCGACCCTCGGCCGGGACCTTGTGCTGTTATCCCGGAGATAGACATTCGTCCTCATCCCTTCAGGCCAGGGCCACCCGTGGGCTGGGCGACGTACGTCGGTTTGGGGGTAATTGGGCCGGACCCCTGCTTGGGGCCATTTACCCAACACAAGTCCCCCACTTCTGATGTTCCAAGCGTGCGTGGGACATAAGGAAGTATGCTGTGCCTCCTGGAGGATGCCCGTCTTCCGTACTTGCCCACGGGGAAATGGACGTACCTGATCGAAGGGCACCCCGAGTTGGGCGACCGCGGGTGAATCGAGGTGGCGGCTGGCGGCGAAACGGTGCGACTCCCGATGGGAAGTTATCATTACGCGTATCGCTTCCCCAGGTTGGATTCCCGCCAGGGTACGCTCCTCGCCACGTGTCGCTTCTTCATTCGTCCCCCCGGGGGTGCCTCCACTATAAATACCAGAAATCCCCTGATGTCTAGGGTTTCCGATTTCTGGCTTTTGCTTTCGAGTTCTCCTGCCGCTCTTCGGGTTTTTCATCACAGCTTCCCAAGTCCATCTTCAAGTTTTTTAAGGTAATTATTCCTCTTTATCCTCGCCCTTTCTTTTAGTGATGACTTCGATGGAGATCTCTTCAAGTTCGAGTTCTGGTTCTTCGGGCTCCGGCTCTGATTCTTCCTCCAATTCTGGCTCCCGTTCCTCCGGAAAAACCAGCATTTCCGGCAACCCATGTTCGGCGTCCACCGTAGGGACTATCCACGCCGACAGTGAGCAAGGCGCCGACATTTCCGAAGGTGCCATTGAGGCAGTGCCTCTGAATGAACGTGCGGCCGGGTATGATTCCGCGGATGAGGCTCAATCTGGCTCTGATCTGGAGGTGCACGATTTGGGTATCCCCATGGACGTGCAGAGGCACATCTGCAAGATTAAGAGTGTTTTAGAGCACAGGCAATCCCTCCCTAGCGTCGCCATGAACAAGATTGCTTCCTTCTTCCCCCATCCGTTCGTCTTTAGCCATAGCGGGGCTGAACATGCCATGCGGCGACGGCCGGGGATGATCATCCTGCATGTGGACTCCGTAGAGGCCGGTCTGCGGTTTCCCCTCCACCCTTTTTACGTGGAGTTCTTCAACTGCTACCAGGCGGTCCCGGCGCAGTTCATGCCCAACTCTTATAGGTTTATCTCCGCATTCCTCGTGCGCTGCTCGTCCGCGGAAGCCGATATATCCCTGGATCTGTTTCACTACTTTTACCGGGTCACCCCGCAGAATTCCGACGGTTATCTGAGTGTGGCCGCTCGTCCGAAGAGGAAGCTGTTCGAACACTATCCTTCCTCCATCCATGATTGGAAAAATAGGCTCTTCTTCCTTAGATATGATGGTCCTCCCCTCCCAATCCGCTGGAACGGTTACCCCCCGAAGATTGAGTCGCCGGTGCTGACGGACGAGCTGGAGGCGGAAGTGAACAAAGTCCTGGAAGGCGGCATTCGCCCCATAGGAGAATATCTGACCCCCGAGGCACTCTCTGAAGCAGGCATAGGTACCGCCCGTGTTTCTGGATTCCTTCCCCCCTTGGACGCTCGTCTCGGGGCACGGGCGGTCCTGTCCTCTGAGGTGGGTGTTCCTCCCTATCCCTGTTCGTCTTTTCACATTCTTGTATTTCTCTCTTGCAGGTCTTCCTCTTACCGCCGACCAAATGGACAACGCCGAGTGCCTGAGGAACAGGAAAGCGAAGATGGCTGCGGCCAGAGCGGCCAGAGAGGCCGCCGCCCATGGTGCCGGATCATCGGCCTCTGACGCCGCCCGTCGGACTGCAGATGGTGAGCAGCATCTGATTGCCACCCTTCTGAATGAGGGGGCCATACCCCATCATGCTGAATCTGCTCTCCCCCCGCCGGTCGTCACAACGAAGGTGGTTCCCAAGAAGGTGGGCGAGAGGGCCCCAGAGAAGAAGCCGAAGAGGGGGCGAGACTGCTCTTCCTCCGGCCCCGTTGTTGAAGATGCCAACGGTCTCTCCCTGAGCCGGCCGGCGGAGGAGCTTTGGAGGGAGCTTGGGGCCAAGGCCGGCCTCGAACTGGCCCCCCCGGTCGTCTTCTGAAGCGACCAGCGCCGCCCTGGCAGCGGCCATCCAGGTATTGTCGCGATTCGACTCATCTTGTCTCCCTGACGCCCGTCGTTTCGTCATTTAACTTCTGTTCATCCCAATTCTTACAGTCAGGGCTGTTGGTGCTGCAAGCCGAGGCTGCCAGGGAGGCCGCCCTGCAGGAGGCAAGGAGCAAGGCTGATGCCGCCATATTGAAGGCTCGGGAGGTCGCCCGTCGGGCTGAAGAAGAGGCTGCCTCAGCCAGGGAGGAGCTTCGGTCCCTTCGGGCTGAAACTGGCGCCCAACTGGCCTGTCTGGAGAAGGCCGGCTTCAAGCTTATGCCGGTGCTTCCGGTCCCCAAAGGTGCTACCCCGGAATGGTGCGTCGATACCGCCGGCTACCGGAATACTGGCGAGTTTATGGACTCGGCCAAAGATTTCTGCGCTGGGGCCTTTGGAGACGTGTTCTCTCATGCCCTGGAGAAGGTCCCGGCGAAGGATCGTCTGAAATACGGCGTGCGGCTAATGGGAAGCTCCCCCTTATCGCGCCAATTCCTTTATGATTCTGCCGATAGCGCCTTCGCCGGTGGCTATAACGAAGGGGTCAAAGCCATTCTCCCCATCTTTGAGAAACTTCTGGGCCCTGACGTCAACCCGGCCGACCATACGGAAGAGGACCTGCTGATCGAAGCCTTGGGGAAAATAAAGCGGGATAGGCGCCGAGCGGCGGCCATAGCCATGGGGGATATCCCGGAACCCCCAACCCCTGAGCCCGAGCCTCAGGTGGAAGAGCACACTCATGCCGGGAGCCGGCCATCGTCCCCCCACATGTGCTGATTTATATTTTAGTCTAGCCTTCCTTCCGACTGTAGCGTGTAGACTTGTACTTTCCAGCCGATAGTGCTGAAGAATAAAAATCCATGTTTTGCCAAAGTTCGTCTTTATGCCGTGTTGCTGTATTCGTATCTTATTCTTTCAACGTACTCCCGCCGTACGTAGCCAGCTAACGCGTAGCGTACTCGTAGTTTTGCCGCCGGGCGTAGTCATCTCCTGGCTTAGACGCCGTTGCCTAGCCAGGCCTCACGTACCTTGGGCACTCGGCCCCTTCGGCCGTACGCTTTCGAGCTAACCCTGCCCTCGCCACCTTAGATAGCCGATTCACAAGACTAACAAGGGGTCGCTATTCGTGCGAGTTGCCTTGATGGACGGCGGCACTGTGTCCGACGATGTTCGTCTGGTGTTGCCCTCCCAGCTTGTGGGGATCCCGGGTTCTATGATCGACGTTCGTCGTTAGACCCGAATTCTGAGTTCCGTCAGCGGCCCCTTGGCTTCCCCAAAAGCGCGGGGCTCGAGGTGCCTTCCAAAGTTATTGCTATGCCGGTGTTATTTGGACACGTGCCAGCCTGCGGTTGGTGCCAATCTGCGGCATTTCGCTTATAAGTGCCCAAATACCACGAGATCAGTCATCGTCAATTCATTTAGTCCATACGCTGCGGAAATATATTCTCTCTCTAGCAACTTCTACGAGCCGGATTTATCCCCAGTGCCCAAGCAAAAGGTACCGTTCGTTGCCATGTCTTCCGAAAATCGCTTCGACGATGGTTGTTCTTCTGGTGATGACTTGGAATATTATGAGCGGGGAATGCCGCCCTGGCCTCCCCGTTATAGCCTCAGCTTTTAGTACGTTCGGCGTCAAGTTCAACGCCTGACGAATGCTGACAAGCGTCTGATCAGCCAATGGTTCTATCCTCCAAGGACCTACGACGATCGGCGTCTGCGCAACCCCATGCGCCATCTGCCCGGCTATGTGGTGGTCCACTTGGATTCGGTGATAGCCGGGCTGAACTTTCCCTTACATAGCTTCCACTTGGAGCTTTTCAGGGCCCTTGAGATAGTGCCTGCGCAGTTCGTCCCTGCCGCCTATCGGATAATCGCTGGCTTCATCATTAGATGCCACGGCGTCGGTGTGACCCCCACCGTGGACCTGCTGCACCATTTCTTCCGGCTGTCCCCCTTCGGACGCACGGGGTATTTGACCCTGATCGCCCGTCCGTCCATGGTCCTATTCTCGAACAATGCTGGGAATCCGGATGGTTGGGAAGAGCGCTTCTTCCTGGCCAGAGTAGGCTCACCGATGCCATTCCCTGACCGGTGGAATGCTTACCCGGTGAAGACGATCCCGCCGTCCATGACGGACGAGGAGCTCGGATATGCCAAGCGCATAGCCGGACTTGGCATCCAGAACCTCCGGTTGCTGGTGGCCGAGCCTTTTAAAGCTCGGGCTGGGTTAGGTGCGTCCGTTTGTACTTGTATTGTTTTAACCTCTCTCCACTGTTATGGCTCTGAACGTCTTGGTTCCCTTTGTGCAGGAATTTTCCCATCCGCGCCTACCATGAGCCGAGTCCACACTGCTTCGACAGCCGCCGGCCGTGAGCACAAGGGGCATGATAAGCCCGGGAAGCCGCTCGTCCCCAAGGTTGAACCTCGGGTGACCAGGGCACGAGCTGATGATACTTCGGGGGCCGGCGCCTCCAAGAGGTCCCGTGTTGAGGGTACCTCCTCCAAGGCCATTATAGTGGCCGATGATTCTGACGGCGAGCCCGGGAGTCCCCTTAAACGGAAACCCGCTTCTCGGGACAAGTCCCGTCATTCTCCCCCACGGAATTCTGATGTCCGTCGTCTCCGGGATGACGATGCTCAGGTTGCCAAGAATACTGACGACGCTCGTCCTCTTTCGCCCCCAGAAGCCGATGGGTCCTCCTTCGGCTTGATTGAATTCTCCGGGGTTGGTCCCCGCAAGGAGTCAATGATGCTCTTTGGTCAAACGGCGTCCTCTATATGGTGCGGCCTGAATCTCAAGGTCCCGCAGGATTTTGCTGCTCAGGAGGCACCCGAAGATCTTTTGGAGTGTGGTCAGAGCACTCTGGACAAGGCCGGGCTTTACTTCCACAGGGCTCGGATGGCCTTTGAGCATCAGGGCAGGGAGATGGCTAGGGTGCGGGCCGAATGTGACGCCCTTCTGAGGAACGCAAAAGGCAGGGCCGGGACTCTTCAAGAGAAAGCCGATGCCTATGATAAGCTCGTCCAGGAGAATGCCTCTCAGAAGGAGCTCCTCAAGAAGCAGGAGGCCGAGCTTGTGGATCTCCGCAGCCGGATGTGGGCCGTAGAGCAGGCCAAGGTGGAGCTCCGCCGTACGGGCGTGGACAATCATGTCCCTATATACGAGGCCGATGTCGCCAAGATCAAAGAATCTGGATCCATAGCGTTCCAAAAATCCAAGGCTTATACTGGCGCCATTCACACCATGGCCATGAAGTTCCTCCCGAGGCTTGTTGGTGAGTTCTTGGCCACCTGCCCGGATGCTTATCTGGATGGGGTCAAGTTGCTTCAGGCCACCCCCACCGGGCGGCGTTTTCTCGATGACCTCGCCGATGATACCTACCGTAAGGGTATGGTTGGTTTGGTAGCGGAGAACCTTCCGACGTTCGAGCGTCATTTCGGGGCTCCCTTCGACCCGGAGGCGGCTGGTTTTGACGTCCTGATGGCAGATGCCCATGCGGGGGCCCTTGAGCTGCTGAAGGAGCGGGAGGAAGCCGAAGCGAGGGAAAAATCCAAGCAGACTCTTTCCAAAGTTCCAGCCCCGGACGTCAATCGGCAGTGATTCTCCGTTCATTACCTTGTACTTGTACAATTTTTTCCATTATTTGCCTTGTACCTTCGCACATTGTAGTTTTCCGGCCAATAGTGCCGAGGAATAAAAATCATTCTTTGCTCCATGCTCTTCTGGCATTTTTTTTTTTTTTTGGAGTCTTTTAGGCTTTGTTCGTCCTTGGTCCCTGGTCCTACCGGCGTCCCTACTTCGAGGAGACGTTCGGTGTCCGCCGACATCGCAAGGAGGAACAGGTTTATCTACATCGAGATTCCCCCTTTTTTCGTTCGTCCGTGGTCCTTTTAGTCTTACCGGCGTTTCTTGCTTCGAAGAGGACGTTCGGTACCCAAGGAACTCGCAGGGACGAACAGGTTTACCCTCACGGGTTCCCGACTTTGTTATCCCACGTCCATCGATCCATGGTCATTTGTGGGATAAACAGGTTTATCTTGGCAGGCTCCCTTGGTTCGTCTAGCCCCCTCCGCGTCTCTACTAACCTCTACATCGAGAGGCGTTCGCCTTCGGTGGTGGGAGAAGATCTGGCACGCCCGGGCAAGATTCCCTTCCGCATAGGAGCTACTCTCCTCTTCTCCCCATTTTTTTTTTTTTTTTTGAGGGAGGCAATCTATACTCTTCGTTCACCATTGGTCCTTGGTCCTACCGGCGTTCCTACTTCGAGGTGACGTTCGGTATCCGCAGACATCTCAATGGGGAACAGGTTTATCTGCATCGAGATTCCCTGGTGCTTTGTTCGTCCTTGGTCCCTGGTCCTACCGGCGTCCCTACTTCGAGGAGACGTTCGGTGTCCGCCGACATCGCAAGGAGGAACAGGTTTATCTACATCGAGATTCCCTTCTGCTTCGTTCGTCCTTGGTCCTTGGTCCTACCGGCGTCCCTACTTCGAGGAGACGTTCGGTATCCGCAGACATCGCAAGGAGGAACAGGTTTATCTGCATCGAGATTCCCTGGTGCTTCGTTCGTCCTTGGTCCTTGGTCCTACCGGCGTCCCTACTTCGAGGAGACGTTCGGTATCCGCAGACATCGCAAGGAGGAACAGGTTTATCTGCATCGAGATTCCCTTCTTTAACGGTCGTTGGCAAGAACAGAAGTGATGAAACACAGGGGGCCTTATTATTGACGACGTCCGGTCGTTTTACATGGGAGTGGGAATACAACAAGGACAACAGCCTCTAACTATTGATAGAACTTCTTCAGGTGTTCTACGTTCCACATCCCGGCATGGTTCCCCTCCAGGGTATGGAGGAGGAACGTCCCCTGGTTGTATCTTCTGATGACCTGGTAAGGTCCTTCCCAGTTCTTCGTCATTTTGCCACCTTCGAGCGGCTTGCTTTTCTCTCTTTTCCTGAGTACGAGGTCCCCGGCCTCTATTTCGCGGAATTTCACGGCCTTGTTGAAGTATCTCTGGGTGGCCCTGTGATACTCTTCCATGCGACGAGCCGCTAGGTCCCTCCGTTCCTCAATGAAATGGAGCTCCGCTCGTAGGTTGGTCTCGTTGTTCTCCGGCTGGAAGTGCCTGGTGCGATGCGTGGGTACCAACACCTCCGTCGGCACCTTAGCTTGGAATCCATAAGCCAAGGTAAAAGGGGTTTCCCCAGTCGCCGTTCTTGGCGTTGTCCTATACGTCCACAAGACATAATTCAGCTGCTCCGGCCAAGTGGAGGTGTAGTCTTCCAACTTCTTCTTGATCCCATCCATGATGGTCCGGTTCATGTTCTCCACTTGGCCGTTGGCTTGCGGGTAGGCCACTGAGGCCTTAGAGTGCCTGATGCCCCACTTCGCCAAGTATGTCTCAAACCCTCTGCCGACGAACTGCCGGCCGTTGTCGGTGATGATCTGCTCCGGGATCCCGAAGCGGCAAATGATGTTCTGCCAGACGAACTTCTGGCACTGGAATTCAGTGATGGAAGCCAATGGTTCGGCCTCTACCCACTTGGTGAAATAATCAATCGCCACGATGACGAACTTCCTCCCACCAGCAGCCGTGGGCAAAGGGCCCAGCAGATCTACACCCCACCGAGCAAAGGGTAGTGCGATGGTCATCGGGGTGTAGAAACTCGCTGGACGACCCGGGACAGGTGCATACTGTTGGCATACCGCGCACTTCCGAGTGTGGTTGAAGCAATCCTGCTGTATGGTCGGCCAGTAGTAGCCCTGCAGGATGACTTTCCTGGCCAGGGTTCGTGGCCCTTGGTGGCTGGAGCAGATCCCTTCATGTATTTCTTCAATCACCGCTGCTGCTAGGCTCGGCGGGAGGCACCTGAGGTAAGGTCCGCCGAACGTCTTCTTATAAAGTTGCCCATCAATGAGTTCAAAATTAGGGGCACGCCTTTTTATCCATGCCGCTCTTCTTGTGCTGCCATCCTCGTCGGGCTCCGGGAGTGTTCCGTCTCTGAGGTAATCGGCTATCTCCTTCGCCCAGTTGGGTTCGGCGATGGAGATAACCTCCACCTGGATGACGTCCGTCGCCGGTGCTGGAAACACTTCCTGCCTGACGAAACCTCTGACGTGGCGGGGGATGCTTGACGCCGGATCATCGGTTGGGGGGTTGCTCAGTTTTGACAGTATATCCGCCTCTGCATTCTCCACCCGCGATACCTGCTCAAGGATCACCTGTTCAAATTGCGCGGTCTGCTCCTCCGCCAGCTCCTTGTAGACCTTCATTCTCTCTTCCCTGGTTTCTGCAGTGCCGTTCATCTGGGTTACCACCAGCTGGCTGTCCATCCTCACCTTCAGACGAGCTGCTCCGAGGGCTTTTGCGCATTTCAGCCCTGCGATAAGCGCCTCGTACTCAGCCTCGTTGTTGGTGACCTTGAACTCAAATTTCATAGAGTAGTAGGCTTTGAAACCCTCGGGGGAAGTGATCACTGCTCCTCCGCCACAGCCCCGCGCACTCGAGGCCCCATCGGTGTACATCTCCCACCAATTGTCAAAGGCGTCGCTGTCATGGGATTCGCCCTCGGTGCGCGCGGTGCATTCCGCAATGAAGTCCGCCAGTGTCTGTCCTTTGATCGTTGGCCTTGGCTTGAAGTCCACGTCATACTGGCCGATCATCAAGGACCACTTGGTTATCCTTCCGCTTGCCATTGGATTCCTGAGGACTGTGGCGAGGGGCTGTGTCGTGTAGATGGTCACCGGGTGTGCTTGGAAATACGGCGCCAGGCGCTTGATGGATGCAATCAAGGCGAGGATCGTCTTCTCCATCAGTGTGTATCTCGTCTCGGGGCCGTTCAGCGCTTTACTCACGAAGTATATTGGCCGCTGAACGCCTTCAGACTCCTTCAGCAGAACGACACTTATGGCCAGATCGGCCACTGCCAAATACATGTACAATCTCTCCCCCGGATCCGCTTTCGTGAGGACGAGCGGAGAGGAGAGATATGCCTTGAAATCCTCGAAAGCAGCCTGACATTCCGGGGTCCATTCAAAGGGATTGGCCTTTTTCATGATCTGGAAGAAGGGGATCGCCTTATCAGCCAGCTTGGATAAGAATCTGCTCAGGGCCGCCAGACGCCCGGTGAGCCGCTGCACGTCTTTTAGGTTCTTTGGGGCCTCCATGTCTATGATTGCCTTCACCTTCTCCGGGTTAGGCTCGATCCCCCGTTCGCTCATCATGTAGCCGAGGAACTTGCCGCCCCTGACGGCGAAGGCACACTTCTTCGGGTTGAGCCTCATGCTGGCCCTCTCCATGATGCTGAAGACCCTCTCCATGTCCTGGACATGGTCCCCCCTTTTCTTGCTTTTGATCAGGATGTCGTCCACGTAAGCTTCCATTGTCTTCCCAAGTACGTCTTTGAACAACATCCCAATCATCCTCTGAAAGGTAGCCATGGCGTTCCGCAGGCCGAACGGCATGACGATGTAGCAGTACACGCCGTCCGCCGTAACGAACGCCGTTTTTTTCGGCATCATCAGGGTGCATGAACACCTGATGGTAGCCCCTGAATGCGTCCATGAAGCTGAGCAGTTCGCAGCCTGCCGTCTCATCCACCAGCAAGTCGATCCTCGGAACAGGGTAAGGATCCATCGGACAAGCTTTGTTGAGGTCCGAGTAATCGACGCACATCCGCCAAGTGTCGCCCTTTGGGGCTAGTACCACGTTGGCCAACCACTCCACGTGGATGACCGGCCGGATGTGTTTAATGCTGAGGAGAGTTGCTGTCTCCTTCCTGATGAAATCGCGTCGGTCGGCCGCCATGTACCTTTTCTTTTGTTGTACGGGCTTGGCGTCCGACCGCACGGCGAGTCTATGGCATATGAGGTTGGGGTCGATGCCCGGCATGTCCTCCGGCCCTCTGGCGAACAAGATGCTGAACCTTCGGAGGACGGCTATGACCCCTGCTCTGATTTCCGGCTCTAGACCTGCACCGATGGACACCCTCCTGTCCGTCGGGTCGTCGAGCTCGATTTCTTCCAGCAGGGTTGCTGGTTCCAGATGAGCGTCCAAGTCGGCCTGCTTGGCCTTCTCGGAGATGCTGTTGACCCGAGCCTCCCGCTCGTTGAGCTTCTCCATGGCCTTCGTGTAGCAGGCCCTGGCCATATGCGGGTCCGTACGTGCTACCCCCACCCCAGTGTCGGTGGGGAATTTGATGCATGAATGCCGTACGGAGCATATGGCCCCCAAGTCTTCCAGGCCGGGTCGGCCCAAAATGGCGTTGTGGGCGCACTTCAGGCGGACCACGACGAATGTCATCCCGATCCGGGCGGTGTGAGGGCCATCGCCGATCTCTACTGGCAAGTTGATGGTGCCCTCAGCGTCAATGCAATCCCCGGTGAAGCCGGACAGCGGGGTGCGCAGAGGGTGCAGCATGTCCTTCCTGAGCTTCATTCCCTCGAACGCCTCCCAGTAGAGGACGTTCACACTGCTCCCGGTATCCACCAGGACGCGGCGGACGATGGCATCGTTCACGTCCATGCTGATCACCAGCTCGTCTCTGTGCGGCGCTGGTGACATTGGCAGGTCGGCGGGACCGAAGGTGATTGCCTCGATCTTGTTGCGCTTGGTGGGGGGTGCTGATACGGAACCCACATAGAGTGATCTCTCAAATTTTTTCCGCTCGGCGGGTGTATCCCCCGTCTCAGCGCCCCCAAAGATCACCTTGATCTCCAGCTTCTTCTTTTTGCCCTTCGGGCCAAGGGATCCCTCCGGACGTTTATCCGCACTTCGGTAATCCACATCCTGGGGCTCTGCCTCGCGCCGGTCGTCGCGGCGCCATGTTCGGGGCCTTGGGTTCGGCCTTTGCTGGCTGTTTTTGTTCAGCAACTGAGTGAACTCGCCCAAATACCCCTGACGGATCAGCTCGTCGATTGCTTTCTTTAGTTGGCTGCAATTGTCCGTCAGGTGGCCGGTCCTCTGATGGTATTCACAGTAGGCCGATTGGTCAAGCCCCATATGCTTCTTCATATCCTGGGGTTCCGTTAGGAGGCCCTTGTCCTTGATGGCCTCAAAGATTTGGCTCACTGGATAGGCCAATGGGACATAGCGGTCGTCCGGCCGTGCTTGAATATCCCCGGACGGAGCCTTCCAGGGGACCATCGCCCCGTCCGTCCTCTTCTTTTTGTTTGGGGGGGAGGGCCCGGGCCCCGGTCTGGGTCCGAGCCTGTCCGCCATCTTCCGTGGGTGGGCCGCGGGAACTCCGTCCCGCTGCCTGATCTCCTCCTCAATGGAGGCATACTTCTGGGCCCGAGCCAGAACCTCGGTGTAGCTGGTGCCAGGATTCCTCCTTAGGTCCCGATATAGATCCCCTGTGGCCAGCGCACTGGTGAACATGTTGGTAGCCAGACGTTCGTCCAAATCGTCGACCTGCAGGACCTCATCCCTCCACCTTACCAGGAACCTAGCCAGCGGTTCGTCCCGCCCTTGCTTGATGTGGGCGAGAGCCGTGACGTCCTTCCTGGGTGTGGTACTGGCAGCAAACTGCGCCATGAACTGCTGGGAGAGCTGTTCATATGAGTCGATGGTGCCTGGCCTCAACTGGCCGAACCATTCTTGCGCCGGCCCCCTGAGGGTGCTGAAGAACAATCTGCAGATGGCCTCGTCTGATGCTCCCAGCATGGACAGGTTCCCTTGGTAGCTTATCAGATGGGCCTTGGGATCGCCAGCCCCATTATACACCAAGTTACCCGGGGGCCTGCAGTCCCGGGGAATCTCGACGCTCATCACCCGTGGAGTGAAGGGTGATGTGAGAGAGAAAGAGGGTGTGGCCGAGCCGACGTCAGTCCGTCTATTCATCTCGGCTATCTGTCGTTCCATCGTTTCCATCCTTGCCTCCTGTGCGGCCCTTCCGGGGGACACAGGGGGCGCGGCCTCGGGGACGGCGTTCTGCTGAGCGGCCACAGCTTCGTGCGGCCGCCTAAAGATCTGCGCACCTCGCCGTTGGAAACGTCGTCCGACAGTGTTGAACCTTGGGGTTTCGTCTCCCCGCGGGACTTGGCGGGGAATCGATGGCGTGCGAGCTCTGGATGCAGCGATGCTGACCCTGGTCCGCCCTCCCGTTTCACGGGAGCCTGAACCTCCGCCTAGCCGCTCATGGACTGAGGGCCGGTGGTCGCTGGATCCCGTCGTATCATCGTACGACTGCATGCGGCGAATGGGAGAGAGGGGTGTTCGCTGGGTGCTTGCCGAGTACACCTGCTCTCGGGCCTCCCGTTCGTCTGCCAAACGGCGCATGGTGTCAGCGAGTTCCCGCATGAGGCGAGGATCTTGCCTGGCCTCAAGGGGAATGAGGTCAGTGAGGCCCCCGTTTCCCCCGGAGGTCCATATCGTTGCGGACAGTTCCGAGTTCTGGCCGCGATTCCGGCGGCTTGATTCCAGACGCTCGGAGAGATCACGCTGATTGTTGCTTCCTGACATCGTGCTTGCTGTAGGGAGAGTTAGTAGCTGTTTGGGAGAGTTTCTGGAAACTTTTTGTTCAGTTTCCCACAGACGGCGCCAGTGTTGAGGTTTGTTCCTTCAACCCTTGGACCCAACACGTAAGCCCAAAGATTTCGAGTGGAGTGAATGTATGAATATCTAGCCCAACAACTATCAGATGGATCAGGAAACAAAGGAAATAGCAGGCAATGTAAATAGGTATTATTAACTTCGTAATAACTCCCCTAAGTACAATCTACTTGCTAAAAAGGGCACGTCGGCCGTTCGTCTTACAAGGCAGTAGAAATGCTGCGAGTAAGAATACAATAGCTAGATGCTAAGAATAGAAAGTTGCCAACCCTTTTCAATGAAATAAATGCTACTATTTATACCCGCCAATGGGCAGTTAGTCCTGATGATGTGGAGGATTGTTAGTGGCTGTGGTCCAACCACCAAATCTCCAGCATTAAATGCGCTTCCCGCCAGAATCTGGGTTCCCCGCCTAATTCCTGACCACGATCGTCTGGTAGAACCGGGGGCCGTTCGTCTGCGGCCCTTTGTAGGATGTAACAATCTTCTGGGCCTGGGCCATCTACGGAGATGAGCCTCGGCTGACGACGTTCGTCATGGATGTGCTAACCGACCCTCGGCCGGGACCTTGTGCTGTTATCCCGGAGATAGACATTCGTCCTCATCCCTTCAGGCCAGGGCCACCCGTGGGCTGGGCGACGTACGTCGGTTTGGGGGTAATTGGGCCGGACCCCTGCTTGGGGCCATTTACCCAACAATATATAATACTCCTATTAACTCATCATCTTTGATAGGGAATGCTTATTCTCACTTTCCATCTGGAGCAAAATACAACTCTCTCCATAATCAACCGATTAAATCCAGAAAGAGAAATTTGATAAAGTGTGGTGGAACGGAGGAAATGCATGTAACAGAAGTAAATATAAAAAAGTGAAGTGGCTTTGATAAAATGTCTTGTGCATTCTAGCTTGTCTGCATAATCAACCGATTAGATCCAGATTATATATAATACTCCTAGTAAGTCATCATCTTTGATAGGAAATGCTTATTCTCATTTTTCATTTGGGGCAGAATACAATGTAAACATTACTCGTAATCGGGTGCGTATAATTTTACGGTTTCACATATCGTCAATCTCCTACCACCACAACTAGGATTTCTGATGGTGCGAGAGCTGGGGAGGGGGTGCGAGGTTGGTAGGTTGGTGAAGGGTGTTGGAGAGGCAGGGTGGGATGATGCCGGTTTGGGAGATGGGGCGGTGCAGGGTTTGGGGAGCTGGGGTGGGTTGGCGGGGCTGGGAGCTAGAGGCCATGGTGGACTGACGGGCAGATCTAAGGGCTTGGGTGGGCTAGTGGGACTGGTGGTTTGGCTAGGGATGGAGGCTAATGTGGGCAATGGATTTGGCAGAAAGTTAAGGGCAGATGGTAGGGGCGGAGTCTTCAGAGAAGTTGTAGGGTGGGTGGTGGCGGGTTATTGAGCGGTATGTTACTGGGAAAAATACGTCACAATCGACGATGGTCACTCGGACTGCTGTATAACTGTCACTTGGACGTTCATGCAACTGGCACTGACCAACAGTAGTCACTAACGACAGCGGGGGACGAGTCACTGGCGGCGATGCTATTGATAGTTGCAGGTCACTGCAGAACATGTCACTAGGGCTGGTGTAACTGTGATTGAGTGACTGGAGTCACCTGAGACTAGAGTGGGGGCACAAATGTATTATTAGTCACTTTTCCATAAAAAAAAATGAAAATTCTCATATTTTTGTCATGAGTTTCCTTTAGTACTACATTGTTTTTGAAAACACTCCATAAAATTCGAGGTTTTTCGTATAAAATAACTAAAGTAACTCTCTTCGACAATAAGATGCATGCTTTTATAGTCATTAAGATTGTATTATTTGAACTTAATTATAGTCAGTAAAAATGACTAAGTCACACCTTTGTCCACTATGCATATCCTCATAATGCATTGGAATTATTTCATAAAAATTTAGTTGATAAAACTAATGAATTAAAAAATAAAGAGAAAAATATCAAAAAGATATATGCGGTTGGACACGTTTTCATATAGGTGCCTGTGCTTTACTTTTTAACAAAGTAGACTATTTGTTTAAATTTTGTTATCAACGGAGGAGCCTGGCTCCTAACTAGCCATTAAAAATTGTTAGAGGAAGACAATGAACAGTAACCTCGATTCTCAAAAGTGCTCGAAAAATTAGAAGGAAAAAATATTAGGAGGTGCATTTATCAAGACGACCTTCAAACCATCTTTGTTTTTCTTTCCAACCACACTTGTCACCGAAAAAGTGATATTACTAAACATGTTTTTAAAAAATAATTCAAACAGAGCCGAAAAATCAAAAGAGGAAGATGGTTTGGAGGTCTCTTTGACGAGGCACACCTCCCAATATTTTTCTTTCAGTTTTTTCGAACACTTTTGAAAACAGGAGTTATTGATCATCGTCTTCCTCCAATGAAAATGAAATATAAACACATGATACATTTTTCACACTTTTCCCAAAAATAAAACTACCTCAATGTGAAACACTTGCATTCTTGAAAACAATTTAGGTGTAATGGGAATTATTGTGTGGTAATGGACCGTATGGTCTTGTTTTGGGGTTAGCATTTCATTTATGTCTCTTAATATTGTATTTTTCATTTAGAGATATTACTTTTACCTTTTCAATTTTAATTCTTATATTTCAAAAATAACCTCAATCCTAAATCAAACTCCAAAATGAGAGATCGTCTTTTGTGTCCCTTCCTCGCAAATGTCGAACCGAAGCACTGAGATGTGTGCGGTTGTTCCCCTCCCGCCCAGCGCCGACTGCGTCTCCGGCCTCCGGAGCTCAACCCTCTCCCCTCCGCCCTCCTTCTCTGCGGCTCCACGCTCTTCCCTCCATCCTCCGCCCCTGTTTGCTCGGCTACTCCCGTGCTCGTTGAATACTTGAATCGCAGCCTGACCCTGGTTTCTGGTTTGCAGGTACGTTGAGATTTTTAGCAGTTTATTTTCACCATAATCTTTGTTCTAATCCATCTAGTTAAACTTTATTTCTGATTCTGATTAACGAGAATTTAGATAGTGAAACCGGTAGGGTTTGCGTTAGCCCCTTCGGCCTTCGAGGAATTTTTTCTCTATGTCTGTGGGGGGCCGCTTTGCTTGGAGAGGTGTATGATGCACACAACACACGATGTTAGAGTTGATTTTTCCGGAGACAATCCAGACTAATGTAATAATGGCAAAGACTAAGTTGCAGGCCGCACTCAGTGTGCAATAGAGTTCTACTGTGATGAGTGTCATAATGAGATAATTGACCCAAATCTGATCCATAGCCGGTATTTGACATCCTCTTTCTCTCCAGATGCCTGATTATGTGAAATGGAGCTGTGTGGTAAAAAAGGGAAATAGTTTGAGAAATAGGAACTTTTTAGCATGATATTTGAAAAGCAACAGGACAATAACTTTCTCATTTAGTGTCCAATGATCATAGTAATGCTACGGCAATACATGCATGGCTTAAAGCATTATTCCATTTTATTTAGTTAAATGGGCAGATGATATTTATTTGGTAACTAGTTTGAAAGGACTGCAGTTAAAGAGAGGAAATACTTATATTAATAGAATAAGGTAACATCTAAAAGTAAACTAATCTGATACTAGTAGACTATGAAAGAAGACACATTGTCTAAAATTTGAAATCTGTTATAACAGTACTCAAATAGCCAACTTCATTTATCTACTACATGTCAGTTGTTTCAAATTTTAGATTGTTGATGTGTTAACTTTGTGACATCTCTTCCAGTTTTAAAGTATTTTGCTTTTCCAAGTGTGTGGGATGCTATAGAGAATGCAATCTTTTTTTTTTGTATCGTTATTGTTGTTTTTTCTTATGTTTTTATTTATGGGAAGTTGAAGAGAATCTCAAACTTTTCAAGTCTACCTGGCGAGTCGTGGGTATCATGAAGACAATTCATTACACTTGCTATGCATAGGTGCTTTGTTGTTAGGTAAATAACTGTAACAAAGATTCATTTGTTGCACTTGTAGAAAAGAAGTAGATGTAGATACAAGGCTGAGAATATTGACCGAGAAAGTGAAGACAAAAGAGACAAACTTTCTAAATTGTGTGTTAAGGCACAATATAAAAGGAACAAGAAGTAAGGAGAACAGAGCCAATAGATGTAATATCTAAATCATGTAATAATCAAACTGTAACAAGAGATTCAATTACATATATGTTGTGATATTTTTATATGTTGTTTTTGTTTCTTATTGTTGCATTGCACGTGTTGCTTTTTGTTGCTTTTCGTTGCAATGTGTATTTTTTGTTGAATCATGTTGCTTATTGTTTTTATTATTGATTTGGATTTTTTGTTAATTTAAATTTACAAGGAATGTTTCGTATATATAAAATATTGTTTTTATAGATCCAAATAAATTATTGTTTTTATAAATAAAAACAATAAGCAACATGATTCAAATAAATTATTGTTTTTACAAATAAGTTCAGTTATTTTATTGAATCATGTTATTACAATAAGTTAGTGTCAACTTGTAATAAATTATTGTATTTACAAATAATTTCAGTTTTTTTGTTGAATCATGTTGCTTATTGTTTTTATTATTGATTTTAATTTTTGTCTCTTAAAAAAATTTCATTTATACTTCTTACTTATTTGGAATAAAAATTGTGTGTGTATACAAATACCTAAAAAGATAAGTCTGGATTTAAGGATAAACAAAAAGAAATATGAAGAAACAATATAATAAAAAAGTCATCAACAAAATGGAACACAAAGAAACAATATGCAACAAAAGGAACAATTAAATGATTATAATAATAATAATAATAATATCTAAAATGTATGACTATATCATAATTATACGTTTTTCAACTTATAATTTCATTTTCTTTATTTTATTTTTTGACTTTCTATTTTAGATTTTTACGCAGTAATATGTATACACTTGTTAATTTTCTTTACTTTACTCTTTTTTAATTCTAATAATGTTTTAAAACCTTATTTTGAATTTTTGAATGTTATAAGATCTGAAAGATTTACTTGAGAGCTTTTTAGAACGATTTCAAATCACATATTCATATTCTTTAATAATTGTTCAGTTTTTACAAATTTTTAGTATTTTATTCGACTTAATTTTCACATTTTTAATTTAGAAGACATACATATTATTTTTCGACATTACCTCAAACTGTTTTTTTGTATATTTCTGAAAATTTATAGGATTTTTTGTTTTTTCTTCTTTATTTTATAATTTTCATCATTTTTTTATTTTTATTATGCATGTTTTGTATTTATTTTAATTTCTTGAATACTTTTGAATTTTAATTTTAAATTGTTTGTTCTTTTGAAAAGTTCTAACTACTTTTACCTGTTCTTTATTTTTGATAATATATAAAATATATAATTTTTTTAGTTTTATACTTTTAGTTTTAATTTTTTAAAGAACAATTTACATTTTTTCAATTTTGAGAAATGTTTCAATTTCTTACAGTTTAATATTTATATTTCTATGCTTTGCCTTTTTTGTTGTAATTTCATTAAAATCTCGATTTATATGGGGTATACGAACTCTTTTTTTAATTTTAAACTACTTTAAAGCGTGTTTCATTTTTACTTTTCATTTCTGTATTTATAAGCTTTCAATAATTATTTTTACATTTTCTGACTATTTTGTTAAAATTTAAATATTTTTTATATTATTTAGACTTAGAAGTTTTAGGCTTTGTGTTTATTATTATGCCTTCTTGTTTTTTCTTTACTTTGGTTACTTTTTATAATTTTTATATTTTATGTTTATTAC
The DNA here is from genome assembly GCA_945859915.1 of Cuscuta epithymum. Lineage (NCBI taxonomy): Eukaryota > Viridiplantae > Streptophyta > Magnoliopsida > Solanales > Convolvulaceae > Cuscuta > Cuscuta epithymum. The sequence goes on from CAMAPF010000059.1 coordinate 5,187,282, forward strand.
CCCGTATTATTATTTTTTATTTAATAGTTTTTACATTTTCATAAATTTTGACATTGTATTATTCAAAAACATCAATTAAGTAAATATTGAGCTTGTACGTAGTATTAGTTTATCATTAGTGGGCATAGAGCATCCGGAGGCCGGAGCAGTAGAGATGTATCCTTACGCACGATTCTTGAATTATATACTTTGGTGAGTGGATCGATCTTGTATTGATGGTCTATTTGTGAAAGGGAAATGTTTTTTTGGACTGAAATCAGCTTAGATAAATAACCAATAAAAGTTCAGAGTATGAGTCAACTGACAAAAAGAAAACTGATAAACGTCATCCTCAAACCAGATTCGGAATTAATCGTTATAGCAATATAACTCGTGAAAGGAAAATGCTATGAATCTATTTTTGAAAGAAATTTTTAAAAATGAAAAAAGTAATACTCCTATTATTTTCACTTTTAGGTTGATTTCCCAATTATTATTCAAAGGCCTTTTTTAAGGAGTAAAGGGTCAGTTTGGTCCTCGAAGTTGCAAAAAAAGGATCAAATAAGTCCTTATATAGAAGATTCTGTCCGGACGTGTCATTTGAGGTGGCTCCCGGTAGAATTTTTTGATGAAATTTTTTGAGCATCTTATTCATTAAGTCTAGTTTACTCATACCAAATTTCGGATAAAAATTCAATCGGGGAGACATTCAAATGAATTCTTGAAGATAACTGCGCTTTTAACGGCACAGTTATCTTCAAGAATTCATTTGAATGTCTTCCCGATTGAATTTTTATCCGAAATTTGATATGAGTAAACTAGACTTAATGAATAAGATGCTCAAAAAATTTAATCAAAAATCTCCACCGGGAGCCACCTCAAATGGCATGTCCGGACAGAATTTTCTATATAAGGACTTATTTGACCCCTTTTTTGCAACTTCGAGGACCAAACTGACCCTTATCCCCTTTTTTAAGTAGTCCATTCTTAAAGGCCCTTTTCAATGAAAACTTTTATCCGACTCGAACCGCACTTTCCAGCTAAACATTTGTTACTTTATGAGTTATGACAATAATAACACCCAATATGTTTAGTAAAAAAAACACCCAATATGTCTGCCCACTCAATTACGTTTTACCTCTACTTACTCCTTGTAATTGTTTAAGCTTATAGAAGTTTTTGGCTCACAATATTTTAGAGTGCATTGACGTGTGCTTTAGAGATAGATTGGGATTGATTGGATCTACTACTTTTTGGAATTGTTTGTGCTTCTTCAAGAAGAAACACATATTGAAATGTCTAGGTGCACCAAAATGCTCCTAAAAGCAAATTTTAGAAATTAAAGGAAATTAATTTCTGAAAACTAATTTTGATTCAACGCTACTTATTAAAAAAGTAGAAGCGCAGAATCAATTCATATCGTATAATTGAAACACTACAATTAATTTAAGTAATTCAAATAGAAGCAAATGATGAAATGACGATTTGGACGAATCAAACACATAGGCGGTTAAGGCACCCTCACTTTTTATGAGATACAGTGCCACATACTATTAATTAATGTGTATATCATTTTCTCAATTATGCTTTCTTCTACATATTCTTATTTATTTTTATGAACATACATAATTTAGTTTAAATATACTCCCTCCGTATTTGAAAGTTTTCTACAATAGATTTGGGCACAACATTTAAGGGTGAAATAGTATGAGTAACGAATAATGTAGAAAAAAGGAGTGAATGTCAAAAAGTATAAACAAGAAGATTAAAAGTAGATTAAACAACAGTAATGGAATATTTTTAAAAGAAAAATTTACTCAAAAAGGATGATATAGCATAAAAAAACTTTATAATAGGGACGTAATAACATATTCATAATGGAAAAATGGCAGAGGGAGTAGTGGTAACACTTCACATATCAGAAACCTAAAACCTAGTAGTTCAAATGGTTGTTCGGGCATCCAACCTAGGACTATGCCTAAGGTTGTTCAATCTAGAAAATCTGAAGGGGGAGGGGAAGGAAGTATGACCTCCAAATCTTGTTTTAAATGAAGCCACTCTCTTGGAATGTCAGAGGTATGAATAAGACCTCTAAGCAAAACACTATCGTAAACTATATTAGGAAATACAATATAGCTTTTTGTGCTTTATTAGAGACTAAAATTAGAGAAAAGGATAAGTTGAGGTATTTTGTGGATAGTAAGCTGACAGGATGGGTGTCTGAGAACAATTTTGACAATATGGAAGGTGGCAGAATGGTTATTTGTTGGGATCCGTCAAGGCTGAGGTGTGATCTCATGGAAGTGGGGCCACAATTCATCCATTGTAGGCTCAAATGTTTGATCTCCCAGCTCTCTTTCTTTGTTACTATTGTCTATGCTGTATATACAATTACAGAGAGGCGGGAGCTCTGGAATCATCTCATTGATCTGGGAGAAAACATCGCTATGCCCTGGACTGTAATGGGAGATTTTAATTGTGTTTGCTCACCGGATGAAAGATTGGGGAGTGATGAGCCATTGGCTTACCAGTTGGCAGACCTTGTTGATTGCAGGAACTGTTTGTATTTAGAGGACGCACCTGCCTCTGGAGATTTATTCACTTGGAGGAGGCGACATAAGTGGGCAAAGCTAGATAGAGTACTTGTTAACTGATACTGGAGGGATCAAAGGTTGTTATGTCATGCTGATTTCTTGGGATTTGATGAGGCTTCTGACCACTGTCCGGTGATCATCTCGTTAGTTCAGAATGAAATGGGAGGGGTGAGACCTTTTAAGTTCTTCAACATGTGGCTTAATTCCCCAAAATTTAGGGAAATTCTGCTTCATGTCTGGGAGAAGCCTGAGTATGGTACTAAACAAAAAAATTTGTGCACTAGACTGAAATCCTTGAAGATTCCGTTAAAGGAACTGAATAGAATTGACTTTGCTCACATCTCAGCTAGATCAAGAAAAGCTAAAGAAGACTATGAAGGTCATCACAAGAAACTCTTACAAGATCCATACAATACCATCCTACAGGAGACAGTAACCAATTCTAGGAAGAAAGCTATCTATTTGGCTGAGGCAGAAAGGATGTTTTTCCAGCAGAAACCAAAGGCCATTCACCTATTAGAAGCTGATAAGAGTACCAAGTATTCCCATTCTATCTCCAAAAAAAAACTCTTCTAAGAGTACGATAACTTATACCATAAAGGATAATGGTACCCCAACCACATCCCTCAAGGAGGTGTTTGAAGAGTTTATCAATTATTTCCAGAAACTGCTGGGAACGGCTAGCCGATGTAAACCAATAGATGAGCAAGTTATGGGGTAAGGGAAGATGATTTCACTCGAGTTGGGTGACTCTTTAGTAACCCCTATCACCACTCAAGAGATAAAATCTGCTCTCTTTAGTATTGGGGATGATAAAGCGCCAGGACCGGATGGGTTCTCAGCAGGTTTCTTTAAAAAGAACTGGGATGTGGTGGGTGATGACGTGATTAATGCAATTATGGAATTCTTCCAAACCAGTAGGATTCTTAAACAGGTTAACCACACCATAGTGACCCTTATCCCTAAGACTTCTAATAATCCTAGGGTAAGCGATTTCAGGCCGATATCCTGTACCAATGTTACTTATAAAATCATCGCCAAGGTTCTCGCCTCAAGAATGAATAGTGTGCTTTCAGAACTGATTAACCCAGCCCAAGCTGCTTTCGTTGATGGAAGAGGGATCTCGGACAACATCTTGTTATCTCAGGAACTTGTGAGAGGGTATGCTAGAAAATGGGTGTCTCCTCGTTGCCTTATCAAAGCTGACCTTAGAAAAGCATTTGATACTGTGGATTGGGGCTTTCTGAGATCTATGCTTATGGGGCTTGGTTTCCCTAATGTTTTCGTGGCTTGGGTTATGGAATGTGTGTCCACCGTGTCATATTCAATTGCTATTAATGAGGTGTGGTATGGGTTTTTTAAAGGAGAGAGGGGCCTACGACAGGGAGACCCAATGTCACCTTCTCTATTCATCATATGTATGGAATACCTCTCTAGAGTTTTGGATAAGGAAGCGTCCAATGCTGATTTGAAATACCATCCTAAGTGTGGCAAAACGAGAATCTCCCATCTTATTTTTGCCGATGATTTGATGTTATTTGCTAGAGGCGACTTGACATCTATCAAGATTTTGTTAAACTGCATGGAAGGGTTTAGAGAGGTTTCTGGACTTAGTGTAAGTATGGCCAAATCTGAAATATTCATTGCAGGGGTCTATGGACTTGAAAAGGAGGAAATCACTCTATCCACTGGTTTCAAAGAAGGTGCCTTCCCGGTAAGGTACCTAGGTATTCCTTTAGCTCCTTTAAGGGTCTCAGTTGCTCAATTCGCCCCACTTATTGAAAGAATCGAAGGTTACGTGACAAAATGGAAGTCTAAAACAATGTCTTATGCAGGGAGAATTGAACTTATTAGGGCAGTGATCCAGGGAGTATATTCTTATTGGTTGCAATCCTTCTCTATGCCTGCCACCGTCATCAATAGAATTATTACTACATGTAGGAAGTTCTTGTGGGATGGAAAAAGATCTAAAGTGGCTTGGTGTGATATTTGTAAGCCGAAGGAAGAAGGGGGATTGGGACTAAAGGAGCCTAAAATCTGGAATGATGCTTTATTAGCAAAGACTCTATGGAATATACATTCTAAGAAGGATGCTCTCTGGATTAAATGGTTTCATGGGGTTTATTTGAACAATCTTTCCATCTGGGAGTGGGTCACCAAAAAGGGAGCCTCACCTTTGCTTAAGCAGCTAGCTAGAATTAGAGATATTTTGCTTGAAAAGTTTGGAGATAAGCAAAAACTGCTAGATCACCTGGGAGCACTATGTGTTAATGGGAAAATTAATCCATCTGGGATTTATGATCTTCTTAGAGTAAGAGGTGTCTCCAAGCCTTGGATGACGTTCATTTGGAAGAGCTACATCCCCCCTAGGTTCTCTTTTGTCCTTTGGCTTTGTTTCAGAAACAAATTATCCACTGCTGATAACTTGTGCTACCTGGGAGGGGATAAGATATGCTCAATGTGCTCTGGACAATTAGAGACAGTCGATCACCTCTTTTTCAAATGTCCGATGACTGAGGGTATTTGGAAAAATATTTGCACATGGCTGGGAGTTAGACGTCTGGCGACTTCTCTGAACCGTGCGGTGACTATGTTTAGAAAAGACTACAGAGGGGCACGACTGAGGAGTAAAGCCGTTAGAATTGCTTTGAGTTGCACGGTATACACAATCTGGAAAGCAAGGAATCAGGGGTTATTTGCATATACCATTACTACACCGCTTGAAGTGATCAAACAAATTAAGATCGGCTGCTATAAAATTCTGTATAAACTTATCCCAAGGAAATGGTGACTTTTTGACATATTATCCGGGGAATGAGTTTCTGGTAGTTTGAGGTTGGTCTTTGGTCTCTGTTTCTTATTTGTCTGCTTTAGTGGGGTTTTAATTCTTAGCTTGACTTTTTAATGGAGTGTTTTGGTGGCTGAAGTTTGTATTAAGAGTACTAATTTGTACTGGTTTGTTCACTGATGCTGGTTTTTGTTGCTTTGTAGTCTAGTATTGACTGGATTTGACGGAATTGGAGTGATGTAAAACTGGGGTATGCCCCTTTTATAGTGTAACCTGTTCATATAGTTATAAATTTACCGTTTATAAAAAAAAAGGTTATTTGTTTTTCCTACGTATAAAATCATGTTGATCTTATCTTGCTTCCTATCACCCCTACAAAATGCAATTCAATCAAATGACATGAAATTACGTGTCGTTATACTGTAAATGATTTTTTCTAGTGAATTAGGGGTGTGGTTTTCGCAAGTACTCCGTATATATTTTTATAAGTTCCAAGTTCATTAGTATTACTACCAGCGGATAAAGAAATAATATGTCGGCCTAGACGGCTAGACCAAGCTTTCTTTGGAAAGTCATCAGTATTCAGCACGTAGTATATTTCAATTCAGTTGTCTACCTAGGGAGATGGACTAGGACGGGTCGGCCCGATCAGGGACCCGACCCAGCCCGATAATGTGCAGGCCCGACTCTGCCTAGATATCAGGTACCGGGACTGGGGCCCAACCCGGGGAATGCAACGGGCAGGCTATGGGATCAAAATATGGTGGACCAGCTCGGCTGGGCCCAATTAATGTTTTATTTTTTAATTTTGGGTGGTTCTATATACAGCTACCAATTTACTAATCAAAGCTACATAACTTTTTAAATATCTATTTTACCCTTTCAAATAATCGGCCACCTTTAGGGAAAGATTAGGACATCCCTTTCTTCAACCCACCTCTCCTCAAACGAAAACAACCGAAGGGGTGACAATTTGAGAGGAAGAAGAAGAAACAAGCAACTTGATGGGAGGATTTAGATCTGGTATTCCAAATCGGAAAGTCCAACCTTTGGAATCTTGGACTTTAGAGTTGCCTTCCGGTAACTTTTTCCTTAGAAATGCTCTCTCTATCCAAGTTTCTCCACAAAATCCCAAAATGTTTGCCATTTCTACACCGCAAGCTCATTCGTCGCCGATAAACCGCCAAAGACACTGAGCACATCGAGATACGACCACCTCATTAACAGCGCCGACCGGAGTGGAGACTTTGACGCTGTCAAATGCCTCGTTGAGAAGCGAGGAAAAGATGGCTTGTTCAACACCAATTATCGTTTTTGAATTGTCAACGCCTTATAATTGGCTAATTGCTTTTTAAACATGTGAATCCTTCGGTGACCTTTTTGAGTTTGGATCGCAGCTGTAAATTATTTACGGTATGCATTGGTTATATGGAGTATTGTTGTATGGAGTATTGTTATAAGGGTAAACCAGACATTTACTTATTATAGTGGCGGTAAATAGTAATTATGTGGTTGCAAATAAAATTTCCCTTTAATTTTTTCCCATTGGGCTGGCTGCTAGGTGGGTGGGGATGGACGGTTTGGAGGGGTTTGGTGGTGGGTGGGGGTTGGAATTAATTCGAAAAGACAAAATTAAAAAAAAAAGGCCCGACTCGACCCGGGTCCAACCCGACCCAGTCCGGGGCCGAACCCAAACTGGTATCGGGCCTGAAGTTTTTGGGCCCAGAGCCTGGCTGGCCCCAGCCCATTCCACCCTTATGTCCACCAGGACCCGTTAAGATTAATATGTGACTGAATTAATGTGTTCATTTCAACCGCAACTACCAAGTTAAAAAGAACAGGTGCATATCATTTTTAGAATCAGTTATTTTTGCATGAGAAATGACCTATATTAATCTCATAAAACAACCAAAGTTATGATCTCAGACAACACACTAACGGCCTGTTTGGATTGGGTGTTAGTAATGGAAGTGTTGAAGGGTGTTTGTCTTAACACTAGTTTGGGAGATTTTTATTTTTTTAAATGGAGTGGTTAGTAAGTGTTTTAAATTGTTAAGGGAAACCTCCCTAACACCTCAATAATAGACTTTTTTAACACCCCAAATTGGAGTGTTTTGGAGTGTTGGACAATTCTTGTCCCTTTCCTCTTGCCGTTGTTCTCCCTCCACCCCACCTTCAGTTCTTCACCAACTGAGGTCTTCTTCTGATAGCCTCAACTGTGTTGCTGAAAGCTTCCTCAAATCAGCTCGGATTGGTGCTGCTTCAGTGATACCTTCAGTGACGGTACTATCCTCGCCGGAATCAGATTCTTCGCCGACGGAGAGGCTGCAGGGAATGTTCAGTCACAAATCCCCAGGTGGACGGATGATACCGATGGCGGAGAGCCTTCTCTGATTTGCTTTTTGCCCCCCAAGTCTCATATTTTTGAGATTTTTATCAGAATTAAACTATCCCACAATTTATTTGTTTATTATTCTATTATTATTTGTTTGTTAGTTTGTTAATTAATCAATGTAAATGATATAGAGTAGATGCAGAGGATATAAATTGAAAAGGTAGTTTCTGAATTAAAGGGAGTGAGTAAAGATTCCAACGGTGAAGACTCCTTGACTTCCAACTACTGAGACGAGGATTGACTTGATTTGGGCTTCCAATTTGTATTGCTTTTAGGATTTGAATAAGGATATTATTGTCAATTTAACAAAAAGCACTTCCATTATTAACACCTCCTTTTTTTTACTTTCCCAAACAGGGCAAGTTTATCCTCAACACTTACACTTACCTTCCCTTCCGGACCCCTGCCAACACTTATTAACACTTCCATTACTAACACCTCCTAACACTCAATCCAAACAGACCGTAAAAGTGTTCGCAGTTCAATGAAATCACACTCAAAGCTCTAATTAACAAGGGGTGTAGCTTTCCTCATTGGAAGATGGCGCTACAAGGGAGATGTCTTAAATTCAACTCCAAGCATGAAACGAAACTACACTCTCTTTCTATGTGATCAAAGCTTTATTTACATCCTTACAAATAATTGTCCGGTATGTTTTGGGGTCCTCGGGGATAATGTGTCATCCTTTTTTAATCGCTAATCAGTTTTGATCATCTAGTGCTCCATACTACTATATAACCTTAGCCAGACAGAAACCCCTAATTGCACTAGTTTTAAGAAACATCAGAATTTTCAAGAACAAATCAAATAGAAACAAATATGATAGGGATAAGGGCAGTCAGCCCATTATTAATAATAGCGTTGACTATTATGACCAGGTGTACTCGAGAAGGAGTAAGAAGAGTATTAAATAACCTTTTGTATAAGGGGTTTGGGGTATTACTATAAATAGGTAACGATTGTAATAAGTAGGCTGGTTTTTGGCTTTTGTTGGGCTGGGACTTGGAGAGGGGCATCTCTTAAAACTGCCAGACATTGTTTCTCTCTCTTGTCTGTTATACGAACTCCCATTACTATTCATTTTTCCTTTGCGCCATTGTTTTCTCCTTTGTGTTGCTCGGATACTCTGTTACAGGTTGGATCCCTATCATTGGTATCAGAGCTCGATCGTGAGACCTGTTTATGGTTGCTACCCGAAGGAAAATGGAAGGCAGATTGGAGATGTTGGAACACGAACTGGAGCGATATCGAGAGGAGGCTAGAGTCCGGAGCGAGGAGGTTAGCCGCAAATTCGAGTTGGTGATGCAAAAGCTCGATCGCAACTCTCACAGTCGATCCAGGTCTTCTAAAACAAGTACGCGGAATCGCAGTCGATCTAAATCTTCCAAAGCAAGTAAGCGGAATAGTAGTAGCGACTCCAGTTCATCTGCAGGTAATCATCGATCGAAACCTTCTAAGTGTGATGGAAACTACAGTAGATTGATTGAGAAGTCGGGAAGGAAAGTGGATTTGCCACTTTTTAATGGAACCGATGCTTATGGATGGACCATTAAGGTGGAATGGTTTTTTAAATTAAACCGTATTGTTGAGGAGGATAAAATTGAGCTAATTACTTTAGCCGTGGAAGGAAGGGCATTGAATTGGTACCAATGGTGGGAGGAACACTCAAATGTCAGAAACTGGGAACTATGTAAGGAGGCCTTGCTACAGAGATTCGAACCTGGTCTGGAACAGGATCCTTATGGCCCATTGCTTAGTGTGAAGCAGACTGGGAGTGTGATGGATTACAGGGATGAGTTTGAGCTAGTGGCAGCCCCTTTGAAGGATACTGATGTAAAATTTCTCAAAGGAATTTTCATGAAGGGACGGAAAGCTGAAGTTAGAGCTGAGTTGAAGCTGAATCCAGTCAGTACGTTGACAGAAGTCATGAATAAGGCTCTGAGGGTAGAAGAAAGAAACCACACGCTGAATACAATAAGGAACAAGGATGAGGATAGACGTGGACCAAAGGGGAATTTTCCTCACAGTCTCAAAGATGGTTGCAAGAGAACAAATGGAGGAGTAATTTGTCCAACCAGACTGGTATGGACAAATCCAATATTGAGAAGAGCATTGAGGCAGTTAATAGGAGTACAGGAACGAAGGGAACACATAGGCTAACTCAGTCTGAGATGCAGGAATTGAGCAGAAAGGGGCTCTGTTTCAAGTGTGGGGAACAATGGGGAAAAGGCCACATTTGCAAGATGAAACACTTTCAGATTGTGATGTTAGATGATTCTGAGGATGAGGATGAACAAGGAGAATACAGTCTAGAGGCTTCACCTGAGAGGGAAACCAGTGAACCCTAAAAAATGCAGCTATCATTAATGAGTAAAGGTCTTACCACTCCTAGAACTTTCAAATTAAAAGGGGAGATTCAGGGTTGCAGGGGAAGAAAAGAGGTAGTGATATTGATAGATTGTGGGGCCACTCACAACTTTGTATCAACTAGGGTGGTGCATGAAGTGGGGATTCCTGTATTACACATTCCTGAGTTCAGGGTGGAAATTGGAAATGGGGATCAGATCACAAATAATGGGAGATGTGAGGCTTTATCTGTTAAGGTACAGCAGATCATTATAACCCAAGATTTCTACACCTTGGAGTTAGGGGGAACTGAAATGGTGCTGGGTATGGAATGGTTGTCTGGATTGGGCAATGTGGAATTTAATTTCCATCAATTATCTGTCAAGTGGACTGAAGGTGGTCAGTCCATGAAGTTGAAAGGGGACCCACATTTGAGCAGAACTGAGGTATCTTTGAAAAGCCTGGTCAAAGCTATGCCTAAACAGGAGGAGGAGGGATATTACTTGTATCAAGCTGAGGGACTAAAAAGGGTGGAAGATAATCAAAGCAGTTTGGTTTGGATTCAGAGATTTAAGGCAGAATTTCCCGAGGTTTTTAAGCCCTTAGAGGGTTTACCCCCCAAAAGGGACTGTGATCACTCTATCAACATCCAGGTGGGCTCAACCATTCCTAATATACGACCTTATAGATATCCACAGTATTTAAAGAATGAGATGGAGAAGGTAATACAGGAGTTGTTAAATGGGGGGATCATCCAGCCTAGCACCAGCCCTTACTGCAGCCCTGTGCTTATTATGGTTAAGAAGAAAGATGGGGGATGGAGATTTTGTGGGGATTACAGAGCACTTAATCGAATTATAGTGCCGGACAAATTTCCCATTCCAGTCATAGATGAGCTGCTGGATGAATTAAATACTGCTCAGATTTTTTCCAAGCTGGATTTGAAATCAGGCTACCATCAAATAAGAATGAGAGAAGAGGATGTACATAAGACAGCAATCAGAACGCATGAGGGTCATTACGAATACTTAGTAATGCCTTTTGGGCTCAGTAATGCACCCTCCACCTTTCAGGCTTTGATGAATAAAGTCTTGAAGCCCTACTTAAGAAGATTCGTGCTAGTCTTCTTTGATGACATTCTGATATATAGTTCAACAGAAAAGGAGCATTGGGAGCATGTGAAAGGGGTGTTACAATTACTTAAAGCTAACCAACTGGTGGTGAATGAAAAGAAGTGCTCATTTGGGCAAGCGCAATTAGCTTATTTGGGACATATTATTTCCAAAGAAGGTGTTGCAGCTGATCCCAGTAAAATTGCTGACATGCTAGACTGGCCATATCCTACTGATGTCAAAGGGTTGAGGGGCTTTCTAGGGCTGACTGTACTACAGAAAATTCGTCAAAGGATATAGCAGTATTGCATCTCCACTGAATGACCTACTGAAAAAAGATGGGTTTAAGTGGACTGAAGAAGCACAACAAGCTTTTGATGAGTTGAAACAAAGAATGACTCAGCTGCCAGTGTTGAAAGTTCCAGATTTCAACCAAACTTTCATAATTGAGTCAGATGCTTCAGGGAAAGGTATTGGGGCTGTTCTTATGCAGGAAGGAAGACCTATAGCATACATGAGTAAAACTTTATCTAATAGAAATCAAGTAAAATCTGTCTATGAAAGGGAACTTATGGCTATTGTGTTGGCAGTCCAAAGGTGGAGACCATACTTGCTGGGCAGAAGGTTTGAAATACATACAGATCAGAAGAGCTTGAGATTTCTTACTGAGCAGGGAATTTTGGGAGAAGACCAACAGAAATGGGTGACTAAGTTGCTGGGGTACAATTTTGTCATCAAATACAAGCCGGGTGTGGAAAACAAAGCTGCAGATGCCTTGTCTAGGAAGGGTTTTTGTTACTCTTTGTCTGTGGTCACTTGCCAGGAGTGGGAAGGGCTGGAGGATGAGTTGAGGGAGGATGAGAAATATAAAGCTATGCTGCAGAAGTTATTGACTGTACCAGACTCCATTCCTCATTTCAAGGTTAGTCAATGGCTTTTATATTATAAGAGTAGACTGGTGATTCCTAAGAAATCTGTGAGAATTGATAGCATTCTTAAGGAGTTCCATGAGTCTGCTATAGGGGGGCATGCTGGAAACTTTAAAACAATGAAAAGGATATCATCATTGTTTTATTGGGAAGGAATGAGAACTGATATTAAGCAGTATGTGCAGCAATGTGATGTGTGTCAACGAAATAAATACCAGACTCTGAGTCCAGCAGGACTACTTCATCCTCTCCCCATTCCTAATCAAATTTGGACAGATCTCAGCATAGATTTTATTGGAGGACTGCCTAAGGCTCAAGGGAAGGATACTATTATGGTTGTGGTGGACAGATTAACAAAGTTTGCGCACTTTATAGCATTAACTCACCCCTACAATGCTAAAGGTGTGGCAGAAGTGTTCATTCAGGAGGTGGTCAGATCGCATGGGTTTCCTAAGACCATTGTTTCAGATCGGGACAGTGTCTTTCTAAGTGTGTTTTGGACTGAACTATTTAAATTAGCGGGTACGAAGTTAAAGTACAGCACTGCGTACCATCCCCAAACGGATGGGCAGACAAAGGTAGTCAATAGATGTGTGGAAACCTACCTCAGGTGCATAACGGGGAAGAAACCAAGGCATTGGCCTCAATGGCTACCATGGGCAGAATTCTGGTATAACACAAATTATCACGTGTCAACCAAGAATAGCCCTTACAAGGCGCTATATGGGCAGGATCCACCGGTGTTGATTAGAGGAGATGTGACCTTAACAGCTGTGGAGGAGGTAAGCAGACTGACAGCTGCCAGGAATGAAATGATAGATGAATTGAAGAATAATTTGGCAACTGCACAGAACCAGATGAAGCAACTGGCTGATAGGAAGAGGAGGGATGTCAAGCTGTTGGTAGGTGACTGGGTGTATCTGAAAATTCAACCTTATAAACTCAAAACCTTGGCTAAGAGGATGAATCAAAAGCTGAGCCCCAGATTCTATGGGCCTTTTGAAGTCATAGAGCAAATTAATCCTGTGGCCTACAGACTGAAGCTACCAGAAGACTGTAGGGTGCATCCGGTTTTTCATTTGTCATTACTGAAGAAAGCTGTACCCACTTCCACTCCAACCCAACCTCTACCCAAGTGCCTAACAGAAGAATGTGAGTTACAAGTCAAGCCAGAACTTATCAAGGAGAGCAGAATAAACTCTTCAGGGCAGACTGAAGTGTTGGTGCATTGGGAGAACTTGCCAGACTTTGAGGATTCATGGGAAGACGTGCAGCAGTTGCAGCAACAATTCCCTGGTCTCCACCTTGAGGGTAAGGTGGTAGTTTCAGGGGGGAGTGATGATAGGGATAAGGGCAGTCAGCCCATTATTAATAATAGCGTTGACTATTATGACCAGGTGTACTCGAGAAGGAGTAAGAAGAGTATTAAATAACCTTTTGTATAAGGGGTTTGGGGTATTACTATAAATAGGTAACGATTGTAATAAGAAGTAGGCTGGTTTTTGGCTTTTGTTGGGCTGGGACTTGGAGAGGGGCATCTCTTAAAACTGCCAGACATTGTTTCTCTCTCTTGTCTGTTATACGAACTCCCATTACTATTCATTTTTCCTTTGCGCCATTGTTTTCTCCTTTGTGTTGCTCGGATAACTCTGTTACAGGTTGGATCCCTATCAAAATACGAAGTAAAATGCAAATAAAATCTTAACCTGAAACCTATATATTGTAGGGGATTGGTTGTGGAGGAAAAAACGCCTTGCCAACTTGTTCAGAAAGGAAACATTGACTGTGGATTTATAAAGTTTATTTTTTAGGGAAAATGGAAATTAATAATCCAACCTTTTAGCGGTCTTCTTTTAATAGTCCCACCTTTTCGTTATTCGTGAATAATCCAACCTTTGCACCTCATCTTCATTCACTGGTCCCTGACCGGTTGATGACCTACTATTCCAAGTTATTTTCTTATCTTTGCAAAATATTATCTTTGTGAAAGGTGGAATTTATGGTATAATAGTTTGCAGAGATAAGAAAATAACTCGGAAAAGCAGGTCATCAACCGGTCGGGTACCAATCAATGAAGATGGGGTGCAAAGGTTGGATTATTCATGAATAACGAAAAGGTCGGACTATTAAAAGAAGACCGCTAAAAGGTTGGATTATTAGTTTCCATTTTCCCTATTTTTTATCCCAATGAAAATAAGTACAATTACAAACAAAGCAAAACTGAGAAAAATGTTTTCTTAACTTCTGTTCTCTTTCCTTTCCTGTTGATGCCTTTGGATTTCTATTACTTGATTACACAAAAAATGAATACTGAAAGACTTTATTACTCTATTACCTAAAGAACTTTTTGTTGGATCCTGCAAACACATACTTCCGTTGGTACACTGTGCAAGTGTTTGTTGGATCCTGCAGGAAGCCTTCAAGGAGCCATGAGTCCTTCGATTGTATATGAAAGCGACTCTGCCCAATCTGCCTTGAGCAGCAGCGTCTGTAATGTGTGCATTACATCATACCCAGGATCAAGCTTCCGCTGCCAACCCTACCCCACACAAATGGAACCAGAAAAACAAACAATTATTTCACTCATGTCTCGTTAAATACAATTCATGTTAGCTGACCCTAACATCTTTTGGTAATAAATCTTGGGATTTGTAGAAAATGTTACACTAATTATTAATTATTTGACTTAGTACATATGTAGTCATGTAAATAAGTCTTAAAGATTGTTGCTTTTATTAATTATTAGATAAGCTTTGCCGTTAGCTAGATCCTATTTTATAGGATCTCCATAGGGAAATTGTTACTTGTAAATACTACTCCGTATTTATATTCTGGTCGAGTGGTTCAATGAAATCAAGGAATTTATTCCCAAAACTTACATGGTATTAGAGCTCTCGGTTTAACATCACAATGGTGAAAACCTTGATTATGAACAATACCGGACCAGTAACCCTACCTCTCAAATTAGCCCTATGACACATTACAAGTCTTTTCTGCATTCATCTATGTTTATCACTAGTCATAAATTGAATGGACATAATTATTTAGAATGGTCTCAATCTGTCAAGCTCATTGATGGAAGGGGAAAACTGGGCTATCTAATAGGAGAAATCAAAGAAAAACTGCCTGGTGAGGATGGCTACAGTTCATGGAGGAGGTCAGAAAACTCACTGGTGACAGCCTGGCTTCTCAGCCCCATAGAGGCATCAATCGTCAAACTCTACATGTTTATGAAGACAATAAAAGAGGTGTGGGACTCCATCGGAGAAAAATATTCAGATCTTAAAAACTCTTCTCAGATCTCGGAATTGAAAACCATTCTCTAGCAGTCCAAACAAGGAGATAGAGATGTCACCACTTATTATAATGAGATGGTGTCTCTATGGCAAGAATTGGATCAATATTATGATGATGAATGGGAAAGTGCAAAGGATCTGGTCAAGCACAAAAAGAGAGAAGAGAATGACAGAGTCAACATTTCTCGCATGAGTTAATCAAGGCCTGGATGAAGTGAAGGATTCTGGGAAAGAAGCCTCAACCCTCAATCAGAGAGGTATTCTCTGAAATTAGACTGGAAGAAAGCAGGAGGAAGATTATGTACAACAAATCAGTACATAACGATGAACCTGGAGACTCTTTCAGCAATGGAGATTAGAGGTGATGAAAAGAAGAAACCATGATGTGATCATTGCAAGAAACTATGACACACAAGGGAAACCTGCTGGAAAATTCATGCGAAGCCATCAGGAGCAAGAAAGAAAAAGTTTGTGAAAGCTCTTCATACTACTGTGATGGAGACTCTCAACAAAAGCAACAAGTCAACTTCAAGCAGCCTTCATTCACAAAGGAACATATGGAGCAACTCCTTCCAATCCAAAAACTTCTTGTTCTTATGCCCAAAATAGTACCACTGCATCATTTTTTGTTCTGGAAAATTAAAAAATACCTGATTCATTGACTCAGGTGCTACATAGCACATGACCTTTGTTTCAAATCTTTTCTTTTCATATATACCCTGTGTAGGGGACAAAAAAGGAAAAGTTGCAGGTGGCTCTCTATCACCCATTGCATGGATAGGAAATATCAAAGTTTCCTCATCTATCAATCTACATGTCCCAAATCTGTCCTGTAACCTTTCAACCTTGCTTATGTCATTTAATTAACCAAAGACCTTTAATGTTGTGTTATTTTTTACCCATCTTATTTCATTTTTCAGGATCTGGCATCGGGCTAGGGGAGGAAGATGGACTATATCTTTGATGAAGGGACTCAACCAAATAAAAGAGATAAAGAAATACTTGTTTGCAAACTATTACTTTTTCCAATAATAAAGAGTTGTATTTGCTTCACTATAGACTAGAACATCCTTGTTTTTATTATTTGAAAAAGGTGTTTCCTCAGTTATTTAATAATAAAGATCCTTCATTGTTTCATTGTGATATGTGTGAACTTGCAAAACATCATAGAAACTCTTATATCCCTCACACTTACAAACCAACTAGTCCTTTTACTCTTGTGCATAGTGATATTCGGAGTGAATCTAGAGTAGCTACTATTAAAAAAACAGAGATGATTTATAAAAATCATAGATGATCATACACGAGTCACCTGGGTGTTTTTAAGGATTAATTAACTACATAGGAGTAAAAGGTAGTCAAAAAAGTCACAAATAGGACTACATTGTCTTTAATTCTACTAGTAAAACTAATTATGTGTGTTTGGACAAATATACCCTTGTACCTTGTATCTTTTGAAATGTTTTAATTCATAACAAAATCATAAAAAATAATAAAAAAACCGTAAAAATATTAAAAATTAATAAAAATTTAAAAATAAAAATTTAAAAAATAATTTTTTTTAAATAATAATAAATAAATAAAACACGTAAAAAAAATCTCCTCCGCCTCTGCCACCCCCAACACCACCACCTTCTTCCACCGAAAAAATATCACATGCACTAATAATGCCATATTATTGGCAGTTTCAATGAAAATTTTGGCATTATCAAACAGTTAAATGACATTTTCAGAAAAAATGGGATTTTCTTACAAAACCAGGAGTTTTTTACACCGATCGGAGGTGGTGGTGCGGAGAGGCAGTAGAGGCGTTGGGAAAGGCATCCATCTTTTTTATGGGTTTTTACTATTTTTTTATTAATTTTCTTTGTAAAAAAACAATTAATTTTTTATTTTATAAATATTTTATACATTTTTTATTACTCCCTCCGTAAGATTGTACTATTTTTCCTTTTGGGGAAATCCCACTAAGATTGTCTCATAACAAATTTGGTAATGTTTGTGTGGCTCTAAATCATTTTTACTTTATTCTTACTTTATCAATTCAATATCAACCACATAAACTCACTTTTCTTAATAATCGTGCCACTCCTTCATGTTCCCAATTCCAATGTTAGTGGGACGGAGGTAGTATTTTTTACGATTTTATTATGAATTAAAACATTTCATTATGAATTAATACCCTCGGGTGTATTTAGGGTATAAAATTAATGTTCAGCCCTATTTGTGAATGATTTAGGGTTGTAGTCCTATTTGTGATTTTAGGCTAGTTTTAATCCTATTAGGCAATTACTATGTTTTTAATCAAAGAAAAATCTGAAGTGGAAAATGTGTTTAGGAATTTTTATGCAATGGTCCAAACTCAATTCAATACTAACATTAAAATGGTAAGAAGTGATAATGGCCGTGAATACTTTTCTCAAAACCTAAACAAGGTTTTTAACTATCAAAGCTCTTGTATAAATACACCTGCTCAGAATGGAATTGCTTAGAGGAAAAATAGGCAATTACATGAAGTAACTCGTGCAATCACGTGTTCAACAAAAATCCCAAAATATTTGTGGGGAGAGGTTGTGTTACTTGCAACTTATTTAATTAATTGCATAACATCAAAGATTTTAGGATTTAAAAGTCCTACTATCACTTCAAAACTGTTTTCCTACAAACAGATTGATTGGCTATCTTCCTTTGAAAGTTTTTGGTTGCACAACGTAGTAGTGTCCATTATAAATCCTGATAAATATGCAAGTAAATTTGATCCTAAAGGAACAAAATGTGTTTTTCTAGGGGTTTCCTCAACTCAAAAAAGATGTTTGTTCAAGATCAACCTTTTTTATACTCATCTTAAGGGGGAGAATTTAAGTGAAGATGCTCAAAAAGTGCCACATATCCATGAAAACCTTGATTTTCTTGACATTAATCTAGATGTTCATCTCATTAGAAATTGAGGTGCATAGAAAATAGTGAAGAATTAACAAATAATGAGAAAAATACAACTGAACCGATTGAAAAAGAAGACCAACAGACAAGTAAGTTATTTGGCAAAGTTTATGAGAAGAGAGTTTCAAATCAAAGGATAGAGGAAGTCCCTAAACTTACATCTGTCCATGAATCTGACTCAATGATAGTGCGTGAAAAAGGTAACAATTTCAGTGATCTTAACTTACCAATGGCTCTCAGAAAAGAAAGAAGAACATGTGTCAAATATCATATCTCAAATCATGTTTCTTATTCTAAACTGTCATCATCATTTGCAACATTCATTTCTAGTGTTTCTTCTATTTTTATTCCCTCAACCATATAGGGAGCTCTATCCAAATTCCAAACCTGAGTGGAAGAAAGCTGATTTGGAAGAGATGGAGGTTCTTGAAAAGAATTAGACATGGAAGATTGTAGAGCTACCTAGAAACAAACCAACAGTAGAATGCAGATGGATTTTCACTCCCAAGTTCAATGCAGATGAAACTCTTGAGAGATATAAGGCAAAATTAGTTGTCAAAGGACACACAAACCTACGACATAGACTACATTGAAATCTTTGCACCAGTTGCAAAGTTGAATACTTTAAGAATTCTTTTATCACTTGATGCTAATCTAGACTGACTACTTCAACAGTTAAATGTGAAGAATGCTTTTTTAAATGGGAAATTTGAATAAGAAGTACAAGTATATATGAAACCTCCTCCTGGATTTGAGAACAAGTTCGGTTCAAAGGTATGCAAACTAAAAGCCTGTATGGGCTTCAAACAGTCTCCAAGGGCTTGGGTTGACAAGTTCACTCAATTTGTAAAAAGATAGGGGTTCAAGCAGGCTCAAGCTGATCATACACTATTCATGAAGTTTTCAGAGACTATAAATCTAAAAAAGAAACTTGCTCATGAGTTTGAGGTCAAAGACCTGAAAGAGTTGAAGTACTCTCTGAAGAATGGAGATAGCTAGATCAAAGAAAGAAATTGTTGTCTCACAAAGGAAGTATGTTCTAGATCTCCTGCCAGAAACATGAATTAATGCATGTAGACCAGCAGATACTCTAAATGGCCCTAATTAGAAGTTGGGAGATGTCAAAGAGAGAGTTCCAGTCAACATTCAACAATATCAAAGATTGGTGGGAAGATTAATCTATTTGGCACATACAAGGTCAGATATTACATTTGCAGTTAGCATGGTGAGTCAGTTTATGCACCATCCACTTACAGGATTCTTAGGTACTTAAAATATTGTCCAGGGAAATTGTTATTCTTCAAAAGAGGCAACAGTAGGACTGTTGAGGCCTTTATTGATGCAAACTATGCTGGCTCAATCACGGTCTACTTCTAGATATTTTACTTATTAATGGAGAATTCTGGTAACTTGGAGAAGTAAGAAGCAGAATGTGATTGCTAGAAGTAGCGCGGAATCAGAATTCAGATCTATGGCTAATGAAATCTGTGAACTGCTTTGGATCAAGAGAGTAATCGCAGAACTAAAAATTGAGATGGAAATACCTATGAAGTTGTATTGTGATAACAAGGCAGCCATTAGCATTGCTTATAATCCTATACTACATGATCGTACTAAACATATTGGAGTGGACAAACACTTCATTAAAGAGAAGAATGAAGCTGGAGTTGTGTGCACACCATTCATATCTACCAAAGATCAAACAGTTGATATCTTAACCAAAGGACTATTTAAACCAGCGTTTGAACTACTTATAAGCAAGTTGGGGATGTATGATATATGCTCACCAACTTGAGGGGGAGTGAAAAAAATGTTTCATTAATTGTTAATTATTTGACTTAGTACATATAAAGCCGTGTAGATAAGTATTAGAGGTCGTTTCTTTCATTGATTATTAAATAAGCTTTGTAGTTAGCTAAATCCTATTTTATAGGATCTCCACAGGAAAGTTGTTACTTGTAAATACTATTTATATTCTTGCTGAATGACTCAATGAAATCAAGGAAACTTATTCCTAAAAACTGACATTGTTTATTTCTGTTTAAATACTATGCTCAAAGATGAAAATTTCACAAAATCTTGTCTTTCTTTAACCAGATTTATTTATATTAGAAATAATGACAAATATATAACTACATTAATTATTACCATCATTTGCAATGGAGCCAAAGACTCACTATTTTTTGGCTTTGGAATATGATGGAATAAAGCAAAATGGCTTACTAAATTATGAAGCAAAGTCGATCCATGCAATTTTCAATGCGATTTTCATTATGAGTCATCCGGACGGTCTATTTGTGTTTTAGTACAAGGATAAGGTTGCGTACATCCGACCCCCTTACCTCACTGTAGGTGGGAGCCTTTGCGGTATTGGATGATGGTGGTGATACAACTGCACTAATTGTATGGGACAAAAACTTGGCTTTTCTAGTCATTGCTAATATTTCCCAGTAGCGGTAATAATTAATAACCATAGCGATGTTGAGTTTCACTAAATAGTGGAAATGATGGTGTTTTTGCAGTTGTAGTGACCATATTATCATAATTTTGTCCATAAGTTTTATTTTAGTGATATTATATGAAAACCCCTATTTATTACTATTATTATTTCGTTGTATATTGTATAGACGCCTAGCCAAGTTCATGTGTATGTCGCCTATGTTTTTTAGTTTTTTATATGTTTTAAAAGCTTTTGGAATGTGAAACATACTGTATTTATATCCTCTTTATGTGACTAATGTAATTAGATATCTCAGCTATATTCCTTAATACCACGGCATTGAGTTCCCCCCTCATCATGCCTGGCAGCAGCACCTTCTCCAACGATCACAAGACACGGGAAAGTGTTGAACGCAAAAGAATATTATTAAAGATTATTAAAAACCCTACTCCTTAATGACTTACACTGATATCCACCCTTTGACATGGTTGATCAAACATAGATTAAGGGACTCTGCTTTCCATTATGGTAGTTCATCATCAAAGAACAGCAAGAAGAATAAAGAAAATACCTCAAGGACTAAAGTTGTCACCATCACAGTGCACACATTCCCATCAACATTCACTCTGTGGCGTCTAACTTTCTCAAGCAGTTGCTGCATGCACTCAGCTGGATGGATTGAAGTGCCTTCTGCTGTACCCCAGAAATCAAATGACTCTTTCACCTCCTGTTGAAAAATCCCATTACACAAACTAGCAGTTACTAGATGCTCCATAAGTCCATCAAAAGGGGAAAATTTTTACTTGAATTCCACATAGCTCAAAAACACAAGGTTGCGCTAGAAAGGCTGGTTTCAGTTTGTTAAGTTATCCCACACTAGTAAAATATAAACATACAAACTCATATCTAAGGATTTTGACAACTCTCCAATTAAGTTAACCTTTTGAGACGGAGCCTTCATTCTTAATATGGTATCATATCCCTACTAAAGTAAAAAGACCAATCATTCGACTAAAATTCTTTTCCATCATTTGCAATGGAGCCAAAAATTCACTATTTTTTGGCTTGGGAATATGATGGAATAAAGCAAAATGGCTTACTAAACTATCTGCGGTTCTTTGTTATGAAGCAGCAGTCAGTCCATGCATTTTTTACGCGATTTTCACCTTGAATCATTCAGAAACAGTCTCTCAGTGCTTTAGTACAGGGGTAAGGCTTCGTACATCCGACCCCCTACCCCACCGTAGGTGGGAGCCTTGGCGGCACTGGGGTAATAATGATGATGATGAATTCGACTAAAACTCATTTGACCTTCTAGAGTAAAAACTTAATATATGGTATAGGAGTTTGTTAAGGTGCAATATATGAGGTCTCAAATCACTCCACCTATCCGATTGACCTTTTAGGAAAAACCTAAAGTTTTAATACAGTTAAACCACTACATTCGCTTTGAAACAAAACTTTAGCTAGACACGACATAATACACCCTGTGACTCCCAATACCCAACTGAGGAAACTAGAATTTAGAAATGACGTAATAAAATCATAAACTTACATGCATAGCATATCATCTTGCAGGAACAAAAATGGCTATTCACAACTACATTGGATTGCAAGACCACTTCTTCATTTCGGTCTTTTTTGTTTTTCATTTCATTTTTCCTAGGTTTCCAACAATTAGCAAAAGATAATCATCCACCTCAATATCAGATTTCAAGAGCTAGATTCAAATGAAATAGGGCTGGCATATAGTGTCCACTGTCCATGCCATTCCTTTAATGAATGATGTAGAAGATCATTTCAATACTAATTTCGAGTTAAAACAGTGTATACCAACTGAAAGGGTCAGCAATTTGACCCTAAACTCAACAAAACCAAAGAAACATGCAAATTTTCCCAGATAAAAAACACTTGAAAAGTGTTAGATTCAACCTCAATGAATGCCTTGGGATTAGGGCAGTTCTGTTGTTTAGATAATTTCAAAGTGCATTCTGCAGCTGTGCGCCCATCTCGACGAGCTACAGCCTTAAAGAACTCCAGGAATGTTACTCGATCACTACTAGAAAGCTCAGCAGTCATGCCAACATCAAGGAAAATAACATGGGGCTTTGATTTGAAGATGTGTTTCCTTGAAGACTTGCTCTGGGTTACCCGGACGAGGATATTTCCAGGATGCATGTCAGCATGCACAAAATTGTCCACCTATAAGATGCATGGAATGAAACTCTTAGAAGTCTGCAATATTGCATATTTATGACTAGCCACAGGCCCACAATCATGCAGAATCTTCACCTTTTCCTATGTTACTAATATGGCGCCTTGCATGTTTATGACTGTCCACCTATATAAAAACAAACACATTCGAGCCTTGCGCACTTCAGTTTTCTGTTTTCATTTGAATTACCCTCCCCCCACGTGCACTTTTAATACAGCCAAGTGGAAATCCTTTTCTGACTGCTACTATTAGAAGTTTAGAAGAAAGCTGATGCATGCACTTTTAGAATGAAGTGTCTGCACTTTCTTTTGTTTTAGTTTACCCCCTGCACTTTTATCATAATCAATACGGAACCTTTAGTTTGTACTATGTATATGTTATATTTGCGACTCTGTCTGGGGATGACACTGGTATTTATATAAGTAGCACAGACATGGGCAAGAAGCCAATAACACTTGACGCGAAGAAATGCTATGTTGAAAAACGTAATGCTAGACATGCAGGAAAAATGTGCAAGTATTTAAAAATTAGTGGTATTATATAGAAAAATTCTTTGAAAATTGATAAATATCAAAATTAACTGTTTCCTATTCTACAATTATTAACAATTAACAATGAGTCCGGGCCCACGGCCCACACACTCATGGACATCTATCACTGGCCAAACAGCTAATTGGACATTACCCTCGGCTAGGCCCCTCGGCCTGAGGAGGGTCCTCCTCGAGAACAGCTCAAACAAAGCACTCAACAACTTCTGGAATAGCGTCCAGGCCGACCTCTCGGCTAGGACCCCTCGGCTCACACACCTCAGCATAACAAAGAACTTGATAACATCCGGAACAGGCCAGGCTGACCCCTCGACCTAGGGCACCTCGTCCCCAACGGGGATCTCGCCAAACAACATGATGGAAATACCAGTACAATCCTCTCACAGAAGCGGGACAATGTCCATCAGGCACCTCATCCACTGCACAGAAGAGATCAGCGGTGTCACGCGTCATCATTACATACGCTGTAGGGCTTCATCCATAGATCAGCTTACACTTGTGCGTGCATATAATGTACCTAACATTTATGACTGGTATAATACCCCCATTTGGAGCAGATGCAACGGTTCAAACTTCATTAATATATCAAATATCTTTCTCTCTCTACTTTTTAGCTTTGTCTTCTCTCTAGATACCACTAGCGGTATTCTGGTGAGGTATCATACATATTTTGCGGAAAAAATCAAGATTAGTTGCCGAAAAGTTAATACCATACATTAGAATCAAAATGAAATAATAATGTTTGCTGAAAGCATCAGTCATAAAAATATTACATAGCTTAATATAATCAATGAAATAAGAAACCTATGTTTTAAAGTAGAAGTTATAAAATAAATCTATAATGTATAAGGAATAAATTTAAATAGTATCACTACAGAAAACAAGAGTCTGATGCATGGTGTAAACTTATTTGGTTGGAAATAAATATGTCTAATTTAAACATTTTACTAGAACTATTGTATTTATTTTTAATTATAAGACTAGTGCAGATTAAATTTTATGTCGTCATCATCATCATTACCCCAGTGCCGCAAAGGCTCCCACCTACGGTGGGGTAAGGGGGGTCGGATGTAAGCAGTCTTGCCCCTGTACCAAAGCACAGAGAGACTGTTTCCGAATGACCCATAGTGAAAATCGCGTCGAAAATTTTACTTCATAACAAAGAAGCGCAAACAGTTTAGTGAGCCATTTTGCTTTATTCCATCATATTCCGAAGCAAAAAAATAGTGAGTCTTTGGCTCCATTGAAATTGATGGAAAGACTGCGTACATCCAACCCCCTTAGGCCTTACCCCACCGTAGGTGGGAGCCTTTGCGGCACTGGGGTAAATGATGGTGATGTGATAAAGAAAAATGATTGTGAAAAATAACATGATACTGTTCATAAAACATTGAACTTTGAATGTGCTTAGCATACTGTTCTTGAGAAAAAGGAGGCCCGTAAAATTTCTACAAAGCCATGGATGAATCGTACAGATTAGATGTTGCTTTGCACCCAAGCAATTGAGCTTTATGTTATCTAAACTTTTAATGTGAGGGTGGGATAGGATGAATTCGATTACTAATTTTTGGAATGTCTTTCTCACAAAATTATACCAGCTTCTCCTAGATACTTCATGTCAAACTTAGAAGATAAGAACACTTTCGATGCACTCAAAGCATCTGTTATTCACAAAAAGTAGCCTATACCTAGATATAAACATACAATTTGTGTTATCTACTCGGTGAGTACTCAGCGAGTACTCGTCGAGTACTCGCAACTCGGGGGGTGACCGTTCCTATTAGCAATCTAACTCGGCCTGTCCCATTTTTTCAAGTTACTCGCCGAGTACTCGGAAAGTTTCTTGACTCATGGAAAATCTTGACTCGGCGAGTTACTTGGCCTGGCATAAAAATTTGTTAAATCTCAGAAGTTTTAATTAAAGAGGGATATTATGGAATTTATAAATAATGAGTGGGTATTTAAAAATTGGAAATAAACCTTAAAATGTCTAGGTAAATTATTTTCCCCCATGGCTCTATCTTCTTTCTCATTTCTTCTTCATTAGGTTTTTTTTCATATCTAAGAATTATAGGAATAATATACTACGTATTACGTAGTACTATAATTCCGGACATTTATATTTTTAAAATTAATTATAGGGCTGAGTACTCACCGAGTAATCCCGAGTACTCGGTCCTACTCGCTACTCGGCCCTTGACCGAGTTGCTACCGGGTAGCGATTTAACTACTTAGCATACAATCACACACGTCAAGAGATCTAGAAAACATAATCCATTCAAAATAAAACCAAAACACATAATTGTTGGATGGATGACCGTAAGCTATAATGGAGCTTGTATAAGGCTGTATAGAGACTTTTTGAACCTAAATACCTATTTCTCGAGGCCAGAAGCAACACAACAAAAAGATGGCTGCGTATAAACCAGTAAACCACCATTTAACAAAAGTAGTTTTATCATCCACTGGATGAGCATCCAAATTACTTGAGGATGCCAAAGCAAGTCGTGTCTTTATTGTGGCACACACACTACGGCAGAACAGATATACAAGATTTTTTTTGGAAATGTTTGAGTAAAATCATTTTCACCAAATTAGACTACAACTATTAAAAAGGTTAACTAGATCCCAAATGTTATTAGACTATATGTAATCTAACTCACTATTATTGGCTTATTTTCAAAAACCAACATCTCCAAAATTCTCCCCAACCCCCCGGGGTAAAAAAATCCCAACATATTAAATTTTTAAGTTTATAAGATTGATGACGGAAAAATCAAATTATCACTATCTAGTAGTTTAAATAGGGGTCATAAATGCAGAATATGTTAATTATAAAATTAAGAAATGGGCCGAGTGAGCCCAAATAATACCCTTACACCCTGACCTCATGTCGCGTATGCCTCTCAACGACTTATTGCGTACGCAATATCACGTAAACCTCACTACAATATTGTGTACGCAACACTCCCAGTGCCATAGGCAATGCCTTTTATGCCAAAGTCGAGGAATTAGTTGAGACGCGCCATGAGGCGCAGTTGCATTGCGCAAATACAAACAATGGTTCCACCTCCAACATATATAGAGAAACTATATCTTCATTTAGTTTATCTATATCATCCAACTCCAATGAGATGGATGATATAAATATGAACCAAAGTTAGTTTCAGTTTTGCTCTTTCTAGGTTGATCAAGGTCACAACTCACAATTGTTATTAGGAGTACATGTAGGAGAAGGAACTGAACTAGAACTAGGCCCTTTGGCAGTAAATACTTACACCCCTTTAAATGGAAAATACTTTAAGGAAAACAACATCTCCTGGTATATAATTCTCACTGTGGCAAATGACAGATTTTCCAAATGTTACAGTCACTATAGAACTATGTTCTGAATTCAATAATTGAATCAAATTTATAGAAACCAACATATAGTAAACACAGCAGAGCAACTGCCTCATTCTCCTTCTATAAGGTTAGTAAATCTTTTAAAAGGGTATATACCATTTAACCAACATAGGAATACATTTTCTCTTAGCATTACCTCCTACGCGACTTATGATCAATCATCTAGTTGAATTAAAGGAATTATTGGGCAAACCATTCCGAATGCAAAGATACAACTGAAACAGAAATATACAATAAACAAAATGAAAAGAAAACATTACCAGAAGCATCTTTAGAAGTGCATGGGTTCCAATATGAGCAAGTGCACTTTTAATCCGTTCATTCCCCTCGAGCTCATTAACATAATATGAAACACTTTCTCCTTGCTCAAATGTTTCCACCAACACTGCAGGATGTACTAATGGATATACAGGCTTTGGAAAAGAAACATCCTTCCATCTTCTAAAATTATAAATGAAGCGGCTTAAATGGGCAGCCTCCCTAGCAAGGTCAACTTGAGACATCATAAAAACAGCAAATTGCTGGACACTTTCATCCAATCTTAACCACTTAAGAGTAGGAATGAATTTTGATATTTTTGCAACTATATTTATTATCTCGAAATCTCTTTTTATTGACTCGCCAACTCCAGGATGTCTTACTTTCACGGCCACAGCCATGGGCTTGATCTTCCTACCGCGGTATTGATACCTCAAGAAAGCGCGATGAACTTGAGCAATACTTCCAGATGCTACAGGTTTTTCTTCAAACTCGTCAAAGATTTCTGAAATTTTACGGCCGAAAGCTCTTTCAATGGTCTTTTTTGTGTAGGCAAAACTATGTTCAGGGGCACTTGTTTGGAGCTTTGACAGTTCAGTGCATACATTACTAGGGAAAAGATCTGGCCTAGTAGCTGCCCATTGGCCCCACTTTATAAATGCAGGGCCTGCTCTTTCAAGTGTTTGACGAACAACCTGGAGCCAGATTTCTGTGTAACGGGGTCCAAAAATATCTGCAAATGGAGCCATTACTACACTTGGTGAAAAGAGTACAGCCAAATACATTACTCTCAACAGCAGAACAAGCGAATCGAACATAGACCGTATCAATGACGTAAAGTAAACATTTCCATCTTGAGCATGCATATACAGTTTATTCCTTTTGGAGACAAAGTTTGTGTCTTGTGTTGCCTGTGCCAGTGCTACATTTCTTCCGCATGTTAATGCAAAGATACCAGGAAAAGCCACATAAGGGCGGTTCAAAGCCAAGCTTACTGCTTGAGCTATTCTATTTATAGATAGAGAAGTCCACCCCCTATACATAAGCTGTTTTTGGAACCTCTTCCATGTCAGATGGGCATGATTTACCATATTGTTTCTTCTGTGAGTGCCCAAATGAAAACACTGGAAATGATTGTAGAAGCTCTCCTGGATTCTGCATGTTGTGAAATTAGCTTTCCATCTAGTTTGATTTGGTTGTCTGTACTGTGCAATTCCTTTAATATTCCGAATTGCCACGAATCTGCGTACAGTTATACATTCTCCAGTCATATTCAAAGGTATTAAATGCTCCGATCAACTGTGAAAACGTCATCTACACATGAACTCAAGGATGGAAATGTAGTTTTTTTTTCTTCAGCAGACAACAGCATAACGACAACTACTAGCCCGTTTATAAAACCGAATGCCATAAAAAAGCTTCTGATTAGGAATAGAAAAGATACTTAAAGCTCCTTAATCACTAATTTTCTTTTTAAAGCTTCAAATTTTACAAATTAATCATGAAACCCCGAAAGTTCTCAAACGAGCCAAAACCAGTTTTTTTTCGAGTAAACTATAGGCAAAATTGAACACCAAAACGAATGCATAAACACAACCATGGTTTTGAATCAAATTAAAATTGTTTAAAACAAAATAAAGAGGAAGGCCAATAAAAAGACAGAGGGGAGACCTGGACATGGTGGTGATAGAAATTTATAAAGACAGTAAGGGTTTGCAAAGGCTGACTTTCGCGAGATGTGAACGGAGCCGCCGACGAGCATTTCAGGCGATGGTGGAAGAGGTATGAAAGCAGAGCATGTCATGAATGCTCGTAATATTGATACATTTGAGGTTGATGAAATTCGAGTGTTTTATTTCTAGCGTTTGTTTTACGAATACAAAAGAGGGAGAATTACCCATCAGCACTATAACTTTATTTGTTTTTTTATGGTATAACTTTATTTGTTAAATAGAACTATAACTCAAAAATTCTTTAAATAGGATTAGCTTTTCAATACTACTCCCTCCGTCCCGCTAAAAAGTTCCCGGTTTGACTTGCACACATATTAAACAAATAAACTTACCAGAGGTTAAATTTTACTGTTTTGACACTCTTTCGACACTGTTTGACATTGTTTTAATGTAGATAACTCTCCATTTAAGGAAAGCGGAACTTCTTTTTGGGACTGCTAAAAAAGGAAAGCGGTAACTTCTTAGCGGGACGAAGGGAGTATTTTAGTATTTTTACTTTGACAAATCACCGCGGGCGTTGTCCCTTAGCTTATGATTCGGATTTTCCGCAGACCGCCGCCTGGGGTCGTGCGGCTTTCGTCATTCGATTTTCAGCCGATTAGCATTGTGCAGACGAGGGTAAGGAGCAGATTGGCTGTTCGTAGGTCTTGCAAGGGAGAGCTTCGCACACAGTTTCTCTCGGGTTGAAGAATCGGTCACGGAGGTTGCGGCCACGAAGTTTGTGTTACTTTTTCCTCTTCTTGTGCAGGTTTTGGTTTTCCCGGCCACAAGGGTTGTGGCCACGAGGGTTTGCGGTGCGAGAGTTGTAGGGCATGACGGCGAAGATGATGACCGCTAGCGGTGATTTGGGCTCGAGTGTGGGACGAGGAGAGTCAAAAGGGTTTCGAATAGGCCATATTTTGATCGCCAATAGAGGATCAATAAGACAGGTTCCAATAGTACGGCCTTCTTCTGAATCACCGTCATGGGTTGTGCGAGAGGCTAGAGTTCGTGAAAGTTTTCCAATAAGTTTTCTTTATTTTGTCATTCGTTTTCTTGTTGTCGTCTATGTTGTTAGGTTTGTCAGTTTCTTTGGAAATTTAGCCTGGTTTTATGTCATTGAGCATGTTTGGGTCTATGGGAACATGGATGGATGTGTCAAGCTCGTTACATGGTTAGCGATTCGTGTTGCTGAGGTGACTGTTTCTAAGTCTGATCATAGGGTTTACAGTCGTAGTTGTTGGAGCCTAGTTGGTGTCTTTCCTTTGCTTGATGTAATGATCCTGAAACTTATGATATGAATAAAGGATAGTTTTCGATGAAAAATACTATTTTTACTTTGAGCAATCAAAATATTCTTTTAACTACGAGCGAAGTAGTAATTTTTAAAGGGAATGAAGAAAAAGTGGTTGTCGTCTAGGGTTTCACCTCTGTTCCTCGTGCGGTGGTGATCATCCTGATCGCTTGGTCGGTTTGTTTTGCTTCTGGTTTTGTTTCAAGAATGAGCATTGTGAGTTGGAATTGTAGAGAGCTGGGAAATCCGACCACGATTCAAGGCTTGACGGATATTGTTCAACAATATAGGCGTTTAATTTGATTATTTTCCTCATGGAGTCGAAGATCTGATGTCAACGAGCGAAAGAATTATTAAGGGCGCAGGGCTTAGCTCGATCATATGGCAGGGATGGATTGTGACGGTCGTAGTGGTGGGCTGGTGGCTTAGCAATTGGATGGAATGAGGAAGTCGACATGGAGGTTTGGTGGAGGGCGGAATTACATGGAGGTTTACATGTTATTATGCATTCTCGGAGGCGAGACGGCGAAGAGAAGCATGGAATTGTAGAGAGCTGGGAAATCCGACCACGATTCAAGGCTTGACGGATATTGTTCAACAATATAGACGTTTAATTTGATGGAGGGCGGAATTACATGGAGGTTTACATGTTATTATGCATTCTCGGAGGCGAGACGGCGAAGAGAAGCATGGAATTGTAGAGAGCTGGGAAATCCGACCACGATTCAAGGCTTGACGGATATTGTTCAACAATATAGACGTTTAATTTGATTATTTTCCTCATGGAGTCGAAGATCTGATGTCAACGAGCGAAAGAATTATTAAGGGCGCAGGGCTTAGCTCGATCATATGGCAGGGATGGATTGTGACGGTCGTAGTGGTGGGCTGGTGGCTTAGCAATTGGATGGAATGAGGAAGTCGACGTTACTATCACGGCGGAACATCCAAACTTTTTTTACTGCCAGGTGTGTTTGGTGGAGGGCGGAATTACATGGAGGTTTACATGTTATTATGCATTCTCGGAGGCGAGACGGCGAAGAGAAGCATGGAACATCAGTATGGGGTTAGCCGAGAATAATTCTCTTCCATGGATGGTCATTGGTGATATGAATGATATTTTGTATGAATCGGATCGGAGAAGAAGGGAAGAATACCTCACCCAGGATGGAAAATCTGCGGTTTTCATGAAGCAGTTTTATCTAGTGGCCTGAGGGATTTCCTGGGATATCAGTGGACCTGGGAGTGGGGGAAAGACTCAATAAATTGGGTGGAAGAGAAGTTGGATCAAATCCTTGTCAACGATCAATGGCGGGATAGCTTTATGGCGGCTCGTGCCACTTCGGTCGAAGCCCCCATTAGCGATCACATGGCTTTATGGGTAAATAATGTTCCTACTTTGCATGGAAGGACAACAAAAATGTTTTGATTTGAGAATAGCTGGCTGAAAGAGGCCAGATGAATGCTGCACCATTGTTGTTCATAGTTGGAGTGGTAGCTCGAGCATGACTGTCAGTGACAGGATTTTATTTTGCGGCAAAGAATTATTGTGGTGGGATGGCTGTCGTTCGAAGGGTTTTCGACATCAGATTAACGCACATAAAAAACGATTGTCTTGGTTGAGGGGATAAGATGATTCGATTAGCACGGCTGAGTTTATTCGGATCCGCACGGTGCTACATATTTTGCTGGAAAAAGAGAATCATTACTGGAGGCAGAGAGCAAAAGCATTAACTCTCAGTTTTTTCACAATGCAGTTAAAGCTCGGAGGAGGAAAAACAAAACGGTGGGTTTGCACAGGGAGGATGGTCTGTGGATCACGGGCAGGGGCGAGGTGGAAGATATGGTGCGAAATTATTTTACTAATTTATTTGTTGAGCAGGGGTCGCCGACAATGGGGGAGGAGATGGGGCAATTTCGGAGGGTGAGAAATGAGCATAACAAATGGTTGTTTCGAGTTATTACACCGGAGGAGGTTAAGGCGGCAATTCTCGGTATGCATCCCGAAAAAGTGCCAGGATCAGATGGTATGAATCCGGCATTTTTTCAGAAGTTATGGAATATTGTGGGTCCGGAGGTTGTTCGGCTTTGTACAGGTATATTCCCAAGAAGGAGAAACCTGATAATATAGGGTATTGGAGACCTATAGCCCTATGTAATGTCGTATATAATTTTTTTTAAAGGTGTTGGCTAATAGACTGAGAGGGATATTGGGTTCTTTAATTGGGGAGAACCAGAGTGCTTTTATTCCCTGGAGGTCTATTGTGGATAATATTAATGTAGTGTTTATATGACAACATTTTTTGAAAAGGAAGAAGTATGGTAAAGAAGGTTTGTAGAAGTACATCATTACATTGTGAGAGGTGTAAATAAACAGGGAGGTGTCGGCACGTGACTTGTAGAACCCAGACTTAACCAAAAAGGCAGATAGCTCATTATACCAAGAACGAGGCGCTTGTTTGAGGCCATAGAGAGCTCTCTATACACAACATACGTGAGTGGAGTATACTGGATCAACGTAGTCCGATGGTTGCTCAAGGTAGACTGTTTCATTGAGAGTGCCATTGAGAAATGCATTGTTGACGTCGAGTTGGCGGAGAGACCAGGCATGTATGTGGGCAAGGGTAAGGATGATACAGACAGTGACAGGCTTCATGACAGGGCTGAATGTTTCGAAATAATCACGACCAGTCTCTTGAGCATAACCTTTGGCCACTAATCGAGTTTTGTATCGATCGACTGAGCCATCAGGTTTACGCTTTACGCGAAATAGCCATTTACAAGTAAGAGTTTGATCACTCCAAGGAACAAGAGTCCAAGTGTTGTTGTGTATCAGTGCTCTATATTCATCATCCATTGCTTGTTGCCAAAGTGGGTCTTTGATTGCGTGTTTGATACTGTGGGGAATTGGAGTAGCTAGGAGTGGGTGAATTGTCAAGACATTGACAAAGAAAGGGTCAAAATGTTTGGGGCTGGGTTTCATTGACGGGTTGTCGGGGAGGAAGGATGGTTCAGGGTGGGAGGAGCTGGGGCAGAAGGGGAGGCGAGAATAGAGTTAGGCGCGGATTGGAGAGTTAGGTATGGGGAGTGGAGGATTAGGGACTGGGGCATGCAGGGGTGTGGGGTGGGAACTGGGTGTGTGTCGGTGAGGGCAGTGGGCCTTTCGTTGTGGATCGGGAACGGGGTATGTGAGTGGAACATGGCAGGGTGATTGGACTGATAGTGTCTGGGGTGTTGTGGGTGACAGTTATGGTTTATGTTAGAGAAGAGTAAGGAATGACTGACAGCACAAGCGTACATGATGAGAGATGTAAATATGATGAGAGATGGGTTCCAAACATTTGTAGGCGGATTGTGTGACAGAGTAACCAATGAACACACATGGGGCGGAACATGGTTAAAGTTTGCCATGAATGTAAGGACGCAACCATGGGAAGCATAAACATCCAAACGGTTGGAGTTTGGAGTAATTGTGTTCTCGATGGTGAAGAATAGTATAGGGCGAAGAGTGATGTAGCAGTGGGGTAGGAAAGAGATTGATGTGATAAGTAGCTTCTTTGAAGGCATGGAGCCAATAGGCCACAGAGAGGGAGGCACTATGGAGTAGGGACAAAGTGACAAACTTGTTTCAATAATATAAATATAAATATAAATAAACGGGGTGGGTACGGGGCGGGTAATGGAGCGGGCATGTATTTAACCGTAATCGCCCCATTACCCGTAAAAATAAGACGGCTATTCCCCGTCCCGTACCCGTTTCCCAATCAATGCG
Source organism: Cuscuta epithymum (assembly GCA_945859915.1). Taxonomy (NCBI): domain Eukaryota; kingdom Viridiplantae; phylum Streptophyta; class Magnoliopsida; order Solanales; family Convolvulaceae; genus Cuscuta; species Cuscuta epithymum. Next base: position 5,221,302 of record CAMAPF010000059.1, read on the forward strand.
GTTTTCCTCATTTTAAACGGAGCAATTCGGTGCGGGTATCCATGGTTTCAGTCACAATTGTCATCCCTTATCCCTAGTCATAAATCTAGAAAATTATATTACAGTGTATAATCGGAGTAACAATGTAACATTGTTCAAGTACGTACTCCAGACACGAATTGGATATACGTATTAGTTCGTATATTGAGGTGCATTTGCTCACAAAGTCACAATAATAAAACTGGTGGATGGCCCGGATGTTAATGTTTAATTTCTCTAAAGTGTAAACATGGCTATGATGTTATGATTAAGTTCAATTATCATTGAAAACAAATATGTAGTATTTCTTTTAAAATGACGTGACTCTTTTACCCTAACCAATGGGGCACCATGATTTTTTTTTATGAATATATTTTATGAGATTTTTTCATAAATATTACTGAAATAAAATTTGTTTATAGAAACATTTTTTTTAGCCCGGAAGGTAAACCACCAAAATCAGTGGGGCAAACGCCGGGGAACGCTTGCCAGGATTTTATTAAAAAAGAAGAGTATTACAAAATAGAGGGGGACCAGACCAAAACCTCTCTGTAGAGGCATACCTCTAGAAATACATGAATCAGAAACAACCAATAAAAGGAAAGATAAAATGAATTTTGGGGGGACTAGACCTGACCCAAAATTAAAATACATGAAAAATTTTCGAGAAACGGGATTAATATCGCAAAACAGGAAAACCAAACAAATCAGCATAATAACTCTTCTTAATTTGTTTATAGAAACATAAGTGTAAAAATTGAACACAAATTACTATAACTAACTAAAGTTGCTGCTCTAGTTATTATATTTAAAAGATCACATTGTTGTGATCTAGGGGTGTATCTACTATGGGGGGCAGACCGGGCAGTGGGGGGCCGCTGCCCCCTCAACCCCACATAGCCCCTATATATAGCCTAAAATTTTATAGGAAATTATCTTAAATAGGAGTTAAAAATTGAAAAAATTCTGATATAGGATTAAGAGATCGAGTTTTCTTCCGTAAATATATGATTTATATATTCCTATTATAAGAATAAAAGGATAAAATAGTGTACTAAATTTTGTAATGTTTAACACCCATTTAGATAATTTTCGCAAATTTTATCGATCAACAATTTCATCTTTGAACATACATAATTTAAATTCATCTTCTTGTATACATATTTGTACATTTAAACTAAGTCTAATCAAACAATATAAATAATGTGATCTGCTATTTATGAAATACTACACATGTGATTAAATTCTAGTCTAATCTCGTCCTCACTCAAAAATATTTCTGGATACACCACTGTTGTAATCATCGTATCCTTTACTTTTTGTTATAAATATGTAATTATTTGATATGAAGTATATCATTATAAATTTAACACATTACGCACAGTCATCACTCGTCCAAGCATTGATTACCCTTTGATGAATGCAAAATGTATCATCACCTTCAACACTCATTTTAGTACACTGAACACGTCTTTATGTGCTGCTATGGGCGAATCTATTGACATTAAAACATGATATATGTATTTTTTAAGTTGTTAATAAGATGAGGAGAAAAGAATATATTCGCTTTAAATTACTTCTTGGATTACTTTATGTAGTTATGATTTTTGAAAACGATAAAGTACATACTCCGTTTGCAATAATGTAACTCCGCCATTTCAAACAAAGTCAAGGTTTCATTCATTTACCCAAGACAAGACCATTTGGGAAAGTTTAATTTATGACTTTTTCTCCATAAACAAAGTCAAGATACATACTGTTTTTGGATAAACTGTAAATATATATATCCAAAGTGTTTATGTACATTTGTACAATAGCAAAAACACGTATGGGTCCTCCCAAGCAAGGATACCCAGTCACCTCAAAAACTCATCTAGCTACATATACATGCTAGCCATCACAAACAAAAAATGGTGACGAAACAGCAAAATCATAATGAAATCATATGGTACGGATATATGGAGTAAAGCACTTTATAAACCATATACTTTATATGGTGTACTACATCTTCCACCTTGGTCTTTGCCGCCTCAAAACAAATAGCGTTTCTTGTTCTCCACATCCAATATATAGTATAGCAAAAAGATATCCTCACGGCTTTAGCTTTGATATGTGCACCACTATGCTCCTTCTTTATCCACTTGACAGCACTCTGCAACGTAGTCATTTGTCTTGTAATACCCAGCCATGTCTTTATCGTTGTCCACACCTGTCCTGTTAAATTACACTCAAAAAATAGGTGTGATACCGTTTCCGGTTCACCCTTGCAAAAGGGACAAATGTTAATCACATCAAGATACCCCAAATTATCATACGTGGCCAGCCTATTACGAAAGGCTAACCAAGTGATGAAAGAACATTTGGGAGGTATATATGACTTTCATATGAAAGACATCCAAGGGTGCGGAGTACCTTTTAACCTAAGAAGGTCATACATCTTACATGCTGATAATCTCCCATCAATAGTTATCTTGCCAAGATATACTAAAGCCTCATGGATAGAGGGGAATTTGGAGACAATCAAATCCCGAATCAAAACCAACCTTTTCATCAACAAAGAGTCCCTATTGTGTGGAACAAAAGTCCACACATCCCTCCCATGGAGATAGACTCCATGAATCCACCTAACCCAAAGAGAGTCTTTCTTGGAATGGATGTTCCAAAGGGTTCGGGATAAGAGAGTATTATTCCATACTTTGGTATCTTTTAAACCCAAACCCCCATCATCTATAGGTAAGCATACATCATCCCATGCCACTTTTGCATGTTTGCCACCCCACAGAAAAAGACGACATATGCTAGTGATTTGATCAAGTATAGCTCTAGGAACAGGAAAAATGCCAAGCCAGAAAGACTGTACACCTTGATTTAATCAACCCCACTTTACCTGCATAAGATAGTGTCTTTGTGTTCCACGCATTTATATAATCTGTAACAGTGTCAATCAGAGGAGCAAATTGTGCTGCATATATCTTTAAGGGTATGTTTGGTTTAGGGAATGTTAGATTACCATGTGAATGTCAGTTTGTTGGGTATATTAGATTGATGGGAATGTATCCAATTTATTCCCATTTGTGTTTGGTTAAGATTAAGGGAATGTGATATTAATTTACTTGGTTGAAAGATATCTTATATTGCAGATATGGTGAATTACTTCAATGCTCTTTAAATATTTATGTTAACGCAATAAATCTATTACAACCTACATCTAAAGTAATTAAAATTAAAGAGAAAATGAAATATCATAATAATAAATAAAATCAAACCTAATTGAATTATTTTTAAGTAAACTATGTTTAATTGTAAAAAGTTGTAGATCCAATTCAAAAGTGAAAAAAACTTTGTTCAATCTAAATATATTTATTATTATTTCAAAAAAATTAAATTTAAAAAATGTTCAAGTTATTCATAAAACTTCTTTTCAAATTAACGAAAAATGATCAATTTTTCCATTAAATTTTGAAATCCACTCATCAAAAACTTAGGATAATCTATAAGTCTTATGAAATAAATACCTTAAAAAATTTAAATGTCAAGGAAAAAAGAATTATGAAAATAACAAGAATAGACATTCGAATATAATTAAATAAACATACTCCATATGTCCTGCTTAAATGGTTGTCACACAATCTACGATCGACTGACCATAAAATTAACTGATCTCTTTCAATAATAAGATTATTTTTTAGTAAATATAATTTACATATTTAGAAACTACATTAAAAATTTTATAAAATCGCACTATATAAAGAAATTAATTGAAAAGAGATAATTAATTGAGGGTATTTTTGGAAGAAAATTAGACCATCATCGGGAATGTAAGATAACCTAAGACATGGGTGGTTATAAGATTCCCCTCCATATTACATTCCTGGGAATGTAACTTTTCCCATTTTTTCTCAAACCCGTGAACCAAACATGAGTATTTGACATTCCGTGCATTACATTCCGGCCTTCATGTGAGATTACCCCAAACCAAACATACCCTAAAGGTGCAAGTGGGATACCCAAATATCTAACAAGAAAGGATCCTTGTTGAAAATCAACCATATGGAGAATATAGGGAAGTTGATTAGCTACATTCCCTCCTAAAAAGATATTGGATTTATCATGATTAACCATAAGTCCCGAGACCTGGCCATAGTCATTAATAGAAGTGTAGTTAGCCTTAGAAAATAACATCAAATCATCAGCATATGCAAGGTGTGAAATCTTTACTTTAGAGCACAAAGGATGATGGCAGAAAGTGGGAACCGAGGTTCTAATGTCCAACATCCGTGAGAAATACTCTAAACAAATAACAAATAACATGGGAGACATAGGGTCACCCTGTCTCAACCCCCTCTTTCCCTCAAACCATCCATGAGTACCCCATTTATGGATATTGAAAAAGAAGAGGTGGTAACACCTCCATAATCCAATTGACAAATAAATCTAGAAGGCCAATGTGCCTCAGTACACTATCCAAGAATTCCCAAGAAACCGTATCATAAGCCTTCCTAAGATCTACTTTGATCATACACCTAGGGGTAACTCTTTTCCTAGCATATCCCCTCACTAACTCTTGTGCCAAGAAGATGTTGTCAGACATCAATCTTCTGTCCACAAAAGCTCCCTATGCTGGGTTAATAATGCCAGAAAGGCAGGGTCCAAGCCTAGATGCAATAATCTTAGTAATAATCTTATAAGTCACATTTGTACAAGATATTGGCCTAAAATCATAGACAGTAGGGGAGTGCTTTGTCTTAGGAATAAGGGCTACCATCGTGTGGTTAACTTGCCTAAGCAAGGTTCCGGATACAAAGAACTCCTTAACTGCCTCACACACGTCCTCACCAACTATATTCCAATTTGATTTTAAAAAAGCTGATGAGTATCCATCTGGTCCAGGTGCTTTGTCATTCCCAATATCAAATAGAGCTTGTCTAATTTCCAAATCAGTAACATGACTAATAAGGTCAGCCGCAATTGTATTATCAATGGTGGGACCCGATGCCATCACTACAGGATCAACATTTTGAGTAGGATCAGAAGTGCCAAAAAGCCCTTTAAAGAAAGATACAAACTCAGTAGCTACTTGATCCAAAGAATTGGTAAGACTTCCATCTTCCAATTTTAGGGATGCAATGGTGTTCTGGGTTTGCCTCTTCTTTACCATGGAATGAAAGTATCTTGTACCTCTATCCGCTTGAATGATACGAAAAGCCTTAGCTTTCTGTTTAAGATAAGCTTCATCGGCTTCTTTTAGAAATAAAGCTCTTTTCTTTGCAACAGACAACTCATCCTTTAGGGCATCATCTTGAGGAGCTAAGAGGGCTAACTGATAGATTCTCTTATATTCCTTTTTTTATTCCTTTGCCCTAGCCGTTATGTGACTAAATTCATTCTTGTTAAGTTGTTTTAGAGGTTGTTTGAGCAGCTTAAGTTTCCGAGCAAGTCTAAACTGAGCCGTCCCAACAACATTCCTATTCCAAACATTCTCCAAAATTCCATTAAAATGTTCATGTTTGAGCCACATGTTGAAGAACTTAAGGTTTTGAGCCTTCTATATTCTCGGCCCCTATAGTCATAAGAGATGCAACATGATCAAACTCACACTCCATATCAAAGAAGTGAACCCTACATGATACATTTTGTGTAGACCAAAAAGAATTAATAAGCACCCTATCCAATTTTTCCCAAATTGTACCCCTATGCCAAGTAAATAGTTCCCCAGTTGAAGGTGCATCATTAAGATTTGATTGAATCTTCATATCATTAAGATCCTTCATGGAATAACCCGAGGGGGGGCTGACCCACTCCTCTCACTTGGAGAGCCAACACAATTAAAATCACCAAGTATAACCCAAGGACCCAAAATATTCGTCCCAAGTAGGGAGATATGTTCCCAAAGCTCTCTTCTTTGGACAACCGTGTACAATGCATAAACAAATGTGACATAGAAAGGTAATTGTGTAATTTTACAATTAAACCTAGCATGCACAAACTGTTTTTCTACTTGCAAAATGACCCCATCAACAAAGCTAGGATCCCATATGATAGCCATCCTAACCCATTCATCTTATCAAAATTGGTAGTAGACATCCAAGAATTAAATCTAAAATTTATAAAATTTTCAAACGTAGTAGTAGACATTTTAGTTTCAAGTAGACAAAAGATGCGTACCTTATAAGCTTTGACAAAATTAACTATAATATTTTGTTTTGAGGCTTGATTAAGTCCCCTCACGTTCCATGAAGCTAAAAACATTTAAAAATGTTTAGTTGTCCTCCCCCCTTACATGTGAATGAATGGTGCCCATACATTTTACAATGGAAACAATAATTTGGGAAGGTTTCATAAATCACCTTTTGATTATGAAATCTCCCATTAGGCATTTTGATCTTTAGCCGTAGTGGGGGTGGCTTAGAAGCATCCACCTCAATTAGGACTCTAGCAAAGTTTGATCTAGCCTTCTCTTGTGTAACACGGTCGGTTGTGAGAGGAAGCCCAACCCGTGAGGCAATCTCACTAATAACCTCTTCATCCCACACTTGCATGGGTAATAAAGGGAACTTTACCCAAATAGGAACCTTGAGGAATTCCTCACTATCAAATGCAAAGTCATCCGAGAGGACTTTTAAGTAGAGGGATTTGCCAAATAGAGAATAAGGCCCCTCCATCAATACTTTACCTCTTGCCTCCTCACTCTTAAACTTGAAGATAACCCAACCTCAATCATGTTGTCTAATATGGCATTGGACTCCCCATTTAGCATCAAGCTCTTGTATGGGCCTTATATCAGGGAACCTCCCGGCAAAGTAACATACCAAGCAAAACCCCCCATAAGTCAGTAATAGATGGTATGATCCTGTTTGACAAGTCAATATACTCACCAACCGGTTCAATGTATCTCAATTTCATGCCTTTACTTGGTTCCCTATTATCTTTGAACAGTGAGGCAAATGGTTGTTTAGGCACTGTCTTCTTCAAGCTTAAAGAATTTGTCACCATAGAGTTCCCCAATGTCGCGGCATAGGCATCAATGTTGGCCATCGGCTGAAGTTGGTTCTCCACATTATCAATAGACACGGGTTTCACAGTAGGTTCAACAACAAGCTCAATAATAGGTTCATTCACCTCTTTGGTTTGGTCAATGGTTTTCACAGCAACATCATTCTTTATAAGAGGTGAGGATTTTACCTCAACTCCTTCCAAAACCTTTTCCAGTTTGGATAAGTCTTCCGCCTCACTAGTTTGGATTTCGTTCTCAAACTCCGAGTCACTTATTTGGTCCATAGCCGAGATTGCATCCTCCATTTCCCTTGCTTGAGCTTTGGCCTTAAGTCTTGATGATGATTTTGTAGGGTGTAGTACCTCCTTCCTTTTCTCCTTACCCGTGAGCTTGGGCATTATGGAGAGCTTATCAAACCATGGAAGGGGAAGCTAAGAGTAGCAACCCCTCCTAGCCAAGGTAACGAAGAGGTACCTTGTTTTTTAGCTAGGAAACCGTATAAATGGAGTCTGGAGTGAATAGTAGCTAGATGTACGGATTTTCTTGATGATGAAACACAGTTGATGTGCTTAATCCCCACACTTAGGAGAAGCTAAAACCAAGTTCCAATCCAAAATCGAACGAGTAGATTATGGGATATATGCATTGACCTTCGTATGTGAATAGTAACTTGGAAGCACAATTTCGGATCTTGACCAAATCACTCAAGAAAGAGCTCAAAAATTAGAAATATTACTCCCCAAAGAAGACTTGAAGGTAATATGACTAATATCCAAGCTCAAATCAAGAGAATCAAAGGAGAAGACCAAGAAAATTCCGTTGGGAAGAAACAAACCGTGAGGGGTTTGCGAGAGACAGCTCTCAACGTCCTGATTCTTGAAACACAATTACGGATCAAGATACATACTCTGTATCTTGTAAGTTGTAATAGCAAAAGTACATTCTATACACAACATGCGGCTTCTTTTGAGTTTTTTTTTTAAATCACATTCTAGATTACCAGGGTTTTTTGTAAATCCGAGCTTTCGACATTTTCTTTTAATATACTTAATAAAATCTTATTTTCGCCAAAAAAATATTCAAATAAAAAAATGGTCTTTGACTTATTAGAGCACACCAATTTTATTGTCGTGCGGTTTACTCATTGTTAAGACTTATGATGATCTAGTTGCTCGTTATAACTAGTAGAATTTCACCCTTTGCCTACAAATTTCATGCATACAAAATTAAATTTGTGGATATAGATCTTCTTTGGCAACAAAGTAAGTACTTCGTATGGGTATTTTAATTTCCTACGGATTGTGTTTCCACACAAATATTATTTATGGGCAAAAGCATTATATCCCTTCAAAGTGATAATCCGTAGGAAAAGCTTTTCTACACAAACAAAATTTGTAGCCAAATACTGTATACTTTTGCAAACGGATTTTGAAAATCTGACAAATTCAATACGGAGTAATAATGATAGACATTGAAATTCTGACAAATTATGATTAATTTTATTTTTATTCTAAGCAAACATATACGGAGTACTAATTAATGGGTATATGAACAATAAAAAATCCACTACTGACCATGTTTGAGTAAATACTTAATATAAAAAAATCTGTTTAGATTGGTGAAAATAAGAAATGATCACAAATTATATAATACACAGTAATATATAATAATTATATAATAGGGGCCTTACAAAATACGAATAAAATACTATCCTCCGTCTCTTTTTATTCGCAACATGTTGAATTTTACACTATTCACATGTTTTACTTTGACTACATTTTATATTATTATTTTATGAAAATTATTTTTTTAAAATTATATTGCTCAATTCATCTCATTACAAATTTTCAAAATCTAATTTTTAAATATTTTTTACTAATAGGGATTAAGATATAATTACGGTCAAAGATGTGCGTTGACAAGTGTGAAATGTTGACCGTTGCAACTAAAAAAGAACGGAGGAAGTACTTTTTATTAATAAATTATTTAAATATATTCGTATTCTATCCATGTCTACAAAATGCTACTCAAAAATTAAGCGCTAATCAAAATTCTATTTGGCTCCAATTTGTGAAAATTTCCCCAAATTTATTCTACCTAACTTCTATTCCCGCTTGCTATCCCCAAATCTCTCACAAAATTGAACTACGGAGTGCAGTATAGCAAATACAGCGTGCCCTAGACCCCTAGTCGTGTTCTTCAGATTCCATTTTCTCCTTTGATTTCAGAATGCTTTCGCTGTGGTGGGCTGGTGGCGTACGTGGTCGCAGGCGCGGCAGCTCTTAATAAACCTAGGGATTGGAGTTGCTATTGGTTCCGGTGTGACATGACTCTGATGGCAGAGCAAGGTTGGCGTCTTGGGTTCAATGACCCGGCGTGTGTACAAACAAAGGAGTTCCAATAGCCTCCTTTCCGATTATCAACAGATCTTGGGCTGAGGACCTACTAGGAACGACACTCTACACATCCGACACAATTTGACGCTCATAGTACTTCACAAAGACGGGGGACCTGATTTAATTGACTCGTTCTTCACTTCACGGAGTATTTAGTTTACTTTTGCTGCAACGTCAACCTGCAGGTTTCATGCTCGACGAATTGCCGCCCTTAATTTCTTCATCTATTGTATTTCACATGCTTATTACTTTATCTAGTTTAATGTAATTCATTTAGATGGAGATCAGACCCCTAAAGGAGAAACAAGAAGTTAATACAAATAAGAATCCTCCTGGTATACCAAATTTCTTTCCAGATTATTACTCCGTATTATTTAATCACTGCTATGCTAATACAAATTTCTATTCAGATTTTTATTATCTTTACCTTTTATGCTATAACAAATGACTTTTCTCTTGCTTTGTATTATATATCAAATAATGTTTCAGAGTACATTTGTCTCTCTTGTTTTGGCTTAGTGTTTGATTCCAATTTGTCTATTCAAATACCATGGAATGTGATCAAACACTTCATCTGAACAAACCTTTAGATGGGATTACAAATATAAATCAATTAGGTGATGACTTATTCAGCACTTCAATGAGAACAATACAAGTACACCTTGAATTGCATTCTATTCATCTATGTTTCCATTTTCTATTTCCTGTATTTGCATATATTTGGAAAATATTATACACCTTCCTCACCAAATATATTTATGGAACAAATAATTTGGAATTTCCAAATTAATGCACCTAATATTAGGAATCCCGGGTTTCTTCATATCATTTGGGTAAAGAAATGTCCAATTTGTTGTTCTCTTTATTTTAAATGCCTATAGATATGTGAACATTTCACACTACAAACTCTTGCGTAATAGTTTTTTAAAAACCAAAATCTTAACATACTTGATAAAAATTAATGAGATATAACTGTTTTCTTTGGGTTAATTTAATGTTGGCCTTTTTATTGCTATAAATTTTAGAAAACTAGTTGGTGTATTGCAGATTTAGGAAAGGGTTGAGTGAAGTCTGAAATTAAGCTAGTTGTTTTTCTTTTCGGAAATTGTTGGGTATTGTGTTCATTTGAATATTGTGTGATTTTTATTGTTTGTACATAACAGTAAATTCACATAATAATAGCTTAAGGGTCTTATTGCATCTGCACTTGTGCTATTTTACTCCATATGTGCTATTTGATTCTACACATTATCCATTTTGTTGTTTTCTATTTCCATGAATATTTTCAGGGATACGGTTTTCTTCATAGAGCTGCACTCAATCCAAGTTCCTCAAAAGTAAGTTGTTCAGTCCAAAATTTAGTTATTGTTCTGTTTGTTATTTTAACTTTTTAAATTTCTTTGTGAAATTAATTGCCCTACATCTTTATTAATAATTGCCTAAGAAAGTGTGTTTCCTCTTATGTATAAAGAGCTTAGGGTGAGATGAGTTCATATTACAAGTCATGTAAGACTCATGATAATACATCAACTATTATGCCAATTGAGATTGTTGATAGAGTTGTTGACCAGTGGCATGACTTGTGTAGCTATTTCAACTCAGATAAGGTTTCAACTCAGATAAGGTTAAGGTACATGTATGTGTATGTGCCTTTTTCTTTCTTTGAAGCATGCAAATAAAAGTATAATTTTAAAAAGGAATTTAATATATTTTCGCAAACTCACTTTTCAGATATTCAATGTTTGTGAAAAGAGTAAACTAGTTCAGAAGCAAAAAAATAACAGTTTTTTTAGTCCTATAGAATATCTTTTTAAGAATTATATATTTGAAAATATTGTTTAGGAGCTTAACTTCAGGTCACATTTACAATCTCTATCACAGCAGGAACTTTCTAAACAAGCAGTTTATGCACTTTTGCATAAGACTAAGGTTAAGGAAGCTATATATCTTTATGGTACTTGTTTTGTATATAATTTACATATGTTTTGTAGAAATCATCATCATTAAACATATAGAATTGCTAAAAAAGAGCATAACCATCATACTTGAAGATATAGCGGTGGTAAAGGATTGCTAAAAAAGAACTTATGATTGTATGTTGATTAAAACAATAAATGTCTGTGTTTATAACTTGGTTATTTTGTGATAGGATGGCTCTAAATTTTCAGAGGTTGATGCTTTCGAGTTCACTTATGTGGAAAAAAATGAACTGATAGCACAGAGAATTAGATAAAGCACAACATGTAAGATGTTCCTTTTGGTTTAACTTTCCTTATCAGCCTATATAAAATTGAGATATTTTTCATCTAAGTGAATATAAATTTTAATTTAGGTTTCTTTTAGGTTGATACTTATTTTCCTACTGGATCAGTTTTTGAAGTAGCATCAATTAACATTAATATGAGTTTGATATAGATTTATTGTATCCAACAACCTATTGTATAAATTTAAAGATATTGATTTTTAACAAAACAATGTCATTTTCATTTTTTTATATTAGACTATTCAAAGCTAATTCCATCAATTATGGATGCTATATAAAGATTCAAGTGTGTTATGTAATTTAATTTTCGAGTTCCTTTCATTCTAGTGGTTTCGGCATATTTTGTCTACACTCTCAAGTCTTAAATAAAAATTTCGAATGTAATGTCAATTTTATTTTATTTTTTACTCATTTATAGGATGAAATGGTTTCTAAAACTACTGCTTACCTCAAGGAAAAGGCAAAGGATGGAAGAAACTCCTTTGGAAGAAATACTTGTTGATGGTCACCTTCGTGGTAGTGGGTCATCTTGTGCAAAAGTTATGCAGTCGTCGAATGAGCTAGAAGTTGAACATGCTCCTCGAAAAGTTTCAGATGTTGCTCGAATCAGGCAAAGAAAAATGAAAATGTTGAGCACAACTTCAATACTACACTGCATTCTTGACATAACTCTTTGAAGCAATTATGCAATCAAGCAAGTTCATGCAGTTGTCATTCCTCCATTTGTGTCACTTTCCATTGAGGATGAAGAATCAGATGAAGATAATAGTGTTGATGATGAAGAAGGAAATTTTGATGAGGCAAACTATGGTAGAGAATAGAGATTCATGTTACTAAAATATCTTATTTTCAGTTTACTTTGTTTTTCTTTCAAAAATTCATATGTAGTATCATATGTAAACAAGTTTTATTTTCTTTAACATTACATAGAACTTTTTGTATGCTTACTGTTATTTATTAAAGCTGATTTTTTCGAGTAAAATGTTTGATAGCCTTCCTCATTATCTCCTTATAAACTACTTCTATATGAGTAAGTTTAACTCATCTCTTCACTTATAGAGTGGTTTCAACAAGTTCTGACTTGTTTGTGATCATAAATTAAATAAGTATTACCTTTCATTTTCCAAATTTTGGGCTGAAGCAATCTTCTCTGCCTACAAATATTAATTTGTAGTAAAAGTATTTCTTCCTACAAACTACGACTTGTGTGGTAAGAACTTTGTAGACGAAAGTGATTTGTATGGGCAGAATTTTGCAGGGCTAGACCTTTCCAGACAAAGATATATATTTTGTCGGGTAAACTCTTTCCCTACATGCTTTGCCCCACAAATATCTCCACAAAGTTATTTTGTGGGTAAAGAGTTTTCCCTACAAAATCAATCCTTTCCCAACAAAACTTATTTGTATGAAAAAGTGATAAATCTTGTAGTGAATTAGAGCTTAATTCACTCTTGAATTAGTGTTCTATTTCAGAAGATAAATCTGACAGGAGGAGTAACTCAAAGTTTTACACGTGAGTTTGTATTTTTATATGCAATCGGTGCGATGCAGCTTAAGAGTCTTAACGTAATAAATACAGAGAGCAGATGTATGCATTTTTAGTTAAGGGTTTTACTATAGTATTACCAAAATAAAGTTCATGGATAAAAATGTGAGTAAAGTTACAATGATATTGGTGTCACGATCACTGCAATATATAATTAAAAATAATTATAGTCACTAGAAATTACTAAAATATATTCTTAAAAATATGTTCAATATAAGCAAAGACCAATGGGCTTGGGGCTGGCGTCAACTTTGAGAAAGTAGTCAACTTATTAGCATTCTGTTAGCCGAATCGGTCGTATTGACGTATGTATCTAACGTTTGTAGTCAATTAACACTAAACAACTGAGTTTATATACATAGAAATGTCATATGTAATATACTTACTCTTTACTCGACCTGATAGAAGTTGACTTTATGTCAAAATTGATATTCTTAATTATGCTATTGAAAAGAAAAGGCTAGTTAATAATGGGATGCACGGAGTACCAAACTATAGTACTATACATATATAGTGTAGATGGTTTCAACTTAATTACCTAAAAGTTAAGAACCAACGGACCATGCATATATATATATATATATCTACATACATACGAATGAAAAGAATATGTTTTGGTTGTATATGTGATTGTGATACTTGGTACAATGACAAAGGTAACCTCCATCGCGGGCAAACCCTAACCAAGCGCGTGGTAAATTGAATTATTATCACACACAACTAAAGTTTCAATCGCTAGCTTGGCTTCTTTCTTTCTCAAATTTATATATGTATAGTAGACAGGATCGGAGATAGAGGAAGTAGCTTAGCTAGGAATTGATCGATCGATCTTTAAACCATCCAGGCCAGCTAGCTACAGATAGATAGATAGATAGATCTTTAAGATCGATCATGATCAGCTGCTGCTGCTATGCTTTAAGGCCATGGCGGCGGCGTGGCAGAGCTAGCTGCTAATTAAGGCCGGTCTTCGTACGTCCTTCCTTAAATGCTTCCCATATATATCACCAACCAAAAGTCTACTCTCACTTTCTTCTGTCCAAGAAAAACCAAAAAGCTGCAATTTTTCTTTCTTTCATTTCATCCCCGGCAACCGATCCATCTACGCGGAATAGAATAGAATAGAAACCATTAAATTACACCCATCCAGCTAGATAGATGATGAGTCAAGAAAGATAATTAATTAATACCCATCCAGTAATTAGTTAAACTGTCATTTTGAATTCGACATATATATATGGCCGGCTTTTTCTCTTTAGCTGGCGGGGGGACAGGAGGAGCCACCGCCAACGGCCAAGATCACCGGGAAAGCGCCACCAACCGCCCTCACGGCGAAATCAACCCGGAAAGTTGGTTTATTTACAGGAATGACGACGACGTCCAGCAAATGCCCGCGGCCGCCGCCTACAGTAACAATAAAGGGTTCGAGATATGGCAAGATCAGCCGCAGCAGCACCATGTCCGCCACCACCTCAACAGTTACCCGCTGGTGCAGGATCTCTACTCCTCCGAGAACCAGTCGAGGTCGGCCGCGTTCGTGGCGATGATGCGGTGCGGCGGGATCAGCTGCCAGGACTGCGGAAACCAGGCAAAGAAGGACTGCTCGCACATGAGGTGCAGGACTTGCTGCAAGAGCCGGGGGTTTCCCTGCCACACCCACGTGAAGAGCACGTGGGTCCCCGCCGCCAAACGCCGCGAACGGCACCAGCGACACCACCACAGCGATAATAATCAACAAAGCCTTCGGCTCGATAGAGAGTTGCCATCAACCCCAAAAAGACGACACACAGAGGGCGATGATCCAGCCGCAACTACAGCCGGTAATTAATTTGCTCATTTCATTATTTGTTTATTATTTTGTTGGATTATATTATTTATTATTTCAAATACTCCCTAGCTATATACTTTACCAAATTAGTCGTGTATTTTATTTTCAAAAAAAATGGTCGTGTATATATTTTCATCGGATTTATATCATGTCATTAAACGAATTAATTATTATTGTAAAACTTATGAACACCATCTCAATTGATCGAACCAATTACAATTATTATTACTCCGTATTATATTATTAATAATATCTCCAAGAATAAGTGTCTCAACACTACTCATGTACTTAATTAATTTAACAATGTACTTTAAGATTTCTCATACCTACTTCTTTTTAATTTCATTAAATCCCGTTTTTAATGTCCAGCAGAGTTTCTATTCAGATGTAAACTTTAATTGTTTATACCATTTTAAATTTCTTAGAGGAAGCTAATGTAGTTTTATCAGAAGTAAGTCATCCATTGTCGATAAAACCGAAAATGTTATATTAATACGAGAAATGTTAATTCGAGACAAAGGAGTATGATTAAATGCATTATTTAATAATCTAATATTTAGGGATTACTTGAAATAAAGTAATCACTAAATATTACGTAGTACATCATTATTATTACTATTATTATCATTATTCTTATTATTATTGCTCTCTGTCTTTGAAAGCTAGTTTTCTAGCTAGCTTTTTGTATTCAAGTTTCCCCAAAAAAATACCATTTTCCTTGAAATAATTAAATAAATCATTTTGGGGTTTTAATAATTGTATCTTCCTCTTTTCATAAAGATTACCGGCCAATACAATTTTGGCTTCAGTATTTCTCATACTCCCTTCGTCCCGGTTGAATCTTGACGTTTGTTTTTGACATGATATTTTAGGAGCCTAATTAATATAATTGCAAATGTCTTGCATGCACTTTGAGTTTTGAGGAGAATTAATGTTATCCACTCAAACGTAAAAAGTGAGTGAGTGGTAAAGGGTAGTTAAGACATTTAATATTAAAGGAGTTGCCTAAAAAGGAAACATAAAAAAGTAAATGAGACGTTACAAAAAGGAAATGTAAAGATTTAAATAGAACAAATGAGGATGTTTTTACTTGGACTGTAATTTGTCCCAGACCAGACCAGACCAGTCCAGTCCAGACCAGACCAGTTCAGACCAGACCAGACCAGACCAGACTTGGATAGTTATAAAAATACAAAGAAACCAGACCTTACCAGACAAGACCAGACCAGTTCAGACCAGACCAGATCAGACCAGACCAGCAAATTACATTCCAAGTAAAAACATCCTGAGTATCAAGCATGACAAACGGACCGATTTACAAGAAAATACTTCGTACTATGTAGTACTTTTACCATTACTATTGCACGCGGCCACTATTACGGTTGTTAATAGCATTCTCAAGTCTCTTTTCACTATTTTCTACCTTAGCAGATTTTACTAAATTTAAGAACACATATGCATTTGTGATAAAAAGAAATGCAGAAAATAAAGAGTTATACTTTCTCGGATGGTAAGTGTCACATATTCCTTTTTCGGACCGCATCAAAAAAATTGTCACATATCCATTTTTGAAAATAAATTTATCTCAAAAGTAGTTACAGTACACTCTAATATAATGTACAACTACAATACCGAAAATCTCATACTCCCTCCGTTTAAAAAAGAATGGCAAAATTGACATTTCTTTGTCAATATCATTGGTCAAAATTGAAATTTGACCAATGATATTTTTTAATACAAAATTATTTTAAATATAAAAAATATATGAGCATATTCTTCATGAAAAACTATTTCATAAAAGTATAACATTTATGAATTACACACAAATATAATACCTAAAATCGTGATCTAAACGTTAACACCATTGACCAAGAAACGTCAATTGATCAATCTTAGCTTTTTTGGGATGGGGTAGTATTAAACTACGTGAAAAACCTATTCCAACACTTATAATGATATATGGAGGAAGTAATATTTATGTCTATTACTATAGTAGTACCCCGTAATTGTTAAAATCATATGGAAAGTGGAGCAAATAACACTCGAGAAAATTTTCGAAATATGACTACAAAATGTTTGAGAATTTCAAAACATGTTTTTATTTTTTAAATAAGAGTAATTACTGTCAAGTTTAGAAAATAATGTCATATTTGAAGTCTGGTAATGTCAAAACATTACAGTAATTAGACTTATTTAGACAAAAAGAATAGAATAGTCCTATTTTGAAATAGATAAACATATTACTCCTAGTTAGGGTAAATTCCCATAACACTCTCATGAACAACTTACACAAAAAATGTCGTATAAAAGTGAATGGAGGCATCATCATCATTGTTATTAATATAATTGTTACTAATGTTGTTAGGGAACATTCTGAAAAAGTAATTCAAAATTCAAAACAATTATAAAATTAATCTAAAAATATGAGTATTACTATGTACTCTGTCGTTAAATAAATGCAACATGTTAAATTTTACACTATTCATATGTTCTACTTTGACTACATTTTATTGGGGGGAAATTGTTAAATTTGTCTCATCATAAATTTTCAGAATCTGGATTTTGTAATATTTTTACTAATAGAAATTTAAATAAACTAATGGTCAAAGTTATGTATTAATAAATGTGAAAAGTGAACTGTTGAATTTATTTAAGGTATTTTTTTCTTAGGAGTAACTTTTTTTTGAAAGGAGTAACTTATTGTCATACGTACGCAGTAGGAGGATTTTGCAAGTATGATGTTTCAGCAATTAATTTTATTGAGGGAATGAAAACCATTGTCTTTCTATTTAAAATTCCACATTATTTTGTTGTGAATATAATTAAGGAGAAATATAATATGATGAAGAATGCTAATTAAGAATTTTGAATTAGGGTTAGAGCTGGGGAATTTTCCGGGGAAGGTGAGCACAACAGCGGCGTTCCAGTGCGTGAGGATGAGGTCGGTGGATGACGGAGGCGACGATCAGTACGCTTACCAAGCCTCCGTCACCATCGGCGGCCATCTTTTCAAGGGGATCCTCTACGACGAAGGCCCCGAGGAGGCTCAGTATCACTTGACACCGGCGGGGGAGGCCTCCTCCGGCTGCGGAAGTGCCGGCGGCGGACTTCAACCGCACCACCAGCAAAACCACAGCAGCTTACTCCTTAGCACGGCCGGCGCCGCTTCCTCGAGAGCTGCCACGGACCCGGACCATCATCACGGAGGGTCCGGGTACGTGGACCCCTCATCAACTTATCCGGACCCGTTCATGGCAGCTGGTACGTTCTTCCCGCCTCCGGCAAGATCTTAGCCCGGGCCCCACCGTCGTTGACTTTAGTCATCGCATTGTACAACGGTTGTAGCACGACGTACATGCGATATATACATACAAACAAATTGTATTATTAATTGGTAGAGTATTTTTTATAGGATTGGACAAAATAAAGGAGAGAAACGCGGGTCTTCTGTCTGGTTTAATTTCCACATGAAATGATCAAATCTCAGCGATCGAGTCGTTGAAATAACCTGTATGTGAAATACAAAAGTATATACATAATAATATACTCCGTACTACGTAGTAGTATTTATTTATGAATTAAAGTACAGTCTCACTTAATTAAATAGCTAGCTAGCTTTTGGAATATAATGGGTACATTCATAGTATATATTTATGGGGGTGATTTCATTTAATTTTGTTGTATTTGTGTGTGGTATATTATAAATATATGATGATTGAGTGTATGTACGTGTTTATAGTCTTCATAGGTTGAATATAATTAGCACTGGTCATCAAAGTGCCCGATCTTATATCTTGACTATCTTCTTCAATTTGATTCTTTATATACGTATATTTTATTATAAATCAATATTCCAGTAGTTTTTGTTTTTTAGTTATATAATATTGGTATTTTTCTGACTTGGTTGAATTTGGGACTACTCCTAATCTTTGTTAGTAATATACGGTTCATGAATAATACAATAATACGTACGTTCGTGTATAATACGACACGATTATATAAAATACGGCTTAATATATGTTTCATACGTTCGTGAAATATATAAAGATACGAACGCGTTTTAAACGTTTCACAATTTAAAAATACGGCATATAATATGTGTCTTATATACTAATTTAATGATAGAAATAAAAAGTTATTTAGCATTTGAACCACATTCTTCAACAATTTAAAATGTACGGAATAATTTTTTCATATATACGGATTTGAACACATAAGTACAATAAGTAATAAAAATGGCATTGCCTATTTGAGTAGAAGTAGAGAGATATTATTAGAGCATAGTTGATATTACTGTGACCGTGAGTTTCGTGAGCCGCCACAACATTTTACGATCTCTTTGGAGTCTTGGTATGTGTGGAGAACATTAGTAGTACAATAGTAGTATTGAAAAGGATTACGAATTTAAGAAGCTAATTTATTAAATGTAATGACTATGAAACAATTAACGAACATATAAGGCATAATTTTTTTAAGCAATATAAATAATATTGAGCAGCTAAACATTTCGTTTCAGTTGTATCACTACATTAGGCTTCCGTTTAATGGTGTGTGTTTTTGTATAAAATATGTATCAATACATACAATACGTGTATTATACATTTTATGCTTAAAGTGCGTGAGGTTTCCAGAATTTTCTGAAAAATTCATAAACAAGAGTATTATACGGGAATAAAATACGTATCAATACGTACGGTACGTGTATTATACATTTTATTCTTAAAGTACGCGAATTTTTCCGAATTTTTTGAAAAATTCATAAACGGGAGTATTATACGCGAATTATACGTTTGAGTGTATTATACGCGAATTATACGCGAATAAACTAACAGAGCTCCTAATGAGTCCTAAGAGCAGCACTAACATGGCCCGTTGGATATTTTTTAAACAAGAACACATGCCCTATCATTTTGTATAGGGAAAACTGTCAAATAGACCCTTCTAGTATATCAAAAAAGTCAATTAAGCCCCGAACTTAAAAACGTCCAATTATACCCTCGAAAAATACAAAAAAAAATCATATTTGAAATTTAACCTGTTACATTCCGGTCAACTGGTTATCACAATGATGTGGCAGTCCACATGTCATTTTTTAGTTTTTTTGCCTATTTAATTTACCTTTTTCTTTCGGCCCACCCCATTTCTTTTTGAAAGAATGGCACATATATTACTAGTGGGATTTGAAAAGACAAAAATATGGATACTTTTAATTTTGGACAATAAAGAGACCCGTTGTTGCTTATCAGACTAAAACACCCCTGTAATTCCGTCGTTCTCTTTCTCGCAGCCAGAACCAGAGTGCAAAACCTTTCTTCAGTGTTTGTCTCCCGCTCAGCTGTACCTCTGGTCCTCATGGCAACATTCATCCGCATCAATCGATCTTCCGCTGCCATCGTTCCACCATCGCAACCGTTGGATCGCTGAAACCTCTTCCTTCTCATCAATTTCTGAATCGGCTGCAACAACGAAGCTCTCCATGAGCGCTGAGCGTGTAAATCGGTTGTGCTAATGTATCGGGGACGGTACGTTGGAAGCCGACAACGAGGACTGCAATAGATCTGTCGCAGACGATTACAACAGATCTGGAATGTGTCGATGATATTGAGGGCTAGGCCATAAATGACGACGACTTTGGGGCTTTTCCGGTGTTGGCCTTGAGGGGTGTGAGCAACAACTATGAGTTAAAGAGGAGGGAATTGGGACTGGGGCAAGGCAGACTAGGTTCGTAGGGACTGGTGAGTGATGACGAGTAGCAGAGAACGAAATAGGAGGCTGTTGGGGACAACTGCAAGTAGTAGAAGTCAGGTGGGGAACTGGGGCGGCGCTGGTGGGATTGGGGCAATGCAGGGGTGGCGCTGGTGGGATTGGGGCAATGCAAGGATGGCGCAGGGCAGGTGGAGCGAGGTAGGTGAGGGGTGGGGCGAGGTAGGTGATGGGTGGGGAGGCCACCGAACTTGTTGAGTGCGTGGCGGCAGTAGGGACAGCTGGAGGTGGTATCCCAATGCGGGGGCCGGCGGTGGTGGCTGGATGCAATGGCCGACGGTGGAGGCAGAATGCGGTGGCTGGCGGTGGAGGCCAGATGTGGTGGCTGGATGCGGTGGCCGGTGCTGGAGGCCGGATGCGATGGCCGTGGTCGAATGCCGTTGCCGGCGGTGGAGGCCGGATGCAGTGGTCGTGGCCGGATACCCTGGCTGAAGGTGGTGGCCGGAGTGGTCACTATTGGATTGAGTTACTGTAAATCTGTAAATAATCGGATCGAGGTAAATGTAACTAGTGGGTCGATTAAATGTAACTGCTCGAATCAAGTAACTGTAATTGGACGGGTTGAGTGAATTTAACTGGACGGGTTGAGTGAATGTAACTGGATGGGTTGAGTGAATGTAATTGATCGTATCGGGTAACTGTAACTGGACGGGTTGAGTAAATGTCACTGGGAATATAGTCACTGTGACATAGGTCACTATGAGCCGAGTAACTGTAACCGCAAAGTTCGGGTAACTGTAAATGGACGGGTTTGTAACTGTAACTTTTAACTGGACGGGTCGGATAACTGTAACTGGATGAGTTGGGTAACTGTAACTGGATGGGTTGGGTAATTGTAATTGGACGTGTCAGATAACTGGAACTGGACGAGTTGAGGAAATGTAATTGACGGGTCAAGTAACTATAATTTATCGGATCGGGTAACTGTAACTAACATATCGGGTAATATAATTGATCAACCAATTGAAATTGGCAACTAGTAACTCTAACATGTGTGGGGCGGATAGGTATAAGTAGTTGGACGTGTAGCCGGATAGGCGGATAACCATAATTCTGGAAGGGAAAAAAAACATAATTTTTTTTTTATCTTGAAAGTGGCTGTAGCATTTTGAAGAGCTAGGAAATGGCAATGGAAATTCCGGAATTTAGTCCATACGTGATACGTATTCATTGTGATTTAAGAATCCTACGCAGTACATATGTATTACTGTAATAGTAGTATTTAGTTACGTATATAGAGTATTAATTAGGCAGGGGTATTTTTGATACTTAAGTTACTAAATGGTTGCCGGTAGTCTCTTTTTTGAAAAAATGAGAAAGATATCTTATACTCCCTCCGTTCTTTATTATCTGTCCCGCTAGCCTTGGGCACGGGTTTTAATAGAAAAATAATAGGGTAAATGTAGAGTGTGTATGGTAAATGATAAAGTAGGAAAGAGAGTATACTAAAAAGAGTAAAGTGGTGATAAAGTGATGATAAAGTAGGAAATAGAGAATATTAAGTAGAGTAAAGTTATGATAAAGTAGGAAAGAGAAAATAGTTTGCAAAAAGTAAGAAGGGTAAAAGTAAAAAAAAGTGGAGGTATTTTATCAAAAACTTTCCTAAAATGGAAAGAGAGACAAATAATAAAAAACGTCCCAAAATGGAATGCGAAACAGATAATAAAGAACTATTTGTCTAATCTCGTAATATTGGTGACATAACCTCTTTTCTTTTCCTTGCCCACTGTCGTTTTCTTTCCACCCGCCCGGACCTACTCCCCCTGTTCAACTGTACTCTACTCCGATCATCAATTTTTAGTCCTTCCAATTCAGCAACAATGGTAATAAGTTGACATATCTCTACCATCTGTAGCTTCCTCCTCTGAAGTCGTTGGTGCGAGCCGCCGGCGACGTTCTCTCCTTCCGAGCTTGGAGCACTTCCTAGTTCCTGTTCCTCCCATGGGCCGTTGACTCACTTGTGATGATTACTCGATCAGATTCAAGGGGGGGGGGAAGAGAAGGATCGAAGGAAAGAGGAGAGAAAAAGAAAATGAAAAGGCAAAAAAACGACACTTGGACTGCCACGTTAACCGGAACTTAACAGGCTAAATTATAAGTTTGAGTTTTTTTTTGTTATTTTGTATAGTTAGAGGGTCTAATTGGACGTTTTTTCAGCTCGGGGTCCTAATTGACTTTTTTGATATACTAGGAGGGTCTATTTGACAGTTTTCCCTTTTGTATACACATCTTGACTAGATGAATTGCAATTAACATATAACTACCTTAGTCAATCTACTCGATCATAAAATACTGGAAAGTTCCCGGAATATATATGAACAAACGGCTTTTGAAATTCCAAAATGAATTGTTATACTTTTGTCATCTTGCAGTCATTATAGTCAAAATAGTTGCAGTATTATGTATTAAAATGACAATATTTAATGTCATTACTGACAGTAATTTTCAATCGTGACAGTAATGACTCATGTTTTGAGAAGAAAAAACATAGGTGTCATATTTTAGAATTCCATAACCTTCTTACGCCTATTTATGATAATTTCCATAAAATAATCGCATATTAGCCCTAAATAGGAGTAAAATTACTCCTAAATGCATGCAACAATAAGGAACCACATATCTTAACACAATAGAGACAAGGCTCTCATTTTTCACACACACACACAAACACACACACACACACATATATATATAGGAAGTGCTCTTAGGCTGAGAACTGCGAAGTGAAACTTATAGGCTAAATATAGGAACTTTTAACCAATGAATCATAACTTATAGACCCCTCGAAAATAATTACGAAAATGCCACCGCAAAAAAATAATTACGGAAACCTGGAATTTTTTTTGACGCGGTGGCATTTTCGTAATTATTATGGAGAGCTTTACAAGTTATGATTTATTGGTTATGAGTTCCTATATTTAGTCTATAAGTTTACTGCATTGTAAGATCAGATACAAATCCAAGGGCTAATATTACTTCTCACATCTCATTTTAAGGGGCACTTCTCACCTAATCCTCTCTCTCTCTCTCTATATATATATATATATATATATATATATATATATATGGAGCATATGAGGTGAAAAGTGTATCTTAGGCTGAAAGTTGCGAAATAATTGAAACTTTGTAAACGTTATATTTTTTACTTTAAAAGGTACATTTAACGAAATAATAGTTAATTAGAAAAAAGTGTCTCTGCATTTGTGACTCACTAAAAATAAAAACATAGGATATAAAGTGTTATTCGTTGTTTTCATGATAGTTTGATACATGTATTATACTTGCTCAATTTATCAAATGAAAATACACTTTTGATAAAAGTTATATATTTGACTTTAATTAAATTTAATGAATTGATAGTTAATAAGCAAAGAATGTCCTAAATACATTTATGGATCAAAAAATATAAAAAATATTGAGTATCAAGTGTTACTAGTTGTTTTCATTAGTTTCATACGTGTCTCATACTTCCACAGTTTATCACTAAAAACTGTATTTTTATTTAGGGGTTTTAAGCTATAAGTTATACTCCCTCCATATCACTATGATCGTCCCAATAGGCTTTTGTAGTAGTTTAAGAAAATTTATAGGTTTACTGTACATTTTTTGAAAAAGTTGGAGTTTTTTGGTAAGCTGCTTTTTTAGTGGATTTATTTGCAAAAATAGAAGTGAGACAATCGTTTTGATACACCCAAAAATGGAAAGTGGGACAATAAAAGTGACACGGAGGGAGTAATGTATTTTGTAAGTTATCACATTGGTTCTATTAGTTAAAATTTCGCAATTTTTGGTCGAAAACACACTTCTCACATGATCTTTTCCCTACACATGCACACATACTGTACAATTAAATGAGAAACATGTTTAACGTGAGAATCGTGAAAACACACTTAACCCTTATGTGATACACTATAACACTTGTATGTTACACTTTTTCAAAACATGAAGCATCAAATAAATATGGTGGCAAATTCAACGGATACCTGCGTCCCGCTGCCCGCCGTCCAGCCATTCACCGCAGGGCAAGCCGCCGCCCAGTTGTCCACCTCCATCCTCTAGCCCCATGACGTCCCGCCTCTAGTTTCCAACTGCTGATCTGCCCGATGCTGGCCTCCATCTCCCAAGGTTGAAGATAATTGAAGACGGTGTGAAGTGAATTATAGGATTGTGAGTAGTGAACACAATAAGTAAGTTTAATTTGATGCACTGAATATGACAAGACTGATTATGACAATAAGTGCACAAATGTAGAACATTAACGTTGACATAAAGTGCAATATATTAAATTAGATGTAAAAACTGAAATTATCATATCTAAAAAGAAAACAGTTATAAATTTCTAACATTTTCGTAGTCATGCCATAACTCCGAGATGAATTGCAATAACGCCGACATAAAGTGCAATATATTTTATTAGAAGTAAAAACTAAAGTTATCAAATCCAAAAAGAAAAAAAGAACGATAAATTCCTAACATTATTCGTAATGTTGTGCAGTAACGATGGAAAAAGTGCATTAAATGTCGTGTAGTATCGCCTGCATAAAGCGCGATATTTTTAATTGAAAGAAATTAAGTAATGCAAAATGACATTTTTTAATAAGAGTATGTTTTTTTTTTAAATAATACACAGTAAATATTCCCCGGAATTTACCCCACTGATAGGTGGTTTGCCTACCAGGTCAAAGAAAAAGAAAAAGAGTATGTTCGTCCTTCAATATTTTAATATGACGAGATTTTCTTTTTATGCTTTTCATTCATAAAAATATCTAAAAAAAAATATAGTTATATTTCCGGAAATTCAGTACTCCCTCTGTTATAACTTTGTCACTTTCTCTTTTAATCAATTAATTTTGTGCTTCATGTTATTTCTCTTTCTTCTGCACAAACTTCAACTACACGGCTTTTACTTTATTATTCCACGAGTTGGTCAAACTTGACAAACTATGAAGAAACAAAGAGAGTATGTTTTAGTCATATCCCGGAAAATTTCCTGGTTTTATTTTAGCTTATTTTAATCTTTATCCATTTAAAATTTTTGTAACACGTTTAGACATTTTTATTTCTGTACTTTTTAAAATGTTATGGATTGATAGGAGGAGTAGCCCAAAGTCTTATATAATATTTTATTTATTGTTTTTTATAGTTTTTCGATGTAGGACAAATACTTTTAACATGCCTCCTCAGCCCGAACCTGGATGAACAATATCGGGGTGTATAAATGGGTCAAGCAAACCATTAACAAGCTACACTTAATCATGAGTGGTAAACAAGAAGTCAAACCACAATCAGACTTGACTTTGATACCATGTTAAGACTCGGGGTTCCATCCTAAAATGTCAACTTGATAGGATGAGTAGCCCAAATTTGCTTACTCAATGTGGACCAGGTGAATGCGACGATACCACTTAGGGCATCTCCCATGCAGGGGTGCATTGGAGTTCCGTGTCAGCAATTGCACCTTGTATCGTAAAATCTATTCTCGAATGCCAATCTAAATGGACTTTTAAAATCTGAGTTGGCAAAGTAGGAGGTCTAGCACTCGGTCTACAAACAAACCTTCGGTTCCACCTTCTGATAATTCCACCTAAGCAAAAAACTCATTATGGTGCACTACACAAGCTTCTCTTTCTTATAGGCTTATAGCATCAATTTTTCATTTGTTGTTGTTCCCTTTCTGCGGTGGAGTATCCTCCAAATAGACATGACGATTCTACTGATATTTGATCTAGACCTTCTCTATTTCTTTGCCACATAAGCAGCAATGCAATATGAGCATTAGAGATGCTCTTAAATGCATCTCTTATATTCATAAAATTATACACTTGCGATTATACACTTAAATGCATCATTAAATTCATTGATATGCATAATATGTTTCTGTACTCGTGAAATACATCTTGAAATCCGTGTAAACGGCGGATGTTTTTTCAATTTTTATTTTCGTTTTCATTTTCATGTCAATTGCACAATTTGTAACTCTTTTGATTTGTAATAATAAATCTATTATGCGTACAATATGCATCTTATATATCACAGTAGTGCATCGTCATATGCTATGTAATGCATAGTTCACTATCTCTTCCCAAAATGTTAACGTTGTTGAACTAACTTATTCATCCAAACTCATATAACACATAATTGCATCCAAAACTTAGATGCTCATACACCACTTCAACAATAATAAACCGACAATGAGAAATGCTTTCAAACTTCATTGTCACAATATATTCACATATGACAATGAAAAATATGCTCATGTATATGTGCATGCTTTTCCAAATTCAGGGTAACATTATACCCACACCATAGTCCTATTTTATGTTATACATCTCAAACGTATAGTAATGCATACTAATGTTCATTGCAGTGCATCATACAAGTTGTTATGATGCAAGTAAACTTATACTAAAATTTTTCCAACCAAAATAAGTGTTTGTGTTGCACATTCATGAAACAAACAGTCAACATAATACGATATGTCATGAACGATGTTTCATTACTAACATCATGTAAAAAAACTTCCATAGGTGTCCACCCACACAATAACACATGTCATAGTATTTTTTTCAAGTAAAATGTAAACAAAAATACATGTTGTTTGAATCAACTCCCGTTATGGTGCATTCAACCTCTCAAATTTATTTCTCTTTGAAAATTCTTCCACTTGTCCTCTTCATGCTCAGTGCTAGTTTCCACTCTATTTTCTACTTATCTCAACACCTGCATAGTTACCATAACATCAATTCATCCATGAATGATAATGCACTATAGACTTGTAATAATGCATTGCGATTATATTAGACTTGCATCTTATAACAAAACTTTATGCACACATGAATCTCAAATATACAAGTGCAATTATGTGTGATTTCAATCATAACACTTGACTTTTACTACACACATACGATAACCAAAACATGCATAAGGTTGTATTTACTTTCAATCAACATTTAACCAATAATATGCGTTACACAATTATGAGAGCTTCATTTTCATTCCACTTTAAATAAATGCTTCTTGGATCACACATTCACGCATTTATATTTCTCAGAAACACAAGTCACGTGCTTTCACATCTAATATCTTTAACTGCTACATCTTACATCTACATGTGCTGCATCTTACATCTGTTTGAAAATTTAATTCCTATACCAAAACCTTTGCATCTTATATCTAAAAAACAGCAACTTTACTTCTGTTCCAAAGTCCAAATCCAAGTACCAAAACCCCTGCATCTTACATCTAAAAGTACTGCATCTTACATTAATTAAAAAAAATCAGTAGAAGATTATTAACCCTATATCCGAATATACATTGCAATCCCAACTTGTAATACGACATTATTCTTCATAAATTTGTCAATAATATGCAGTTCAATACTCGAATCAAACATGCATCCATATTAATGTTTTTGCATCTATATTCAAATAACAAGGTCTAAAAACGAGTACCTTCATCAAGCTCATTTTGTATTTGATGCAACAGATCTTGCATTTGTAGCGAAGCCATCCCCTGCAATCGTCGGTCACCTTCTCTTCCCTTCCCTACGCTCGGCTTCTCTAAAAAAAGTAACCAAAAAAACTTGCTCCAGGCTTTGAAATCGTTGGTCACTCTGTTTTCAATCGTCCAAGTTTTGCAGCTTACCTTTCTTTCCGTTTGCAATTCATGGGCAGTTTACCTTGTTAGTGGATACTCACCGTATAATCATGGTTTTCCAAAGTTATTCCCAATTTTAATTTTTGTTGTTTCTCTTTATTTTGTTAAATGACTGCAGTAACCTTATAAATGACTTAAGCGCTAAAACGGTGGTTTCCCTTTTCTATTCTATGTGTATCAATGCAGCAATTTAACAATGCATCCCATATGCATCAACCGTCCGTATTATTCCATCCAAGGGATGCTGTTGGTTTGTAGTTTGCACCAAAAGCTTGGTTTGCATGGATCTCCCTATATATATATATATATATAGAGAGAGAGAGAGAGAGAGAGAGAACCAAGCATTCCAACCCAGCTGGTTGTGAGGTTATTGTGCCTAGTGAGAGGTCTCGAGTTCGAAACCAGCTAGGCACATAAGGGTTCGAAACTCAATGGAGTGAGTTTCAGCCCTGATTACTCCAAGTCCCCCCCCCCCAGAGCCCCTCCCCTAGACCCCCCTGGAGTAATATATATATATATATATATATATATATATATATATATATAGAGAGAGAGAGAGAGAGAGAGAGAGAGAGAGAGAGAGAGAGAGAAATGCTAAGGTCCAGCCGGAGGGACGGGAGCTGCCATCCGAACTCCGTCGTTTGGGGCGGTTCCCGATGGATTTCTTTGATGAATGTTTTTGAGCATGTTCCTCATCAAGTCTAGTATATCCACAAAATATTTCAGCTCAAAATTCGATCGGGAAGTCGGCCAAATAATTTTTTGGAGTTGACTGCGCAAAATTATACATAGAAAACGCAGTCAACTTCAAATAATTATTTGACTGACTTCCCAATCGAACTTTGAGCTGAAATATTTTGTGGATAAACTAGACATGATGGGGAACATGCTCAAAACATTTCATCAAAAAAATTCACCGGGAACCGCCCCAAACGGCAGAGTTCGGACGGCGGCTTCCGTCCCTCCGGCTGGACCTGAGCATTTCTATATATATGGGTGTGTGTGAAAAAATGAGAGCCTTGTCTCGTATTTAGTTACAATTTACATTATCATATTATTTACATTTTAATATTAGTCTCATTTTAATATTTGCTACATTTTAATATTAGCACAATTTAAAATGTCTAACAATGGAAAATTTGTTAATTTAGGTAATTTCCAAAGCAAGCGTAAGGAGATTTTGCAATTTTATCCTTCTTCATGGTCCCGTGGTTAACGCCACGTTCGAGTAACACCTTCATCCCAAACCCGTGATGATTGGGATGTCAATTATGACCCTAGAGATGCCATATCCGACGAACAAATGGCGGGACTCTTATCGAAACACCAAGGGTTGCCATGGAGCAAGAACTTTAAGAAACTGAAAACATCCTTATTGATCATATAACGAAGTTGAGCGCTTAAAATGATCGTTCCCTTCCACAATTGCTTCAAGGCCCGCGGATGAACTCAACCGACTAATTTGAACTCCCTGCTAGTCTTGGACTTGGGCCGGGTGGCCCGACCCGGAACCGGTCCGGGACCGGTATTGTGCTGAACCAGCCCGACCCGGTGGCCCGGCCAGTGACCGGTCCGGTTAGGCCCGGCCCGGGGGGTTCCTGGTGCGGGCTCGGGTCACCCAAAAGCCAAGCCGTTTCGATACCGGTTCCGGGCTTTTTAATTTATTTTTTTTCAATTTTTTTATCTTTTCGGGTTGGGCTCGGTATTTTGGGCCATTTGGGGGGTGGGGGGCGGGGTTAATTAGGAAAAGGGAAAAAAAAATGACCCGAAGCCCGGCCCGGACCCGGTGGCTACCCGGGCCTCCTCCAAAAAACCCGAGGGCCGACCGGGCCTAGGCCCGGCCCGGGTCCATGACTACTCCCTGCCAATTCATGGGGAGACGACAACCGACGCCGGAAGCGGAAGTTCCAAAGTGTAGGAGATTATTTCTAATTAAAATTTGTGCAACACTTTTAATTAAGTAGCTTTTTTACAATTGTAACAGACTATTTAATGTATCAAATAAACTTATACTCCGTATTTCATTCTTAATGTATATAGTTCTTTATTTGTATTAATATAATATTTAAAAATTTTAAAATAATAGTCAAAAGACTCAGAACCCATCCAAGGCCGCACCAATGCCCGTAATACCTGGGTCAATTCCGGGCTTCAATAAATAGGAACAGGGGAAAATTGGCTTTGATCGTTGAAAGCAAATCAGCCCAGGAAAATGAAAACGAATGAAAGTTAAATAAAATGGAAAAAGCATTGGGATCTAAATTGTAAGAGCAGTACCAATATATGTGAACCAGACAATCCGGACCTGATCTGGAATCCCAATCCAGTTCCCTTTCTGGACCAGGGCCTAGGACAAGAGACTAGCACTTTTTAGAACATTGGTTATGCATTAGAAAAATTAGTCATCTCAGTAGTTCGAGTTGATCCCCAACTGTGAATCCGCCAATCCAGATTTCTACTTTCAAGCCAAGTGCAACCATGCAGTTTTGCCTCACAAATAATCTCATTTCATGTCGAATTGCACAAAATTCAATGTATACTAATAGTATATGTATATATACAGTATTGTCATGGGTTCAGCACAGTGCCTCCCTACAAGTAGGACTAAACTCACTTTCATCAATCCTGCCGAGTTTGCTATGGTTTGCCCTGTCAGCTAGCGGCTTTATAGAATTAGATTTTCCTTCTGTCCAACCGATCTCATGGTTATCATCATTCAGTGGTCTCCACGACTTTTTCCTGCGGCCAAGAGAAATAAACATTTGCTTGCATGAACAATCATGAGTTTTAGCTAGAATTGACCAGATAAAACTCGAGGCTTTCCCTTCATTGAATTTAGATGTTGAGAGACAAATAGCACTCCCATGACAATGATAAGGCAACCAACCAATGTGCTAAAGAAAAGTGCACCAGGTTGTCTGGTTTGAACAAACCCATAAACACCACTAGATGTAACAATGATGAGGTCAGTTAGCCCATCATTGGAGAAGTCTTCAGTGATCAATGCATGGGTGGGAGGAGCGGGGAGTTCAATGGTTGTTAGTATACTTCCTCCAGGAGATATGACTATGGCTTCTTGATCTCCTGCTGCAAGGATCAGAGGTTGATTATCACCATGCACGCGTAATGAGAATGCTTTCAGAGTAGGGACCACCATGCCACCTTCCATCATGCCCGATGGAGATGGAAGGTTTGACCATGTTGTGCCAGTCAATAGCTGCCAATTCCAGACTGCATCATGTCCATGCAAGCCAGGTGAATAACAAGTCACCTGTGAACAAATAGTGTGATGATTGTTACTAGATATCTATAAATGGGGGTGCTCAGGCCAGGCTTTTTTTTACCATTTTTACCCATAAGTATGGGCCATGCTTGTATCTCATGGGCCAAATACAAAGCCCATAGTCCCATACCCGTCCATAAGTCCTGCCCGGAAGAATATGTTACTACGAATCAATACAAGCCAGCTTTTACAGAAGGGTGGGGACGAGTGGGCTAGCACAAAGTTACACAGGTCTATGTGTCACCCATCTCCAAGCATTTTATACTCATACTTTGGGGGTAGGGAATGTGGGAGCTATATATTACCTCGCCACGATTTGTTAGAAAGATCACATCCCCGTGGCTTCCCTTACGATGCCGATGACCATCATTCCTCTGAATGAGAATAGGTGTTGCAACCTCCAAGAAACTTGCATCAAAATGTTGACCTATGCTTCTGGTGAATTCCGCGTGCTGGAATAAGTTAAACGGAGAGTGACGACAAATAGAAGCATTAAAAAGTTGTTCTCGCACCGGCACACCAGATGTTGCAACAGCCCAACAGGGGCGCAGAACCTCCATGGATCCACTGACAGTTGTCTGTTCAGCTCCATTCCCTCCCACAGCCTGGACAAGTTTTCAACATCGCATGAAGCGATTCCCAGTCAGTTTTTACTTTTTCCTTACCCAACTTGATGTATAGATTTTGGTAACAAATACTCATTTGAGTGCAAAATATACCCGTGAAACTAAAGTTTACACCTCATTTGTAGTCGAATCACCTTATTACTTCAGTTGACAAAAAAAACAAAAAAAAACATGGATACCTGGATATGATCTAAAACCCCATCTCCATTTATATCAGCATGCAGACCACCTTCTTGAAGGTGAAGCTGGTGGATTAGGTATTAACATTAGAACTAAAACTTGTCCGAACTCAAGAATTTAGACATGGCATGTCTACGCATTAACAACATAGAATAGCAGGAATATTGCAACAATATAGTGTTGAAGCCCTTGATTTCATAAACTAGGTTCCGCGGTACGCCCAGCTCTTTGTTTGTTTATTATCTTGTACGATTTCTTTTATAGCGACTCACAGTTTTGGATAAATACACTATTGCATGTGTGTACACAAATAAAATGAAACTATAAATGTGTCATGCTCATGTAGCATATGTTGTTTCGTTTCAGTAAGAAGACATAAAAAGATAGCCACATAAATTGCATCTTCGATATGCAGAAAAACATAAAATAAAATATATAAAATAATAGCATAAGCGCATTTGTGTACTGTGTTGACAAGGCATAGAAATATGCCTGCTATCTACTTTAAGAGAGACCCATCGGTTAAAGAAAATTTGCCACAATTAAATTACTTTTGCAGTCCTTCAAAAGCATTGGCAATTGGCAAATACAGGGCTAACAATGCACTTAAGAATGCCAAATATGATATGATAGCCCTCTGTCCCATAAAGATAGTATACTTCTCAATCTTGATTCGTCTCACAAAAATAGTCCAGTTTAATAATTGGATGTGCATTTAACTATTTATTTTCTAGTTTATCATCATCATTACCCCAGTGCCGCAAAGGCTCCCATCTACGATGGGGTAGGGGGGTCGGATGTACGCAGTCTTACCCCTGTACTAAAGCAGGGAGAGACTGTTTCCAGATGACTCATAGTGAAATTCGCGTCGAAAATTGCATGCGGACTACTACTTCATAATAAAGAAGCGCAGACAGTTTAGCGAGTCATTTTGCTTTATTCCATCATATTCCCAAGCCAAATAACAGTGAGTCTTTGGCTCCATTTTGTTAACAATCATTTATTAACATGTGAGAAAAAAGGTGGTCAATCCTTTGCGGGACAGGAGTAACACTTTATATTGTGAGCAATTAAACAAAAACTGATGCCCATACTCCATAGCCTTTAAGGTATACCTTACAAACAGTGCGACCAGATGCCAGATGAATAGCTTCTATCCCTTCTTTTTCATGAGCAACAATGACATTAGGTACCCACCATAGTTGAGTATAGTTTGTGATTGTGGGTATGTAAGTTAAGGGCTGCAATATAAATATAGAGGGTTACATACATGAACATGGTAAAGAAATGAGAAGAAAACAAATATACAGTGTTACATACATGGTAAAGAAGTAATAGCATTCCATAGGCAATTGGAAGATAACATGAGAAAATATAAACGGGGTCACAAACCATTCATGTGTTTCATGTGGCGCCATATAAAACATAACTTCCCATCTTCCCCATCACAATAAAATATAATTGTGATGCAGAATGGCAATATAATCTATGAGCACTCACTTTTACCTGATCCATGCTAGTAGGAGAGAATCAGATACAGGCACACAGCTTTAGATTCCCAGCCAACCACTGCCAATGTTGGGTGGGTTTGTGGGGTATTGAAAGAAACACCCAATGGCGCGACACGCATCAACTACCTCATATTAGTATTTGTCTTTACATTCATAAGTCAGACTCAAAGTACATAACTTTAGTATTTACTCCCTTAGTCGCTTTGTCCCATCTTATAGGTCTCTATCACTACTCAACTCCTTTTTCATCTACGAATTTGTGCGGCAAATTTTTATCATATTCAAATTTGACTTTTGCAGTTCAATTAGAACATATGGTGTGTATTATTGCGTTGATAGCATCGAAGAGACTACTGCACTAATGACGTTAAATAATGATGGTGTGATGTCTAGGTGGCCCATCTTGTTGAATTGGATTCTTTTTGTTTCAATCCGACGTGGCACCAGGTGGCAATTAAAGTGGTAACTACTAAATATTAGTCTATTACCGCTAAATCGCAACCGTTGTGACTTCTATAGCTACAGTGTACAACCGCCACCGCCGTTGTTGATCACCCACTGGTCATCACTGATGAACAAAATGGTAGTCTGATACATTGTATGCACCAGTCATATGCCTACGACTTGTGGGCGAATACTTACGATCACCAACTTATTTTGCTTATCCAAATATAGATAAATCGACACTAGACAAAAGTATATTACTTTCATTGTCATCGATCATTTTTCACACATTAATGTATATAAATATAAATTTAACTCAGCAAAAGTATATTAACTAGGTACTAAATCAGTAATTACATTAAAAAAGTAAAAGCTACGTAAAATATTTAATTAATACTACTATTAAATAATCAAG
This sequence comes from Cuscuta epithymum, assembly GCA_945859915.1. Lineage (NCBI taxonomy): Eukaryota > Viridiplantae > Streptophyta > Magnoliopsida > Solanales > Convolvulaceae > Cuscuta > Cuscuta epithymum. The sequence goes on from CAMAPF010000059.1 coordinate 5,256,222, forward strand.
AGCGAGTGAGTTTGTATAGTGCAGTTATTTTAAATCATTAAGAAATTTTTAATGATATTTTTGGGGGTCGGCTAACATTAAATAATCAAAAGATTTTGGGGTCAGGTAACATTAATATTTTTTTTAAACTCTGCCATGAGATCATTTTTGGTATCATGCTTGTCCCAAGCCAGGATCAAGGAGGGTGTTCTAGTAGGCTCATGGCTTCGTCCATCACATAACATGGATCGAAAATGAATATCACTACAGGATAAAGGAGGACAGTGTTCTGGTAGGCCCGTAAGCAACGCATTATCCCTCCGTCTGGGGTGGCGTTAAATATGCAAGGGCGTGCTACACTTCATAGGCCTGGGTGTGGTGATAAGAATGCTATTTTGGCTCCAATATCATGTATCAATTCATGTTAGCCGACCCCAAAATCTTTTGGGACCAATGCTTGGATGTTGTTATTTGTAAGAGTTTTTTGAAGTAGTTAAAAAAATCGCCCCAAGTTAAATATTATATAGAAATTAAAATAAAATATCTGGTGGCCGACGGCTGGCCTGCAGCAGCGGTGGTGGTCGTGGGCCATAGTTACAAAAGTCAAAACAGGTGCATATTAGCACATTAGTCCCACATAAGATCAAATTGAAAAAAAAAACATGTCAGCAATAAAATGCCACCCAGGAGACCGATGTTAGTGTGTACTTTGTACCCTTTCAAAACCATACTTTTAAAATATTATTTATATTATTAAAAGGAATCCATTTGTAATCGGTTTAATACTCCATATATTTGTACTAAAACTTAATCAAATACTACCTCCGTCCCAAAATACTTAGCCAAATCTTAAAATTTGGACTATGATTTTGATTAGTACTACCTCCGTCCCACTAAGATTGGGACAAGAGAAAGTGACACGATTATTAAGAAAAGTGAGTTTGTGTGGTTGATATTAAATTGATAAAGTATCAATAAAGTAAGAATGGTTTAGAGCCACACAATCTTTACCAAATTTGGTATGAGACAATCTTAGTGGGACTTCCTTAAAAGGTAAAATGGGACAATCTTAGCGGGACGGAGGGAGTATAATATTATGGAACTTATAAATTTTATATTTTTATGAAAGTACTTTTAACAAAGAACATTTTCATATCATTTTTATATTAATAATAATTTCCAATAAATATATATAATTGGTCAAAGTTTTTAAGATGGCTAAGTATTTTGGGACGGGGATAGTACTTTTTTATTATACTTTCTCTTCAAGAATAATCTTCTTTTTGAAAAATACTTCTACTTTTAGATTTGCAAAAACATTGGTACACTTAAATTCTATAGGATTAGAAATTCCACAGGTCCAACACAGCTCTGAGCTCTTTATACATGAAAGGAACACCAACTAAAGGGTTGACTTTGAATACTAGCACACAACTAAAACTATTTATTAAGAAACTATGATGAAGGAAAGGCTCAAATAATTTCATTCAACTCTCACAATCAAGAATAAAAAATAAAAAATAAAAAGACTCACCTTCTTGGTTTTTGAAGACTTTGCATAGTTCACAGCCTTCCCAATCATATTTGAGATCCTTTTAGTGGTGTCCTTACCAGGGGGGTGGTTTTCTGAAGGCTTGTGAAGAGGATTACTGTTGGTGCTCTTGCCAGGCATTTTCTTCAATGTTTTCCTTTTGTGCTTCTGGAAGTGTGCCAACTTTAATAAAGTGTCTTCTCGACGATCCTGGGAAAATTTTGTATGGAAAGATGAGAGCAATATAAAAGCATAAAACACGGGGAAGATAAAAACAAATAAAAATTAAGTGACATACCCAGCGATGTGGCATTACTCCAAGAATGGATTCTCTGAATTCCCTACATTCAAACTATGGTTGAAGAACAATTAAGTGGATGTATGAATAAGTGTATACTTTCTCCATAAATTTAGAAATAGTGCAATCTTATTCCATCCCTCCGGCTGCAAAACTCAAGGAGTTCAATGAACTAAAGTTTCTTACAATGCAGGCAGAGCATAGCAGTGTTTACGGGTACCTTTAACAAAATCTTATAAGTGAATATGGTTCACACAAACATGCTAACATAATGGCTTTGGGTAAGAAGGCATAGGATATAAAATCGATCATTAGGTTTTAAGCTCTGAGAAATTAATCTACTCCAGCACATAGTAAGACATCCACCTATTATTTTAAACTTCACCTAGAATTAGTATCTAACTAAAGATCTTTTCCATGGTTTCATCGTACCAGAAAAAAACTAATTAATTCACTACTTTCATCAAGAAGTCAACCTAGTCATATTCACTAATTTCCCTTCCCCTTTCTCTTTGAAGTATTTAAGTTGGGCATTAACTATTGAGCTGAAGGAGTACTATTAAACCTAAAAAACTGGAAGGAACACATGTTGAAATTAGACAGCATGAGGGATTGCAGAGTGGCATATGATCAACTTTGCACACTTTTCAGGTATCTGAAATCCCAAGTTAGCAATGGCTTCTTGCCTATATCTCTATTAACTCCTTCACAAGACAAAGAGAGATATTTGGTGTTTTAACGTATTCAGGATGCATGCTGGACTTCCAAAACACCTCTAATGCTACCAGAACTCATAAATAGATTTCTTCTAAACCTAATTACATTTAACGTTCTTCCCAAATATGCAATAATTTTTTTGGTTAGATGAATAAAAAAAAGCAAATTATGCTGTGGAAAATCCCAAGAAACAATCTTGTCACTAAAGGTATATTCAAGTCATACATTCTCTATACCTCTCCAGGATGACGAGTGTTCAAAGCATGAGCATCCAACTTGTAGTTGTGCTGTGGAATTATGAGAGATTCCTCAGATGACTGCGCTTGGACACTCTAGAAAAAGCACAAGAGCTAAATCAGCCAAAGTTAAAATAAGGCTGGTATAAAATTATCAGGTAAAAGACATCCAGGTACGTATAGAACTACAAAAGTCTGCTAATTCAGCCTTTCTTTAAAAAAAATAATGAGGGTGGAGAACATAAAAGAAGTCAAGAAACAGATAAACAGTGCCAGGTAACTAAGGATATAGAAACACATCGCAATGGTCTCGGATGTTGCACAAGTAAAAAATCCAAACGGATCACAGTTGCTTTTTTATTTTTTAACTCTACCTAACAGGCATATAAATAGGAGAAAGGATTGGGTTCAGGAGAGATAAAAACAGGCATTCAAGGAATTGAGAATGAACATCGTATACTATTCATATTCAAGACAAGGGTAGTAATATAGACCTCTGACTTTCTGCTCCATCGAATTTCCCCAGTTCGGCCAGCAAATGCATAAAATACAAAATGACGCAAATCAACTGTCCCAGAACTTTCGGAAGCCTGAAAAAAGAGATAGCAATATTATATCTGCTGATTTCCTATCTTATATCTGCCTATCTGGACTAAAATTCAGTACTAGTTGGCCAGTAACTATTTAGTTGCTACTTTCAATTTCATTTGAGGTTGTTCAATATTACTTGTCTGACTTCCTTTTGCAAATGGGCCAACACAATACAATCCCTGCTGCCCTTTAACCAAGACCCACTCACCTAATATTAAATCTATACCAACCAAAAGATATCTTCTCTCGCCTCTAAATAGTTTCCTAACTTTTTGTGTATATTATTTATTAGCTAAAGTTTACAAAGTTCTACATTGGGTGGCAATGATTAAAACAAGGCATATACAAGTAAACAGAATTAGAGAGCAAATAGACACAATACAAATTTCCAACAGCAAAGAAAACACTTACTTCACCCTCTGTGGCACTCCTGCGGTGTTGCTCTGCAGTTTTCTCTGCTATTTCAATTTCTTCAAATGGATCCATATGCATCTGAAAATATGTACAGAATTGTTTTCAAGATCATCCAAGAAAAGTATTTTTTTGTACCCTAGGGGCCGTCAGGGGGAGGGGGGTTTGGGGGGCCTGGGGTAAACTGGGATCAATCTCACTCCATTGAGAATTGAACCCGGGACCTCCCATGAGGGAGAGTGAGACGGCGACCAGCTGAGCTGAACCGCTTCCTCAGATCATCCAAGAAATGATATGCTTACAAATTAGTTCATGAAAGATGCCATTCAAAACAACTTACACTTCTCCCTAGACTCCATTCCAATTTATCAAAACATGAATTAAATTGTTTACAATTTGACAGTCCATACTATGGGTCATCCGGAAACAGTCTCTTTGTGCTTTAGTATAGGGATAAGGTTGCGTACATCCGACCCCCCCTTACCCCACCGTAGGTGGGAGCCTTTGCGGCACTGGGGTGATGATGATGATGATGACGACGACGACGACAATTTGACAGTCCATAACACATAATTTATATTGGCATGAGTAGCGCGCGCAACGAAGATGGTAATTATAATGCTCCGCAAATCGTTAAAATAGAGAGAGAGAGAGAGAAATCTGTTTACTTGAATACTGTATACGGGATAAGGAGAGTACAACATATATCGCAATTGCAAAAATGTAAGAGAAAAACAACTCATTGAAAGTGCAGAAAAAGTGATAAAATTTTAATAATGCTACTAGGCATAAGACCACATACATGAGGCTGCATTTCCATTCTTCCACCTATAATCACCAATCCAGAATCTCCATGCCTAATGGTATAATTACTAATTGAGATTCCAATTTCTCTATGATGAGCGTTATGTGGAAAATCCTCCTGTAAAGAATAAGTTATTTTCCCCAAGTTGAGCAAAAATAAGAATAAGTTAATAAGAATTACAATAATACTAGTAATATAATATTAATAATCTTATTATTATAATTAAAAATAATAATAGTAATAATAATCATAACAATAATACCAATAATAATATAAACCTCATCGATAATAATAATTTTCTTCACAGAAAAAGTCAAACTGGTGTGATTTTCTCACTAGATGTTGAAATCAGTAATTTTTTAAATAATGATAACCGCACCTGAAGGTTCACCTCCCATAGCTTTTTGAGGTTGTGATCAAAACACATTACAGACCAACCCGATGTAATAACAACCAAAACCTCTTTCCGAGGTTCCCTGGGGTTGTAATTCCTATCTATAACGCCGGTGGCCATTGCCACAGCACGTCTTCCTGATGTAATACGAACTTTATCAGGCAAAAGGGACACCTCCGCAAGCACGCGTGCTTCACTAAACCCTTCATCCACTCTCCTAGCATGCGGTTCTAAGACCTACCATTATAATCATGAGCAAAATAAGAATATAAGAGCACAGCATCCCAAAATAACAGGGAAATTGCCGAACATATGACATATTCAGAAGAGTTTTGAGGGAATCGGTTTGATTATGTACCTTTACTTTCCGTTTAAAGAAAGTAAGGATCTCAAATAATTGAACTTAAATTTCCTAGATCACCTTCTCTGATATTTCCTCCACAAAAGTAGCCCAAGCTTAATATTGTTTATGTTTAGTCTATGAAAGTAACAGTTAACCAGAAAACCGGAAAATGGCAATTTATTGTTGAGATATATTCATCATCATAAACATAAAAGCACATGATAGGGAATGAAAAGTAGGATGCTTGAGATGAATTACCTGGATTTTAGCATCGTGTGTAGCAATGAGGACCTCTTTTCTGCCATCTCCATTGAGATCAGACACAATAGGCGGAGGAAGACGATCCGCCTCATATTTGATAGGATATTCGTCGGAGAGATGAAACCACGCCTCTCTGAATGAAAAATCACCTTCATGCTAAGATCAGAGAGAAACCGGAAAGAAAAAGTCAAAGTGTATGTACTGAAAACATTACTAAGTATGGAGAAGAAATTTAACAGAAAAAATAGAGACAGAGGAACTGCGAGTGGAGATTGCTAGGGTTTATAATGTTTTCCTCGGAGATTCAAAGTAGAGGAGTACCTGAAGAGAGAAGAAGATGGAGAAAGCAGAGAGCATTAGAATAGCTAGATCGCGCTTCCTCATCTTCAACTTCTTCGCTCACACTGGTGCGAGTGTTGACACAGTGAGGAGTTTAGGTTGTCTCTTCTTCGGCCTACACCTACGCTGCAAGCTTGTAACGCCTACACGCGATGGGATTTTTGAACCGGAAATCCGAAAATGACTTGGAACAGAACCTTTGGTTCTTACGTATGAGTTGTTACATGCTGGCTCGATTCTTAATTCCTATTGCGGGCGGGCATGGTCCGGAACATTTCCATAAATGGGTAAAACACGTCATCTATCCGTGAGTTTCTAACCGTCTGGTACGGTCCGATTCTGAGGACGAAGCTCTTCAGTACCATGTCGTTTCGGGACGGTACAAAATAGTATGGTATAATGTCAAACACATGCATGCTACAATTTTTGGACAAATCTTGAAATTACTCAATTAGTAGAGATTATTACATCAACCAACTCACATTAAATGTTGATATAATAAATACAATAAATTGCATACGTAGTACTAAAATTCACAAATACACAAATACTACAACACAACTAAGAAAAAGTATAACAAAAAAATGATACACGAGATGAATATCATTTTTAATTTACTAACTTCATAAATATAAAAAGAATATCACCAAATTGTTGAATATAATAGAAAAATTCAATGTTCTTTGTTTTAGATTAAATATTAGTTCTAATCTAATTTAATTGTACTTGAATCGTGGGAGCGTTCAGATTTAAACCATATTAATTAAGTTGTGAAATTGCACAAACATGATACAACAACAAATCATACACACTATATTACTAGACATGAATAGTCATTAATGATTTTTAAAACTTTAACATTCCTTAATACATACCAAAATATAATATAAATTATCTAAAAAGAACAAATTATATATATATATGGGGAAGAGTTTAAATAAAAAGACTTGTCCCCGTACAAAGTGCGAAGATATGCACTTCTTCATGTCCAGATTCACAACGGAAGATATCCCTTTTTCATTCTTTCTAAATAAAAGACTTAATCATTTCATCATTTTTTGTCTAAATTATCTTCTATTTTATTTTTTATTATCTTTTGCTTTGATTTTCTTTATATATACATATATCTTCTGTTTAATTTTTGCATTCCTCGTATGTAAGTGAAATGATACTTCGGATGTTTTTACTTGGACTGTAATTTGTTGGTCTGGTCTGGTCTGGTCTGGTCTGGTTTCTTTGTATTTTTATAACTATTCAAGTATGGTCTGGTCTGATCTGATCTTATCTGGTCTGGGACGAATTACAGTCCAAGTAAAAACATCCTTATGCACTATAACTATCTCTGTCTAAATTAGTGCACATATTATATGATAGTAATGTACTATATTCAATTCATAAAATTATCGTATACACTGTTGCACTCGTTAATGTTTAACATTAACTATGATAAAAACGCTAATGAACTGAAAATAAAGATCATCCGCAATGGACGATGAGCTCCCCTTCATGGTGCATAACTATTCAAGTAAAGTGCAATTACTTATGAGAAGAAAATGCATGGCATTCGTGAAAAAGAAAATGTCATAATATGAATAAAGTGCATATGGTGCACTATGCTTCATTTAAAATAGAATCATTCAACCATTTTATTTGCAATTTTACTATTCTTCACTCTATCATTGTTTTGGACTTTAAATTTAACCTAATTAACTATTATAAGTGAGTGATGTGTAACTTTTCTATTAATTTCAAATTAGTGCAGAATATTAAAATGCAAGGTGCAAATATTACGAATTGAAGTGTAAAAGTGAATGCACTTATACAACAAACCCCATTTCCATCTTTTTCAAACTTTAGTTTATTTATTTGATGAAGTTTATAATTTAAACAATCTATTAAACATCACATATGTTCACATACAATTTGATTCAAATGAATAAAACATGATGTTAGGAGAGAAATGAAAGTGATTTTAGCATTGGATTATGGTATTGTGCATTATGTGAAATATAAATGTGCACTGCCATAAATTAAAAAATGTGTATTCAAACGGTGCATTATTTTAATCACAAATTTGCACATCCGAACTATGCATGATTTTATTTATAAATGTGCATCTTTGTGAACCATAATGTGCACATTTGGAAGGAAAAGTGCATTTAGTTGTAAGAAGTCTCAATGCATCATTCTAGAAATTGTAACAAAATAGTGCACTTTTTGTGTATATTTAAATGCACATGATAAAAGTGCATTTCATTTAGTTGAAAAGTGCCAATGTAGAATTTCATAAAATATAATATAATAATGCAATTTTATTTCTATTAAAAATGCACATGACAACTGCTAGTTTACATCAATGCATATTTATTTGCATTTTTATTTAAAAATGTATATATGAAAGTGCACAATTGAGAGAGTAAAGTGCAGATTATAGAAAGTGTAGGCTAATGACACACAAATAAAGATTAATAGAATAAAAATATTATTTCTCTTTAGATTTATTTCTTTGATGAATGGTTTTTTATTATTTAAATTACTAGTAGTGCAAAATAATAGTACATTAATGAATGGTGAATGGTGCATAGGGTTTTGAACAAAAGTGCATTGTTTTAAATATATATAATACGAAAAATTTGACATATATACTAAAATTGAATAATTGATTTTTTTAATTTACCAAATTAAATAAAAGACACTACGTACATATTTTAGAAAATAAGATTTTGGACGTGTCTTGCGGACACTAAATTTCCTAATTCTAAGGAAACTTCCAACCATATGAAATATACATGTAATGGTTTTGCTTACTATTGTGACATAAATGCCCCTAATAATTAATGCTCCGTATTTCTTTTCAAAACCCATTAATTGTGATCCTAATTTAGGATCACATACAAAGTGATCCTAATTTACAAAATACAAATTAATCCTAGCCATCCATATGAATGAGGTAATGGTGTAGATGGAAATAATTCCCCACTAACCATATATCCGCATTTAATGCTTGGAGGATCAAAATCTCTCCCACTAATACGGATGAAATTTAGTGGGTCAAACCAAATCTTGTCCTTGATTTTATAATATTGGATGGATGAGATGAGTTTGCACTTTGTATCCGATCTTAACCATATATATATATATATATATATATATATAGGGGAAAGATCAAGTACAAAGTGTGCTTATTGTGCAAATATTTGTACGATGCACCTTGACGTTATTTGCATTGCATATTGAGGTTCAAAGTATTGCACATTATAAAGTCATAAAAATAACAATTGCACATTAAGGTGCAACGAGTTGCACCCTAAAAAATTGGGTTTTATTACAAAAATGTCACCTCGCCTTTATGTCCTTTGGATCAACTCATCGGACGGTCAAGATGAGTTTGTACTTTGTAAATTAAGAAGGCTTTGTATTTGATCTCTATTCTATATATATATATATATATATATATATATATATATATATATATATATATATATATATATATATATAGATTTAGGTTCATGTGAGAACATAATCTTAGGAGAGTAAAAAAGAATAGATATCAACCATTGGATTAAGTTTTAATCATACGTGCGCCTAAACCTTCCCAAAGGGTATTGAAGTCAATTTGAATAGCTAAGTTCGTACACTTCCTAAACGCACGCCTAAACCTTCCATAACCGTTTCTCCAAAATTCTTTCCAAAGATATTTTCAACCTTTATCCGGCGTTTTTCTCTCCGGCGTTTTTCCTGTGTTATTCCTCCTTCGTTGCTCTGTTATTCTTCCTTCGTTTTCTCTCCGACGTTTTCCAAAGATTCTTTAATCATCCGGCTATTTTCTCTCCGGCGTTTTCTCTCCGGCTATTTTCTCTCCGGCATCATTTGTCCTTATGGAGTTTGAAGTTGTATTCGGTCTGCTGCTCTGTTAAAAATATACATTTTCTCCCAATGAATCAAGTGCTTTTTAATCCACTTTGTTTTATGGTTAATTCTTATTTATTGATGATTTTTTTGCTTTCACATGTTTTAATGATTGATAACGGTGCACAACTATCATTCTAAGTTTATGTTTATCTAGTTCTGCATTTTATAATTCAATAGATACTGAAATGCTAGTTGTTGAATTGGATGCAATAACAACTGTTTGTTCTTGCACTTCTATATATTTTCGTTGCACAATTTTTAGATTTCTAAATTTGGACTAATATAATTTTTAGATTTGTAGATTTGCACTAACGATGAGTGCACATGTCATTGTCATGCAATAATTAACGTTTCTTGTTGCACTTTTACTTATTGTTGTTGCACAATGTTTAAGTTTGTGGTTTCCACTAATCTAATTGTCTTATTTGTGGATTTGCACCAATAATTAGTGCATCTAAATTGTCATGTAATGCATTTTACATGTGTATTATGAAATACATACATGATAGCCACCAATTTTTAGATAATAAAAGTAAATTTTCAATTAAATTTTTGATGCACTAGCTTACTTTGTTCTTGCACTTTTCATTAATTAGTTTTTAATTTTACTTTTATTTTTGGCAAATACAGGTGAAATCGGAAGGCAACATCATATAATATGGAACAAGTATGATGCTTTTGGAAGAAAAGTGCAGTTCATAATGATAAAAGTGCGGATATGGAAGTTTAGAAATTGTAATATATAGTAGTGCAATTTTTATATATTTGGTATGCACATGATAAAAGTACATTTTATTTTGTAAAAGAGTGACAACATTCATGGAGCGTAATATAATAATGCATTTTTGTATGTCTAAAATATACGCCTGAATATTTATATTCATTTTTAAAACATGTATGGATGTGCACAACATGTCTCAATTATATCGATGCATATTAACTCAATAAACATCTCATTTCTTCTGAGATTGAAAAATATCCAAATACTTAACTAAATTGATGTTGCATTATATTCCGAATAAAATTGCATTTATTCAATGTCAAAGTGCAAATATACAAAATTAGATGGATGAAGTACTATGTCTAGGAAGATGAACAAAATGCACATTAGATTATCATAAATGCACTTCTCTAAATCAAACATGTGTAAATAAATATTTAAATGAACTTAGATTAATTGCTATGCTCTTTATGATAATGCAAATATACTTATTGAATTGTGCACAATTAGTAAAAAGAATCCGCACAATTAATAAATTTTTAAAGCACTCGAAGACACATATATGTTATTGCAAAGATTCTATAAAAATGTGCATTATTTCCAAGTGCACGTTACTATTTTTTGTATTTTTAAATTGAGATCAAGTGTAACCTTCATGACTTCAGAATACAACTTGATTCGAGTAAAAGTGCAATTTCAAAATTAACTACTTTAAGTTTTTTTGAAAGGAAACTAATTTAAGTTAATATTTAAAATATTTTAATAGTGGAAAATACTATGGAAATCCAAACAAATCATCAATTAATGGAAAACAATACGTAGCCCAAAATTTTAGGATTTATGCACTTAGTTGACCGAAATATATGGAAATTTGAGTGGTGATGCATTAACTAACGTGATTAATTCACTAGAGTTTTTACAATTTTGTCCTTTATACTTTGACCGTTCCAATTGATGTTAGAATTGCCATTCAAAGTTTGTATTAATTACCAAGCAACCATCACTAATGACAATCGATCTTGGTCTTTGATTTCATACATTGGATGGTTAGATTTTATTCTTTTTTCCTCTCCTAAGACCCATATCTCACCGGAACCGCTCCATATATATATATATATATATATATATATATATATATATATATATATATATATAAACACATTTAGCTATTTGAGGGACAGATGAATACATACTTGGTCTATAAAATTGTTGGTCTATAAAAGAGATTTATTATTGGTATGAAAAAATATATAAAAATCAAATGCATTATTTTTGAATAGTCTGGTTCGGTACATTTCGGTTCTCAAAATCTAGAACCGGTCACATACCCGTTTTAAACGATACGATTTCGGTTTGGGATAAAAAATTATAAAACCGTTTAAATACCCGGTATTCGGTTCGGTACCACCGCGGCCCGGTTCGGTACCGGTTCAGCTCGGGTTTTATGCCCACCCCTTATTCCTATAAATAAATAAAAATGTGCCCCAAACCATTAAGAAATCATTATTATTAAAAGATGAAAATAAAAAAAATACTAATTATATTATAGTAATATAATACGTAGTAATAATAATTATAACAATAACATTAACAATAAACAACAATAACAATAAAATCAATGACATTTAGTTCATTTTTATATGAGGTTAAAATATACTAAACTCATTTTTGTACAAATCAAGTTTTCTTCCATCACCTAAATTTCATAAATATAAACAACCCAAATAAGTATGTACTCCTTATGCCCCAAAATGATTTGAAAAGCCAATTTTTCTTAGTCAATATAGTTTGATTTAAATTGTATTTTCATTCTTTTTTAATTACAACAATTTGATTTTCACGTTTACCAACACGCAATTTTGATCGTAATTATAATTTATTATTAAAATATTATAAATAAGAAATGCATAAAAATAATTTATATTTTTATAATTTATTATATAAATATTATAATTATAATTATAATTTATTACATAAAAATAAACATTATAAAATATTATAAATAAGAAATGCACATTAAGAGAAATTTAGTAATATTTTATACATAATAATTTAATTATATACGGAGAATATTACTAGTGATTGTATGCCTACTTGGTTTTGAGTGAAAATGTGGAGTTAGCTTCTCATCAAAAACGTGAAAATATTGATTAATCAGTGACGATGCTTAAATTTATTCAGCACATGACATGAGCTTAATTCGTGAAGGCTACTTGTGTGTAGATATGTAAAGACGGTATCAAACCTTTAAGAATAGCTTGAGTAACCGGTGATTTTGCAAGGGTACAACACAAATACACAATACAGATTGCTATATGAATTATTGCACACTAAACTTTCAAATTTTTATAATTTCGACACGGTTGTGCAAAATTTGATTTAATTCATTCACTTTTAAAAAATGAAAGGCACAAATTTATCCAATTTTTTCATAGAAAGATTTTTTTTTCAATTTGAATCAACCCAAGAAGAAAAATTATAATTTTATCTAAAAGGGTAAATCTACCATTTATGTGCTCACAATTTACAAATCAGCCCTCAAAGTATACCGAAACAGTCAATTAAGCCATCGAACTAAAGAAACACTAAGTCCGTCAACTATACAAAAATCGTCAAATTTGTAATTTAGACTGGTGATGCCCGGACGCCCGGTGATCTCTTGACGTGTCAATACAGCTGGGATACTTTTCTGTTTTTTTCCTCGATCTTTTTCTTATCCCCCCCCCTCCCGCCTTTCTTTATTTCTCCCTTTGTTCTTCTTCTCTAGGCTTCAGGTCATTCCACGCCATCCCATCCCCTCCACCTTCTTTCTTTCTTCTTATTCTTAAGCCCAGCTAGCTGCTAACCCCACCCCTCTCTTTTTCTTCTTCTTCGTCAGCGTGCCACACCGGCGACTACGAACCAGGTCGTGACGTCATGTCGGGGAGGAAGGACAAGTCGAAGGACAGGGATGGCGGTATGTGGAACTCAGTGTTACTCGATCATCCTGGCACTCTGGGCTATGGATGCAAATCTGAAGAAGGAAATCGTGGACGATTTGGATCGGTTTGTGCGCAGAAGATTTTATTACTATCAGGGAAGTTGGGAAGGCTTGGAATTTTTTTTCTGTTTGACTCTCTTGGGACGAGGAGATCATCCTTGGTTGTTGTAATGGTTAATTACATGCAATTTGACATTTATACTCCCTCTGTCCCGTTGGAATGTTCCCACTTTCCTTTTTTAGATGTCCCAATGGAAAGTTCTCATTTCCCTAAATGGAAAGTTATCCTACATCAAAACAGTGTCAAACAGTGCAAAACAGTGTCAAACAGTGTCAAACAGTGTCCAAACAGTGTCCAAACAGTAAAATTTACCCCTGATAAGTTTATTTCCTTAATATGTGCGTAGGTCAAACCGGGAACATTCCAACGGGACGGAGGGAGTATATGATTTGGTGTTGACCGATATCCCTTTATATTTGCGGAAGTTCACTCCGGCAGATTGAGGCGGAAAAATGAAAGAAAGGGGAAGAAGGTCTGGTGGGAAGGGGAATAAGGTCTAGTGGGAAGAAGAAAGACTAGAAAGGTCGTATGGAGGAAGAAGAAAGAGGGGCTCGGTTAAAGAAAGAGAAGGGAAAAAAGTAATTAAAGAAAAAGTAAAAAGTGACAGCAGGATTGCCACATTAGAAACGCCACCGGTTAACCGAACATAAACCGAGTAAATTAGAAATTTAATTGAGTGTTCTTTTAGTTAGAGGACTTAATTGACTTTTTGAATATACTTGGAGGGCTAATTTGACAGTTTTCCCAACAGATTTTCATTACACCTTTTAAGCTCGTCCAAAAATTGTCACTCATATGTTAAAGCATCCCATCGATCTCGAAAAATCAATTTTTTTGTGATTTATTCTTTTTATTTATTTCCACTCTTGATCATCATTTGCAAATAATCTATTTTTTCTTGGTCCTGCACTAGCCAATTATATAATTACTACGTTGATTTTTCAAAGTTCTATTCTGAATTATTTTAACAAATAATTACCCTTTTTAAAAACATCCTTAGGCTTTTAAACATTTTGAAGAATCGACAGGGTATATGGACTGTAGAGTGTTTTGAAAGAGCACATTGTCTAGTCTCTATAAACCGAGTATAAATTTTGAAATAGGGACAGCCGGGTGTGGCATCAATGGGTCTATAGGACAAGCAACTGAAGCAATGAGTCAGTCATAAAAAAACACTGAACAACTCCGTTAATTTTTTATCGCTGATAGATACGCTATATTTAACATACCACACACATGACTAGCATCTTCAGCTACTCGTTAAGATACACTCCTAAGCTGAAAACAGATCAACCAATACCGCATAAACCACATCATATACATTCATCAACTTGGTCACCAGGAAGAAGACTCATTAAACATTTCGCATTCCACTCATAGCTTTGAGATTCTTCTGCATTTCCAGGCGCGATGAAATATCAGCACACTTCTTTCTTGTATCATCCAGCTCCCTCTCTAATTCTTCAATCTATTCCATCCTCGCAAAATAAGTAGATGAACTTTGAAAGTATTCTTTAGTAATCAAAGCACATAGAGAAATTCATAACCAACCAGGTCCAAAGAAAAAAGCAGATGTGTCAAAAACACACTCTGCAAGGTTACTCACCGTTTGCTTCAATTCATTTTCTTTTTGTATATAAGCTTCACATCTGTAGATATGTAGAATCAGTCAGTTACAATAAGTCTGGTGTAGAAAGAGCACTGCAAAGGTCCACCAATAAATCCTAAAATAAAAAACATTTGCCTCATAAAGAGCTGGATGTTCTCCTCGGATATCATATCAGCTGATCTGTCATCAACAAGACTATTAACTGGCTGATGTTCAGTGGTTGGCAACTGCATTTGTGAATTCACAACTCTAACTTGCGGTTGGGCAGTAGCTTCTCTTGGCACACTAGGCACACCAGGGGGCTTGTGCCCTACCAAGTGACAACAAGATTTCCTGCATCGAGAACTCCATGGAAGTTATTTCACTATTAAAAAAAGGGCAGCCCGGTGCTCGAAGGCATCCCCGCAAGGCGATGGTCCGGGAAAGGGTCCCAGCACAAGGGTGTATAAAGAGCAATTCTTTCCCTATCAAATTTTGACAAGAGGCTGTTACCAAGACTTGATCATGAGACCTCTTGGTCACACAACAAAACCTTAACCGGTGCGTCAAGGTTTCGCTTTCTAAAGTTATTTCACTATGCATTGGATTATTAGATTTGATTCGTTTCCCAAGGGTTAAGGGCTTACAACAACAACAACAAGTCAACAACAACAACAACATTCAAGCCTTAGTCCTAAAAGATTTTGGGGTCGGCTAATACGAATCGATACATGATATCAGAGCCAAAAGGAAAAGAAAAAGATAAGATAAAAGAAATTGATAAGGTATGGTAACAAAAGATAAAGAAAATACAATATAGATAAACATAAATATAAGATAGAGATAAAAGTGATAAAAATAAGGAAAAATTGACAAGAATAATCCCACCTTTGCACCCAATCTTCTTTCATTGGACCCTGACCAAGTTTTTACCTTTATTTGAAAATCTTATATAAATAATATCACTACTATAAAGATATAATAGAAAAGTGAAAGGTGAGATTATTTATATGATTTTCAAAAAAAGAGTAAAAAACATGGTCAGGGTCCAATGAAAGAAAATGGGGTGCAAAGGTGGGATTATTCTAGGATTATCCAAAGGTGGGATTATTATGAGAAGACCAGCGAAAGGTGGGATTATTTTTGTCAATTTTTCCTAAAAATAAAAAGGGAAATTATATATATAATAAAAATTGATATAAGGATAAAAACATAAGAAAGATAAAAAAGATAAAAATATTAAAAAATATAATAAATGATCAATCCGCCCTCCACTTTGCACTCTCCAAAGACATACGCAGATACGCTCACGGTTCATCTAACCCTAACATGTCTTAGATTGCATTCACTAACTAAACAGCCTTTACATTTTAAAAATTGTTGGTACAAATCAGACAATAGCTCTTAGGGTTTAGGGATTAGGGTTTATGATTTAGGATTTAGGGTGTAGGGTTTCGGTTTAGGGGTTAGGCTTCAGGGTCGGGGGTAAGGGATTTATCCATTTAGGATTAGGGTCCAATGGTTCTCCTACCGTTTTTCTTTCGGTTCTGAAGCTCTTGGGAAGAATTCCACTCAACACGTGTGGGTGCCAATGCACCGACCAGCGTTTGGCAAAAAAAATGAGTATGGCATCTTAGCCCCATATGTACTCCGTCCACTACGCATTCCTTCTGATGGAAACCCTAGTAGTATTGGGCTTAGCCCATTTTGTATATCTTTGTATACAAAACATAGTGTTCTAAATATAGCTTCTTATATAGCATTTGATAACAAGAATAATATATACAACAATATATATATATGGCAAACCGTAGTTAGAATGCTGGTTTACGCCATGAACAGTAGCCACAATTGGCATTGGAGCACTTCAGATATATCAAACCTTGTTTGGAGTACTAGATATTCTATACACATGTATTCCTTTATAATATTGTGTAACTACAGTCTGTTAGGCTTCGGTTAGACTAGCTGTTAGTTAAACCACCAACTGTATAAATACTTCGTAATCTTCCAATTCTCATTAAGATGATTTCATTTCCATCTTTTATTCTACCTTCATTCTAATATGGTATCAGAGCTTTGCTCGATCAACCATGACGAATTCTTCATCCGATTCTTCCTCGCAATCATCTTCTCACGCTGCCTCGCAAAATTCTCCTGTAATTTCTCACCATGTAATTTCTCACCATTCTCTACCTGTTAAACTTGATTCCAACCATTTCCTGCACTGGCGACATCATGTTCAATCTGTTGTACGTGCTCACAAACTTCTCAAGTTCATAGAGAATCCTCAAATACCAGATCGATTCGCAGTTGACGAAAATGGAGGAAAGACAATCAACGAAGCATACAATATCTGGGAGCAACAAGATCAAATGTTGCTTTCCTGGCTCCTAGCCTCGCTTTCTGAATCGCTTCATGCTTGCGTCATCAATTGCAAGCATTCACATGAGCTTTGGAGTGAAATTCAGAAATTCTTCCGATCAAGTATTATCGCAAGAGCTCGTCAACGGAAATCGGAACTCTATAACACCGGAAAAGGTGATCGCTCAATCTCTGATTATTTGCTTCGTATCCCGACAATAGTTGATAACCTAATGTCTGTCGGTGAGCCTATATCAACCAATGATCAACCCAGGTCTTCCTGAGGATTACGAAACACTAATATCATCCTGCTTCGTATCATGAAGAGGTTTACATGACACGACCTCCTGGTTTTCAGCATCAGGACACTTCACTTGTTTGCAGACTACACAAATCTTTGCATGGTCTCAAACAAGCTCCCAAGGCATGGTTTCAGAAACTCACTTCAGTTTTATACAGTGCTGGGTTTAAACAAAGCAAGCGTGACCAGAAGCTGGACTTGGGAGACAGCTTGCTAGGTAGGTACATGAGTAGAGAAGGGTCACGCTTGCTTTGTTTCCCAGAGAAGGGTCACGCTTGCTTTGTCTGAATCCGTTGAATGATAGTGGAGTTGTTCCCAATGACCAGAAGCTGGACTCTTCATTTTCTCTCAAACATCTGGGAGACATAGATTTCTTTCTAGGCATTGAGGTTAGAAAGCTTCCTGATGGCTGTCTACACTTATCCCAAGCAAAGTATATCAGGGATCTCTTATACCAAGCTGGAATGTCAGATTTCAAGGGTGTGAAAACACCCATGGTGAGTAGCTCTAAACTTACCATTGAAGGGAATGATTTTCTTCCTGATCCCTCTCACTATAGATCTATTGTCGGAACCCTGCAGTATGCTACCCTAACTAGACCAGAACTAACTTAGTTATTCTGTGAATAAAGTGTGTCAGTTTATGGGTGCACCTTTACAAGAGCACTGGAAGGCTATGAAACACATACTCAGATATCTATCTGGTACTATTACTTATGGACTGATTATCAAACCTCTTCATTTATCCACTACACCTCTACCTATCTCAACCTTCTGTGATGTTGATTGGGCATCAGATCCTACAGACAGGAAATCTACATCAGGGTCATGCATCTTTCTAGGCCCCAACATCATTTCTTGGTGGTCAAGGAAACAACTAAGGGTAGCCAGATCCTCAGCAAAAGCCGAGTACAGAAGCCTAGCAGACACTTCAACAGAAATTTTATGGGTTCAATTTCTGCTTACAGAACTAAGAACTTCAAGCTCCTTTTCTCACTCATAGAATCTACTGTGACAACCTCAGTACAGTTCATCTTGCCCATAATCCTGTACTCCATTCTCGCATTAAGCATACGGAGATTGACCTTTACTTTGTCAGAGAGAAAGTAAAACTCAAGCAGCTTGAAGTCTTTCACATCCCAGCTCCTCAACAAATTGCAGATGTGCTGACCAAGCCTCTATCTGCATCCACCTTTCTTGAATTTCGAGACAAACTAAGTGTGATTGAATTTTCATAACAATCATCCTCAGTTTGAGGGGGGAATGTTAGGAGTACTAGATATTCTCTACACATGTATTCCTTTATAATATTGTGTAACTACAGTCTGTTAGGCATCGGTTAGACTAGCTGTTAGTTAGTTAAACCACCAATTGTATGAATACTTTGTAATCTTCCTATTCTCATTAAGATGATTTCATTTCCATCTTCTATTCTGCCTTCATTCTAATACATCCTACTGCCTTGCTAAGCACACCATCGCGACCAACCGCCGGAAACAGTACCGGCACAAAAGCTCTCACGTGCCTCCACGCGGCACCACCTCTACCCACGGCTCACTGGCCTGTTTTGCAGATCTACTCCGTTCTACTCATTTGGAGCTTACACGGCCGACACTGAAGATCTGTGATTTCTGGGGACCAAAACAATATAAACCACGCACTCATCAGACGACCCACGTGCTGCTGCAGCTTGATCGCGCTGTCACCGTCGCTCTATCCGACGGCCACTGCCTACCTATTACATCGAAGACAGGTGTGTGTACTGGCCCCCGGCTGTCTATTACGCTGCTACTGTCGTGACTGGTTTGCTACTGCCTGCTGCTCTCTACCTTTCAATTATTTGCAGACGGCTGCTGCTTTGATCCCTCAGCAGGTTTTTATTTTTAATTTCTTTTGCTAATATTTACTTTTCACTCTTCTAAAAAAATTAAAAAAGTAGAAAAATTCCCACTGGTTTTTTAGCCAATGCCCACTGCTTCACTACCGCATACCAAGGTATGGGGCTCGACAGAGGAAACCACGAAAGATACCCGAGGCGAAATCGTGTTCGGTGTGACTTCTGTCATAAAAGTGGTCATAAAATAACAGATGTTGGATGTTACATGGGAGACCTCCCAGCTCAGCGAATGTTGCTCAGATTCCGCCATATTCAGATGTTTTACCTCCAGCCGAATATGCAGGCTGCAGCATATCAGAAACTTAAGTCGATTAATATAGCTTGTTTACACTTCGTACGTCTATTGATTGTGTTTCAAACACCACGGGCTCATGGATCATTGGCTTAGGTGCCTCAGACCATATTTCTGGTAATCCATATCTTTTATCCCGTATTACCAAGCACCAACACCTTCCTTTAATTACTCTCGCTAATGGCCTTCAAACTTCGGCCATAGGTATTGGGAAAGCACTCCTACTTTCATCCTTATCATTAGACTAAGTTTTATATGTTCCTAATAGCCTTTTTAATCTTGCCTTTGTTAGCAAAATCATGCATGCTCTTAATTGTTTTATAACCTTTTCTGCTGATTGTGTGACTATGCAGGATCGTTGTACGGGGAAGACGATTGGCGTCGGGCATGAATCTCTTGTATTATCTCCATCCTCCTGATCCAATCGTTTGTGTCTCGGGTGAACTTGCACTTACCTTACATAACCGTCTGGGTCATCCTAGCCTCTTAAAGTTTCAGCGTATGGTTCCAAGTTTCTCGAATCTTTCATCTATAGATTGTGAGTCATGTCACATTGAAAAGTAACCTCGTAAATTCTTTTCACGGCGGGTCTAATAACGAGTTGTGTCCCCTTTTGATTTAGTTCATACTGATGCATAGGGTCTGTATCGAGTCATTTCTACTTTAGGGCTTCTGGGCTTCGTTATTTTGTTATTTTTGTGAATGACTTTCCCGCATCATCACCATCAGTTACCCCAACAACAGAAAATACTCAAGATGAGTTGCTCATTGCCCTGTGAAAATGTATGCGTTCTACTTTGAATCCACATCCCGTATATAAATTTTTGATTTATCACCGCCTCTCTGCCCCTTACTTTGCTTTCATTTCACACTTGTCTCATATATGCATTCCTAAAACCACACATGAGGCAATGACACACTCGAAGTGGCATACAACCATATTGGCAGATATGGAGGCTCTTCATTCTAGTGGGACTTAGTTTTCATTCCCACTGGCAAATCAGTTATTGGGTGTCGTTGATGGGAAAATCAGTTGTTGCTTAAAGTTGGTCATGATGAGAAAATTGATCGTTTCAAGGCTTTGTGGAGAAAGGGTATACTCAAATCTATGGATTGGATTACACTGACACTTTTTCTCATGTAGCAAAGATTGCATCGGTTTGTTTGATTTTATTTATGGTAGTAATGAGCCACTGGTCATTGTTCCAAATGAATATTAAAAATGCATTTCTTCAAGATGATCAGCATGAGAAGGTTTATATGGAGCAACCACCTGGATTTGTTGCTCAGGGGGAGTCTGGAGTCTGGTTTGGTATGCAAATTACGTCGTTCGTTATATGGTTTGAAGCAACCTCCACGTGCACAGTTCGGGAGGTTTAGTGTCGTCATCCACAGTTTTGGCATGATTTGCAGTGATGTCGATCATTCTATATTCTACAGGCATTCCGTAGGCAATACATGTATTTATCTTGTTGTGTATGTTGATGACATTGTCCTTACAGGTAGTGCTTAATAAGGAATTGCACTTTTCAAGCAATATCTTTTTAGCGAATTCCAAACTAAAGACTTGGGAAAGTTGATATATTTCCTTGACATTGAGGTCGCGCAGTCTCAAACTGGAATTTCCCTCTCAAAAAGAAAGTATGTCTTGGACATTCTTGAGGAAACATGTATGCTAGAATGTAGGCTAGTGGATACACCAATGGATCCGAACGTCAAACTCTTGTCAAAATAGGGGATCTTTTGCCCAACAGGGAAAAATATACAAGACTCATTGGCAAACTGAATTACCTTACCATCAAGAGACTAGATAATTCATTTGCGGTAAGTGTCTTTACTCAGTTTCTTGATAAGCCACATAATGGACATTGGGATGCATCTATCCAAGTTTTGAATATCAAGGTCACCATGATACTGTGGGATGTTGTGATGCAGACCAGACCGGATGTCCTATTGATAGATGATCCACTTCGGGTTATTGTGTCTTGATCGGTGGAAATTTAAATTCATGGAAACTAAGAAATATCGTGCAATGGCTCTTGCTACATGTGAAATCTTATGGTGGAAACATCTCCTCCTAGTTAAAATAAGGAAACACAAAACAGGTTCAACACAAGCCGTAATGCACATTTTATCAAATATGATATATCATGAGAGGACGAAGCATATTGAAGTTGATTGTCATTTTATCCGAGAGAAGATCATGAATGGACATATCACCACAAGTTATGAAAACATAATTGATGAATGAAGGTGCACAATATTCCCTATAACACCCAACTCGCGTTCTTGAACCCTACCCAACAAAGATTTAAAATATTCAGGGTTTCGTTCTAGTACAAGGGCATACCTCTGACCCTCATAGATAAGGATAGGCGGGTGATACAGGTCCCCCTCATCAGCCCCTGTGGTAATGTTGTTCAGTTCCAAGACAGGATCGGTATGGTAGGTACGATTTCCTTGTAAGGAATATTATATTTTAGAGGTTTGGACTCTTCCATATCATCTGGTGAGTATCCCGTAGATTGATTAGTATCCTCGTCTGAATCCGATTCCGGAACTGAGGGTTCAGCCAGCTTCCACTCAAGATTCGGTTTCGTCAATGAAACAGTTATCGCCTGAGACAAAGTTTGCGAACTCAGCGAATCAGGTAGCGACAAACTCTGCGAACTCGACGAATTATGCAAATGCTGAAGAACTGTTTGCGAATTGCTCTTTCTTATCGAGTTCCGACAGAGCTTTATGATCAACGATCTTCCTCGCTCGTGTCGATCGTTCCCCTGTAGTATCATTTTGCGCAACTCAGTGAAATCTTTCCGCACTTCCTCGCGATGGTTCCGTAGTATCTCCTGGAGATGGTTCCGCATCTCCTAGCGATAACGTTCAAAATTGCGCTCCAGGATCTCCAGTCTACTTTCCATCGTTTCAGACTCGCTTTCCTCCATGAATAGGTGCAAGAACGATGCTCTGATACCAATGTTAGGTAACTAGCTAATTTACAATGAATTTCAAGAAACAAGATGAAGAACAGAGATATGCGTACAACTGAAAGGGGTCGTATTACAGAAAATAGAAGAGAAATACAAAGGCAGTTTAAAAGTGCCCACTCTCCAAGTCCCAAGCCCAAAGGATAATTCCAACACCATTTCTATTCTAATTTCTAACCTCACCCTCTATTTATACTAACTATTATAATATTATTATTACTCTCATTTATTATTATCAGTGCTAATCTGCCAGAGTCTTATCACTTTCTTCAGCGAAAGGACACCTCGTCTCCGCCTCCGCCCTGCGCATCACAGCCTGCCGCCCCTGTCTTCTGTCCCCTGTCGCCGACCGCCATCTTCTTCTATTTCTCTAGATTTGTGACGGTGGACGGGTTATTCCTTACCAATTTGGGATCTAGATCAGTGCTTCGCCGGTTTGAATCAACAGTGGCTAGGGTTTTAGGCGGGCGGCGGGGCGGCGGGGCAATGGGGCGGCGGGGCGTTAAAGGTTGGGCGGCGGCTTGTGGGGTGAGTTGGGCGGCGACTGGAAGGGGAGGTTTGGGAGGCTCGGGGTAGGGCTGGGCGAGTGGGCAGGGCTGTCCAAATTGTGGGGAGTGGAGGGGGAGTGATGAGTCAAAATTACTGGGGCTGACCAGGCGGTGGTAGTTGTGGTGGTCACTACCAAGGCGGCGACGGTCTTGCCGGAGCGGTGGAAGTCACTATCGAGGTTGTGGTGGTCATTGACCGGGTTGGGGCTGGGTGGGTTGGTCACTAGTCGGGTTGGTCACTGGTCGGATTGGTCATGATCACTGATCGGTAATTGTTCAATGTCGGGTTGGTCATGGTCACTGATCGGTAATTGGTCATTGGTCGGGTTGGTCATTGATCGGGTCAAGGTAGTCAAAGTTGCGAGGCGCACTTAAGGCACTAGAGTACTTGTATCGCCTGAGGCGCAAAAGGCGCAAAAAAGCGATCACCTGACTCGGGTCTGGCGCACTTTTTAGAAAATATTATGTATATTGAACTAAATGCATCAAAAGTCATGTTTCTAAAAAATAAAGTCATGATTCACCAAAATAAAGTCATGGTTCACAAAAAACACAAATGGGGGTCTGTCTTTGTTGATTTTGCAATTTTAGCAATAGGAATAGCATAATTATAGTGTATGAAACTATTAAGTGAGTTAGATTATACGAAATTTTTATACAGTTAAAATATGAAATGATAATAGGAAGATATAGAGTTATAGATTGTATAATAAGATGACATATTATAGAGTACACATAATGTAAACTGGTAATCAGGTACATATAATATGTTTGAGTGGTATAGAATATATTAGAAGCAAAAAGAACTATAAAGTATGCATAGATGACTGGAACTGATAAACGTATAGAAGAAGATAGACTGAAAGCACAAAATGAAAGGATCACCAAGAAGATGACATAATAAATGAAAACTTCAAGCTGAAAAAGAAAGAAAAACGAACATGGGAAGATGATGATGAAAGAAGACACCTTATGGGTTTCTGGCTTCTGTGGGTTCGTTGAATGTGTTTTAGCGCTGAGCATGTTGTGCAAGTAGAGCACATAGCAGCATAGGCGAGTAACGGTGAAGTCAAGACTCAAGATAGAAGACTTTTCCCACGACTAAGAAGGATTTGATATGGGCTTATTATTTAAAGTAGGATCAAACAAAAAATAGGCTGATAAGCCTTTCCCAGACAAGACAACTTAAGATTGCGCTTTTCTCAACTTCGGCGCTTCTGCACCTAAACTGCGCTTTAGACAGGGAGCTGTGCCTGGCCATTCTTCAGTCGTTGAGCCTCATGTGCGCTTAAGCGCCCAAGCGCTCGCTTTTGACTACCTTGGGTCGGGTTGGTCATTGGCTGGATTGGTCATTGTTGCGTTTGGTCATAGTCACTGGTCTGGTTGGCCACTGATCGGTTTGGTCATTGCAGATCGGTTTGTACATTTATTTTAGTATTATTTTTGACAAAACCCCATCTTTGAATTATTGTTTTCTTTTTAGTTGTTTTCTTTATTTTACTTTCCAAACTCTTTAAAGCCTATTTAAAGGCCAGTTGAATGCAGGAAAAGGGATGCAAGTTTTCATCAAGAAAAGTCTAAGGGAGATTGTGGAATTCTCAATTAAAAAATCCAACTTGTCATAAAAGTTTGCATCAATATATTCTTCCTAGTTTTCTGCCAAACAGTAAGCATAGCCAACCCTTCCAAAGCTCAGTCTACCCTCCCACTCACCCGAAGGCCTGTGACGAGATCTTGCACACAAGCTGCCCGTAACAGATAAGCACTTGCATTGGGCAGAATATTGGTAAGACAATGGAAAGGCAACCAACCAATTATGGAAAACAATCAAAAGAGCAATCGGTGATGAAGCATAATTTAAGAAGCAGCAAAGTTGAAGAGATCAATCATTTATAAACTTCATTTATATATAATTGATTAGAGAAGACATCATGCTTGGAGGTTGCCATTTAGGTATACCTTGTCTATTGTTGTACTTCGTTATTTCCAGAACAAAGAACAGAGTATCTGCTATTGAGGATTACTCTTGGTTTCTGTCTCTGCTCTATCATTCTCCTACTTGGCAAGTTTAATGGATAATTGCATTGCCTTTCAAAGT
This sequence comes from Cuscuta epithymum, assembly GCA_945859915.1. Classification (NCBI taxonomy): domain Eukaryota; kingdom Viridiplantae; phylum Streptophyta; class Magnoliopsida; order Solanales; family Convolvulaceae; genus Cuscuta; species Cuscuta epithymum. The sequence goes on from CAMAPF010000059.1 coordinate 5,281,875, forward strand.
TGAATAGTTGGACCGAGTTACAAAAAAAATGGGAGTTGAAATGCTTTATTGCAATTGTTAGTTGACTTTCTATCCTGCTAGGCAAAACAACAGGAAGACGACACCTAGGTGAAGAGGGTGGGTCGATAGACCGGCGGAGGAAAACTCAATTACTAGCAAGCAAGGGAGAAAGGTTTCCAATTTCACTTGGATAATAGTAGGATATGTGACTTTTTTTAAAGCAATCTAGAGAAATGGACTATTTATGGTAAATTGAGTGTATAGACCTAGCAAAATTACTTACCAGTATTCCATTATCATATTCTTCAGCCTCATTTCCAATCTGTAAAAAATTGAAGATCTCTCAAAATCCTGCTTGTCATGTGCAGGCTCTATAAAATTTGCTTCTAGGACTCCTGGATATTTTGCAAATAAGTAATTACACAAAGGAGAAACCTTAAACTGTAGACTATATCATGTATGTCGTAGGGGAGGTAAATTCATTGCCATACCAACAACACCTGATCCTCTTGAATGACCATCTGCAGTGACCTTCCAGAAGGGCTGAAATCCATTAAATTGTGCAAATTAAAAGAAGATACCACATCTTTCTTACCAGTTTGTTGGGCTGTAGGCTTCGGCCCACTCAGACCTGGGAGTCATTTAAACAAAGAGCAGCAGCCTGCTCTAGTTAAATGTGCAGGCAGCCCTAGTTGGGCCTATTTCTTTGATGGCAGTCAGGCCCAGAACCTTATTTAAGTGCTTTACCCTAATTGTTTGCCTATATATTGACTCCTGTACTTGTAAAACTATTATCTGTATCATTCATCATCTCAATAAAGAAGAAAACCCTAGTTGCCCCCGTGGATTAGGTCAGTAACACTTACTGGCTGAACCACGTTAATTTCTGTGTGCCGTTTCTTCTCGTTCTTTTCTCGTTTTCAGATTTGTGTGTGTGTGCGCCCTAACCTTAACAACTGGTATCAGAGCGAGGTTAGCCACCACCACATATCTGACCACCACCACTGCTGCCGCCCTGCGTCCATAGCCTCTTTGTGCCGCCAACAGTGTGCTGCCGCAGAAAAACACAGCTGGCAGATTGTAAAGGTTTGGGACAATGGCAGACGACGGAAAAACCAAAGTCGAGAAGTTTGATGGACAAGATTTTGGATGGTGGAAGATGCAAATTGAGGATTTGCTGTGTCAGAAGGATCTGGATCAAGCCTTGACAGGAAAGAAACCAGAAAAGATGAGTGATGATGAATGGACTGCTCTAGACAGGAAAGCTTTGGCTGTTATCAGATTTACCCTAGCCAAGAGTGTGGCGTTTAACATCTTGAAGGAGACTACTGCATGTGGTTTGATGAAGGCTTTGTCAAACATGTATGAGAAACCATCGGCGTCAAATAAGGTATTTTTGATAAGACAGCTAGTAAACACCAGAATGAAAGAAGGTGCTTCTGTTACCTCACATATTAACGAGTTCAATACTATCATATCCCGCTTGCTATCTGTTGATATTAAGTTTGAAGATGAAGTCCAAGCTTTATTCTTGTTATCCTCATTACCAGAAAGTTGGTCAGGAACAGTCACTGCCATTAGCGGTTCAACTGGAACTTCTAAACTCACATTTGAGGGCATTCGTGACATTATCCTTGGAGAGGATATAAGAAGGAGGAGTTCTGGAGAATCTTCTAGTGCTTTGTTAAGCACTGAAGGGAGAGGTAGAAAGAAAGAGAAGGGAAATAGCAGAGGCAGATCAAAGTCTAGAAAGAGGAGCCAATCAAAGCCGAGAAAACATATTCAATGCTGGAACTGCAAAGAAACTGGGCATTTCAGAAATCAATGCCCTAAATCATCAGAAAGGAAGGAAGTGAATGCAGCCACTGACGATTCAGATGATGCTCTTATTTGCTGTGTTGAAAACTCAACAGAGTCGTGGATTATGGATTCCGGTGCATCTTTTCATGCTACTTTCAGCACAAAGATGATAAAGAATCTACGGACAGGTAATTTTGGTAAAGTTCGTTTGGCTAATAACGACTCTCTTGACATCACAGGGATGGGTGACATAGACTTAAAGACTTCTTTGGGCACCACTTGGACATTGAAAGACGTTCGGGTCATTCCAAGCCTTAAGAAGATGCTGATTTCTATTGGGCAGTTGGATGATCAGGGATTTGATGTTACATTTGGTGAAGGACAATGGAAGGTTGTCAAGGGGAATCTTGTAATCGCTAGAGGCAAAAAGAGGGGTACTTTATATATAAATGAAGCCCCTGATGATGAGATGAATGCAGTGACCAGCGGGCTGAATCCATCCAGTTTGTGGCATCAACGGCTTGGCCACATGAGTGAAAAGGGAATGAAGATGCTCGTTGCAAGGGGGAAACTTCCAGATTTGAAAAAGGTGAATTCTGAGTTCTGTGAACCTTGTGTTCTTGGCAAGAAAAAGAAGGTTTCTTTTTTGAAGACAGGCCAGACACCGAAAACTCAGAAGCTGGAGCTAGTTCACACGGATGTGTTTGGCCCGACGCCAGTCTCTTCCCTGGGAGGATCAAGCTACTATGTGACCTTCATTGACGACTCAACACGCAAGGTATGGGTCTACTTTCTTAAAAATAAGTTTGAAGTTTTCAATATTTTTAAGAAGTGGAAAACTGCTGTTGAATTGGAAACTAATTTGAAGGTAAAGTGCTTGAAATCGGACAATGGCGGTGAATACATTAGCACAGAGTTTATTGATTATTGTGTTGAACATGGCATTCGGATGATAAAGACGGTTCCAGGCACTCCTCAACAGAACGGAGTGGCAGAAAGGATGAACAGAACTTTGAATGAGAGGGCCAGGAGTATGAGACTCAATGCTGGGCTTCCAAAGACGTTCTGGGCTGATGCAGTGAATACTGCTGCTTATCTTATCAACCGGGGGCCATCAGTACCATTAGGTTTCAAAATACCGGAGGAAGAATGGAAAGGAGAAGCTGTCAGGTATGGGCATTTAAAGATATTTGGTTGCAGCGCTTATGATCTTATGAAAGATGGTGACAAGTTAGATGCTAAAGCCAAGAAATACACTTTCATTGGATACGGGGGAGACAGCATGGGTTACCGGCTTTGGGACTGTGAAAGCAGAAAGGTAATCAGAAGTAAGCATGCTACATTCAACGAGGCTGAACTTTATAAAGACAGAAGCACGGCAAACTCAAAGATTCAGAAAGAGCAAATTGAGTTTGAAAATGAAGTCATCAGAAACAGAGAGTCTGAAGATACTCAAGGCAGTGGGAGCATAGAGAATGATTCCAGTACTGACGAGCTTGAGGATAATCAAGGAGATTCTGTTGATAGTGACAATTCAGAAGATGAATCTGCAGCTTCACCCATGCAGCCACAACCAGTTGAAACACAGTGGGTCAGGAGATCCACTAGAGTCACTAAACCTCCAAAAAGATTCAGTCCATCAGTCAATTACCTTCTTTTGACTGAAAACGGAGAACCAGAAAGTTATCTTGAAGCAGTAAAGCAGAATGATTCGTTTCAGTGGGAGCAGGCTATGAAGGAAGAAATGGGTGCCTTGCACAAGAACAAGACATGGGTTCTTACTAAGCTTCCACCAAGCAAGAAGGCACTTCAAAATAAATGGGTATTCAGAATCAAGGATGAGCCTGATGGGTCTAAACGGTACAAAGCCCGTTTAGTGGTCAAAGGTTTTCAGCAGAAAAAGGGAGTGGATTATAATGAGATATTTTCCCCAGTGGTTAGAATGACCACCATCAGATTGGTTCTAAGCATTGTAGCTGCAGAGGGCTTACATCTAGAGCAACTAGATGTTAAGACAGCATTTTTACATGGTGACTTTGATAAGGATATCTATATGGCACAGCCTGAAGGATTTCAGATTGCTGGTAAAGAAAATCTGGTCTGCAAACTAAAACGAAGCTTATATGGTCTGAAACAAGCTCCGAGACAGTGGTATTTGAAGTTTGATAACTTCATGATAAGGACAGGGTACAGAAGATGTGAGATGGATCATTGCTGCTACGTAAAGAGGTTCAAGAGTTCATATATCATTCTACTTCTCTATGTAGATGATATGTTGATAGCTGGTGCAGATATGAAAGAGATCAGCAGGTTAAAGAAGCAAATGTCTCAAGAATTTGAAATGAAAGATTTGGGTCCAGCCAAACAAATACTCGGAATGAGCATAGTCCGAAACAAGGAGAATGGTTCTTTAACACTATCCCAGGAGAAGTATATTGGGAAAGTGTTGGAGAAATTCAATATGAATGGTGAGAAGACTAAACCGAGAAACACGCCTTTGGAAAGTCACTTCAAGCTTACCAAAGACCAATCTCCGAGAACAAACGAAGAGAACGCAAAAATGGCTCAAGTTCCTTTTGCATCTGCAGTTGGTAGCCTCATGTATGCTATGGTGTGCACGAGACCAGATATAGCTTATGCAGTCGGAGTTGTTAGTCGCTTCATGTCAAAACCGGGGAGAGAACATTGGGAAGCAGCCAAATGGATACTTAGGTATTTGAAGGGTACTACAAAGATGGGGTTATGTTTCCGAGGTAAAGACGTAATTTTAAGAGGGTATTCTGATGCTGATTTGGGTGGATGCAAAGAGACGTTCAAAAGCACTACGGGGTACATTTTCACAGTGGGAGGAACCGCAGTTAGTTGGATGTCCAAACTTCAGAAAAGTGTAGCTCTCTCAACAACCGAAGCAGAGTACATGGCAGTTGCTGAAGCCAGTAAAGAGCTGGTTTGGTTGAGAAACTTTCTTGAAGAGTTAGACAAAAAGCAAGCAGATTACTCATTACACTGTGATAATGAGAGTGCAGTGAAACTTGCCAATAATCCAGTGTATCATGGGAAAACGAAGCACATTGGGATGAGATATCACTTTGTTAGAGGGTTGATCAGTGAAGGAATGATGAACTTGAAGAATATCTCAGGTGTAAAGAATCCAGCAGATATGTTCACTAAATCTGTGACACTGGACAAGCTGAAGTTTTGTGTAACTTTAGCTGGCCTTCAAGAATAATGTTGAGAAGGCAGGTGGCAACTAGGAGAAGCTAAACACAGATGAAGTTTACAGAAGTACAGAGGAGTGGAGTGCAGTTGATTGTGTTTCGAAGCCTCCACGTGGGAGATTGTTGGGCTGTAGGCTTCGGCCCACTCAGACCTGGGAGTCATTTAAACAAAGAGCAGCAGCCTGCTCTAGTTAAATGTGCAGGCAGCCCTAGTTGGGCCTATTTCTTTGATGGCAGTCAGGCCCAGAACCTTATTTAAGTGCTTTACCCTAATTGTTTGCCTATATATTGACTCCTGTACTTGTAAAACTATTATCTGTATCATTCATCATCTCAATAAAGAAGAAAACCCTAGTTGCCCCCGTGGATTAGGTCAGTAACACTTTACTGGCTGAACCACGTTAATTTCTGTGTGCCGTTTCTTCTCGTTCTTTTCTCGTTTTCAGATTTGTGTGTGTGTGCGCCCTAACCTTAACACAGTTAACCAAGTTCTAGACTTTCATGATAAACTTTTTGTATAACGACCGTAAGCATACCCTGATTAGACGATTTTTGTGATAAACATTAAATCCAGACACTGGAAGGTTTGGTGCTTCTTTAATGAAGCCAATAGTAGTTTCTACAGTCACCTGCCAGGAAAGGAGAGCATTTAAAGCCAATAGTTATAACTTAATATGTAAGGTGTGCTTAAACGTTCCATCATTGGATGAGTTGAGAACTCATAATAGTATAAAAACAATATAATTGAAAATCACAATTATTACTCATTAACAGAGATATGCAATATGATTAAAGGATGATATATATACCTCTTTTGATGTCACATCAAGTTGTGGCTTGTAGGATATTACTTTTGAGTGTTGTAAATCACCACCAATGCTATACTGCTCCACAGCCTTGCCTCTTAATAAGATGCTAAAATTTTTAAACTTTTTGAGGTACAATATTGATGTATATGCCTGAGAAGAATGAAGTTAGAGTCATTTAGATTATTAGATACACTAGGGAAGCACAACTAAGTACTCTGTATCTCTATTGTGTTGCTAATACAAACTTAAATTGTTACCCTTAATGAATAACGGAAGCGGTAGGAAATATGGGATTGCAATTCAGCTTGTTTCCTGTGTTGTTTGGACACATTTCCTTGATTAGCTTCATCTCTCAACCTTATATCCTATGTTTCCAAGTAGTTAAATAAATAAATAAAATCATAAGCTAAAGTCGTGATAAATGAAAGGCTTGTCCAGAAAATGAAACAAAAACCCATTTTATAGTTCATACATGATTATAATTAACTATCAGAAAGCTGGAAATAAGGCACTTGACATGAGCATTATCTAAACGGAAAACGAAGGTGGTGGAATGAACTACTAAATAGTGAAGATCAATATACGACATAAAGTAGACATAAAGAGATATATTATGTAGCATATCTTACAACTACTAAGATGTGTTGTTTATGTGCCAACTACCACAGGGAAATTCTGAAGAATGCCAGCCTGTGGCAGAATTTTGGTCATGCGCTAAAAGCAAACACGGAAAGCTAATCAGAGAATTTATGGAGCAAATTGGTGATCATGTTAGCATGGTAAGTGATACATGTCTAATATGATATATTATACGGAGTACATATTACTTCCTCTTCCCCACATATATTACCATATGTGGTAATAATTATGTGTTTCAATTCAATCGAACGGAGGTAGTAGTGATAATAGTATTAGCATCAGATTCCTACTATTACTAATAGTTACATGTTAGTATTGGTATTTTGTTTTAGTTAATATCCTTATTGAAAATGCTGCAATAGATTAAGGACTCTATTTACTTGTTCGCCAAGACAATTGCAAATAGTTTAAAAGGGGGTTTAATTTTAATAATATCATACAATTTGAAGCTTAACCATAAGGCTTTGAGAAGGCAAGGTCTATAGCAGTGATGTTAATAACGCGCTATAGTCCATCAGAAAGGTATGGGTTTATTTTCTAAAGAACAAATCCGATGTATTTGTTACCTTTAAAAGGTGGGAAGCTGCTGTTGAAAATGAAATTGGTGTAAAAGTCAAATTTTTGAAGTCATATAATGGGGGTGAGTATAGCAGCAGAGATTGTGTTGATTATTGTGCCGAGAATGGAATCAGAATGCTGAAAACAGTTCCAGAAACACCTCAGCAAAATGGGGTTTCTGAAAGGATGAACAGAACCCTTTGTGAGAGCAAAGAGCATGAGGCTACACGCAGGACCAAAGATGTTCTGGGCAGATTCCGTCAACACGGCAGCATACTTAATCAATCGTGGACCCTCAGTTCCCATAGGGGTCAAAATTCGTGAAGAAGAATGGCGAGGTCGAGAGGTATCACTTACTCATTTGAAACTTGAAAGTATTTGGTTGTGGGGACAAGCTCAAAGCAAAGGCAAAAAAAGTGTGTCTGTATAGGCTACGGTTTGGATGACATGGGTTACTGCTTATGGGATGATCACAGCAAAAAGGTTATTAGAAGCAAAGATGTGACATTAAATGAGATTCTGAGAATGCTCTGTACAAAGATGATGATCTGGCAACAACCCCAAAGATGATCTGGCAACAACCCCAGCCAAAGCAAGATGCCAGAAAGAAAGGATCAAGTGGCGTTTGATGTTATCTCAAAAGAAGACATTGTGAAACCTTCAGTACTTCAGAAATTGGTCAGAGTTCAAAAATAGTGGGAGCTCATATAAGGATGGGAGATCTGGAAACAGTGGGAACACAGAGGATATTAAGAGTTCAGATACTGAGACTGAGACTATTGACAGTGGAACTCAATAACATGGGTTAGAAGATCCACCAGAGTTACTACACGTCCTCATAGATTCTCCCCCTAAGCAAATTATTTGCTATTGACCGATAATGGTGAACCAGAATATTATTCAGAAGCTTTGAAGATGAAAGAACATGAACCGTGGGAGCAAGCTATGAATGAAGAAATGAGATCACTTGAAATGAATTGGACTTGGAAATTGGTCAGATTACCAGCAGGAAAGAAAGTTTTGCAAAATAAATGGGTATTTAGGGTCAAAGATGAGATTGACGGTAACAAGAGATACAAGGGTCGATTGATTGTCAAAGGCTTCCAACAAAAGAAAGGAGTGGAATATAATGAGATCTTCTCACTAGTTGTGAAGATGACCACGATCAGATCATTCTTGAGTATCGTGGCCGCTGAAAACTTGCATTTAGAGCAGCTGGATGTCAAGACAACTTTCTTACATGGAGATCTTAGTGAAAATATTTACATGATGCAACTAGAGGGTTTTGAGATAGCAAGGAAAGAAAACTTGGTTTGCAAACTGAAGAAAAGTCTGTACCGGTTGAAGCAAGCACCAAGATAGTGGTACATGAAGTTTGACCACTTTACGAAAAGGAGTGGATATACGAAATGTCTTATGTTGTTATATGTTGATTGCGGGACCAGACATGAGAGAAATCAACAAGCTGAAGAAACAGTTATCTCAAGAATTTGAGATGAAAGACTTAGGAGCTGCGAAGCAGATTCTTGGTATGAGCATCACAAGAGATAGAGCAGGAGGTACCTTCAAATTATCTCAAGAAAAATACATTAGAAAGGTGCTAGAGAAGTTCAATCTGAAAGATGCTAAAGTCAGAAGTACACCCTTGGAAAGTCATTATAAACTTACTAAGAAGCAATCACCTAAAACAGATATAGACAAGGAAGAAATGGAAAAGGTTCCTTATGCATCAGCAGTTGGCAATTTGATGTATGTTATGGTATGCACAAGGCCACACTGCTCATGCGGTGGGGAGTAGTCAACAGATTTATGTCAAATCCAAGGAGTATTGGGAGGCAGTCAAGTGGTTACTACGTTACTTGAAGGGCCCATCATTGGAAAGACAAGGACTTCATTGGATGGGTTGGCATCAACAGAAGCAGCTAAATGGATTAAAGGAGGAGATCTGTGTCTGGCTACACCCAAACGACACTGTGGACTTACATACGGTAATAAAGGTGTCTCATCTGGTGGAACGTGAAAGAAACAACACGCCAATGGAAGAAATAAGGGATGCACTAGTTTTGACTGGGCTGATCCATGGACAATAAAAAAAACTCAGTTCATTTTTATTCCACGATCTCCGACCGCCCCCACCTCCCACCAAATTATGATGAAGCCCAATCCAAGGCTGGTCATAAATCCAATAGCTATGTATCATCCCAGCCTCAGGCCCTCAATAATGGCCTTTTGCAACTTCTAGTTCGAGTAACTCCACTACAACAAATTCACCAAGGAATGCACATCAAACTTCACATCAAGAGTATGAGGATATGAGAGCAAAAGGCATTTGCTCTCATAGAACCCTACATCCCTGTGCATAACTTCCCCTGCACACTTCCCCCAACAAATCTGTGTAATTTCTAATCGTGGCAGAAGATGAATAGGATGGATCCCACGAAGGGCTACACGCCCTGGAGACTACAAAGTACAAACAACTTTCTGCCACCCATTCAGGGGCGGACCGTAGTACAGACTCAGGGGGGCTGCCGCCCCCCCAACAATTTTTTTTAGTGTATATTTATACAAAATTTTTATTTTTACCCCCCAACATTTAATTCTCGCCCCTCCAAGAAAAATTTTGAACCCCCCCAAAAAATATTTTCTCCCCCAAAGCAAAGCCCACTTGCAGAAAACCAATTGTTTAAGAGCCTAAAAAAATAGAAATTTTACAAGTAATATTATATCAACTCACTCCAAAATTTATATCAAAAAAGGAAAGATCGATTATTTTTAAATGATTGTCCTTATGCCTACTATGTTCATTGCTTAGCACATCAGTTGCAATTAGCATTGGTTGCTGCTTCTAGAGAGGTGAAATATGTGCACAATTTTTTCATCGATTCAGTCTTTATTATTAATGTGACTAATTCTTCTTGCAAACAAAGTGATGAATTAAAGGAAGCTCAAGCACTTGAAATTGCAAGAATGTTGGAAATTGGTGAGCTTGAAACAAGCAGAGGACTTGATTAGGTTGGTACATTACAACAAGCTGAGGAAACTCGTTGGAGCTCACATTTCAGTTCTGTTTGCAGTTTGATTAGGATGTTTGCTGCAACTTGTTCTGTTTTAGAAGATGTTGAAGAGAATGACAATAACTATTCTACTCGTGGAAATGCAGCTAGAGAACTTAAGAAGATTAAATCTTTTGATTTTGTTTTCTTGTTGCATCTTATTAAAGAAATTATGGGCATTACAGATCTTCTATGTCAGCATATACAGAAGAAGTGCCAAGACATAGTAAATGCTATGCATTTGGTGTCAAGCACCAAAATGTTGATCCAAAAGTTAAGGGAGGGTGGATGGGATAACTTCTTAGAAATTGTTATAGAGTTTTGCACAAAGCATGAAATTGAAGTTCCTAATATGAAGTCTCCTTATGCGGTAAAACGCAAACGCCATGATCAAGAAGGGTTTGATATTGAACGTCACTATCGGGTTGATATGTTTTACGCAGCCATAGATTCACAATTGTTGGAGCTGAATAGAAGATTCGGTGAACAGATAATGGATCTTCTTACTCTTAGTGGTGCTTTGGATCCTAAGGACTCATATAAGTCTTTCAACATTGATGATATATGTTCTTTAGTGGATAAATATTACCCCTTTGATTTTATTGAGCAGGAGAAGGTGAGCTTGAGGTTTCAATTGCAACATTATAAGCTCAATGTTCTAAACCATCCAAAGTTGGCAAATTTTTCTACAATGGGTGAACTTTGTCAAAGATTAGCGGAGACGGAGATGTCAAAAGTGTACTTTCTTAGCTTGTTGATAAATTGATCCGACTTTTGTTGACTCTACAGGTTTCGACAGCAACAACCGAAAGGACTTTTTCCGCAATGAAAATTATAAAAACAAGGCTTCGCAATAAAATGGAGGATGAGTATGTCGCAGACAACCTTATTGTTTATATTGAAAGAGAAATTGCTAAAACTTTTGACTAAAAAGCCGTGATTGAGGAATTTATCTCGTTGAAGAAGCGTTGGGTACAATTCTAAGGTACTAACTTTAACTATTTTGTAATAATATATTTGTCTCTTCTTCTATTATAATGCTTCATTTAATTACTACTCCGTATTATATTAAGGTTATAACTTATAATAATAATTGCCTAGATTTTTTTATTTAAATTATCGCCCCCCCCCCCAATATCAATTTCTTGGGTCCGGCCCTGCACCCATTCGATAATCAGATTTATTACTTCAAGACTTGTGGATAACGACGGTTCTGCAGGGCAGCAATGGTAGCAAACAAGGATAGTAATAGAGACCTAAACAATACTAGAATAAGAATACTATTAAGTCTTTTGATATTGTACAATAAAAGGGATTTAGGCCCTATACCTAAATAAAAGTGGGCTGGCCCAGTAGAAATAGAATAAATAAGGGTGAGCGGTGAGTAGATGGGAAGGCAGTATTTTTTTGGGGATTGGGACTGGGATTTTGGGAGTGCGAGACCACTCTAAGAGTCTCACCTTTCTTCTCTCGTTATTTGCTGTCTTCCATTCATTAAATCTTCATCAATTCCTACTGTGATTGTTACGACCTATCATTGGTATCAGAGCAAACGATCGCAGGACTGTGGATGCCCGTCACTAGATCGCAGATGGAGAGTCGAATCGATAATCTGGAACGTTCGGAGAACGAGATGTGTGAAGTGATGATGAACTTCATAAGCCAGAGCGGACGCAGGCAGACCAGAGGTAGATCACAAACTCCAAGGCGGAGGAGTGCGACGAGGAGCCAGGCGTCATCCTCTTCCAGGAGCAATTCAGGTAGTCATCACTCTGGTCTTGATCGGTGTGAGACACAGGGTGACCGGGGAATGATTCGAGCGGGACGGAAAATCGATTTACCATTATTTAAGGGTACAGATGCTTACGGCTGGATCATCAGGGTGGAACGCTTCTTCAAACTTAACCAGATTGAGGAGGGAGACAGAGTATCAGTGGTGATGATAGCTACTGAAGAGAGAGCTCTCAACTGGTTCCAGTGGTGGGAAGGGCAAACCAAAGAACGCAGTTGGGAATGCTTCAAAGCTGCTTTGATCCGTCGTTTCCAACCAGAACTCGTACAGAACCCTTTCGGTCCCATGTTGAGTATCAAACCGACGGGAAGAGTCATGGAGTATCGCGAACAGTTTGAATTGGTGGTTGCACCCATGAGGAACACCGATGTGGAGATGCTGAAAGGAATTTTCATCAACGGACTAAAAGAGGATGTGAGAGCTGAGCTGAAACTGTATCCATCCGCTTGTCTATCTGAATTAATGAATAGAGCTCTGCTGATAGAAGAGAAAAACACTGCTACGAGATCAGGGATACATAAGGAAGAGGACAAAAGGTGCTGGAAAGAACAGGGGGGGACTATGTTCAGGCATTTGAACTGGGTGGAAGCAGTTAAGGGAAGAACACCTCATATTCAGTCACGAACTTCTGAGGGAACACATTCAGAGAACAAGCAGACTACTGAGAGAACACATTCACAGAACAAGCTGAAGGAATCGCCAAAACCGAAAAAGACATGGGAGGAAGGCCAAAGGTTGACACAAGCAGAGTAAGAAGAAAGAAGTAAAAAGGGCTTACGTTTCAAATGTGGAAACAAATGGAGCAAAGAACATGCTTGTGGAATGAAACATTATCAATTTGTCTTGATTGAAGAGCCAGAAGAAAAGAACGGAACAGAAGATCAGCTATATGAACTGAATGAAGCTGAAAAACCGCTGAAACCAAATGCCAGATTAGTTTCTTACTACCCACCTTGAGGGCAAGGTGGTAGTTCAAGGGGGGAGTGATGATAGAGACCTAAACAATACTAGAATAAGAATATTAAGTCTTTTAATATTGTACAATAAAAGGGATTTAGGCCCTATAGCTAAATAAAAGTGGGCTGGTCCATTAGAAATAGAATAAATAAGAGTGAGCGGTGAGTAGATGGGAAGGCTGTATTTTTTGGGATCGGGACTGGGATTTTGGAAGTGTGAGACCACTCTAAGAGTCTCACCTTTCTTCTCTCGTTATTTTCTGTCTTCTATTCATTAAATCTTCATCAATTCCTACTGTGATTGTTATGTTACCTATCAGATAGCTAATAAAGAAATTAGGGTGTGAATTGGGGACCTTATTAGAATGGGTTCCGGATATATTTCAAGCCTTATTACTTACCTTCACTATTAGTGTTCAATAATTACATTAATTAAACATTTAAACCTTAACAGTTAACAAAAACAATATCATAAAAATGTGAAGTTCAAAATCCACAATTCCACATAGAACAAGTTATTCTTTTGGCAACTATATACAAAGAGTTTGTATAGCAACTACATAGAAAGAGTTAAACTAGTCGATGTTGAGGGTAGAAGTTTTAAGAGCCCACCAAGAAACCAACTCCACGGCTAGGAAAGAAAGTAATAAAATCAAAAGCCTTTGGCTCGTCATTAAGGATACATCTTAAACAAAATAAAAAAGTAAAAGCCATACATTATCATACAGAAATAACATACCTCATCATCATCATCAAAATTCAATTCATAAATTCCTTCATCGTTCAGCCATAGATTGTATATTATGACCTTAGTTCCATGAGAGCCAATATCTTCAAACTGTTCCAAATGGATATCAAATAAAATAATGATGTAGATTTTGGGCAATTACTCTTAATTAGCCAATAGTGGCATGTAGGAAAATACATGCCAATTTATAGGGAAAAGATATACCTAAAGTTAAAAAATAGTAAGGCTATGCAGCAGAGGTATCATAAGTTCTCTTAGTAACAGGTATTAACATCACAAGCATGAACCAGTTTCCTAGATAGGTCAACCAGGGATCTAGAGTGCTAGCTGTCAGTATATAAGACACTGAAGTCAAAGCTACTAAGATTGCATCCAGTTGGTAGCTGCAAAGTCGTTTTGTACTCTTATACTAGAGTATAGAATAATTCAGAGGTAATATCAAAAGCACTTACATGAAATAACATAGTTGATAGTACAAAAGCATTTTAACAAATACTTATTTCTCAAAATCCAAGTATGATAGCATTTTCTTCATGAGTATCAAGCAAGACAAAACATGTATTAAGGTGCTCTTGACCAAGTAAAATTGTTTTTTGCATTTCACTACAAGTATCAACTGGCAAAAATTGCAGAGTTATTGTTCTAAAAAGTATTAAGAGTGTCACAATGTCAAATAAAGTAACACCAAATTTCCTATTATCAAACAACCTGTTGCATAAGGTCATCCTTTGACACAAATGGAGACCATTCAAGGATGGTTTTCAAGTTTGTGGACCAATCAACCTGGGATGTATTAATAATTGGCTCTGCCCAGTGCCCGGAGATATCAAAATCAATCTGAAACAGAACTTTAATGACGTTGAGAAATGATGTCGAGTTCAATTCATTACGATATGCAAAAGTTTAGCACTGAGAAATAACAGATTTTACCATTGGAACAATGACATCATTCTGTCCTGTTTTGCAGAGAAATGTGTAGGATAGAAGGCCGACACTTTGGGTTGCTCGGCTAAAGGTGAAAATTTGTAGATGATGTCAAACATAAGCCAAAAATAAGTAGCACACCTTTCATGCAGAAAATTAAGCTTAATGGGCAGAATTGCCAGTCATAGTATCCATTAGGCATTAACTAGTTCTTAGAAACACTATTTAGTCTACTCCACTTTCAAGTAATTTAATAGGCAATAGCATTAAAGGTTTCATGTAATGAAACTTCAAACACATATCATACTACTATTTTCACTAAGGAATAAGCTAAACAGGAGTACGAGGCACCACATTTCTCTTTCATGAAGGCTGAAGCCATCTTCCCAATGCTCAAGCATACAGTGATATTACAACAAATGCAGAGTGAGATAAAATGTAACAGCAGTAAAGCTTCGGGGATTTTGAGGATAAGATCAATTTATATGGCAAAAAATGCAACAAAGCTTGCATGAAAATAGAATTGAATAGAGAAGAATACCCTGCGTGAGATGACCGTGTAAAGACAATTGCATCAGCACCTAATCTCATGGTACTAGTCTTGAACCCATTACCATCTATGAAAGGGAGGTGTATAATGAATAGAAAATTGTTCTAGCCTTAAAAGTTAATGCACCGACGCTAAAAGGATGGATAGTCTTTACGACCCTCCGCAGTGCAAATAAAAGAAAACATTTACCTATTTACTTACATTGCCCAATTGTTGTGTTGCTCGTCTTTGATGAGTAGCCCAAACTCATGCATTTCCGAAGACGTCCCGGATCCATTCCGCCACCATCATCTATTTAAAGATTTCAAAGATTTGACGGTCAGAAAAATGACTGATGATTTGCTTACTAAGTTAAAAGTCATATAATCATTACCCCAGTGCCGCAAAGGCTCCCACCTTCGGTGGGGTAATGGGGGTCGGATGTACGCAGTCTTACCCCTGTACTAAAGCACAAAGAGACTGTTTCTGGATGACCCATAGTGAAAATCGCGTAAAACATTACATGGAAAAAAAAGCGCGGACAGTTTAGTGAGTCATTTTGCTTTATTCCATCATATTCCCAAGCCAAAAAATAGTGAGTCTTTGGCTCCATTGCAAATGATGGAAGTAAGGCAGGAGAAAAGAAGCACACCTAGAAATAGTAAGGCAGGAGAGTTGTCCTTCACGTTACATATCCTATCAACCTTCACGAAAGTCGCACCATTGTTTATCTGGCGTCGAGTAAAGACAACCAAGTGAGCCTAACTGAAAGCAGATGCCAAAACACATCTACTGCTCAACCTGTCAGCATAAGTGATATATACAAATAGCATTGCTAGTTTTTCAGTTACACATACAGCTAATTGGGTCTTTTTCCATGTATGTTAAGGAAAGTAGTAAAACAAAGCACGCGGAACTACTAAGGAAATACTTTTGTGCAATAGCAAACATATGAAAAGATATAACCAGATATATTATGTCATATACATACGCCAAACGTTTTATTCAAATGCAAAGTAGCAAATGGTTTCATTTAATACAACTCTCAGAAACGTTTAATTTCTCAGCAAAGTATTAAATGATTCCTTTAATACAATTCTCAATGAAAAAGAACTGTGTAGTGTAATTGCATGTTAACTGATCAGTGATCACATCCTGTGATTAGTTGGTAAGATATTTTGAGAAACTTGAATCCATTTACGTCTGAAATTAGCTCCATGAGACAAAATAACTTTGGGAGGGGGAGGGCATGTTGTGTTAAGATCTGGGGGACTTTAACATGTTGTGCCTCTAAATTTCAACAGTAACCTAATTCAAGGTCTAATGGTCAGCATGGTAAAATCTTTGATACCACAGAGCAGTTGATTTGCAGATTGAAATAAAAAATTATTGACTTAGCGTCTTAGAAATTGAACAATAAAAATCAAGGGGAAAATATTTATTTTGTTGGTTCATTTTAATAAGATTCACGTTCAGTATAGGACCCTGCAAAAGTACAAAGCATGCGAAGGTGAGCGCAAAACTGGAAAAACAAAAGCAAGAATGGGTTATTCCTAACAATTAAGTCACTAGGTACACTTGATGAAAATTCTAAATTCAGATGTATGCAATTTGCAAATTATGGCATAAGACAAATGTAGCAGCTAACTTTGTGCAAGTGAACCGACAAAACAAACATGTAATGGTGACTACCTCATCTACAGCATTATCCAAGAGTTCAGCAATTGCTGCATTGACAACATGATTCACCTGTCAGTATATGTACAGATTGTAGTAAAATTGCTACAAGTATCTTAAACTGGACACACAATTCACCTCCAAACGCCCATTTGTGAGAAGTGGCATTCGAATGTAAGAACTTCGGATGTACACGTGCATGTTCCAGGTCACCTGAAACTTACCCGCAGAGAATGGGTTATTGATTTAAAAAATGAAGGGTGGATCCCCAGAACTTATCCCTTCTACTGTATGTTGTCTAGTAACAATAATTACTAGAACGTTGAGGTCCTTGAGGCTACTAATTAATTCTAGGAGATAACAAAAACTAATTGTGACCCATTGACACATACGTAGTATATGTTTCGATATTAAGAAGTAAAGCAATGCAAAAATGTTAGTGAAAAATTGAAGTGGCGGGGGGGAGGATGAACAGACCTTCTATAGCTACTGATTTAGCGGGGGCGATTTCGATATTCCCGGCCTTCCAGAAACTCCTCGAGTCTGGTGGACGATTATTCGGAGCAGGAGGAGCGCCCAATCTGGCATCATGAATACCATGTGGTTTGCCGTGAGGATTTGTGGCGGTAGACACTACATCCTGGTTTCCCCTCTTTCCGGCGGCATGGGTGTCACCGCCGCCTTCGTCATCGCTGCTATCAATCTCAACGACATCGATAGGAAAATTGCATGGTTTAGTTGACATTGTAATCGTAATTGAATCACATTTGTCAGCGCCTGTTAATAGGTTTATTACGGAGTAGTTGTTTCAACGAAGCACTCCATGAACTTGCATAGCCTGCAGTAAAAATGCGCACCCCAAATGACTTAAGCCAAGTCGTGTCGACTGCAAGGAGGCACGGATGCAGCCGCACATTTTTTTTGCCTAAAGTTTTCAAAATATGAGCGTCTATTTACATCATAGACATATTTTCCAATTTTTCAGAAAAACGTTTTTCAGAAACAGAAAACCGTGTTTACCAAATCGTTTTTCAAAACGAAAAAAATGAGACATGTCTCTCTTTTCCTTAATGATTTGGAGAAGTGACTTTTACTAGTTTTCCAAATTTGGAAAACGCAGATGTCACAGTGCCGATGCAATGAATTTGCATACTTACACCTAGTAGTGTGTCCGGTCCCGCTCTGATGTCGATTCCATTCTGGTACCTCCATTCTCGTACGTTCCCCCTTACCCCTACCCTACCTACCCTACCCCCACCCCGCGTACCCCTTTTCCCTACAATGACCCTACTCCACCCCCTACCACATGCCCCTACCTTGGCCCCACCCCCTACCACCTCGACCCCACCCCGACCCACCCTACCCCCACCCCTCGTATATTACCCCTTACCCCTACCTCACCCCTTACCACATGCCCCCTACCTCGGCCCCACCTTACCCCACCCTACCCTTCCCTTACCTCGGCCACACCCTACCGCCATCCTACCCCAACTCCATACTCTACCCCTACCTTACCCCAACACTCACTACCCCCACCCTTACCCCTAACCACAACCCTAACCCACCCACTACCCCCACCCAACCCCCTAAACCTTACCACCCCACCCCCGACCACACCCCACCCCTGACCCCGACCTCGACGAGTAGGTATGGTTGGGTATGACGGGTTGCAGGGGAGTATGGGTTGAGTGTAAGATCGTGGTAAAGGTAGGGGTCAAGGGTGTGGAATTGGGTATAGGGTGTAGGGTGGGAGTACGAGGTATAGGGGCGGGGTTGGGGTTGGGGGTATGGGTATATATAGGGTTATTTTGGACATTTTAATGTTAAACAGTGTTTTAAACCTTTTGAAGTAAACATGATTTTACAACATTGCTTATTTTATGCGCCGCTTATTAACGTGGGTCTTAATAAGCACCATTTAGTAACCGGTGAAGTAAACATGTCCTCAGTCTTCTGGATGATCACAGAACTGGGTAAAAAAAATTGATGAACATGTTTTCAGATTTGAAAATGGAAAACTAAAAAATAGAAACAGAAAATTGAAGATAGAAAAACTGAAAAATAAAAACAGAAAACTGGAGAACGAAAAACAGAAGTAGAAAACAGGAAAATATCTTTGTTAGTAAACAGACCCTCAATGTTTTTGAGGTTCTTTGTGAAATAAATTTCAAATACTAGTATTTGTGTTTCATTTACATTTTTTATCGTCAAACCGAATCATATATGAAATCAATAAATTGTGAGTCATGTGGCTCGAAATACAACCGAGAATAAACTTAAAATTAACCTGCTGATCTGGAATAGCCACATGAGTCGCATGATTCGCAGATCTTTTACAAAAAGACATTTCAAAATTACTCTTTGTTTCTAAAATCTTCCTAATATCATCCAAAACTAGATATAAATATGACGAACCCGCCGCCTGCTTCAAACCTTGAACCACCGTAAGCTCATTTGTCTCAATCTCCACACTTTGCCATCTTGCCTCTATCGCCCCCTGAATGGCGTCACAGACTCCCAATGCCTTTGTCTCCTCTATCGTCCATTCAGCCGTGTGTGAGACACCTTGAGCCTGGATAAAGTCTACATGTTCGTCCCTGGCAATCCACCCCCAAGTTCTAATCCCCCCTACTTGGTTAACCGCTCCATCAACATTAATTTTCACAAACCCCGTTTTTTGTCGCTTCCACTTTGTTTCTTCGGTGCTCCCCATCGTGTTTGTTGCATGGTTCGCCCCTTCTTTTGATTCCCTCCAGCTTGCCACCATATTAGCCGCTACATGGACGACTCGTCTTGCATCTTGATTTTGCTCTTTCCAAACCACATTGTTCCCTTGATTTTTCATATGTTGCATCGTCAGGACTTCCTTCCAATCCCGGGACTACATCTATAGTAAATGAGCCTATGAAAGTTCTCGTGAGGGCACACAGCCCTAACACTATTTATGTATGTACGGCGGTGGTAAAGGAAATGGTGTGAAAATGGTTAAAGCTTGGGATGGGGCTTCAGAGGTAGGTGAGGGTTGTGGCTGATGAGATGATGATGGTTCAGAGCTTGATGGATAAGGAACTATAGCTAAGGATGATTGCTCACAAGTATGCGGCCTTTTCTCCCCCTCATGATGATCTGGATCATCGGTGTTATCATGTTTACGCTTAGGTTGGCATTCTTGATCACGGTGTTGGGGATGGGATTTCGCGGACTTGTAGGAGATGGGTGGTAGGTTGGTTTCGCTTAGTAAGCGGTCAAGAAAGTATTCGGATAAGTCAATGATGTTAAGGTTGGCAGGGTTGGGTGTGGATGATGAATATGGTAGGGTTTGGATATGATTAGTGTTGGGTTAAGGGCCCAAGCCGAGGTCCGGCCCATTAACCCCTTTTTACCAGACGCACGTCTAGTTAGAACACAAGGCTAGCCCGCAGGTCCATGTTCCTTGGGGAGGGACGAACGTCTGGAGTTGGGGGTTCAGGCCCAACGGCTCATCTCGACGAACGTCTGTGCAGGGACAAGGAGCAGGACCACGTGCCACCAGGGATGATGACGAACGTCCCCAGAGCAAGCCTATGGTCATCGGAGGAACACCAGTCCACATGATGAGAATCCATTAAGGCCAGGAGACGAACAACCGGTATCTCTTGAGGGCCACTTGGAGCGATCCAACTCGCTTCCCGGGCGGACGAACGTCCCCACTGATTAGGCGGGAAACCTAGATTCTGGCGGGAAGTGCATTTAATGCTGAAGATTTGGTGGTTGGGGCACCAGCGGTCCACAAGCTGCCACGTCAGTATAGCCACCTGCCCATTGGTGGGTATAAATAGAAGCATTTATTTCATTGTAAAGGGTTGGCAACTTTCTATTCTTAGCATTTTAGCTATAGCATTCTTACTCGCAGCACTTCTACTGCCTTGTAAGACGAACGGCCGACGGAGCCTTAGCGAAAAGTATTGTATCAGGGAGTTATTAAGAGATAATAATACCTAATCACTTACTTGCTATTTTTATTGTTCTCCTTGATTCTTATTACTTGCTAGTTGGGCTAGTTTATTCACACATACTCCACTCGAGATCCTTGGGCTTACGTGTTGAACCCGAGGGTTGAAGGAATTAACCTCAACACTGGCGCCGTCTGTGGGAAACTGAACTAAAAGTTTCCAAAACTCTCCCAAACAGCTACTAAATCTACCCACAGCAAGCAAGATGACAAGGAATAATCGGCAACGTGACCTCTCCGAGCAGCTGTCCCGCGGGCGAAGCAACCGCGGGCAAACCACGGAACGCTCCGAGACATTGGGAACTACTGGGGGTGAAGGTGGCCTCACCAACCTCATCCCCCACGAGGCCAGGCGCGACCCCCCACTCATGAGGGAGTTGGCGGAAACAATGCGCCGGATGGCGGACGAACAGGAGGCTGGAGAAGAGGTGTATTCCGCTAACACCATCTGGACGCCCATATCGCCCATCCACCACATGCAGTCCCTGGACGAGACAGCAGAGTCTGCCGGGCGTCGGACGCCCATCCACATGAGGTTGGGCCAAAGTCCATCCTCCCACGGGGCTGGGGGGCACACCAGCGCTAGCACACCTCGTTATGGCTGGCAGGACGATCATCGGGGGCGCACACCGAACGTTCCCTCAGGACAGCAGGGCACCACCATTACCCCCGACGCCAGTAACATTGGACGACGTTTCCAAAGGCGTGGTGCCCACATCACCCGAAGGCAACCCGACGCGGTTGTCCCACGAAGGAACATTACGCTCGAGGCCGTCCCTCCTGTGTCCCCCGGAAGGGCCGCACAGGAGGCCCGGCTAGAGGCAATGGAGCGGCGAATAGCCGAAATGGACAGACGGGCGGAGGCTACCCCAGCTACGCCTCGATTTTCCCTCACCTCACCGTTTACTCCGAGGGTCATGAACGCAGAGATTCTGCGGGACTGCAGACCCCCCGGGGGAATAGTATACAATGGGACCGGAGATCCCAAGGCTCATTTGATTAGCTTCCAGGGGAACCTCTCCATGCTGGGAGCATCCGATGAGGCCATCTGCCGGCTCTTCTTCAGCACCCTGAGAGGCCCGGCGCAAGAGTGGTTCGGGCAGCTGAGGCCCGGATCTATTGATAACTACGAACAGCTGTCCCAGCAGTTCATGGCACAGTTCGCTGCCAGCACCACCCCCAAGAAGAGCTTCACATCGCTCACAAGTGTAAAGCAGGGGAAGGACGAACCTCTGGCCAGGTTTCTGGTCAGATGGAGGGACGAAGTACTCCAGGTGGACGACCTGGACGAGCGGCTGGGAGTAAACATGTTCACCAGCGCTTTAGCAACAGGGGACCTATACCGGGATCTTCGGAGGAACCCCAGCACCAGCTACACCGAAGTGCTGGCTCGGGCACAAAAATATGCCTCCATTGAGGAGGAGATCAGGCTGAGGGACGCCGCGCCCGCAGCTCCTCCCCGGAAATTGGCGGATAGGCTCGGCCTCGGAGGCGGACCATCCCCCCCGAACAAAAAGAAGAAGACGGACGGCGGTATGGTTCCGTGGAAGGCCCACCCTGAGGCAAGCCGCATACGACCGGAGGAGTACCACGTCCCCTTGGCTTACCCCGTGGGCCAAATCTTCGATGCCATCAAAGACAAGGGCATCCTAAGGGAGCCCCAAGACAAGAAGGCGCTTATGGGTCTTGATGAGACCGCATACTGCGAATACCACCAGAGGGTCGGCCACCGTACCGACAACTGCAAACAGCTGAGGATGGCCATCGACGAGCTGATCCGACAAGGCTACCTGGGCGAGTTCACCCAGCTATTAAAGAAGAATAGCCCAAGGCAGCCGAATCCGAGATCACGATTGTGGCGCCGCGACGATCGGCGCGAGGCGGAACCAAAGGACGTAGACTACCAAAGTGCCGATAAACGTCCGGAGGGGTCCCTCGGCCTGAACGACAGGAAGAAGAAATTGGAGATCAAGGTGATCTTCGGGGGCGCTGAAACTGGGGACACACCTGCGGAGCGGAAGAAGTTTGAGAGATCCCTATATGTGGGCTCCATATCAGCTCCCCCCACTAAAAGGAACAAGGTGGAGGCCATCACCTTTGGACCAGCCGACCTACCGATGTCACCGGCCCCTCACAGGGATGAGTTGGTGATCAGCATGGATGTCAACAACGCGGTCGTCCGCCGCGTCCTTGTTGACACGGGGAGCGGCGTGAACGTCCTCTACTGGGAGGCATTCGAAGGGATGAAGCTGAGGAAGGATCAGCTGGCCCCCCTACGCACCCCTCTTTCTGGCTTCACGGGGGACTGCATCGATGCGGAGGGAACCATCGGCCTCCCCGTGGAGATCGGGGATGGACCTCACACCACCCGCATCCGGATGACGTTCGTCGTGGTCCGCCTGAAGTGTGCTCACAACGCGATTTTGGGCCGGCCCGGCTTAGAAGATCTTGAGGCCATATGCTCCGTGCGGCACTCGTGCATCAAGTTCCCCACCGAGACTGGAGTGGGAGTGGCCCGCACGGACCCACATATGGCCAGGGCCTGCTACACTAAAGCCATGGAGAGGTTCAGAGAGCGAGAAGCCCGGGTCAACAGCATCACTGAGAAAGCCAGACGGGCCGACTTCGATGCTCGTCTGGAACCAGCTGCCCTGCTCGAAGAGGTGGAATTGGATGACCCTTCGGACAGGAAGGTGTCCATTGGCGCCGACCTTGAGCCTGAGATCAAGGAGGGGGTCATAGCTGTCCTCCGGAAATTCAGAATCCTATTTGCAAGGGGGCCGGAGGACATGCCTGGAATAGACCCCAACCTCATATGTCACAAACTCGCCGTACGGCCGGATGCCAAACCCGTCCAACAAAAGAAGAGATACATGGCGGCTGACCGGCGAGACTTCATAAAAAAGGAGGCTACTACGCTCCTCAGCATTAGGCACATCCGGCCGGTCATCCACGTGGAGTGGTTGCCCAATGTGGTATTAGCCCCAAAAGGTGACACGTGGCGGATGTGCGTCGATTACTCGGACCTCAACAAGGCCTGTCCGATGGATCCATATCTGGTGCCGAGGATCGACTTACTGGTAGACGAAACGGCGGGCTGCGAGCTGCTCAGCTTCATGGATGCATTCAGGGGATATCATCAGGTGTTCATGCACCCGGATGATGCAGAGAAAACGGCGTTCGTTACAGCAGACGGCGTGTACTGTTATGTGGTCATGCCGTTCGGCTTGAGGAACGCCATGGCTACTTTCCATAGGATGATCGGGATGTTGTTCAAGGACGTACTGGGCAAGACCATGGAGGCTTATGTGGATGACATCCTGATCAAAAGCAAGAAGAAGGGAGACCACATCCGGGATATGGAGAGGATCTTCGCCATCATGGAGGGGGCTAGCATGAGGCTAAATCCGAAGAAATGTGCCTTTGCTGTCAAGGGCGGCAAATTCCTCGGCTACATGATGAGTGAGCGCGGGATCGAGCCCAACCCAGAGAAAGTAAAGGCAATAGTTGACATGGAAGCCCCAAAAAACCTGAAGGACGTACAGCGACTTACCGGGCGTTTGGCAGCCCTGAGCCGGTTCATGTCAAAACTGGCGGACAAGGCGATCCCCTTCTTTCAGATCATGAAGAAGGCGAACCCCTTTGAATGGACGACGGACTGCCAGGCTGCCTTTGAGGATTTCAAGGTATACCTCTCCTCTCCGCTCGTCTTCACCAAAGTGGATCCAGGGGAGCAGCTGTACATGTATCTGGCAGTGGCAGACCTGGCTGTGAGTGCTGTACTGCTGAAAGAGGCCGAGGGAGTTCAGCGGCCGATATACTTTGTGAGCAAGGCGCTGAACGGCCCAGAAACTAGATACACACTGATGGAAAAGACGGTCCTCGCCTTGATAGCATCCATCAAACGCCTGGCACCGTACTTCCAAGCACACCCAGTGACAGTATATACAACACAGCCCCTCGCCACGATCCTCAGGAATCCCATGGTCAGCGGGAGGATAACCAAATGGTCCCTGATGATCGGCCAGTACAACATAGAGTTCAAACCAAGGCCGACGATCAAAGGACAGGCGCTGGCGGATTTCATTGTCGAATGTACTGCGCGCACCGAGGATGACTCCCAAGGCGACAATGATTTCAACAACTGGTGGGAGATGTACACCGATGGGGCCTCGAGTGCGAAAGGTTGTGGCGGAGGAGCAGTGATTACCTCACCTGAGGGTTTCAAGGCCTATTACTCCATGAAGTTCGAGTTCAAGGTCACCAACAACGAGGCTGAATACGAGGCACTGATCGCAGGACTGAAATGTGCGAAGGCACTCGGCGCAGCTCGTCTGAAGGTGAGGATGGACAGTCAGCTGGTGGTGACCCAGATGAATGGGACGGCTGAAACCAGGGAGGAGAGGATGAAGGTTTACAAGGAACTCGCGGAGGAACAAACCGCGCAGTTCGAACAAGTGATAATCGAGCAGGTGTCGCGGGTGGAGAACGCCGAGGCTGACATATTATCCAAGCTAGGCAATCCCCCGACCGATGATCCCGCGACGAGCATCCCCCAGCACATCAGGGGCTTCGTCAGACAAGAGATACTCCCGGCGCCAGCGACGGACGTCATCCAGGTGGAGGCCATCTCCATCGCCGAACCCAATTGGTCGAAGGAGATCGCAGACTACCTCAGGGATGGAACGCTCCCCGAACCCGAAGATGATGGCGGCTCTGGAAGGGCAGCTTGGATAAAGAGACGTGCCCCCAATTTTGAACTCATTGACGGGCAACTGTACAAGAAGACGTTCGGCAGACCGTATTTGAGATGCCTCCCGCCGAGCTTAGCAGCGGCCGTTATTGAAGAAATACATGAAGGCATCTGCTCCAGCCACCAGGGTCCTCGTACCTTGGCCCGAAAAATCATCCTGCAGGGGTACTACTGGCCAACCATCCAACAGGATTGCTTCAATCACACTCGAAAATGTGCAGTGTGCCAGCAGTACGCTCATGTCCCCGGACGACCGGCAAGCTTCTACGCTCCAATGACGATTGCATTACCCTTTGCCAGATGGGGCATAGACCTGTTGGGCCCTCTTCCGACGACGACCGGCGGAAGGAAGTTTGTCATTGTGGCGATTGACTACTTCACGAAGTGGGTAGAAGCCGAGCCGCTTGCCTCCATCACCGAGTATCAATGTCAGAGGTTCCTCTGGCAGAATGTCATATGCCGCTTCGGGATTCTTGAGCAGGTCGTCACTGACAACGGCCGGCAGTTCGTCGGCAGAGGATTCGAGGCATACCTGGCGAAATGGGGCATCAGGCACTCTAAGGCCTCGGTGGCCTACCCGCAGGCCAACGGCCAGGTGGAGAACATGAACCGGACCATCATGGATGGAATCAAAAAGAAATTAGAAGATTACGCGTCCACCTGGCCGGAGCAGCTCAATTACGTACTCTGGACGTACAGGACGACCCCAAGGACGGCGACCGGCGAGACCCCCTTTGCCTTAGCATACGGGTTCCAGGCCAAAGTGCCAACAGAGGTGCTAGTGCCCACACATCGCACGAAGCATTTCCAGCCAGAGGACAACGAGGCCAACCTACGAGCGGAGCTCCATTTCATCGAGGAGCGAAGGGACCTAGCAGCTCGTCGCATGGAGGAATATCACCGAGCCACCCAAAGATACTTCAACAAGGCGGTGAAGATCCGCGAAATTGAAGCTGGGGACCTCGTACTCAGAAAAAGAGAGAAGAGCAAACCACTCGAAGGGGGCAAAATGGCCAAGAATTGGGAAGGGCCGTACAAAGTCATGAGAAGATACAACCAGGGGACGTTCCTCCTTCACACCTTGGAGGGGAACCACGCTGGAATCTGGAACGTCGGACACTTGAAGAAATTCTACCAATAGTTAGAGATAGATCGTTTTTGTCATGTTTGGTCGAAGCACCATGTAAACACTACCGATTGTCCTACCTATATTAAAAGGGTTACTTCCTGTCTTTCGCTTCCTACAGAGAGATTAAAAGCCGAAGTGCTATTGAAATGATTTCCTCCTCAAAAAAAAAGGAGGAGAAGGGGAGATACGACTCCTATGAGAGAGGGAGTCTTGTCGAGGTATGCCTGATCTTCCTTCACCATGTATGACGAACGTCTCCCGACGCGGAGGTTAGTAGGAACGTGGGGGAGGCTAGACGTACCAAAGGGAACCTCGGCAAGATAAACCAGTTCCTCCCATTTCCCGTGGATCGATGAACACCTCCTGCCAAAGCAGAAGGTTAGTAGGGCCACGGGCATGGGACGACGAAGCAGGGAACCCGCGATAGGGTAAACCAGTGACCTCCTTGCGATCGGCGAATACCGAACGTCTTCTTCGAAGTAAAGAAGGTTAGTAGGGTCCCGACAAGGACGAACGAAGCCTAGTCCTTTCCTCTTGTTGGACGAATGACGAACGCCTTCTGCGAAGCCAGAAGACTAGTAACTCACAACTGGGGACGGACGGAGATGGGGAATCCCGACGTGGATAAACCTGTTTCTTCTCAGAGTGGGGATGACGAACGTCTCCTGCGAAACCAAGAGACAAGTAATCACGAAGCATGGGAAGGACAAAGACTGATAAAAGTCTCAGCCACTATGATGGCTTTGGAGGCAGTACCATCAATGCGCGGCCTCTTTGAAGCCCCGGCCTCCGTGCATCGTCTGACCGTCTCCTGTTCACCCGAGATTCGATCTTGGGGACGAGCGGCCTTCTGCCCTTATCCTCATTCTTTTCACGGCCGTGGGCATGCGAAGCAACATTGGTACGTCCCATGGATGGTGTAGACGGGAAAACTCCTGCAGGAAGAAAGTCAAGACGTTCAGAACCATAACAACGAAAGGGTGACAAGACAATGCAAGTACAAATAGACGCACCTAACCCGGCCCGGGCCTTGAAAGGCTCGGCCACCAGTGACCGAAGGTTCTGGACGCCAAGGCCAGCGATGCGCTTGGCATAGCCGAGCTCCTCATCCGTCATAGGCGGCGGGATGGACTTCACCGGGTAGGCGTTCCACCTATCGGAGAATGGCATCGGGGAGCCTACTTCGGCGAGGAAGAACCGCTCCTCCCAGCCGTCCGGGTTCCCAGCGTTGTTTGAAAACAGGACCATGGACGGACGCGCAATCAGGGTTAAGTACCCCGTACGTCCGAAGGGGGATAACCGGAAGAAGTGATTCAATAAGTCTACGGTGGGGGTCACGCCAACACTGTGACATCGAATTATAAAACCCGCGACGATCCTATAGGCGGCGGGGACGAACTGAGCAGGCGTCACTTTGAGGCTCCTAAAAAGCTCTATATGGAAGCTATGAAGGGGAAAAAGGAGGCCCGCTATAACGGAGTCTAGATGGACCACCACATGGCCGGGCAGATGGCGCATTAGGTTGCGCAGACGACGATCGTCGTAAACCCTTGGAGGGAGGAACCATTGGCTTATCAACCGACGGTCCGCATTCAACAGGCGTTGGCGCTGGCGACGAACGCCGGAGAAATTCAGATGATGGCGGGGGGCCGAGGTGGCATACCCCGCTCATAGAACTCTAGATCATCACCGGAGGAACATCCGTCGTCGAACCTATCCCCGGCGGACGACGAGCTGCTTCGGATCCTTGAGTCAATGTTTTGGGTTTCTAACCTAGACAAAGACATGACGACGTTCGGTACCTACCGGGGTTTCGAGCCTGAAACAGCGCAGAGGAAAGCTAGAGAGAGAAAGTAGTTGTGCAGCACAATAGCTAGAGATGAAGCGAATGGGGAATTCGCGGAATCTTGGGTACTTATAGACAGCACCGCGGGAGCGCACCAATCGCGGTGGAACACGTGGCGCCCGGATACCGGTACCTACCACGGTATTAAAGGCGCCTCGACGTTACCACCCCACGGTCACCACGAAGGAACCCGGTTTGGTGCCACGAACGTCTCCATAGAGGCACATAGAGACCGCATCCACAGGCTACTCACGGGGAGACGAGCGTATCCACGGGATGTGTTCATATTTCAATACTTCGCACCACCGCAACACGCGATCGGACGAGCGTCCATGAACGATATCTGGGTTGAGCACGCGGCAGAAAGAGGTTATGCTACTCCTAACGCGACCAACATCTCTATCAAGGCATTATTTCTGAGAAATGTGTCCGCATCCCCACACCTAGTTGCAAAGACGAACGTCGCCCCGCAAAGTGTAAGTTGGGCACGCACAGCATGGATAGTTATGTTTGTACACACGGGACGGACGTCTCTACCAACTTTGATCCTGAAAAGCGTCTTGCATCCCCGTACGTAGGATTGAATACGTACAACGCGAGAGGTGGGCTTACACGTATGGGACGAACCCCAGGCGATGCGTCCGTATCTCGAAAGATCGGATTGCAAAAATATAATATGGGCATGGACGTCCTCGCGAACTTGGGCTAAATTCCAAGAAATCAAAATACGACTAACAATGAAAGGAAACAAGAAGAGTTCATGAACGTAGAGACAATGATGGAGCGAAAAGAGTTGTGTATTCCTCGGCTCTACCGGCCGGATATTACAGGATCATGACAAAAAGATTACAAGCTACATTAAACAAAATTCGGGGAAACAGGCCGGGACCCCCCAGGAATGGTTTCTTCTTCCTCCTCGGGCTCGGGCTCGGGGGTCGGAGGCTCCGGGACCTCGCCCCTGGCCTTGGCTTCTTCCCGCCGGGCGTCCCGCTCCAGCTTGCCCACCGCTCGGATCAGCTCCGGGTCCGTGGTGTGCTGGGCCAAGTTGAATCCGGGGCCCTGAAGAGCAGCAAACACTGGCAGCGTGGCCTTCACCCCTTCATTATAGCCAATGACGAAGGAGGAATCTCCAACATCATACAGGAACTTCTCGGCCAGGGGGGCACTCTCCAGGACCTGGACCCCGAACTTGAGCCGATCCTTCGGCGCACGCTTCTGCAGCTCGGCGGCGAATACATCGCCAAAAGCGCCCCCAAGGTACCTCTGGGCGGCGATCATGAAGGCCCCAGAGTTATGGTACCCGGAATCATCGACGAGCCACTCAGGGGCCTCATCCTTGGGAGCGGGGAGAGCCGGGACGAGCTTGAACCCGGCCTTCTCCAGAACCGCGATCTTCGCGGAGGACTCGCGAGCCACCTCCAGGGCAGCCTGCAGTTCTTTGTCCTTGGCCGCCATTTCCTTCTCCTGGAGACGAGCGGCCTCTCTCGCCTTCTTCAAGGCCGCGTCCGCTTTGTTCTTTGCCTGAAGGACCTCAACATCTCGGGCAGCTTCAGATTGCAGAACGGAGAGCCCGACCTACAAATTAAACACAGAAGGTGAGACTCCAAAACATCAGAATGGGATAATCAAGTACCCGGCAGGGAGCGAAGTCTCACCTGAAGAGCGGCGGCCAGAGCCGCATTGGAAGCCTCCGAGGACGTCCGGGGAGGCACCTCCACGCCGGCCAGGGAAGCAATCTCCTGCCAAACGTCATGCGCCGGACGTCCAAGAGAGGGAAGGATCAACTCTTGCACTTCGGGGGCCGAAGAGCCAGCCCCCCGTGGTGTAACACCGGACCCGAATTTTACTGTGAGAATTTTTTTTTTCATCAAGTACTGGGTTAAAGATGGTAAATCAAGGCTAAGAGTAGTCTTGATAAATGAGAAAGTAAAAATTTTGTCTTAAATTAATAAAGGATTATTAATTTAGACGTGGGGACCACTCATGATATTTCGAGTTTATAAAATATTAATGTTTATCAAAATGATACTATTATGATAGTATGGATGGTTCCCGGACCTTGGTAATATAAAAAATGACAACTAGACGGCCAAGCGGACCGGTGTCACTATTTGATAATTGTGAGTCTTTAATTATCGGACTGATAACAGAAGGAATATAAATATTTTAAGAACCCAAAACATGGGATGATGGATAATAATGAGCAACTTGACATGTTAGAGGTGGGTACTTTTGGAGGACCCTACCTTGGAGATATTTTGTATAAGAATAAACAGATAAGATTTTATCTGTTCATACAGTTCGGACCACTTAAAAATAAGTGTAACATTTTATTAAAGTGTCACCAAATATGAAACCACATATTAAGTAATGAGAACTGACGAGTGAATTTTCGAGGCAACACGTTCTCATTTTTACTGTTACTTCAACAGTAAAATACACGTTGGGCCCACACGTGGGCGGCGACCATCCGATATTTACGGACCACATATTATATTCATCTTGGTTTAGATAATATTTATATGATGGTGTAAATTAATGTTGAGCCATAAAGTTGGCCTTTCGATCAAACAAGGTCCCATTATCGATATAGTTAATTAATCAGATAACAGCCCGAAATAAATTCCGGGGACCACTAAATTGAAGTTGGGTAATATATATTCATTTTAGAGTCCAATATTAATTGGAAGAATGATATATATTTTACTTGACCCGATAAAATAAAATTTAATTAAAACAGTCCGGAAAATACAACTTTCGGTACCGATTGTACACTTTTGGACATAAAGGGATGACCTCCCACATGAGTGGGGGCCACCCCACGACTTATGGTCTCAAATGAGTGAAGAGAGCCATGTTGAAGTGCTGGAGAGTGATGGGGGGTGCATGAGAATTAATTAGAAAGGAAAGGGGACCCTCTCCACCTCATTTGGTGTTAAAGGCCAAAAACTATCTCCTCACACCCCACACCCCCATTATTTCGGCCAGACCTACCCAAGAGAGAGGGGAGAGCTCTGCAAATGCTTACCTCCATAGCTACAACCGAGCTCTAGGTTGAAGAAGGTCCAAGGAAGAAGAAAGAGTGAGAAAAGAAGAGAAAAACCTTGTTTAATTAAGGTAATGGTCTCATTAACATTTCATTCTTCATTTAATCTCATATGATTTTATAAATCATATGATAGACTCTTAATCTTGTTCTACACTTTTAGAGGTGTAGAATGATGGTTTCGAAGGTTAAGTTTAACCACGAACGGAGTTATGACCGAAGTAAGACCGGCTCACCGGAAAACACCTTCTTGGAAGGTTTTGACGTTTATACCACTTTTGGTTGTGAAACCTTGTTAGGATTTTACCAAGGTATTCTAGACTTCTCAAGGAACCTAGGAGTGGCCGGAAAGTCGCCGGAGCCGCCGGAGTTTTCGCCGGAAAATTCAAAAGTCGCCGGAGTTCAAACAAAGAAGATAAAAGCTTGCTAGCGTCATTTCAAGGTGAGTGGACGACTACGTGTCTTGTAACTCTTGGTTCGAAACGTGAGGTTACCTAAATAAAATCATAACCATGATTTGAGAAATGATTAAATGTATTAAAATGCATGATTAGTCATGGTGAGTATGGCTAATGAAAAAAATAGATTAATTTATTAATTAATCATGAATATATTTTTCTCAAATATATAAGAAGGTATATTTGGACCATGCATGAAACTAACTAGAGTAATGTAGTACATGAATATATGAAAAGATATGTGAACTTGTGATTATCCATATTAATTATGAATTACGGAAATATTACATGATTAATGAATAAGAGATTTATTTGTGGATTAATCATGAATATATTATTGTCAAATGTATAAAAAAAATGCATACATGGACTATGTATGAGATGACTAGAGTAATCTAGTATGTGAATATGTATAGAAATGTTTAAAAGTGTTAAACATGTGATTAGTTATAATGAGTATAAGTTATGTGAAAATGGCATGATTAATGAGTAAAAGAATTATTAATATTTTGATGAACGATAATCATGGATGATTTGGCTAAGGTAATTCAAGATGGTATTCTTGAAGGATTCAAGTACATAATCATACATGTCATTAAATTAAATCTAGTTATGAAGAATAAACTAGAACAAAATATATAAACGATTAATAAGTATGAAGTACTTATTAATAGTTGTGAGAAGACGGCTTTATGCTTCATAACTTTTGAGTGAGGCATAGATTACCTAATGTAATCAAGAATATATTTTATTGAATGATTAAAGATAATCAAGTATGTGTTATGCCATGATTATATGTAAAATATAGTTGAAATGCATGTTAAGTAAGCTTGATGATTTAAAATGTGATAATTAATTATGTATGATGTTCCAAGGACCCAAAAAGGTATTTTTGGATTGAGGAAGTCAAGAAGTACATGTGTATAAAATTTCACGTAAATCGGACTTCGTTTGTGCGGTCAAACGGGCGTTGACCGCCAAGTCAAAGGCTATACCCGACCGGGTATAAGTAAATCCCCGACCGGGTATTAGCTAAAATCAGTTCCAGAGGCTACTGCCTCACCATACCCGACCGGGTATGGGTAATACCCGACCGGGTATGGGTAATACCCGACCGGGTATTGGGTATTACACCCAATATGCAGTTTTGAGTAAGTTTATGTGGGCCGTTCGGGTGGGGCCCGTCCACATTGGTTGCTAAGGCTTCAAATACGGTTTAAACGCTAAGACTTGGACTAGTCGTTAGTAAAGAAATTATAGACCACGACCGGGCGAGGTACGTGGTAGATTATACATGGCGGGTGAATACCCGGGACCGAGTAAGGTTGGGTAAAACTCTGTAGGACCAGGAGGAGTCCTTTATACTCAAATGTTAACAAGGGCCCGTGTAGTCCTTGAGGTGTGTTAACCTCCAGCAAATTACACATAGATAACAAGGGCAAATGCAGTCCTTGAGGTGTGTTAACCTCCATCAAATTGCATATAGGTAACAAGGGCATGTGTAGTCCTTGAGGTGTGTTACCCTCCAGCAAATTACACATAGGTAACAAGGGCAAATGCAGTCCTTGAGGTGTGTTAACCTCCATCAAATTGCATATAGGTAACAAGGGCCCGTGTAGTCCTTGAGGTGTGTTAACCTCCAGCAAATTACACATAGGTAACAAGGGCAAATGCAGTCCTTGAGGTGTGTTAACCTCCATCAAATTGCATATAGGTAACAAGGACCCGTGTAGTCCTTGAGGTGTGTTAACCTCCAGCAAATTACACATAGGTAACAAGGGCAAATGCAGTCCTTGAGGTGTGTTAACCTCCATCAAATTGCATATAGTAACAAGGGCCCGTGTAGTCCTTGAGGTGTGTTAACCTCCAGCAAATTACACATAGGATGAGGGTGTATGCGTACTCCTCAAGGCGGGGTTAGCCCCGGGAATGTAAACTATGATTGTAAGGACGGATAGTCCTCGAGGTAGGTGAACCTCAAGGTAATGATTTTAAATGATTAATCGTGCTTGATCGGGAACGAGTTTCCGATAGGATATTTTCCTTGGTCTAGGAATTGATTTAAACCATGTCCGTGATATGGGAGTCCGAAGGGCCCCACAGTAATTATATTTTGATATCGGGTGAGTCAGCTTGCGGGTGACTCCACTCGAGGGTAAGACATGGGAAGGGTGAATTTAATGAGGTTGTTATGCCTAAATGATTTGAAAGACAAATGGGCCCACGGGCCAGATATTTTACTCATATGTATATATGTATACATTTTGTTTTGAAAAGGGGTAGCTAAGAGTTATGCCCATAATTATACTATCACCCTATTTTGAGGGTCTCACGTGAGAAACGTTAGTTACATTACATACAGTTTGCCCTCACCAGTACTTTTCTGTAGTACTGATCCCTCGGGGGAACCACCCTTTCAGGTTGAAGCTAGAGCTTACTTCCTGCACCCGTTGCTCGGGAGATCGATGGAGAGAAGACGTGGTTCGTGCTTCCTCTCGTTCCATTTTTAAATAATTAAATAATGCTCATGGAACTATTTTGACTTATAAATTAATGGAGCCTGCGAGCTCTTGTTTTACCCTTGTGTGGGTTCTTACTAAACACTTATATTCCGCTATGTGTTTGATTGTATGTTGATGTTGTTATATATGTTTACTAATCGGTTTTGGCATATGTATCTTTCGGACGTCTTGTATAATTCGGTAAGGATGAACTGCGGTTATTCTTATTGGGTTGTACGACGGTGGTCCACGTGGCACAGACGCGGTCTGGGGCGTGACACGTGGCCTTTTGGACTTCTTGTCCTTCGCCTTTTCCCCGTCGTGGGGATGGACGGTCTGCAGGGGGGCCACAACTTCGGAGGCGCCAGAACCTGGGATCGGGGCCTGGGACCCCTGCGCCATCACCGTGGCGATAAGGTGCTGTTCTGCCTCCACCGTGCGACGATCGGCCTGGGAAGCAGAGGAGTTGGAATCGGCCATCTGAACGGCCTTGGCCTTGGCGAGAGCGGCATCGGCGGCAGCGCCCTTGCCTTTCCTTGTCTTTAGGAGCTTCTCGTGATTCATCTGCTCCTGGGTTGGGGGAAGACCTGAAAAAATGAAAAATGACAATGTTAGATGGACGAACGTCAGGGATAACTCGGGACACTCACCTCAGAGGTCAGGACCGCCCAGTACCCCGAGACGAGCGTAGGAGGGGGGAAGTCCAAGAGCATGGGTGGTACCTATTCCTGCCGCGGCGAGTGACTCGAAGGTGAGGAAGTCATCCAAGGGCCGGATGCCGCCCGTCGAGGTCTTCCTGATGTCTTCCTCCAGATCATCGGACAGAGCCGGAGACCCTATCTTGGGCGGATAGCCATTCCACCGCAAGGGCAGACGAGCATCCGCATACCGCACAAAGAAGAACCGATTCTTCCAATCGTGGATAGAACTCGGTGCGCCGCTGAACAGCTTCCGTTTCGGACGAGCTGCGATGCTTAGGAAACCGTTAGAATTTTGAGGGGTGAGCCGGTAGAAGTAATGGAACAAGTCCAGGGTGGCAGTGACCCCATTGTCCTTGCAACGGACCAGGAAGGCGGAGACAAACCGGTATGAATTCGGCATAAGCTGAGCAGGGGCTATTTGGTAACAGCAGAAGAACTCCACATAGAACGGATGGAGAGGAAAACGCAGCCCGGCCTCGATGGAGTCCAGAAGCACCATAACCATCCCCGGGCGTCTTCTCATCACATGGGTGGCGCCACGGAGGCTGTATACGGACGGAGCCGGGAAGAACACCTTGAGCTTATTAAGGGCCACCGGCGAGAAAATATGTTCATGGCAGAGGACATTCTTGATCGGGCATAAATGCCTCTCCGCGTCCACCTTGAGCCCGAGATCAAATACTTCGATGTCAGAGCCATCTTGGGCCTCGGCCCTAGAGTCATATCCGTCCGGACGATCGTCCTCACTAGCGGGCTCCTGTTCCCCGACGTCAGCCACGGGGTCCACCACATCGAGGGCCATATTGTCTTGCTCCCCCGAATTAGCACCCTCATCGCCAGGGATGATCGCAACAACATCATTCGGGGCTCTCCCGGCCTGAACAGTTCCCACGGTGGGGGCCGAGCCGGAACTACCGGAAGTACTAGTCTCGCCCGAAGAGCGTGAACCGGAGTCAGAAGAGGAGCCCGAAGAGGAACCCGACGAACCAGAACCAGAACTTGACGAGATCTCCATCGAAACCATCTCGGCGAGAATTCAAGACAGGTAAAAGAAGCAGAGGATAGAAATTACCTTACAAAGAGATTGGCCGAACTCGGGAGCGGGAAAAGACTTGAAGAGCAGCGGAAATTCAAGAGCAAGAGAGCAGAAATTGGGAACCCTAATCCAGAGGGAAAACCCGGCATTTATAGGAAGAGCACCGGTGAGGGAACCAACG
This sequence comes from Cuscuta epithymum, assembly GCA_945859915.1. Lineage (NCBI taxonomy): Eukaryota > Viridiplantae > Streptophyta > Magnoliopsida > Solanales > Convolvulaceae > Cuscuta > Cuscuta epithymum. Next base: position 5,318,220 of record CAMAPF010000059.1, read on the forward strand.
AGGGGTTGACACGTGGCAAGGAGCGTATCCCGGATCACGCGCCGTGCGTGGGATGGAAGCGTAATGATGACACTTCCTCGGGAAACGCACCGCCGTTACAGCAGCCGTCACCTCGTTTCCTGAACCGTCGACAGCTGTCAAGCACCATGACCACGAGCGTACGCTCCCACCGGATGCAATACACACAAGTATCAAGACACGAACGTCTACTTCAAGGGAGTTCATACTTCCTTATGTCCTGCGCATGCTCAGAACATCAGAAGTGGGGGACTTGTGTTGGGTTAAGGGCCCAAGCCGAGGTCCGGCCCATTAACCCCTTTTTACCAGACGCACGTCCAGTTAGAACACAAGGCTAGCCCGCAGGTCCATGTTCCTTGGGGAGGGACGAACGTCTGGAGTTGGGGGTTCAGGCCCAACGGCTCATCTCGACGAACGTCTGTGCAGGGACAAGGAGCAGGACCACGGGCCACCAGGGATGACGACGAACGTCCCCAGAGCAAGCCTATGGTCATCGGAGGAACGCCAGTCCACATGATGAGAATCCATTAAGGCCAGGAGACGAACAACCGGTATCTCTTGAGGGCCACTTGGAGCGATCCAACTCGCTTCCCGGGCGGACGAACGTCCCCAGTGATTAGGCGGGAAACCTAGATTCTGGCGGGAAGTGCATTTAATGCTGAAGATTTGGTGGTTGGGGCACCAGCGGTCCACAAGCTGCCACGTCAGTATAGCCACCTGCCCATTGGTGGGTATAAATAGAAGCATTTATTTCATTGTAAAGGGTTGGCAACTTTCTATTCTTAGCATTTTAGCTATAGCATTCTTACTCGCAGCACTTCTACTGCCTTGTAAGACGAACGGCCGACGGAGCCTTAGCGAAAAGTATTGTATTAGGGAGTTATTAAGAGATAATAATACCTAATCACTTACTTGCTATTTTTATTGTTCTCCTTGATTCTTATTACTTGCTAGTTGGGCTAGTTTATTCACACATACTCCACTCGAGATCCTTGGGCTTACGTGTTGAACCCGAGGGTTGAAGGAATTAACCTCAACAATTAGGTTGGGTGGTAATGGGTGTGGTTGGCATGGTTGATGGTAGGGTTAAGGTTGTGGTAAGTGGTAGGGTGGAAAGATTAGATCCTATAAGAGTAGTGGGAGTGGGGTGTGATCTTTGGTCTGCTACGACTGTTGAGTCTATAGGCCGTAGTTCATTAATAAGCGATAGTCTAAAAGCTGCAAGTTCAGACCGTAGATCCCCCCTAATAATAAATGCATGAGATGAAAATCCAGATCTAATCATAGATTTTGTTATCACAACATCAGTAAAAATTGTTGAGTTATGGCCTGCTAGGGAGATACGTGTGGCAGAACTTCCAACCATCATAGGCGAACCTCCGGTTGTTGTGAATGGTGGTAATGATCCAGTATCAAAAAGTGTAAGAGGTCGTGCAAGGGCTTACAGTGTGGGACGGTTCACTACATAAAATGGGTTCCCCGTGAGTGGGTGAAACAACCATCTGTTGGGAGACAGTTGAGCAGTCAAGGTTTAGTTCAATTTGCGCCATTGAACTCGATGTGGCGACTTCTACTCGGGAACTAACGACGACAGAACATGTACCTATGAGTTGAGTTTGGGATATAACAGTGACTGGGGGTTGTGAAATAATAACAGAGGAGGAGACATCAGCTATCTTGGATTAAGTCTCACATGCCCTCTTCTTTGGTTTGAAAACTCTTTTACCCTTACTACCACTCGGTTGAGTTCCTTGGGTAGACACAGTTAGGGTTGACTGCATTGTAAGAACTGAAGAGATATGTACCTTGTATCCAGCTATGATTGGGTCGTTTTGATCAGCCAAGTTGAGAAGAACATTAGGAATTGGCATTGGCTTCATATTCTGTTCATTCTCAGACTTCCTTAAGTACAACAACGGTGGGATCTTGTGGTTCTCAGATGGAGGTCTTTCTAGTATGCTGGTGTCTTCCTTCATGAAATGATCAATTATAATAGAGAACCACCGTACATATGAGGTGTACTTAACTTTATTCTCAGATCCTCTATTGTTGATCTGTTCAAGAATTTCAGATCAGATAAGCTGCGCCCAGTCATAATTCTCGGCAAACATTACCCCATGGACCAGCTTAAACATATGAACATTGCAACAATCGTGGCATGATTGTTTCGGTGATAAGCACTTATTAAGAATGGCAAACAAAGATTATCTCCAGGGATTTGGTAAGCGATTAACCATGAAGTGGGCGAAAAGGGTGAGAGGTGGTAGATGACCAATTTTGAGCAAATCAGCTAGTAGATTTTGGTTGAATGGAAAAGGGTCATATTACATAGATGTGGGGATGTGGATTAGGTTTGTGAGGGTATCATGGGTAATTTGGACGTTGGAGTTGGCTATGGTGGCTTCAAAGGTAGGAATGGGAGCGGTGGTTACTGAGTGCAGAGTTCCCCGGAATTGTCTTAAGTATATTTTTGGAACTTTTGCAGACAGATTGAGAACTGGCCAAAGTGAGTGTTCCTTCAGAATGTGTACCATGATCATGTCATGGCATTTGAACACATCTGGGTCAGTAGGTAATTATTATCTTTGATTTCAATCCAACTCTCTTTCGGCTAAACCTCTTCCTCGTAAATAAGTGACATGTATACCTGTACTGCACAGATAAAACATATATTAGGATTAAGATTAATTGGGTTAAAGATAGGTTAATTGGGTATTTGGGCTCGGGTTTAAGATAAATTGGGCTCAGTTTTGATTAAATGGACTTAAGTATTTGTCTAAAGGGTATCTGGCTAAGATTTGGTTTATTCGGATAAGGTAATGGGGCTATAGGTAAATGGGCTTGAATTTAGGTCACTTAGGCTAAGAGGAACTCATGCATAAGGATTTTGGATATGGAAGATTTCAGAAAGGGGACGTCAGGTGAGATCCAGGGGCTTTGGGCTTAGGGGATTTCAGGTGTAGATCTCAGCAGTAATCACGTGTGATGATCTCAGGTGATAAAACTCGGGGGGTTAAGAGAGATTTTAAGGCTAAGAGACTTCGTTGGCAACCTCAGGTGAGGATCTCGGTCGTTGAGAATTCGAGTAAGGCTTAGGTTTGGAGAACTTGGGAATGAGAAGTCGAGTAGGGTAGATCTTTATTGTAATCGCACTTTTTGAGTCATTGTAGATTGGTACGTGCTTTCTTCATTGTATGGCACCAGTAGAAGTGAAAAAAGAAACACTTCCTCTCAAAACATGCATGTTTGCTCCCCTTAAAGAATGATTTGTCTTGAATAGGTGCATTGGGATCTGCTGTTGAACTTGATTGGAAGCTCGGAAAAAGATTTCTTCATTGTTCCCCCTTGACGTATGATACGTCTTGTGATTGTGGATTCTGAATTGCGGTGTTGATAAGCATTTATATGATATCGGGTTTTGGACTGATGTATCCAGAAGCTCAAGTGTAGTGCGGGTTTTGAGCTATTTTACTCTGAAGCCAAGGGGTTGTTGATAGCAGCTCAATTTCCCATCATGTGTGTGGAGCAAACATATCAGGTACCACACATGAGGGACACCTGCAATGGATTAATACCTTTGGTACCCATTTAAGGATGGGTCTGTCCTTTCTTGAATAACATAAATTGTGAAAATTTTGTTTTATTTTTGTTCCTAAACCAATCTCTTTTGAAGCTTTTGCAGAGCTATATGACTGTAATTCTGATTTAGGAATCCATATTTGAACGATAACAGTTTCAACGCAGGTGAATGATGGATATGATTTTGAGAAGTAAAGATTTTATCCGTTGATAAACGCTTCAAATGTTTGGGTGAATAAACCTTGAGAGGATATTTCAAGTGAACATCATCACAAACATCATAGGTAGAGGATTTAAACCTCTTCTGTTTAGATTTCTCATCACTCACATCACAATGATTTCTTGAAGTATAAGACTGCCCGGTTTCATTAACCGAGGCACTAGAATGAGTTTTCACATGAGTAGAATCATCAGTAGAAGACTTAGAGGACTTGTCTGTGAAAGAACTGGGAGTCTTTCTTCCAGAACATGAACGAGTATCCTTGAAAGTACTACATGACTTAGTAAAAAGAGATTTTGATTTTCCAGAAAACATGTTGATTCTTGCAGACTTGATAATTCCGTATTTAGACACGAATTTGATGCATGTTGATATCGTCTTTTGATGGTTTTCCTAGCTTTAAGGTGTCACAAGTCTCAATTTTAGCTCAAGTTATGTTTACCGGGCGTTGGTTCGAGTTTTGTGTCATTTGGAGTCAAAGTCGTGAATTTAGAGTTCGGCACCGGCACTTGAGGAGCAATCGGATGATTCGAGATGCATTCGAGAGTGGATTGAGAGCTTTGGAGGTCAGCGGGAGGTTTACGATGAAGATTTGATGACAAAAGAGCTCTAGGATTGGCTACGGGATCAAAAGAAGTTGAATAGAGCTTGAAAACGACGATCAAGATGACCTTCTGTCAATCATTCAAGCATATCTATTTGTAGAAGAATCCAATGTACACGATGAAAGTTTAATATGAAAGCTAACTTCAAGGGATACAAATCATATGAAGACATCTTTGCTAGAATCTGAGAGGAAGAAGGTGAAAACAGACGATGAAGTCAGATGATCTCTGCTGCGATTTCAGAATGATACCTTCCACCATTTTGATCATATCTCTTGATTGGATGATTCAAATCACATTCGGTGAATTGGGGTGGATAGAGGACTGCATTATCTACAACTTTTATGAAGGAAGCATTGCCAAATTCGAAAGTTAAGTAGGCACGATCGTGCCCTCAAAGTCAGGCACAATCGTGCGTGAAGAGAAAGCACCGCGGAGTTACCGCCAACCAGGCACGATCGTGCCTGCAAGGAGGCACGATCGTGCCTGCCCAAAATGCGCGTTTATGCTCCGTAGGCACGATCGTGCCTGTCACCGTGCCTGCCTCCGGAAATCCCAATTCAGCTCAAATTTCACCCGATTTTTCTATTTAAACAGCCTGTAAACCCCCGTTTTCAAGGGGGAGCTTAGAGAGAGTGCCTAGCACTAATTTTAGAGGGCTTTTCTGTAACACCCCCTACCCAGCCCGGAAGGATCGGGCAGGGAGCGCTACCCGCAGTGCCGAAGCACCAAAGCGTTGACTAACTATCTCTTTATTATTTATACTTTTAGTTAATTTTAAAGAAGAATACTAACATATTTTATTAAAGTCCATAGATTGCGGAAGCATAAATATATTACACATCAAGTAGTTCTAATTTTGGAATAACCAAATACATCCATGAAAATTCATCATTCTATCTCATGTTTATTTAATAATATGCTAATGAGCACTTATTATGCAAACTAGGGATGAGTTATTACTACTTGTGCAAATTAAATGTGACTCTAGTGATTGGCTGCTTCTCCCCCAAATGCTCCTCAACTTGAATTCCGGCTCGCAACACTTCTTATTGACCTACGCGAAGGACAAAAATCCAACGCGCTAAGCAAATCTTGCTTAGTGGTGTTCATTCTTTCTCAATGTAAAATGTGTCACCATAAACCAACATAATTTGTAACAATATAATAACAAAGCAGCTTATAAATCCGAATTGAGAATATAACTTTTCTTCATAGATAATGTAGCTTGTTAATATGTCATCAAAATAATAACCCAATTTGATCACAACAATCATTTTTCCAAAATTTTCAGAATATAGAGTATAACAAATTAAAATATACTTCTTATGCACTTAGCATTTTTCCTTTTCAATATACCATTCCGATTTTCTCAACTTGCATTTCCAAATCAAATTCCTTTACGTTTCTTATTTTCAGGAATATTACTTCTTAGTTTAATGGACTGGATAAACGGGACATTCCTCATCTGGTACTGTCCACTCCGTGGCTGCGGACCATCTGAGTAGTATCAGCACTGACCGTTGTGTGAGTCAGGCCTATCGTTTGGGTACTGTCCACTCCGTGGCTGCGGACCCTAAACGATCGAGTTTCAAAATTTGGGTACTGTCCACTCCGTGGCTGCGGACCCATAATTTAATGTCATAATTCGGGTACTGTCCACTCCGTGGCTGCGGACCCGAAATTAATCAATTAAATTCTACGGCCGTATTAACTATCCCTATTGGCATGCCAACCTATCCAATCCAAAGCAAAGTTTCAATTCCCACTTTAATTTATTCATTCTCTTAGGATCCGATGCTATTGTATGTTTTATTATTTTCAATACTACGAAGTATGTTATTTGATTAAACTCTCTATCCGAATCATATCGAAAGTTTTTCTTTTATTATTTATGAATCAACTTATTTTTATTTTTATTTTCTTTATGTAAAATTTTCCGATTTAGATGTAGCAGTTTACAAGTGCCGTGTAAATTTTATCGTTTGAAATCTACTAAGATAGACAGAACATATTTATGACTTATAAAAAATTTCCTGATTTAATATTTAAATAAATTATAATGAAACTAGTATCGGATTACAAAATAAAGTGTACATATTAGGTAAAATCATAACTTATTAATATCTCATATACGGATATACCTCCTATACATATATATGAACCTTAAGTCATTGCTTTTTTTTTTTTTTTTTTTTTTTTTTTTTTTTACCCCGGAAGGCAAACCACCAAAATCAGTGGGGCAGATGCCGGGGGGTCAGCTGCCAGAGTATATTATTAATAAAAAGATAAGAGTACAAGCGGAGAAGGGGGCCAAACCAAACCTCTCCAAAAGTAAAACAGAAGTAGTAAAATTCAACAAACCAGACCAAAGCAGTGCAAAAACAGAATGAAATGATTTAATAGGCTAATCTCAAGGAGGGCAGCCCAAATAAATCGGAATAGTAAGCATTTCGAGCCTGAGAAGGAAGATCCGCCACTCTATTGATAATCATGGGCCGACCCATATCAGCAGTAGCTAAGAAATGAGAGGTCCAATTAGCCTCTCTCAAAATACCGGAATAGGAAACATCACTCGCTTCAGACAAATCCAACAATCGATTAATCTCATCTCTTCTCCTTCCAACCCTTCTTCGCTGCAACTGTTCGAACACCTCCATGGAGTCAAATTCAACCTGGAAGCCACGAAATCCAAGGGATATCACCCAAGAAGTAGCGTGAAGGACAGCTGCAAGCTCAGCTTCAAATGAAGACGAAGCCGAGACCAGAAATGAGGAAGCAATAATTAGTTTTCCTTCGCGATCTCTCAAAATAGCGCCCCCAGCCGCGTGATAAGATAAGTAGCTCGCATCTATATTAAGCTTGAGAGAATTCTTCGGAATCTGCCATGTAATAGGTTTTATCATAGGTTTACACAACCTAAAATCTTTTGGTATCAAGTGCTCTTCATATAAGATGTCTCCAGCGTTCAATAATCTCTTATGTTTAGTAGTAGTGACCCAATTACAAGTAAATTGTTTAACCTGATGTACAATAGATGCAGGAGTAGGACTTTTATCAGTAGTACCCCACACCAGAGAAGTATAGTTTCTCCAAATATACCATCCAATAATTCCAGGCAAACAATGTTTGAAGATATCATCAAGGGTTTTAGAACCCGCCTGTATCCACCAAGAAATGAGTATATGTCTTATAGAATTTGTCTGGTGAAGTATAGAAACTCCAAGAATCCTCATGAAATAATCCCACACTGGTCTAGTCTTGATACAGGTATAAAAAACATGATCCGTAGTATCAGAGTGGGCTCTACACAGAGGGCAAATAGAGGGAAGAATTACTCTCTGAAATCTAGATAAATTATCTGAAATAGGCAGAGTCCCATTAAGCAATCTCCAGAGGAAAATATTAATCTTTAAAGGAAGCTTAGAGTGCCAACTATGCTTAGCTGAAAAGGAGGAAGGCCTCTCTTCCCTAACTTCATCATAGGCAGATTTTAGAGTGAAAATACCTGTAGCAGTAGGCTCCCAAAATAGACTACCATCAGTGTTTACACCACTTAGTGAATATGCAAGCTCATTAATAGAGCAAATCCTTCTCCAAATAGGGGAATCATAGACTTTAGGGACCATATTTGTGCCTCTAGGATATCTGGCTCTCAAAAAATTAGCCCAAATAGAATCTTGTGTCTTCCATTTCCACCAGAGCTTAAGAGAGAAAGCTTTTTCAATATCTGCTAGACTTCTAATACCAAGTCCCCCCTCCTCAGTTGGGAAACAGAGATGTGACCATTTCACCCAATGATATTTTCTCCTTTCATTAAAAGATCCCCAAAGAAAGCAAGCCATTTTCTTTTCAATGATATTGATCACCTTAAGTCATTGCTTATCTTTACAACATAGACAATTGTAAATATTAGGAAATAAAGTATACGTAGTTCGTAAAGTTCCAAATTTAATGTTAGTATTGTAGTTTTGACTGTATCTTGTTATCATTATATATAAGTTATTAGATAATAATCAATCTTATTAAAATGTCAGACAGTATTATATATATATATATATATATAGCTAGATAATTCCGAAAATCATTTATCATTATTAAAAATATAAATTGCTGAATAGTTAATATGGCGGGTATAACTCTCAGATTTCTCAATGTACTTTTATACTTATAACTTCAATCCGATGCATTTTTTTTTTAAAAAACAAGTAATGATTTATTATACAATTGTATATTTATGAATTACAAAAAGACCGTAATGTTCAATCTATAAGTAAAGTTTGAAAAGTTTGCTTATTGCATATGAGGTAGAAATTTCAAGTTTTAAAAAAAAATTACGTTAATTCATTTACCACAAAGAAAATGCTGGAATCTTAATTTAAAAGTAAATTAAAATACTTCTAGAGCTAGTATAATTTTCTTTTTCCTCAACCACATATTATCCAAACCTTCATTTTGAGCTTTCAATAAACCTTGCTACTAACCGTTTCTTGATCATAAAAAAAAATATGGAATTCTGATCTAGCTTCTAGCTAAGTGCGTGTCAACTAAATTATACGGAGTACTAAGTAATAACTATAAAAAGAAAATATCAATATTGAAATTAAATAGCATAATCGAACAGCATATATATCAAAACGTAAATGATACAATTTAGTAAATGAATAAATGTAATCATTTAACAATAAATTTAGAATAAAACAATTAAATTTAAGTTGAGAAGGGAATGAACACAGACCTTAAAATTTAAGCAAGCTTTTTACTCCTTATTTCCCTCCTAACCTCCTATCTCCCTCCTTTCTCCTAGCTTTTCCTCCCTTGGCATCATAACTCTCGGCCCTCTATGTTGTTTATTTTTTTACACTCCCAGTAATATGTATAATTCAAAAGCATGTGTCCCCATATATCTATGATGCATGGCAACATGGCTTGTGTTTTTTTATTCCATTTGTCACATTTGGTGTGCCAAGTGTCCTTAGTATTAGTTGAGTTTGCATGATGATGGACGAGTGGCATACTTAGTTATTTAGATTTAATTGTTTAGCTATTTTAGTTCTTTTATGAGTTTTCCCAAGGAATTTACATGTGGCAAGCTAAGTCAACTTCCACAAATTTTGTGCATTACGAATTGAGAGTTAGCTTATATTACTACTATTATTTTTTTTTCTTTTATTATAAAGTTTTATCTATTTACTTTTTATCATGAAATTTTCATTTGTGAGAAATTGAGGTTGTCACATTTTCAGCCTTGTTCATCAATCTTTTGGGATTCTTTATAAGTTCCACCTTTTTAATTAATGACAATTAATTCTTTTTATTCCAATTCTATTGATTCTTCAATTATGAATTGTGAGTAATTTTAATTAGGGATTTGGGATTGATGAAGGGGTTGATCATGATGTATGGCTAGATTCCTTTCGGTTTAATTGCATGAATGTCGTTGAATTTGTGTTTCAATAATTTAACTGATATCTCTTGTAACCTAGAACGGCCGCTAGAATTACAATTGTTTGTAGAATAAATTAAGAAAGATCTAATTTATTCTAGGACACATTCACACACACTTAATCGTTCGCTAAGAGATTAGTAGCGATTAAGGGCCGTAAGCTCGCTCTTCTTGGCAATAATTTAGGATCCTGTTGCATGAGAGATCAACCTAATCCCCTAATTTATTGTACTCTACGCCGCGAGAGCGGTAAGAACTTAGTAGTGATTTGCTAGGCTCAATTAAATTAATTTCATGTAATTAGGCTTGATCAGCCAGAAATCTGGTTACCCCGGAATCAATCCATGTTCCCTTCGTCATTAATTAGAAAGAACCCCCTAGTTTAATCGTTTTATTCGCATTTTTATTTTCCAGCAACCAATCTCGCACGACGCATTTTTATTTATTTCTTTTTAATCGCTGAATTTAGTTAATCTTTGATTCCCTTTTGTCCGTCCCTGTGGAGACGATACTCGTACTTACACCACTATATTACAATCTACTTTAAGTGCGAGAAAACTCACATCAAGCCTCCTTTTGAGTTTGTTTGAAAATCTAGGTCATCCTCTCGTCGTTTATTAAGAACATTACCTTTCAGTTTTTCAAAATGAGAGTAAGAGAATGAACCTTTTTTCTTTAGAAGCTTGTTTAGGAGGTTTTGAAAAATTGCTTTTAGAAATAGGAGAGGAGGTAGGTGTTGTGTTTGTTGAGGGGCTGCTCTTTTTGAGAGAAGATATTTCATTTAAAAGCTTTTCCTTTTCTTCTTTAAAAACATTTCTTTCTCTTTCCAGAGATGTGTGAAGATCGGCAATTTTCTTAATGATCTCTAGAATGTATGGTTCAGAAACTTTAGATGTGGAGGCTTCATCCTCACTAGACACAATTTGATTTTCTGGAGGGAAGAGGGCAAAATATTCATCAGGGGAATTTGTCTAGTAGCATAGCTTTCATTAAGTGTAGTGTAATTGAAATTAATTTCAGCTTTATGATACTCGTTCATGTTCCGGAAGAAAGTCTCCCAGTTCTTTCACAGACAAGTGAAGAAACACTAGCTAATTAGCTATATTCATCCTTTAGTCCTCTTCTTCCTCATTAATTTCAGAAACACTAGTGAAGAACTACATTAAATTGGCTAACCCTAACTTCATGTACCTTATGTCATAAAATTGCTTTCAATTAACTTTCTTTATGTTACCTGGGTTTTGAAAGCCTAGTCCTTCTATAGGGTTATAAAATTAAGTGTCCTTTGGTTTATTATTTAAAAGAAAAACAATTTGTTCAGATTGTCCTCTCTTGGCAAGAATATTCTCTAACCCCTTGATTTTAGTGTTGAGACGACTTCGTTCCATATGCAGTTCTTCAAAACATATAACAACTTCAGAATGATTTAGCTTATTTTCATCTAGATCCTTAGTTAAGTCACAAACAGTTTTCTTAAGTTTAGTTACTTCAGATTCTAAACCAGTGACTTTATCTTGTGAATTTATTAAGCGCATATTAAGAAGTCCTTCCTACTCTAAATGTGTTTCGAGACATCTTTGATTATTAGCAAGCCTCTCTTCAAGTTCCTTTATTTTATTCCTCTCTTTCATTAAAGAGGAATTTTGTTCAATGAGATTGGAATTAGAAGTACTTACCTGGAACTCATCAGATAATGTGGTTGATCCGTTGTTTGAGAGCATTAAGGAGTTAAAGTAGGAAGCCACTGATGATTGTCTCCTTTACATTATAGCTTTGACGAGCTTTTGACTTTTGGAAGAATTTACCAAATTTGCCTCTGATTTGACTTTGACTGGTGATTGACAATGTCTTTCGGAAAACGGGTGATATATTGATCGAATAGGGAGAGCGAGGGCGTGTTAGAATGGGTTCCGAGTTACACCCAGGGAGTCACGTAGATCTCTTCTTCCCGTTTCCGACAAGGTAAAGATGACTAAATTCGGACCACCGAGTCAAAAGTCATAGCCAAAACAGTGAAGACACTTGCAAAAGGGGAAAGTTGACTGTTGAATGAACGTTGATGCGTATTGTTATAGAAGAAGAGAGTGCCGAGAAAGAGATCACGGGTGGGAGGTTCAAAGTATTTGATACTCGAGATTTGAATTTTTTTGAAGAATGCCCGAATTCTTTTATCTGATGGAGGCCCGAATTCTGAAACTTGGGTGTGATACGGAGGATCGATATGGTAATCGCGGGTCTCCTTCGAGATTTAGGATTTCGGGGTAGTTGATTTCGAAACTTGTGAACTCAGACTCACTTTGAAATTAAAATTTGGGTCATCGAAAATATAGATGATTTCGGGTGAGCTTCAAAATACAGATTTCGGGTGCAGCTTTGCAAAGTAGATCTCGGCTCCACAAATTTCTTTTGATGCTCGGAATCTTCTTCTGATCAGATTTTGATGCTCGAAATCTTTACTGTAGGAGCCGAATTTGATGAATTAGGGTATGCGAATTTTCTGAAACTCAAGCAGCTAGGTATTCTTCTGTCTTTCTTCCTTACAGCAGCCGTAACACGAAAGTACATATTCTTCCAAGAACAATTCCAGAAATAATTCAACCAAAACTTGTGATTTTGATCAAATTAATTCCTTCAAAATTTCTCAGAAGATTGTCGAATAGTTTGCGCCTCTGCTCTGATGCCAATTGTGAATTCGCAGATCAACAGTCGATTAACTCTAAATAATAATATGGAGAATTTGCATAGAAGAAAAATAATCAATCAACATTCAATACTGTATATTCATAATGATATAGCAAAGAATACATACATGATATATGTATGAATAGTTGAGAGAGAAAGCTAAAGTGGGAGCTCTAACAATGATACGTGCGAAAATAATATTATGAACTCCTTAGTCATGTTTCGAACCTCTACCTTTATTTATAGGAGAGAGAGTCGAACTCCTACAATTAGGAAAGCTTCACGCGCATGGATTAATTAATTAATAAGTCCACTTTTCTCTCAACTAAAAAGGCCCACTATACCAGTCTAATTAATAAAGATAATCACAATTAATTTGAACACAATAAATAATGTTCTAACAGATCCAATTATTTTTGCAATTCCAATGTACTGCTCCATGTTCTACGAAATGTGGGATTTATTGACGGTTCATAGTCTGCTGCAATTTCAGTGAACAATTTACAGAAGATCAATGCTTTCTTTGAATTTTATTTTTGTTAATTTATAATTTACATTGAGACTTTATTGCACGATCCTTTTTTATTAATGGTGCAAATCCCTTTTGTGTTTATGCTTTAAAGTTATCTTACGTGTCAATTGTAGATACCAATAGTAATAAGTATTGGTTACGTATAAATAATGGAATATTTTATCATTATATTTTATTTTTCACATTTCTATTGGTACATTGAAAAACGTTTATTTAGGATTATAAGTTTCTAAAGTTTATGTTTAGTCCTTTGCTAGAAACTCATCTCTAAAATGAGTTGTATTGAATTTTTTTATTTTTAAAATAATTTATTTTTACCAAATGTCTTTTACAAAAATAAACTTATATGGGCTATAGAATCTATAACTAAAAATATATTGTACTATTCAATAATTGTAATAGATTCGCAACAAGTTCAATCACTACAAATTCATATATATTATGGGAACTTCTCAAATCCTTAAACTTTTAAAGAGTTTTTGCCACATTCGGTCCCCCGACTATTATGTCAGTGACACTTTTGGTACTCGACTTTTATTTTTTCCATTTTTAGTCTTTGACTATTGTGTTAAAGACAATTTTAGTCCTCAACTTCAAGGTCTTCCACATTTAGTCCCTCGACTAATGTCAAATTGACACTTTTAGTCCTCCCATTATGATCTAAACACAATAAGTGGAGGATTAAAATGACACTATTATAATAGTTGAAGGACCAAAAGTGTCATTTTTATGAAAGTTGGAGGACTAAATATGGAAAATTTCAAAGAAGGGTACCAAAAGTGTCTCTAGCGCAATAGTCGAGGACTAAAAATGGAAAAAATCAAAGTTGAGTACCAAAAGTGTCAATGACATAATAATCAGAGGACTAAAAGTGGAAAAAACTCAACTTTTTAATTACATGTTATGCCATTTTCTTGTAAAAAAAAGTTATTCTTAGAGTACATTTCTGGAATAAACATTTCTCAAAGAGCCCATGTGTAGTTTATTCTCACACACTTGGCCATGTGATCCATCATTACATGGCAGAAGTTTTAGTCCCCTATATACATCAACAAACTCGTTAGGAAAACAAAACTAAAAGAAGATAGATACAGTATGATAAATAAATTTAGGCCAAGAGATGGATATAACCCTCCAAACCCATCTAGTGTCTGGTTGTATGAATTGTGAGAGCTTGCACCTGGCAAATTTGGGATGTAATAAGTAAAAATTAATAGAAACCCAAACTCACTGTCAACACTTAAATCTTATAAGCACTATTAGTTTTCTACTCGCCCGGTGCGCGAATGATTAAAATGCCCAATGATTTTTTTTTTTTTAAATTTGCACACGTGTTTAACATTTGTATCAACTAAAAAATAGAGTACTTAATATTTTCATCATAAAAAGGAGGACCCAGAAATAAAATAAAAATATGCAAATGCGTATAAGGGCTAGACCCTATTTTCTTAATTTCATAAAAAAGTATCATCAACACTGTGACAAATATGTAGTACATATTTAAATATCGATGGTTCACATTCTATCTAATATAAGATCTTGACATGATAATATACGAGAAATGATGAAAGGTACCGTAAATAGAGATCAAGAAAAATATAAGATTCACTAATATACAAAGTACATCACTTCCTCTTGTACCAATGTTAGATGGACGGAGGTGGTAGCAGATAAGGCAGATTCTCCTAATTAGGTCACCTATCTTCCGCAAAAATATTTACGAGCCCGTTTGGTAACTTTTGATATCTTGCACTGAATTGTGAAATAATTAAATAAGTAAGCTTGAAATTACTTTTCTGACTGAATTGGTTAAAGTTACTCCGTACTATAGAGAACAATTTTAGTTATTTCCTGTATAATTTTTTCTTCAGTCTATTAATAAAAATACGGAGTATATTTTATATATATATTTTATCTATAATTTAATATATTCAGGTAATTCAATCATTTCAGTTAGCATTTCATTAATTTCAGTATACTCAATTTATTAAGCCAATTCAAATGTTACAAAAAAGGAACTAAATTTATTAAAAAAAAGCGTTGGCGGGTCTACTATTTTTATTTCTTGGTTGAGAAAGAAAAAAAAAAGACATCCATACTCATAAATCATACTCCTTAATAGCCAATTATGTTAGTATACGTAGTACTCCGTATCTGTTTAGCAAAAAAAATACTCCGTATAAAATGAGGGCAAGGGAAAAAAACGTGCCCATAGTGTTGAATACAATTGAACATCAACTACTCCGTATTACGGAGTATTTTTTATGCACCGTGTAAAGTAGTGGTGCTTGAAGATGCAATCTATTTGACTATTCCAACGCTCTAATAGGTAGTTTAACTAACGGCATTGATGGTCCGTCCAGTATTAAAATGTCGGAACAAACTAATGCACAATGATATTAACTCAAAGTACAAGTTTATATTAGTTTATGATTACACCAACACATTTTTTATACTCAAAGTATCCTTACCTTCGTTGACTATTATAATATTTTAGATATTAGCAACAAAGCCAAGAGTATTAAAACAAATCAAAAGAAATACTGGAGGTACTAGCTTCATGCTTCATACGTGAGCAATGTTAGTCTTGGTTGGGGAAAAACAACTTTAGCTTTCACAAAAGCCACAACCAAAATTACTTTTTAATTTCATAATTAAAACCGCCTTCTATAATGAAAGCACTAAGATAGCGTATTAAGAGAGTGTTTGCAACTGTTTCTGCTTAAAAAAAGCATTGTTGGAGATGTAAGGAAAAAGTGATTAGTAGTAAAAGTTGATAGTGTTTGAGAAAAAAGTGATTTTGAAAAGTAAAAGTTGATAGTGTTTGGTAAAATAAGTGCTTTTTGTGTAATAGAAAAGGGAAAAACATTTCTCACACGCAAGCCGAGAAAAAGTAAAAATTGGTAGTGTTTGGTAAATAAATGTTTTTTTAAGCCAACAGCTGAGAAATGTTTTTTTAGGTGTTGCAAACACTCTCTAAGGGATTTAAGCCTCCTATCCCCTAAAACATTCGGTAAGTTAAGTGAAATGTGGACCCACAATTATTTTTTCTTACATACTATAAGCATATTCTAAAAGAAAGCATTGAGCTAGTGTAGGAGTAAGAAATTTAAGATCTTAAACATCTTATATCCTACAACAGTAAGCTAAGTAAACCGGTGATGACAATAAGAGTCAAAGAATTCATCTAGATTATTATGTGTCAAAGGAGGTTTTAACAATCCTCATGAGGCATTGCAGGATATTTTGAGACCTTGAATCTAATGTTTCTTTTTAAAACATTTGTAATTTTATACACTACATAAAAACTACAAAATATATCTTCTCAGCAATGTCTACAAGCCATATATTAAACTTTAAAAGGACAACAAATCACACATCCTATGTTTCTGCCTATGAGAAATTCAAAGACATTATACACACTTTAAAAGCACTTAGTTCATGACACATACCACAATTCAATCCAATCTTTACTAGGTGCTAGCCATATCCTCACCAACATGTAAGGTGGTGAGGTCTCTATTTGTGACACTCCTTAAATTTAATAAACATAATTTAATACTAACTAAGATGTTAAATTTTAATTGTAGATATTTTTCAAAGCTTATGTTTCGGGACGAAACATCTTTTAAGGAGGGTAGAATGTGATAACCCGAAAAATTAAAATAAAATAAATAATTTTATTAATCAAATAAAATTTTTATGAAAGTGATAATTTAATAATTAAGTGAATCAGATAAAATTTTAACATCTGCGACATTTTTTTTAAATCAGAAAAAAATGTTTCAATAATAAAAGTGACATTTTAATTTAAAGAGATGAGTAAATAAAGTGTGTACAAAATTACCTTAGCTACAAAAATAACACTTTTGAAAGAGTTGACTTTTAAAGCGTGATAATAACGCATATTATGCATAACAATAATAGGTGTGCGATGGCCATAATATAAGTACATATAATAATAATAATAATAATAATAATAATAATAATAATAATAATAATAATAATAAGCACGTACGTAGTAGCAATAATATATAGTCCGTACGCACCATACAAATAATGCATATGAAGGAATATCTCCAATATATATATATATATATATATATATATATATATATATATATATATATATATATATATATATATATATATATATATATATATATATATATATATATATATATATATATATATATATATATATATATATATATACGGAGTATTTCCTACGGAGTATATTATTTTTGAAACCGACTACCAAAGACACTCGCACATGACCAATAGATGGTAAGGGATCTGCAATGCATGAACTTTGGTCTCTGGCAAATACTAAGGATGATATAATGATACAAAGTATCTACGGACTGCACGGCTACACCCACATGCATACCATGGAACCAACGACCAACGTACAAAAGGGCACATGCGTAGGTCAGAGAAGCTAATCAAATGAGCTAGGCTTATATATATAGCAGTATTCTATCGACCTTTCCAAGTATAAACTAACCAAGGAAGCTTGGGTCCTAACTGTTCGAACGTGAGAGTCTACGAGAGAACAAGGAAAGATGGAGTGTAAGACTTTCATCATTTAAACTCTGCCACCGCCCAACACACCGGCTCGCCGGAGAACGAGGAGAAGCTGGGGTTGCCGCCACCGGATCAGACTACATCGCCGCCGGGATGCGCCATCAGATCATCGTTTCAGTATCCCACCGCTGGTGTACCCCACTGCCGACGCCGGAAGAAAAGAACATCAGCGAGGGAGAGACCATTGTCGCCGTCGAGAGAAGGAGGCCGCCGGAGACGCCCTACATCGTTCCAACTTCTGATGCGAGGAAGAGGGAAGTTGCACCAGTTCGCTCGTGTTGACCAGCTACTTCAGTGACGCAGGAGTATTCTCTCCGGAAGGAGAAGTGCCGCCGGAAGCCGCCGCACCGGTCAGCCCTTCTATTTTCGCCGAAGAAGACGAGTGAGTCCTCTCTGCTGTTTTTCCGTATTGCGTAATACCGTACTACTAAAAATTGGTAGATGGCATGGATCGAGTAGTAATAATAAATAGATACTTATTATAAATATAAAACCATGTTTGGTTAAGAGATTTGATAATAAAATTACGTTTCATTTTCTTCTAAATTGTTAGTGTGAGAGAAGATGAGTACATACCACTGGTATAAAATGATAATAAATAAATAAACCGATGGACTGGGTTATTCAGGCAGATTGAAAAAAAAATGTGTGACAAAAAAAAAACAGATATGCTCTAATTGAACCGAATAATTATAAATGAGTTAAACTAAAGTGGGTCAATTAAACTCCATTGATAAATAAATTATTAATTCCATAACTTTAATACTTCGTATTCTAGAAGGAGATTTGAAGACGTTACCGGTCCAAAATAAGATTTATCGCGAATGGAGGTAAGTTTCTCTGCCGATCCAAAATGGTTTCCTCGTATTATATGCTATTATTTGATTAAAGTGTGAATTTTGAATATGTATTATTTGAAGTGACATTAAATTTATAGTATTTGAGAAAGTTGAGATATGGGGTATTAAATATTTTTAAACACCATTGAGAATATTTGGAGACTTGAGAGATATTCTGTGCTATGTGATTATTATGTGCTATGTGATTATGTATTGAGTCTTTTGATTTATGTTTATGTGTTATTTAAAGAGATATTAAATCTATAGTATTTGAGAAATACAAACTATGTACTTTTGGGGTATTAAATACTTTTAAATACCTTTTAGACTATTTAGAGAGTTTGGAAAATATTTTGAAGTGTATCTTGATTCAAGATGAAAATTAACATTTTCATAAGAGGTGAGCACCCCGGGAGAAATCCGTGGTGTCGGTTTTTCACATCCAGACAAATGTGGAGGATGGTTATGGCTACTACTACTTGAAGAGAACAAGTTTAGTAGTCGTTTCGATCCAAGAGATAGTGATGGGAACCGGATTCCGGGATGAGTTCGTAAATAACAAACGACTCATTGGGCTTCGGGCATAAGTATCCGAAAGTACCGCTCATTTTAAAAGAAAGTAGGAGATTTTGATTTTGGAAAGAGGAAGACTATGGAGGTTATTTTCAAAGAGAAATTGAGTATATTTAAAAAGAGTGATTAGCTATAAAGTTATTTTTGAAAAGTGATATTTTTATATGAAGGTGTGAGTTACTTAGAGTTTATAAATATTATTTTAAACATGAAAGAAATTTTGTGGGAAGGAAATGATTTTTTAAAGTTATAGTTATGTATAAAACCTATTTTGACCAAACCTGATTATTTTACGGGGTTGGGTAGTACTTACTTAGCTCTAAAGCTAATTTTTGTTTCCTTTTCTGTGTTTTGTTTTCTGCACTTTATTTGTGCAGGTGATGATGCTTATGTGGACTGATGATTGTATGACCACGAGAGCGGTTTAGAGATGCCTTAGTCAAACCTAGTCAAGAATTATAATTTAATTATGTTGAACACTTGTTTTACTTTGTTTTGTTTTGGGATTGCCTGTGCATTCGGTTAAGAGATGACCGGATGTGGCGGTAACACCCATTTCCCAATTAATGTTATTTCCGCTGCAAAACTTTTCATCTGTTTCGAAAGAATAAATCAAGGTTGTTATCAATATATTATTATTTCAAGTATTATTTTGGGCGGGAAATTTGGGGGTGTTACACTATTACTACATGACTATTTCCACTTAAACTATCTACAAAGGTAGTGATAACTTTAGAAGCAATAATATTATCAATCCAGCAAAATTCAATTAGGCCCAGACAGAGGCTAGTTGTTAGTACAGTTCATAATCTAGCAAAAAAATAGCTAGTACTAAGCTATAACCGTTTAATATCATCTCATTTCTGACCTGGGCAGATTATCAACAGGAAGACTTATTATGTAATAAAGGATTTAGCAAGGTAAGTTATTCCAGAATTACTACTAAGACAAAGAGTTATACCAAACTTTGGGCTGCCACTTTTATGAACCTTAGCAAACGTTAAAGATATCTTAGAATTGTTAGAGAGCATGTTACCAGAAGAGCTGAACAAACGAACATGTGGGAAACTTAACAAATACACTGAATAAGCAACGTGTTAGAAGTAGATCCAAACACAAAGGAAAGGAGAAGTCTCCATCGCTTAATCATGTCTACTCTGCTCTCTAAATCATTCTTGATGTCACCAAAAGAGCTCAGTGTCCCGCCAGAAATATCTCAAATGATTGAGCTCCAATTCAGCATCTCTGAATTGGGGCTTGAATAACTACATTTCCATGTGATGCACGTCTTACCAAATCAGCTCCACATAAATGGTCTCCATATGCTGCAAATTCATCTACCAATTTCGATGTGCCACCGACAAGTACTCCTCAAGATCCTTCACAATCTACACAATCAAAGAGACTACATTCTAAAGGAGACTTGGTTTGGACAATCCTAAAACTAAAAGACGAAGTCCGTGCCTATATGGATTCCATCAGAAGATTCATTCTGGAGGCGACATTGTACTTCATACATGTCGCTCAAGAAATGAAAGGGAGACTGCTATACTCTGCCATCAAAAGGAGAGATTGCTCATGCTCAAACACCTCAATCGGAACCCCCAACAAAGACAACTGAGCATACATAGAAGGCAATTGCATACAACGGGGGAGATTGTTAGGAATCAAGGAAGACAAGATGACTTGAGTATCCCTGAAGTTTGAGCACGAAGAGAGATCCCGTCAACACAAAGACAAAGATAACCCACGATACAATGCAAATTGACACAAAAGGGGAGATTGTTAGGAATTATTTTATTGTGTCCAATTGCATTAGTTATCTTTGTATTTGTGTATTTAATTTAGTTATTGTGTCTTGTATTTATTTAGCCCATTTATTATTTATCATGTATTTATTTTATTAATAATGGGAAAGTGGTATGTCACTAGCCTAAGGGTCGACTCAGTATCTCATGTACTGTTCTGGGATATCAAACGCATATGCGTATGTATCCTAGACTGATTGACCCGGTCAGTATCTTTGGCTAAGTTTGGATTTGTGTCCATATATACATTGTGGAGAGAAGGGAGAGCCGCTGATATTCACATCCCCTGTTCATTCATCGACATATCTAACTGAGTATTGAATTCAAGTTCAAATCTTCTATATTCTTCTTATATATATGTGATTGTTAGATTAAAAAGAGACTTCAGTTCTTCTTAAGTTAATGTAGAAGCCCTCTTATATGTATAGTGCTCACAACATGATTGTCTGTCATACCATAGTTTCAATACTAATGTTGAACCCGGGCGTTGCCCCGGGTGGTGTTTGTACTTCTCATATGTGATTTGATTTAATAACTATAAATGTTTTTTAAAACATATTAATTTGGTTAATCATGAATGACATGCATAATTGGGGAAACATACTCCTCTTAATATACAAATTATGCACATGCACGATCCCATCGTGATTCAAACAATGCTCCAAATTTCATATATTACAGTTGATCACACATTTCAAATATTCACCAAGAATATATGTGTTTCAGGGTTAAGTAAACTTGCATCTATATTTGTCTAGATATCTAAATGTTAAAAACACTAAAGACTTTTATTTTGTCCAATCATTAAACTTATTATTAGAGAGTAACACATGTATGACTGACTGTCACAACACGTACATGACATTTTGATGTACTTTTAGAACTATATGGGGATAATGCGCATAACCTACATATCAAGGGGTTTTCACACAATCAACCTAAAGTATATGACAATTTTGTATGATCATTTTTGGTGGCCGAGTTCTGTTTACTTATGAAATTACAAGTCGGAATCCCATATGTGCGAGAGCTCCGCTCTTCTCCTTCTCTTTTTACTTCTATGGTGAGAGTGTTTCATATATATAGGCTCAAAAACTTCCTTAGAGTTTAGGTGTGGGAAAAGATAAGAAACTTACTTTTCACTTCACTTGAAAAAGTACACTTTTCCCACTATCCATTTTAAGAGGTAGGTTTTTTAGGCCATTTCAAATTTTGAGGTCCAAACTCCAAACCCAAAGGTCAACACTCCGGTCAAAGCATCCAAAAGCGATCCTTGTGATTAAAAAATAATTAATTTCTTTTCAAATGGTCAACACTTCAATTAATTAATAAAATCAGAAAGGCAAAAATCACAAGGTTTACAACTGCCACATGTCAAAGACCTAAGGAGAAAATTTTCAACTCAAAGCTCATCAACATTTCACACTAAGGTCCAGAAACTTGCAAACCATTCAATCAACAACACGTTAATGATCCATATCCGACAATCAAAATGGATGCCCACTCGAACTCATCGTCATTGTCTATAAATCAATGCGTTAAATCTTCCGATGAGTTCGAGACATGCACTTCTAATTCCATACATTCTGAAAGCTTAATTGCTATCGAGCGTACAATGGTCAATGGTCAAGGAATTAGAAGCCCGCTTAACAAATAATTATAAGTGCTTGGTGAAGAGCTTACATGAATCCTGATGCACTCTTCCATTTCATCTATCGAGCTCTGATTTTATGGGATACATCTCCATCTAATTCACCATCCTTCTAAATTATGGAGCCTAAGTAACAGAATTGTTGGATTAATGGCCCAACCAGGGGTCGGCCCATTATCCCTTTAAATGAGGAGCCTCAAGGCCCAGCAGGGAGGAGCACCAGACGCTCGTCGCCAGGCTTCGAAGCCCACCAGGGGCAGTTATCTGCAACAGCCCAAGGCACCCCTCGACGTCCGTCTCATCAGAGGACGTTCGGCCTCATGGGCTTTTTGCCATGAAGGCTATCCATTGCACTCCAGCATCCACACATGAATGATACGCAGAAGACACTCGGCTCTGCCCCTTGTTCCATCGCCAAGAGGAGGCCCAAGACTAGGGGGATGCTCGTCCCAAACCTTGGCGGGAAACCAAGATATTGGCGGGATGCGCATTTAATGCTGAAGATTTGGTAGTTGGGAGCCTAGCCATCCACAGCCCTCCACGTCAGCACATCTACATACCCCTTGGTAGTATAAATAGTAGCATTTATTTCATTGTAAAGGCTTGTCAACTTATTCTCTCTAGCATTATAACATTCTAGCTTTATCCTCAACTCTTACTTAATGAGGAAGACGATCGACCTCAGGCCAAGTAGCGATAGTGTGTTGTATACGGACCCTTATTAACACATAATAAGATACGACCCACTGCTACAGGTACATAAGCCCATCTTTACTTGCTTGCTCTTGATATTCACTAACACTCTTCCACTCGAAATCCTTGGATTACGTGTTGGGCCCTCAGATTGAAGGAATAAACCTCAACAGGAACGTATCACACACCGGTATCTTCTTACCATCGAGAGTAATCCCACCGTTGCTACTATTTCTACATCCACCAAACTTGCACTCCATATGCTCAGTCTTGATTCGGCTCAATCTGAAATCTTTGATCTCCAATGTTTATCGTCAAACTTCCAACTTTGTTATAACACCCAATTGTGTCATCAATCAATACAATATCGTCTGCAAAGATCATGCACCATAGTATATCTTCTTGAATTGACTTCGTAGGTTCATCCATGACTATAACAAACAAGAAAGGACTAAAAGCCGATCCTTGGTGCACTCCGATAGTAATGGAGAACTCTGCGGTCCTCTCTACATTAGTACATACACTTGTAGTACAGGCCTCATACATATTCATGATGATATTGATATACTTATGGGATATGCCTTTTCTGGTTAATTTAAGGCCCACCAAAGAACTTCTCGATGTATCCTATCATACGCTTTTTCTAAGTCAATGAACACCAAATGCAGATCCTTTTTAGTGTCTCTATACTTTTCCACAACTTGTCTAAAAAGGTGAATGGGCTCAGTTGTTGAGCGTCCAGGCATAAAACCAAACTGGTTCTCCAAAATTTTCACACTTTTTCAAAATCTTTGTTCAATCACTCGCTCCCAAAGTTTCATGACGTGACTCATAAGCTTAATCCCTCGATAGTTGACACATTCTTGTACATCACCCTTATTTTTAAATAGGGGAATGAGAGTA
The DNA here is from genome assembly GCA_945859915.1 of Cuscuta epithymum. Classification (NCBI taxonomy): domain Eukaryota; kingdom Viridiplantae; phylum Streptophyta; class Magnoliopsida; order Solanales; family Convolvulaceae; genus Cuscuta; species Cuscuta epithymum. Next base: position 5,342,356 of record CAMAPF010000059.1, read on the forward strand.
CTCTTCCGCCAACTCACCGACATTTTGTTGTTCCTCCAAATCATGTTGAAAAAACGTGTTAGCCACTTGATGCCTTTCTCTCCTAAACTTCTCCAAGCCTCGCTCGGTATGCCACCTGGGCCTACTGCTTTCTTCCGCCCCATTTTTTCCGAGTCTCTTTAATTTCTGTCATTTGAATCCTTCTCACAAAGTCCCGATTTACCATACACTCCGGTATAGTAAGATCATCAATACCCTACACTTTTTTCTGGTTGAACAATGTATCAAAATATGACCTCCATCTCTCTTTTATTTCATTGTCCTCCATTAGTACCCTTTGATCGACATCTTTCACACACTTAACTTTTCCGATATCTTGGGTCCTACAATCACGAAGGCGAGCAAGTCTGTAAATATCTTTTTCTCCTTCATTAGAGTCCAATTTTACATATATTCCTTGTTAATTTTCCCTATTGCTTCCTTTACAGCGTTCTTTGCTCTTCTTCTAACCTCCTTGTACTCTTTTATGTTCTCGTTGCTCCAACTATTGCCCAATTTTTTGTAGCATTCTCTTTTGGTCCTTATTGCTTGTTTCACCTCATCATTCCACCAAGATGTGTCATTTTTTGGTGCCAGGCATTCTTAAGATTCTTCAATTATCTCTTTCGCCACTTTGTTAATGGTGGACTCCATTGATAACCACACATCATCCACATGTGCATCATTATCAATAGACCATACATCTTCCTCCAACATTTTGTGTGCAAGACTTTGTTGGAGATCTCCCTCGAGCCTCCACCACTTTACCTTTGGCTCCACTTGTCCCTTAATTCGCCTTCTCTTCTTACCTTGAAAATCAAGCACAAGCATCATATGCTGAGTGACAACACTCTCACCTGGGATAAACTTACAATCCGTGTAGCTAGTTCTCCAAGTCGTCCGTACTAAAAAGTAGTCAATTTGGGTATGATGGTGTGAATTTCGTATTATGTATGTTTGTATTTTTAACTAGTTTTATTAGTTTTAGTTGTGGAAATTACACATTTTTGGTGTAATACTTTATTTTCATTAATTATTTGTAATTTATTTAGATTAGGATTATTCTGAGCTTAGGACAGGTCAAAATCATCCCAAGAATCAAAGGATGGATCCTAAAGACCAAAGAATGTGCAAATGGGAGAAGATCAAATGAAGATTTTGATATTTGTTCAATACTCGGTCGAGTATTACCAATACTCGGTCGAGTATTGGTCAGATACGCTGGTCAAAATCAAATCTGGGAGCAAAAGAACGTGGCTGAATATTTGATGAAAATCCTGTCATACTCGGTCGAGTATTGGCAATACTCGGTCGAGTATGCCTATTTTTCACAACTTCCTAGAAATTTCCTCTCATACTCGGTCTAGTATCCCCAATACTGGATCGAGTACAGAACTCTGCCACCTCCATTTTGCTATAAATACACCCCCTTTCCTTCACATCAAAAGAACTCCTTCTTCCATACTCTTAAGCTCAGTTTAGAATAGTATTTATTTTATATTTTTATAGCATGTTTAGTCTCCAAATGAGGAGCTAAACTTCTTTTTCTTGGTGTTGCTCTTGAAGCTTGTTGATTATTAAAGTTGTGAGTTATTTTCTTAACTTCTTTCCTTGAATATTAATTCTTCCTTTAAATACTATTTGTATATCAAAGTTGGGGAGTGTTACTGAGATGACAATTAGTTAACATCTTGACATTAGTTATAGTAATAGTTATTTCTTCCTCTATGTTAATATTGAGGAGTGTTACTAAGATGACAATTAGTTAACATCTTGATATTAACCATAGTAGGATTCATCTTCTTTAATATTCTTCCTTGAGTATTAATTAATTCTTATTCATATTTCATATTAATATTTTGAACATTACTTAAAGAATCAATTAGTTTTGTTTCATATATTAATTATTACTAGAAACGATCAACGAACCGATGGTTAATCGTTGATGGTTTCACAAGTAACTTCGGTTTATTAATGCACGGTCGTGGTTAATAAACTTAAGAGGGATTAATTTCGTTGGTTAAACCGAAACCGTTGTGTTGAGTTTATCAATCTCAATTGATTTCATCAAGGAGTTAAGAGATTAAATGCTACTATCAAGTCGGTATATGGCGGTGTTCTATACTTGACTAATAGTAAGACTTATTAATGAACGGTCGTTGTTAATAACTACCTTCGATGAATTGGATATACTCCTTGATTGAGTATTCGAGAGGGGATAAGTTATAGATATAGCAATGATCGACTAAAATATATCAACAAGTGGAAAGTAGCAATGCCAAGCCCTTTTTATCTTTGAATTAAATCACATATAAGTCGTTCATCTTCGTATTTAATTAAATTAAATCACTCAATCAAAACCCCCCTTTTATTTACTAGTTTTATAAAAAGAGAATTATTCTCTTCCCCGTGGATACGAACTCTACTACGCTATACTACATATTAGTGCTAGTATTGAATTTATTTTGATGCACCGTGACAAAGTGCTCGTCAGGGTACTACTAGCTCCACTTCTATAGGTCACAAGGTGAGAGTCTCTTTTCGTAAACCAAGTATTCATTACAGCCAACTCATATGTTGAGGCAAAATCCAGAATATTCTTCCCCAAAACCATGTCCGCCATGGATACTCTCTAAATTATCATGACTTGGGCCCCCATGCCCGTTGAGGTGGCCTCCTATGACCAGCTTCTCTCCCCCTGGCACTCGTTGCACCACTTCCTCAAGATCTTCCCAAAATTATTGAGTGATAGATGCATCTAATCCCACTTGTGGTGCATAGGCACTTATCACGAATGTGATCTCATCTCCAATTACCTTAATGCTCATGATGCGGTCGTTCTTCCTAAAGACGTCCACCACACCCTCAACATAATCATTCACAACCATAATGCTTACACATTTTTTTCCATCTCTCTCACCGAATATCACAACTCAAAACCTCCGGGATTAATCTCATGTGCCTTTTCACCAATCCACTTACTTTCTTACACACATTATGCTGATATTCCTCCTCTTTATAACCTCGACTATCTCAAATGATCTTCCCATAAGAGAGCCAACATTCCACGTCTCAAAAAGCAATCTATCACTCTGTTTTCTCTTATTCACACCACATCGCCCCCCACCATGCCCTTGCCTATTTGACACCATCCGGTCCATCCCCAAGCATTGGAGTGACGCGTCGCTTTCGGGCGGCGACCTAGCAACCTTAGCATTCTTATCACCACATCCAGGCCTATGAAGTGTAGCGCGCCCTTGCATATTTGACACCACCCCCAGGCGGAGGGATGACACATTGCTTACGGGCGACGACCAAGCTGTATCGATATTCATATTTCGATTCATGTAATGTGATGTGACTAAATGATGTTGTTGGTCGTCGCCGTCTACCACGACACCCTTTCCCTTTATCCTGTCTGAGACAGACATGATACCAAATATCACGATGGAGTTAACTAAGCGGATCAATTAATTAATTAAATTAATTAATGGTAGAAAATTACTACTTAGTATTTAATTCTATTTTGTGAAAGATTTATGGTGTAATTAAGATACAAGTTTTTTATCAGAGTTTTTTTCTTAACAATGTTGAATAAAAAAATATTTACAAATTTAGTGTTTGGTTAGAAATATATATCAAACTACTCCTGAAGTCAAACCATAGTTAGTAAGAATCACCATTCTATTTGGCGAGTCACGTTTAACGAATAGCGGAAGTAAGCAGCCGCCGAAGAGAATAGTTAGTGGGGCCTTAGGATAAAAAAACACTTCTTCTCTTTAAAGGGTTTTTTACTGAATATTACCAATTTTGAACAAATTATCAAAAAAGTGACCACTTTTAAAAAGGGGCAAAAAAGTGATCAAGAAGGTCATATATGTGGTATAGGAAACATGATGTCACTGCAGAGATTTTATGTCACTGTGTTCATTATTTTTGTAACTAAGAATCGTCACGGTCAATTTTTTTCACGCCAATTACACCCCCACCGCCACCGCCACAGTGACGCCGCCACAGTGACACCGCCACAGTGACGCCGGTTTTCATGTCACTTCCGCCGCCAAGTGTGTCACTGTGCCGCCGTTAAAAAATCAAATGTGTCACTGTGCCGCCGTTAAAAAATCAAATGTGTCACTGTGCCGCCGTCAAACGTGTCACTTTGCCGCCATCACCATGTCACTTCAGTCACCACCGCTCGTGTTAGTGCCAAATGTCACTGACGCCACCGCTCGTGTCACTGCCAATTATTTACGTCACTGTCGGTATTGCTCATGTCACTGTCGCCGCCGTGACATCTCCGTAGTGACAAACAATTACTCCGGCCACCATCCTCCGGTCAGTCACCACCACCTCCCGCTAGTGACCATCACTCCTACCCGACAACCAAACCCTGCACTACCGCCAATACCCCACCCCCACCACCACCGTCACTGTCCCCACTACCCAGCCCCGCACCACCGCGACTGCCCATCGACCACCCCGCACCACCGCCACTGCCCACCGGCCAGTGGCCACCCCAAACCACCGTTACCTCCACTGCCAAGTCACCGCACCACCGTCGTGGCGTTGCTGCACCACTCCCAGCCCCCTCCCCCACCTTACGAGCCCCCTGCATCGCGACCCCAACCAGGCCGTCACCCAACGCAGCGCCCCCACAACCCCCAGACCCAACCGTAGAAGAAAGGAGAAGGACGGATATGGAAAACGTCGATCTGCGATGAGCTTCGTGACCTTCGTCAGATCTAGGAACAATGGAGTGCAGTGGAGAAGCTTCGACAGATCCGGGAGAGGACAACGACAATCTACGACTCTACGAGATGAAGAGAAAGCTTCATCTGATCTTCAGCAAGGCTTCGTCCGATCTGGAAGCGGAAGGCTTCAATTGAGCGCAGAGAGTCTTTGACTGAGCGCAGAGATGAGATGGGAGCGGAAGGCTTTGAGTCGTTGATGGAGTGCAGAGAGAAATCGAGTGCGGATGCATTGTTTTACTCACTTTTCTGTCCAAACGAAATCTGCTCATATTTTTATCTAATAAAAGGTGAGAAGTATTATTTGTGCCATTGTTTCCTCTTTAAATTGTTATATCTTTTTAATTTTTGCTCTATTTTCTATCAAACATATATCAAAATTCATAATTTTTTATGATCTTTCATATGAGACCAATATTGCATATGTAATTTTTTTATTATAAAAAATAAGTTTATCTAACAACCTTGTGTTTTAGGAAAAACAATTAAACAAAATACTCCCTCATTATTTAAAATATCATTAACATTAGGTTTTGACACAATATTAAGGGGGAAATATTGTGTGTAATTGAATAGTGTAGAAAAGGTGGGACAAAATATTAAAAGGTAGAAAAAAGATGATAAAAAAAGAAAAGTAAAGGTAATTAAATATTTTTAAAGGAAAAACTTACTAAAAAAGGAACATGTGACAAACTTATAAACACATCCCAAATAAAAAAGTGTAACAAACTTTTGAATACGTATTGAGTAGAACAATAAATAATTGAGAGAATTATAACTAATATTACTAAGATTAATGTGTTCTTCTAGCTAGAATACTGCTACTTATGTTTTTTTTATTAGAATGATATATATCCATTTAATAAATGATAATAGAGTACTTGTTCCTATTTTTAAATCTATATTCATAATTCTTTAGCCTTCCTACTTGTTGATCTCTAATGAGTTGGAAATTGAACAAAAATATGGAGATATCATTAGAGATCAAAATGTGTTGAATACTCTAATAGGGAGACATTATTATTAGCATCAAAATTCAACCAAGTTGTATATAGATAGGAAGACCGATACGGATGAATAGATAGTCATGACTAAAGAAAGAATGAGTATTCATTTACACATGCATTGTTGATGAATGATATCACTCTATTAAAACCCATTAGTAATCACATCCTAGGCAAACATATTAGTTTAGTAATATTAGCAAAAATATCAAATATTTAATGCTTCCTCTTTTGTTTAAGATTTCCCCCAAAAAATATTACTCCCTCCGTCCCAAATTGTTTTACAAAGTCAACATTATTTATCAACCAATAATAAAAGTCAAACTTCCTTATCGATAATTAACTCAATTTTTAATAATTAAAATTTACATATTCAAAAACTACATTACATTCTCTTCAAAGCTGCAAACTCCAAATTAGAATAAAATTAAAAATTGACATCCTAATTAAGTAAATAAAATGAAACTGTTTGACCAAGAGAAGTCAAATTTGCAAATCAATTTGGGACGGAGGTAGTACTGAAATAAATATTGTGAGCAAAAATGTGACTATTTGATTAGGCGTATACTTTACAGTGACTTCAATTTAAAAATTAAAAATAAATATATTAAATAAATGTTAATAAGTGACATTTTCACCCAGAATCCTTATTTTGGTCATAAATTGGGATTTGTTTTATTTAATATTAAATAATCTACATCAAGCTTGGAATGTGAATGTACTGTGTTGGTTAGCGAATGAGAATATAGTTTAATAAATTTTAATATTTTTTTTAAAAAAAATTACATATACAATATTAATGTCAAATGAAAGATCATAAAAAATATGAATTATGATATACTCCCTCCGTTCTTTATTATCTGTCCCGCTAGCCTTGGACACGGGTTTTAATAGAAAAATAGTAGGGTAAATGTAGAGTGTGTAGAGTAAATGATAAAGTAGGAAAGAGAATATATTAAAAAGAGTAAAGTGGTGATAAAGTGATGATAAAGTAGGAAAGAGAGTATATTAAGTAGAGTAAAGTTATGATAAAGTAGGAAAGAGAAAATAGTTTGTAAAGAGTAAGAGAGGTAAAAGTAAAAAAGTGAGGGTATTTTATCAAAAACTTTCATAAAATAGAAAGAGAGACAAATAATAAAAAACGTCCCAAAATGAAATGCGAGACAGATAATAAAGAACGGAGGAAGTATGGTTTATAAAAAAAAGGAGCAAAATTGAAAAAATTATAACACTTTAAAGAAAAAAAGTGTTTTTTTGTATCATAGGCCCCACTAATTATTCTCTCTTTCCCCAGCTAGGTTGCTTCCGCTATTCCTTAAGCGTGAGTCACCAAAAGGAATGGCGAGTCTTATATTAACCGTGGTTCGACTTCAGCAGTAGTTTGGTACTACCTCCGTCCCATATTTATCTTCATAGTTCGGTTTACGATGCTTGACTGACGATAAAGCAACTCGATCCCTGTTCACACTCGGATTATTTTTAGTAAATAAAATTTACATATTCAGAAACTACATTAAAACCGCTACAAAGCCTGATCAAGAAAATTTAAGTTTGATAAAAATTTGATATATAAAGTAAAAGATTAAGAGTAATTTGAATTGACCATGTGAATAGTAACTATGAAGATAATTTTGGGACGAAGGGAGTATATATTTCTGACCCAACATTAAATCTGTAAATAATTATTTATTCAACTTTATTTAGGGAAAAAACTTTTTTATCATGGGTTGCTTGCTGATCAACTTTTCTCTTTCAATTTGATTTTTTGTGGAGATCATGGAGAACCGGAGAGCTACCAGTCATATGCTGAAATGGTGCTCCAGGAAACTCTTTGATCGACAATCACATCGTCATTTCATGAATTATCCCTGTTGCCGAGTTTCAGGTACGGCTACCTTGCAGTACTTTCCGATACAAAATATAGCCAGCTCAACTTTTCTCTAAATTTGTTATGATTTTCCGGAGTTAATGCCATAGATGGCTGTAGTTCTGTAAATTTGTTGGGACTTCGGAGGTAGTCTTTTTTATCTCTCGCACGCACACTCAAAGAAGAAATATACGAAGTAGTTAAAATGATTGGCCAAGCTAGGAAGTCGATGGATTAGGGGCACTTGGTGAATTAAATAATGTTTATGAGGACATCGCCATTTCAGAAAAGTTTTCAATTCAAGACTTTATCATCAATCAAAGACCTCAAAGATAAAATCTATCCGTTTAGGGCTTGAGTGATTGAAACTATCCATCAAAGGCCTAAACTCTAAAGTATCATATATTTTGATTTCTTTAGTTTTATTTATTTTATTGCTAATTAGTTTAATAAAATTAAATAATATTTTTAAGTTAAAAAGATTAAATATTTTAAGTCTTAGACAGATAATTTTCAATCACTCTTGACCTATCCGCAATTTTCATATAGTCTATCTTTCAGGTGAGTCTCCTAGATTGAAAAAATCAAATTCATTTATCCATTTGCTAAAAGCAAGAAGCTAAACATCCAATGCTAAAAACAAGAAGCTACCATACTGTTTACAATTTTAAGTGGAATACTTATGGAAAATAGGAGTGGTGCTCAGATGGGGGGGTATAATGTTTGTTGCATAACTATTAACTATATCTTGTATGTACTGGGTTACAGGTTGTATCTATGATTTTGTCAGACGTTTTGGATCACTAAATCCTTATGTTGTGAATTACCAAGAAAACAACCACACACATTGTCATTCAGTATATTACCTGGGTACAAATTGTTGGAAGCGTGGCAGTGTACAGTCTAGAAGTTTTTCATCAGAATCAACTGTAATCCACAGGAACCCAAAATTTTCAACAATCAACTCAGATGACATTAGCCATTTCAAGAAGATATCAGGAGAAAGCGGTGTGGTTGAAGATGAGGACACACTTAATGCTGTAAACATGGATTGGTTGCATAAATACAAGGGTGCAAGTAAGCTTATGCTCCAGCCTAGAAGCACCAAGGAGGTTGACTTTCTTTCGTTAAGCTTTAGTTACTTGCTGGATGAAATGTGTATATATATATATATATATCTCCAGCCTTAGTGCTTGTCATGGGCTTGTATAGGTATCTCAGATTCTTAAACATTGCAATACCAGATGCCTTGCTGTTGTTCCTCAAGGTGGAAATACAGGTCTTGTGGGAGGGAGTGTTCCCGTGTTTGATGAGGTAAGACTCATGTTTGTTTATTAGAACCCTTGAGAGTGTACCCATAACCCATGTCAGTAGATGCTATAGCGTTCTTGATGGATCACCTAGCCAGTTCTGATTTCAAATACAGACTATTTTCTTGAAGACATGAAAAGAGCAATCTAGAATGATATATTATGTGGCAATATGGCGATGCCTAGTTAAATTATACTTCCTTGTCCACGTGTCCCATTAGTGCTTTCACCTTTGTTGTACTCATAGTCAATCCTGCCCTGACCCTCATGATTATTAGCCAGTTATGATTTAAAATACAGACTTGAAGACATGAAAATAGCAAACAGGAATGATTTATTATGAGGCACTATGATGATGTCTAGTTAAATTATACTCCCTCATCCATGTGTCCCATTACTCCATTAGTGCATTCACTTGTGTTGTACTCATGGACAATATCATCAGACTGGCAATTTATGATACGGGGAGTTCAATTTTTGAGATAAAATGAATGTTTTCCTAGAATCCGTTACCTCAAAGTTTTAAAGAAACTTGTCCTGCCTTGATCATTGTGAAGCAAACAGGGTGGGCAGGTGGGTGGGGGGTCTAGGGAATAGTAATCAAAACAGTAGATGCTGTCACCCCCCCCCCCCCCGTTACTGCAGTTAAATATTGGTTATCCTTTGCGAGTTGAAAAAAGAAACTGACGACATATACAGAACAGCTCATCCTCATTACTTTGTTGGTGTTAGTGTTACTATTTTTAATTTTCACAACAGCACTTAAAAATCCTCGCATGGAATAATGGACTGATCTAGATCGAATATAATGTTATTTCACCTATTACTGTTATGGTGGTGGTGGGGGCTATTAGTGAGATGCATTATGGAAACAGGTGAACATCGCAGTTGTTCATTATTTATTAAAGATGTATTATGTTAAAATTTAGGAGCCCCTGGATTGTAAACCCTATTGTGGCCATAGCCTATTAGGTTGGAGTATTTTAGTAACATTGTAACTTTTTGTATTTGAAAACCTCACAGGTGGTTATCAATCTTGGCTCCATGAATAGAATAATTTCATTTGACAAGGTAAATCAACTTTTTAGATTCATTACCTTTTTATTGTGAGTGATTAATTTGAGAAAGGCCAATTCTTTCAGGCATGATCTATTTGTCTCATCAAAGTCTACACCTACATATTTGATCATAAAATTCCTAATATTGTAGGATCTGATTACTGCTTGTAACCTTTGCAGGTTAGTGGTATACTGGTATGTGAAGCTGGCTGCATTCTGGAAAACCTGATTTCGTTCCTAGATAACCAAGGGTAATTTACTCTCACCAACCTTGAAGGTTGATAACTTAGGCATTCTAGTGTTGGTTATTTTTCTATCATTTGTTTATACATCTATTCTGTCTGTTATCCTCATTGAGAAAAAGCTTCCTTGATGTGCTCCATGCCTCCATCACCATTACTATCGAGTGCAGTTCACCAAATACCATACATATTCCTCTGAAAAACAGTATGATCTCTATGAGATAAATCAGAAAATTGCCTGGTCAAGCACACTCCAATGATTTATGAGATAGAACCTTGCTTGAGTGCGTGTGTCATGGGTTTTCACTTTGGTATATTCCTCATAGGCTCATACTTCTTAGAATGTCCTTAAGTTCATCTTTTATACATGTTCTATTTTTTTTTTCATCTTGCCTTCTTCCACAAGATTTGTAATGGCGTTGGATGAGTCCTTGTTTAATCATCTGCCATGCTAAAAAGATGAGCTCTCTCTTCTGTTAGGTTTGTTATGCCACTTGATCTAGGAGCTAAAGGAAGCTGTCAAATTGGTGGAAACGTCTCAACTAATGCTGGTGGATTGCGACTTCTTCGGTATGGTTCACTCCATGGGAATGTTCTTGGTGAGTTACTGGCCTCTACATTTATGTGTCTTGTTTAGTGAACTTTCATGCTAAAGTTTTTTCTTAACAAAAAGGAAAATTTATCAATGAGCAAAAAGCTTAGAGACCCCGATAATAATCTTAGAGAAACAGAATTTCTTGAAACATATATATTGAATAAAACAACTTACTGGTTCTGCATAAAGGACTTGAAAGGGGAACCGGGTTGTACAAGAGCTCCCGCAATATGTAGGTTCCAGGAAGAGCTGGACCTACTTAGTGCATCTAATATCGGCAGCCTTACCTTGCATGGGCAAGAGACTAATTCCACAGCTTGAACCTGTCACTTCCAGTTACATGGCAGCAACTCCAACTATTGCATCAAGGTTTCCTTTCATCAAAGAGCTTCTAGGATCATCCTTAACAACCTAAAAAAGCTCTTAGTCAGGCAATTAATGAAAGAAAGGCGTATCAATCTGAAAGTCAGCCATAAAGGAGCTCAGAAAAACTTAAATCACTCAGCAAGTTTGAGCAAACGCATTGGGGATGGCCTTGGAGTAATCCTTACGTTTGACTTTCCTTTTTCAAGGTTCAACATGAATGAAGTTTAAAGGGTGTACTATTTTTGGATATCTTCTCATCAAAGGATTTCATCATCATCATCATCATCATCATCATCATCACCCTAGTGCTGCAAAGGCTCCCACCTGATAGGGATCTACCTATATTAGGAATTGGGCCTAATAGACTGTTAGGAATTGGGCCTATTTGAGCAAGAATAATAATAAGTGTATTAGACTACTATAAATAGAAGGAAGGCTGGGAGGGGAAAGCAGGCTGTTTAGACGTTTAGTCTGGGACTTGGGAAGATCGGGAACTTTCTCTTTCTTTTGGGGGGCTTCGGCTCATTGGGGGCTTCGGCCATAGTTTCTTTCATCTTTCTGTAATTGTTCCTCTTCAATCAATAAAGTGTTCAATTGTTTTCTTGTAATCTTTCTGAAAACTGTTCCGGATTCTTGGAGGTTTCTATCATTGGTATCAGAGATGTTCGATCGCTGGATGAGATACACTCGCGCGAAAATGGAAGGACGCATGACTGATGTCGAAAGGAGTTTGATAGAGATGCAAGACAGAAATCAGCGTGATATGCGAGAACTTCAGATGAATATGGAACGAAACCTGGCGACGAGTGTCGCGGCGTTGCAGGCGAGCATCGCGGCTTTGCAGAATCGAAGTTCAGGACGTTCAAGGAGTAATTCGCATCATTCCGTTACTTCTCATCGGACATCTCATCATCGCCGACATACAAGAGAAGAGGATAGTTCTGAAGGATCAGATCATAACTCGGTTTCGAATAGAAGCCACGATCGTCACCAGGATCATCGGAACTATCATCATCGGAATCATCATCCGATAGGCAGAAGAATCGACTTACCTCTTTTCAACGGACAGGATGCCTTCGGATGGCTGGTAAGAATGAACCGCTACTTTCGTTTGAACCAAACCGAGGAGGAACAGAGAATTGATGTTGCGGTCATGGCTATGGAAGACCAAGCCTTGAGCTGGTTCCAATGGTGGGAAGGCCAAGCACAACATTTGACATGGGCACAGTTTACCAAGGATCTAACTCTTCGGTTTCAACCTGAGTTGGTAGAAAATCCTTTAGGGCCATTGTTCAGTCTAAAACAAAAGGGGACAGTTGCAGATTACAGGGATAGATTCGAAATAGCCATAGCCACACAAGGACATTTGACTGAGGAGGTTTTGAGAGGAGTGTTTGTGAATGGCTTAAAACGTGATGTGAGAGCAGAGTTGAAGTTGTATTCTGCCAGGACATTGGCTGCAGTAATGAATACTACTACATTGATTGAAAACAAGAACAATGAAACTAATATCATGAAGAGTAAAGATGATGGAAAGAAGATCTTGAAAACAAATTCATCAGGTGGACAGAGCTATCATAAATGGGGAGATGGTAGTCGAAGTAGTTATAATCTGGCATCTACAAATCAATTGATGAACTCAGATGGTAGCAAGAAGCTGGAAGAAGGATCAAGTTCTGTTTCTAAGAAGACAAGTCCCAGATTATCACAGAATGAGCTGCAAGAAAGAAGTAAGAAGGGGTTATGTTTTAAATGTGGTGAAAACTGGAATCGGGGTCACATCTGTAGTATGAAAAATTTTAAAATGATGCTAGTAGAACTATCTGAAGGGGAGGAAGCTGATGTTGACTATAGTAAGGATAAAGTAGAAGAAGGAATACATATGGAAGCTAAAACTATGCAATTATCTGTATTGGACAAAGAAGGAACACCACCCATGAGAACATTCACTGTCCTGGGAAATCTGAAATGGATGACTGAGGAAAAGAAGGTGAATATCTTGATTGATTGTGGAGCTACTCACAATTTCATTTCACAGAAGATTGTTGATGAATGGAAGATACCTTTTAATTGCATTAAAGACAATAAAGTGCAGATAGGAAATGGGGAATTTCTTCCCAACTATGGTAGGTGTGATGGGTTGATAGTGGATGTACAAGGAAATGAAATTCTGCAGAAATTTTACATGCTGCAACCGGGTGAAGTTGATGTCATGCTGGGAATGGAATGGTTAGCTGGCTTAGGAGATATGGCAGTAAACTTTCAGAATCAGACCATCCAATGGGAGGTACATGGGCAGAAGGTACATATACAAGGAGATTCTTTATTAAGGCAACTGGGAGCTTACAAGGAAATGAAGAGCCTGATAAATAAGAAGGGAGAAGGAAAATGGCTGAATTATCAGTGTTTATCAAAGGATGTGGAAGGAGGTGTACAGAAGCATGAAGTTGCTGTCCCCTATGTTGCAGCAGGCTGCACCTTGGTCTCATCAGAATCTGTAGGAATCAAAGTTTTGGATAAAATGTTATGGCATCTGAGTAACTCTGCTGAGAAATACATATGGCAGAAGATAGAAGTAGCAAAGCTAATGATCCAGCAGTCAATCAAGTATCGGAAAGGGAGGGGGGCTAGGATGAAGGCAAAGAAGGAAGTCTTGGCTGTTTCCTATCACCCACCTTGAGGGCAAGGTGGATGTTTAGGGAGGGAGTATTGATAGGGATCTACCTATATTAGGAATTGGGCCTAATAGACTGTTAGGAATTGGGCCTATTTGAGCAAGAATAATAATAAGTGTATTAGACTACTATAAATAGAAGGAAGGCTGGGAGGGGAAAGCAGGCTGTTTAGACGTTTAGTCTGGGACTTGGGAAGATCGGGAACTTTCTCTTTCTTTTGGGGGGCTTCGGCTCATTGGGGGCTTCGGCCATAGTTTCTTTCATCTTTCTGTAATTGTTCCTCTTCAATCAATAAAGGTGTTCAATTGTTTTCTTGTAATCTTTCTGAAAACTGTTCCGGATTCTTGGAGGTTTCTATCACCACCTTCAGTGGAGTAATGGGGATCAAATGTACGCAGTCTTACCCTTTGTACTAAAGCACAAAGAGATTGTTTCCGGATGACTCGTAGTGAAAATCGCGTCGAAAATTGCATGGACTGACTGCTGCTTCATAATAAAGAAGCACATTCAGTTTAGTGGGCCATTTTGCTTTATTTCATCAAAGGATTTCATCTGATTAACAATAATTTTTCTTGGCTTCAAATCTTCAATAGCATATGACAATCACCTTTGAGTTTCTGGTTCTTCTTCATAAAGATTGTCTGCTGAAAATGCTCTTTGTTATCATCCACAAGTCTTGACAAGCTTCAGCAAATTGAACAGCTGTTCTTTCTCAGTTAGCAATAGGAATTCTTCAGGCACAGTCTCCATCAGATTCGTGAGGCCATGGGGCTAGACATCAGAGTTGAATGGAACACAACATTATAAGATTCATCTTTATTATCTAGTTGATTAGATCCCCAAACTTGAACTGGCGTGTAACTAATTGCCGCCTATTGTTTGATACAGAATAACAGAAATGTGAGGCAGTCATAATCATTCTTCGTACATTGGATCTTGGGTTGCATTACTAGGGTAGATATCAGCCTATAATAATCAATTCCTCTTAGTGGATTCCTGAAAAATCTTATCAAACATCGTTCCTATAACTGAAAGAGGATCACCAGCAAGGTGTTTACCCTTCTCTGAATCTGCTTTTTCCATTCTTCTCAGATTGCTTCACCCCCACTGGGCACCTCCAATAGTAGTCATCAATTTAGAATTTTAGATGCCCAAGATGACTACAAAAGAGCTGTAATCGGATACTTGCTCATAAATGACTTTCTGGAAAACATGAATTTTATCATTCCCTACTCTAGTTTTCTCCAACCTGGTTATGCCATTTCAACACAGATTCGAGCAAGGTTAAAAGGTTAATTCTATTTTAGGTCTTGGTAGGGATTATCAATTGGACAAAGTGATTTAGAGCCCGTTTAGTAGCACTGAAATCGTCTGAATCAGCTGAATCTTCTAAAAGCGGTGAATTTTTGGTTGAAACTGCTAAATTGGCTTAATCCTCTGAATTATGAAAGAATTATATTTAAAATATATGTTATTAATACAACTACATTATCCCAGTGCCGCAAAGGCTCCCACCTACGGTGGGGTAAGGGGGGGTCAGATGTAGGCAGCTTTATCCCTGTACTAAAGCACAAAGAGACTGTTTCCGGATGACCCATGATGAAAATCACGTCGAAAATTGCATGGACTAACTACTGCTTCATAACAAAGAAGCGTAGACAGCTTAGTGAGCCATTTTGCTTTATTCCATCATATTCCAAAGCCAAAAAATAGTGAGTCTCTGGCTAAAATATTAGTAAAATATTTTTACTAATAAAGTAAAGAAAAATATTTGAAACAACAACATCCAAGCCTTACACAATTAAAATTGGTTCAGCTAATCCAACTAAAATAAAAGTAACTACAACTTTACTTATTTTGATTCTTACACAGTTCAACGCATGAAATCAAAAGTTTAGTGTTTGGTAAAATAGTTGGCTGATAAGCTGAAAAAATGGGTTACTAAACGGGTCCTTAAAGCCGTGGTGATAGAGAAACACAACTTTATCAAAGAGACAGTGGAGGAGATCGTACATGTTTCTGTTTGACACAGCTTTCCATGAATGATTTAGATTTTGGTGAAGCGGGACAGTTTACTTCTTGAAGGATTTCGATATAGCTACTAAACCCTGGGGCCACCAGCGGCCACCGGAGACCATCAGTCTGCTCTTGATTTTTAATTTGAATCACAACTTAAGAGGAGGATAGAGAGTCCCTCAAAATCTTGAATATTTGTACTTCACTATTAATCTTTCATGTATTCATATTATATACTACTATGTCCTTAATTACCTTCTGGTTTGATGTTGCAAAAAAAAATCTTCTGGTTTGACTTTGTATGTTTTTAATAAAGTGGACACTTAACACTGTGTTTAGAGTTTATTTAGAGGAGAGGAAAAACAATGTCAACTACATAATCATTTCTTTAAAAGGAAAGAGTACATAATTTAGAGATGGGTAAGAAAAGGAAAGGATGAAGATAAAAATGGGACATATGGAGCACAAGTTTTGACTCTACAAACCCATGCATAATTTAGTTTCTGTTTCCACATGTTTAAATTACTTCATATTCATCTAATCTTCAGGTGTTGAAGCTATTTTACCAAATGGCACTGTGCTTGACATGCTTGGAACTTTACGAAAAGATAATACTGGATATGACTTGAAGCATTTATTTATTGGTGAACATAGTTTATCCTGTATTCCTCTTCCACATCTGGATTTGTTTATTCCCACAAGTGATTATGTTTCATTCCTTCCTGTGGTTTAATCATATAGGAAGTGAAGGATCCCTAGGGATCATAACTAAGGTTTCCATACTTACTCCTCCAAAGCTGTCTTCAGTAAAATTATGCTTTCTTGCTTGCAATGATTATGCCAGCTGCCAGGTAATTAGAGATGTCATCCAGAAATTCAATTAGCCAAGTGATTTAAATTAATATATCACTAACTTCTTTCGAGAAATTGTTGTCCTTTATTGGTGAGTTACTGAGTTGGCTGAAGTACAAAGGTAGCTTGTATATGACTATCTTGTAGCATTCACTCTAAATGATTTTATATCTCCAAAATAAACATCTGTTTGTGAGTGACTTTTTGTTCAGCTTTAGATAAGTTTGCAACTATAGTCATATCTGGAATAAAGTATTTCATTTCTAGATATATCTGTTTAATTTAGACATGAAAATTATGACCTTTTCTTATTATAACTACTTTGAAAATTGAATGACATGAACTGCGCTATTTCCTCTACGTTTCGTATAGACTTATGTTACCGTCTTAGTTATATTTTGCTTTAACGGTTCTCCTCATCATAGAAACTCTTGTTGGAAGCGAAAAAGAAGCTTGGGGAAATTCTTTCAGCATTCGAATTTTTGGATGCCAATGCAATGGATCTGGTGAGCTTTCTGTGATGTAAATGTACATTATACTCATTAGCCAGGAGTAGTGACACATGCTTATATGAATAAGTTTTGTGATACATTTTTGCTCTATTTCCAAGTTTGAGTATTTCACTCATTGAGTCCCTATAGATCTCTTTTTACCCATAGCTTGCAGCCTTGCACACTTCATTTATTGATGATAAATATACATTTTCTTCATGGACTTTATCCTCCCCTTTTCCATATTGTGCTTGCCTCAAGATTCCATATTTTAGTAGTCTCCTCAAAAATGTTCTTCCATATTTATATCATCATCAACATCTAGAAATCTTGGTGTGGTGATAAGAATGCTAAGGTTGCCTCAAGTATTTCATATTTGACACCACCCCAGACGGAGGGATGACGCATTGCTTACGAGTGATGACCTAGCTGTAACTATATTCGTATTTCGATTCGTGTTATGTAATGTGACTAAGTGATACTGTTGGCCGTCACGCGCCTACCGCAATACCTTCCAGACATGATGCCAAAAATGATCTCATGACGGAGTTTCATTTTGATATAAACTTAATGGAAAAATATTACTCCCTCTGTCCCTATTTAATTAGCCAATGTTGACTGGCACAAGAAATAGGGAGAGGGAGTATAAAAAGTTGACTGGACGAAATTGCCCTTTATCTAAAATGACGGAAAGAGAAATCTAAAAGAAAACCCAATACTAAGGACAAATGATTCGCTGGAAAGAGAGTTGCTTTTCTGCTACTTGAGCTGACAGAAATAGTGTCAAAAATAGTAATGTAAAGTTCAACTTTGGGAGGAAATAATTACACGCCTCCTCAATAATTCTAAAAATATCAGGCCAACCAAATTTTTGGAGGGATTCTAAATTTCATTTCCATTTTCCTTCCTTCACTACAACCTTAAATACAACTTCACTCACACAATTAATACATATCTACCACTATTACTACACCTTCCTATCGAGTTAAATTCACATAAATGGAAGACCATCTTCCTCCTGGCTTTACTTCTAATGAGCTGTGTTAAGGCCCGGGTTCCATCCTAAAAGGTCAACCTGTTAGAGGGAGTAACCCAAAGCCTTATATAGTGTTTAATTGTTTTATAGCTTTCCGGTGTGGGACAAATGCATTAACATGCCCCCTCGGCCCGAATCGGGCTGGACAATATCGGGGTATATAATCGGGCTAAACAAACCCTTAACAAGCTACCCTTAATCATGAGTGCTAAACAAGCCGCCAAACCACAACTGGAATTGGCTCTGATACCAACTTGAAGAATAAAGTTTTTTTGATCAATAGTAAATACAACAGCTAAATACAATTTATAGGCCTAAGCTAACTTAATAAAGGAAAGAGTAATTATGTACAGGATCTTATAATTAATACAAATCTCCTACTTGGTTCTAGAAAATCAGATTATGATCAGGAGGAAATCAGATTATGATCAGGACAAATCTCATAATAATAAACTAAATATTATAATATCTATACAAGCTACAGTTATATCCATACACCAGAGGCACAAAATCAAGTACAATCTTCACAATACCTGCAATACAACATAGACAAATAGTCAGAAGGGAAGGGATGGGCAGAAAAAATGTTGTCTTAAATGATGTGGACATAAATAAGGTTGTTGAGAGGCTTTTAGCCAAGTCAATGAATGGAACGCTTAAAGGTGATATTATTCAGGCAATAGCTTCCGAGTTTAACATTTCAAGACGGGCATTGGGGGTGTTTGGTAAATGGCGTTTCAACCAAAAATTGGCGGCTTGATCACTTTTGGCGTTTACGATAAGTGAAAACGTTGTTTGGTAAATAGCGGTTCAGTATAGCGTTTTTGGACGAAACCGCTGAAATGAAATCGCTGCAAATAGGAGACTTTGGTTAGCTGTTTGAAAAATGGCGTTTTCTATTAATTTTATGGCCAATCAGCTAAAGTACCAAACGACTTCTGACAGCCCGCCAACTTATTCCGCTAGTCAAACCCGCTGATTGAATCCGCTATTTACAACCCGCTAACATAATCCGCTATCCGCTAACCATTAACCGCTAAATGCCAAACACGCCCATTGGCTACAATATGGCAGAAAGTGCAGAAACAACTACAAGCAGGACAAGATATAGATGCCGTGTCCAAAAAAGAGGAAATGTTGGCAGAAAAAGAGTTGAACTTGACCTTCAAAAGATAAAAGATACTCCTATTTACAGAAGAAGCACGCTGAGATCATTGGCGGTTGAAGTGCATTCATCAAGATCTTCAGTTCATAGGTGTGTGAAGAGGAATAATATAAAGAGACACTCAAATGCAGTGAAGCCTTTATTAACAGACAAATGTAAAAGGTTAAGGATGCAATTCTGTTTAAGTCATTTACTTCCTCATTCAGTTTTATCCAACCTAACCTTCCATGATTTCTATGAGTATGTGCATAGAGATGAAAAATGGTTCAACTTAACCAAGGAAAATGAGCATGTCTATATGCTCCCAGATGAAACAGACCCCTATAGAGCAGTTCAAAGTAAACGGTTTATTCCTAAAGTGATGTTCTATTGTTCTTGGCTGTAGTTGGGAGACCTACAATAACAGATGATGGGGAGACTATATGGGATGGCAAGATTGGGATTTTCCCTTTCACTTTTCAAGACACAGCAAAGAGAAACAACGAAAATAGGGAAAGGGGGACATTGCTTACTAAGCCAATCACAAGTATCACAAGAGAGGTAATCAAACAATTTATGGTTGAAAAAGTATTGCCAACAATCAAGCAGAAATGACCAGCATGGAGAGGTAAACACATAATAATTCAGCAAGACAATGCCAAACCACATATTGACTGTGATGACAGCCAATTTGTGGCTGTTGCAACCAAGGTTGTTAAAATCGCGATTTTACGATTCAAATCGCTAAAACAATTCAATTTATATACAAAATCGCATTTGAACAAAATCGTAAAAAATCGCATTTGAATCGTTACGAATCGTTTAAAATCGCGATTTTTATGCGATTTTACGATTTTAATTTCAAGCTTAGCCCGAATAAATTAGGCCGGTAGAAGGTCCAAATCAAGCCTGTCGGACCCGCAACATACTATCTATATGGCGCTGGCCTGCTATAACGGAAGAAAAAGGTAACTATTTATAAGAGTTTTGGGAGGAGCGGAACCCTTCTACTTCCGGTGTGGGATAGGAAATAAATGAGAAAATGAACTTAACTCTTGAAAATGTAAAATACGTAGTATCGGCCTTTGGTTATATTGGAGGGATTCAATCCTACTACACCTAAGCTCTCCTACCACCTCTATTATAGCAACTCACCGGCAATAGAAGTTACAAATTATTGAATTCTAGTCTAAACTAATATATTATACTACCTCCGTCGCTTTTTATTTAGCAAACTTTGACTTTTCCAGTCAAACATGATAAACTTTGATCTTTTATTTTAACTAATATATTTATGTAAAATTTAATAAATTTATACTTATATGATAGTATTTTTAACAAAGAACATTTTCATATAGTTTTCATATTATCAATATTACCGTGTATAAATATATAGTCGGTCAAAGTTGAAAAACTTTGACTTGAAAAATAGTGTTTGGCTAAATAAAAAGGGACGGAGGGAGTATTATATTTCGATTTGTTACAGCTTAATTTAGAATCTATGAACCAAAGTCTTAGACTTTACTTTTGCTAACTAATTACTTATTAGTTATTATGAGCTTTTATTAACAAAAAATTGCAAACTAAAACTTATTATATTCTAAAGTCTTAGATTTTACTTTTGCTAACTAATTACTTGTACTTATTATGAGCTTTTATTAAGAAGAAATTTCGAACTAAAACTTACGTAGTATTATTTGACTTAATAATGTTAAATTGTGGATTTTCTTTTATCTAATATTTTTAAATATTTTTATTTTTTACTTTTTTTATAAAATCTTACGATTTGCGATTCAATTTTACGATTTGATGTTTAAATCTCTACCGATTCGATTCAAAAATACGATTTGAACAACCTTGGCTGCAACAGAGGGTGATTGGGATATTCACTTGAATTGTCAGCCACCATTTAGTCCTAATTTGAACGTGTTGGATCTAGGATGGTTTAGGGCTATTGATTCATTAAAACATAAAAAAGGTTCACGAAATATTGATGAGTTGGCGACTCATGTGTGTGAGGCATTTGATGAGCTTGATCCTAAAAATTTAAACCGTGTGTGGCTTACACTGCAATATGTCATGGTTGAAGTGCTTAAATGTTGGGGCCACAACAAATATAAACTGCCTCATGTGGGAAAAATGAGGTTGGAAAGTTTAGGTATTCTCCCTAAAGTTATTTCTGTTGATTCTACTCTTGTTCAAGATTCACTAGCACATCTACAACTCCCGGTCTGACACAACAAACTGAAGTTCATCACTGAATATCCCACCAATTTTCAGATATGAACTTTAAGGTAGTCACTGCACCAAATTGAGGGCTTAAAATCAGGTTGCAACTTCCAGTATTTTAGTTTTGGTTAAATTGGGCTTCACTGCATTGTTTTAGATATTCTTATCCTACCTTTAAAGCTCTATTTTTTTGTTCTAAAGGTGAGCTGCAGTTATGTAATTTTAGTTATGTAATTTTATTTTTGGCACTGGCGCACTGCTATCCTACCTAGAAGGGTATAGTTTTGGTTAAAAGGAGGTTTCAACACAATATTTTTGTTTTAGGTAGTGTTATTCTACCTTTTCATTTGGGCTGTACTGCTGTAGTGCTTTATTTTTGTCTAAAGAGGCATGGAGTTATGTTATTTGTTAATCCCTATATTTGTTATTCATTTTTGATTTGAACTCATCATCCATGGCTTTTACCGTGTGGCTCTTTTCCCTATTAGAATTGTTGAAACATTATTTTTATTTCATTTGGTATACTCCACAAAACACTAAAGCGGGTTTCAAATGAAGAATTGCAATAGCCCGATCTTTTTCAATAAACAAAACATTAAATCATGTTTCCAAATCAATGTAATAGTTTAATTTGTTAACTAGTGAAAATACCAAGGGCAATTTCCAAATTAGTTATCAATTTAGAGTAACATTAATGGAAACAAAACACATGTGGGAGAACACAAATCAGAGGAGAATTACAAATAAAAAGCAGAAATCAACACAAGCAGGAAGAACCCAATGAATAGATAAACCAAGACCATAAAGAGACCTTCAATTGAAGCACAAACAAAATTGATTTGAGAAATAGATCAACTATACTCAATATTCTGTACAATATACGTTTAAGAAAACCAAGGAAGGTTATGGATCCAAATTATTTTCAGCATATTGATTTTTTTTCCGGCTGAAGAAAGTCAAGTAGGATTTACCTAAATGCCTCGTTGAATTCTGCAAAATCTGAGACTCCTCCTATGACATCAGTGACAGCTCTTCCGTCCTCCCCACAGCTCTTCCGTCCTCCCCACAGCTCTTCCGTCCTCTTCTTCGGCCAGACCAGTGTGAATACCTTCACCCTCTTAGCAGGCTCTCTCATTGCCGGCCACGACGTCATCCTCCGGTGGAGTCTCAGGGACGGCAAAGAACGGCGTCCTCAGAATCCATGGCTGTAGGGTTTTGAAGGGGAGAGATGGTAGAAGAAAGAAAGAGAGAGATGATAAGATAAAGAAAGAGAGAGATTGCGTAAGAGATAAGCAAGGTTGAGTGGGTACGAATTGTTTAGAATGGGAGAAAATATTAAGAGGGTTAAATTGGTCATTGCATTTTCATTTAACTTCCTAGAATAGAAAGTGGCTAAGTATTTTGGGACGGCCAAATAAGGAAAGATGGCTAAATAAATTGGGACGGGGGGAGTATTTTGATTGTCTATGTGGATGACGTTATTGTTATATGAGGAAGCAACAAAGCTGAAACAAAAATTATCAAAACAAATTGAAATGAAGGATTTGGTGTAACTTAGAGATATATTTTGGAATGAAATAACTAGAATCAAGTCTGGCATCTCAGTGTCACAAAGGAAGTATGTGCTTGACAGTTGACATACTCTAGAAGACTGGTATGCTCAGATGTAAACCAGGTGATACTCTATTGGATTCTCAAAGAAAACTTGGAGTTGAATAAGATAGTAGACCAGCTGACAAGGGTAGGTATAAAAAATTGCGTGGAAAACTAATCTATTTGACTCACACTTGTCCTGTAGTGCATATATTGTGAGTAATGTCAGTCGATTTAAGAATACACCCACGAAGCAACATTTGATTGAGGTATGCAGGGTACTCAGATACTTAAAAGGAATTCCTGGAAGAGGATTAATTTTCTGAAAAACTTCTCATTGTGGAATATAAGTGTTCACAGATGCTGATGGGGCTAGTTCAATTCCTAAGAGGAGGTTAACCTCGAGTTAGCGTACTGTTGTATGGGGTAATTTTGTGACCTGAAGGTTTTGAAAACAATCTGTTGTTGCTAGAAGCAGTGGCGAAGCAGAGTTGAGATTTGAGACCCTTGTCCCAAGGTGTATGTGAAGTTTTGTGGCTACATAACCTTATGAGTTATGGCTGAGTTGGACACTACTATTGATGGACCTGCGATCTAGGGGAGTTCTTTGTGACAATAAGGCAACAATTAACATCACTCACAATGTCGTGCACCGTGATAAAACAAAGCATGTGGACATCGATCACCTTTTCCTAAAAGAGAAGATTGAAGATGGAACCATAAATTTATGCTCTTACTACTTAGCATGTAGCAGACATCCTGTCAAAAGTTCTGCGTAAGCCACTTTTTGAGACCCTTTTTGACAAACTTGGATTGTAGAACCTGTACAGGGGGGGGGGGGGGGAATGTTTTTAGGGCTTCCGTAATATGTGGTTGAGTATTATTAGGAGTTTGGTACTTCTGGTAGTTATCTCTTTCAACTCTATTATATTAAGGCTACATAACAGACTCTTACCTTAATAATAATACTTCTGTTAAATTATATCTCATGTCTGCCGTCACTACGGGCAACAGGTTCTGAAACATTTAGAAGGTGTTCGTAATCCACTACCATCCTCTACACACAACTTCTATGTCCTGATAGAGACAACAGGGAGTGATGAAGTTCATGACATGTAACTTTTCTCTAACCTCCTCGCTTGATGTGCTTTAATTTGATATTTTCTTTCCATCAAATTATTTTCTTTGACATCCTCGATTTGCTCATTATCTTTCCAATTTCCATAAGGTTACTTTGCTTTTAGTTTCTTTATGGCAACCTATTACCATTTAAAAGAGTTTATACCTCTAATAAATTTATTTCTTAAGATTAATATTGCAATTTAATAATTTCTTGAAAATTTTGGACTACGTTCTTTATTCTAATTTAAAAAAAACATATAAAAATGAACTTTACCTAATAAATTGGATATAATCTTACAAGTGGTAGTAGTATTGAGTTTCATTCCCTAACATATTCTTCTTATGAGGTAGAAGAATGTCCTAATTTTCTTAAAAGTGCTTCATAAAGCAAAAGTTGATTTAGTATGTATTTTTTTTTTAATATTCATTTGATGTTTCTCAACTTATGCACAGTACATTTATGAGATCGTGCAAATGTGTGAATTTAATCCTTATCAATTGCACATTGAAATCATATTTTTAAGGAATTATGAAATTATTTCCAGCTAATCGTTATCAACAGGGTAAAGTTAAGTATTACAAATTATTTAAACATGTAAAAATTTATTAACTCCCCTTTACATCTACAAATCAGATAGAAATTTAAAGGGTGCTTGATTTTGAGCAATAGAAGGAATGAAAATACCAGGAGAATCATTTCAACTGATGGTGCTTGGATATCATTACGAGCCCCACAATTCTCCAACTATTCCATTACATTCATTAACTACCTTCCCCCCATCTATCAGATTCATGAATAATCCCATTAATTATTTAATCATTCATATTACAATTACCAATGTGGAACTGAACCGAGCGGCCCCCAATTCTTTTAAATTATTTCAAATATGATACTCCCTCCGTCCCGCTAAAAGGTTCCCGTTATGGTTTACGATGTTTGACTGACGATAAAGCAACTTAATCCCTGTTCACACTCTGATTATTTTTAGTATATAAAATTTACATATTCAGAAACTACATTAAAACCGCTACAAAGCCTGATAAAAAAATGTAAATTTGATAAAAGTTTGATATATAAAGCAAAAGATTAAAAATGATTTAAGTTGACCATGCGAATAGTGGACGAGAACCTTCTAATGGGACGGAGGTAGTAATACTCTTAATATTTTTCCGGTAATATGAAATCTAATAATTTCATTTTTTTGAAAAAATACATATTTTAATTTATTTTTTTAAAAGAACCTGCCTCAACAAAGATTTATTCTTAAAAAGATATTTTACTCCCTAAATTATTTCTCTTTAGTGCTTGTTAATGTTTGAGATTGAAAAATGTAATGTGCTAATTGTTAGATTTATTCTTAAAAAGATATTTTACTCCCTAGATTATTTCTCTTTAGTGCTTGTTAATGTTTGAGATTGAAAAATGTAATGTGCTAATTGTTTAAAACGTATTTAATATAATAAAAGTTGGTTTTAAGTTATTTGCACACTTTTTTTGTTCATCTCAAAACTATGGCCCATTTTCTTTTAAGGAAAATAATATGTGGTTCATAATATTCCTCTCTCTTCTAAGTTCTAAATAAATTTCCAAAACACACTTTTCACTATCTCAAACTCTATGCACGATCAAAGTAGGCGATATTTTACTTATGAGGCTTGCACCATGCCACCATGATTTGCCTCTAGACTTATTCCTCATGAGGCTAAAGCAAATTCCTCGAAGCCCTTTTTGGTCAGTAAAACTTTTACTTAAACCGTCAGTCGCACTGATGAATTGATGTTCTTGAACTTGTATTGGAAACTAGGGAGAGGCTGGAGTCCTTCTTGATGCATTCAATGGAAAGTGGCTTGCTAACTGATGGTGTTGTTGCACAAGATATAAATCAAGCATCATCATGCTGGCATATTCGTGAGGTTCTCACTACTTTACTCCACGCTTCCCATTTATACAATCATGTTTTTGTTATTTTTGGTAATTTGTTAGCCCTGTGTAACCTGGCAATATAAATCACAGGGTATACCTGAAGCTTTGATGAAAGCTGGAGCTGTTTACAAATATGATTTGTCAATACCAGTTGAAAAGATGAATGATCTTGTTGAGGAAATGCGAACACGTCTAGGTAATTAATTCACTGCCAAAATGGCAGAACCATGTTCAAACTTTAAATAGGCATACTTTCATAGTGATAATTGGGAAACCAAAATTTGGAGATTCACTTTAAATAATAGTGTGATAATCGTATTAGTGATTAGTGATTGGAGATCCAGCCGACTCCGGGTTGTTTCAGCATGCCATAACCCATAACTCAGCCGGATTAGTGATTGCCAATGACACTCATAGTAAACTATCGAATAGCTTTGATAATCGTTTTATTGAAATCCTCCAATGACTTTATTAATGAATAATTATGTGTTAGTAACGATTTAGTTTTATGTACCTAATATATTTTAAATGTGAATATAACCAATTATGTAACTTCAATGACACACACAGACACACACATATATTATAATGTAAGTTAATATCATAATTTACACATTTGACACTGACATTAGTTTATATAAATAGCCCAGATAATTATATCCTATATGGTATCATTTAAACTACTGGTCTAGATTGATAAACTTGTAACATGTTTCACTTAGATGTATGTTCGGATTAGAACATACATGACATTGTAATTGTCAGCTTAAATAAGAACCTCTATTGACAGTTCACAATATATGATACTCGTATATTTTTAAAGAAAAATCCTTTAATGGAGCCAAAGACTCACTATTTTTGGCTTGGAAACATGATAGAATAAAACAAAATGGCTCACTAAACTGTTTGCGCTTCTTTGTTATGAAACAGCAGCCAGTCCATGCAATTTTCGATGCGATTTTCACTATGGGTCATTCGGAAACAGTCTCTCTGTGCTTTAGTACAGGGGTAAGATTGCGTACATCCGACCTCCCTTACCCCACCGTAGGTCGGAGCCTTTGCAGCACTGGGGTAATGATGATGACTTTAAATAATAGTGTCATAACTTTGTTACCTCGGACAATATGATCTAAATTACCTAAATAAGATGTGTGATCTATTTGAGGCAATGTGACCATATGGTATGGTAATAGATCTAAATTTCCTAGAGGCCATTCAAGTATAGCTGCACCGTGGTGCTTGTATCCATATGGTATGGTAATAAAGCACACTGAATATGATAACAAGGTCATAGAAATATATTGATTCACTTGTTATAAAATAGTGCCCAAGCTTCGGTCCGTAATGATACCATGTGTATGTGCTGCAATTTATCACAAAAGATTACACATATACTGACAGGTACATTTTTTTCAGATGCTAGAGCCAAAGTAGTAGCATATGGTCACCTTGGGGATGGAAACTTACATCTCAATATATCCGCGCCACAGTATGATGATAATGTAATGCACTCATGCCGTCATGCCTTGCTTTATTCAATGAGGTCTTTGTTGTTTCTGAAGATTCACTTACCTAATCAGGCAAACATGTTTTTTCTGCAGATTTTATCACAAATTGAACCTTTCGTTTATGAGTGGACGTCAAAACACCGTGGAAGCATAAGTGCTGAGCATGGGCTTGGACAAATGAAAGCCAATAAAATTCATTACAGCAAGTCACCTGAGACTGTAAGACCAATAGCTTGCATTTTTTCTTATGTGATGTAAGTGATGTTTCCACAAATCTGTGGGGGAACGGACATGTGTTTTTTATAAGATTACGGCGTTACATGTTTTTTTACTAACTAGTGGACATTTCATTTGAGAGTAATTCTCATATGTATCTACAGACACGCTGCCCGTGCACACACACATATGGAAGAGCTTTTTATTAGTACTACTCCATAAATGTGTACTATTTTTTGGTACCATTCAAAGCTTCATGAAACTAAATTTCTACAGAACTAGGATATATAATCTCCTGTTTTTCTCCAAAAAAACTATATTCTTAGGGAGTGTTTGCGATTGCTTGTGCTTTTTAGAAGTGATTTTTTTAAGAGATTATTGGAAAAGTGATTTGTAGTAAAAGTAGGTAGTGTTTGGAAATAGAAGTGATTTTAGTTCAAATGTAAAAGTTGGAGTGTTTGATAAAAAAATGATTTTTGATGTAGTTTTTGTAAAGTACAAAACTACCCTTTTCCTTTAATATATTACTTGTTTGCAGACTGCCCCATTTCACTCATCTACCCTGCGATTACCATACCAGATGCTGCGATTACCATACCCTCAAACCCCTATCCATTTATCTTCTTGTTCCCCACCTTTCACACCATCCAAGCGTGCGAACCATCTGTCCAGCCACAAATCGGAAATCCACAACCCCATTAATTAAAAAACCTAGAGAAATCCAAAAGCCACGAACCCCACGAGCAACTGTTTAGAAGAGCAATCCAAAAGGGATAGGTACAAGAGCAATCCACGAGCAACCTCCATTTGAGCTCGAAACATCTACAGACCTTGAAATCTCCGAACTACATTTCTCACAGTACTCGTCAATCAATATCTGTCTGTTTCTACATTCAGAGCTGCAAAGTGCTTTCTCACCCCTACGATTTCATAACAAAGCTTCATTTTTTTCATTATATATATATATGCGTGTATGTATGTAATATATGCGCAGGTTGTTTATTGGGGGTGAAGAGAAACGGTGAAGGGGATGACGGGATACAGGATGGTAGGGGAGAGAAAATAGGGAAGAAGGGAGGATATTTTGGGTTGAAGTGAAAAAATAAGTCATTATGATTATCCTTAGAGTTGGAGTTATTTGCAAAAATACCTAGAAACACTTTGAAGCTAGTATATTCCAGCTTCTAGCTTTTAACTTAAAAGTACTTTTTTTAATTAGAAGTTGTGTTTAACAAACACCTTTTTTAGGTTTTTTTAATCTAAAAGTGAAAAGCACTTATTTTAAGCAAAGACAAGCACTGCTTTAGTATTTCCCTTTTGATGGCTCATGTTTGCTGTTTGTGCAGGTACAATTAATGGCATCTGTTAAGAGGTTGCTTGACCCTAATGGAATTCTCAATCCGTATAAAGTTCTTCCGTCTCCCCTTTTGATTCAACAGTGACGTTCTACTCAACTCATAAGCTGTCAAGCATAATCACCTCCAAAACTGGCCTTTCACCACAGCAAGCCTGAAGGGATTTATTTATGCTCTCCAGTGGCACTTGTCCTTGCAATTCGCTTCTTCATCGGAAATTATTCCATGTTACTCATCATCTATGTGTGATCCATCTGACACATGAGGGGATGGCCCGGGACTGGTTCGACCGGCCCGGAGCCCGGACTGGCCCGTCTGTTTAGTACCGGCCCGGCCCGAACCGTGGGGTGTTTTGGGGCGGGTCATGGGCTTAAGCCCTTTTGGAACTGGCCCGGCCGGTCCAGGCCGGGTTTTGTTTTGTTTTTTTTGGCCTGGCTCTTCGACTAGGTGGGTGGGGATGGGTGGTTTGGGTGGTTTTGGGGGTGGGGGTTGGGGGTTGGGGGAGGGCCGGAGGGGGGTAGGAATTAATTTGAAAGGCAATTAAATTAAACAAAAAAATATAGCACCCGACCCGAGCCCGGTCCGGTACTGGGCCTTCACTACCCAAGCCCACCCCCGCCCAAGACCTGACCCGGACCCGGTCCACCCCTAGACTCATGCATATACTGATATACGGAATATTAACAAAAGTATTTTTGTGCATATCTTTTCTGCCTAGTCTGTAGTCTTGCCTTCATGAAAAATTATTAAACATCAATTCGCAACTTGTTATTTTAAATTGATGTGCCCTATCGAACACATAAACATCCCAACATTCCCAAGTGCTGGGGAAACCTTATAATATTTTCATAACTTTTTCATACTTTTATTGATTTGTAGTTTTTTGGTGTTAGTCCACAGAAATTGATGTAAGTGCCGGGGAAACCTTACCAAATTATTGAATAAATAAGGGAAGGGATACATGGCAGGGGACGTTGAGGCGGTTGAGCCAAGATATACTAAATTACAAAACATAAGGATAACTAATCACATCAAATTTAATATGAATGATCGGGCTACTAGCAAAAAGCTTTGCGTTATTTGCAACATAATAAGTCACCTTGTTACAAGGTTTCTTAATATAAAAAAAATTGAATTTGGCATAATGAAATACGGAGTAATTCTTAAAAGGCGTTTAAAAGTGCATGTGCTTTCCATCTTGGCCGATCAATTCCTGTCAAGGTTTGATGATGTTCTTGGGAGGTTTAGCCCTACTAATAATCCAATTAGTAATCTTATGGATTTTCACCCTAGGTTTACTAATCTTAACATCAAGAACGGGTGGATCAACGACTTTAGCGATAGAGTCAATATTCTTGGAAAGTAAAATATTAGTATCTTCATAGATGTACCTGTTTCTTCTTTTCCAAATGGTCCAATGAATATAAATAACAACCTCGCAGTTGAGGTTATGGAAATCATCTTTGCAAGTAAAGCAGATTCGTAAAACACAATTGATAGACTCATAGTTGAAATTCCCAATATTGAAAAGGTTATCGAAATGTGACCAAATGTTTTTAGGGCTGGACTCGGGCCGGGCGGCCCGACCCGGGACCGATCCGGCCCGGTCACTGTTTAGCCTGGCCCGGCCCGTGGCCCGGTGGGTCCACCTATTCGGTTTGGCCCGGCCCGGGTGCTGGGCGGTCCGGGCTCGGGCCCAGGTTTTGGTGAACCGGCCCGGCCGGTTCGGGCCCGGAGTTTAATTTTTTTTTTTTTGAAATTTTTTTAAGTTTTAGGTTGGATTAGGTATTTTGGGCCATTTGAGGTGGTTTGGGATGGTTTGGGGTTGAGGGGGAGGGGTAGGGGATTAAATAGGAGAACAAAAAAAAAAAATTAATTGGGCCGGTTCGGCCCGGCCCGGCCCGGCCCGGTTTGGCCCGGAACCGGCCACCGGCGGTTCGAGCTCGGGCCTCCCCTTTCCTGGCCCGAGGCCCGGCCGGGCCCAGGCCCGAACCGGCCCGAGTCCAGCCCTAAATGTTTTTGCTAAAATCACATGAGGAATAATAGTGGTCTCTGGTGCTAAAAGTGTTGCAAAAGGGACGTTTAAAGAGATCCTTACTGTACAAAAAGTGTAATTTTTCCTGAAACAATTGCAAGTTATTTATAACCTTCCACTTAAAGAAAGTAATTTTAATTACATTATTTCCATTCCAAATGTGACTAATGCTATTCTGAAAATCTTTTTGGGTCTGATTTCCTCACATGCACTTTGAAAGGAGTAGGATCCTACGGGAGGAAAAATGATTATTAGTATTTGAGACACTATTGTCTATTGACAACTCATTCTGTAACTCTTGAAAGAAAGAGGTGGGGGTATAAGCTTCCATGATTGTCATGTGAGGGTATAAAATCTTCTCATTGTTCAAGTCATCCTAAGTCTGTCAAAATCCGACCAGTTATAATTCCAAAAAGAGGAATGACCATTACAAATCACCAAAGAAGTAATATTATCAAATATGTGATTAACCTTAGTCAAACCTTTCCACATACTTGTATAAGATTTGATTGGATTTTTAAGTTTAGAAAACCAAAGGCCCTAAGGACCAGTTTGATGGGTGGCTTTCCATAAACATTTCAAGTAAAAGCATTTCTTTAAGGAGCAAATAATAATAATAATAACAATAATAATAATAATAATAATAATAATAATATATTGGCTTAGAACTTTTATCAACCCTCCCAGTTAGGTAGATGTTCATCGAGAACCTTAGTTAAAGTGTTTGTCTCTAAAACTCATATTAATTGAAGTACAACACTTGTAAAATAAAAATAAAATGAAAGTTTAAAGGAAATGATATCCAAACAAGTGAGATAAACTTCCATGAATCTCTCTATCAATCCATAGTCACATGAAAATGAGAGAGTGCATCTCGATTCACATCGGTCAAGCCGGAATCCAAGTCAAAAACTCTTGTTGTTCAAGTAAAAACACTTTTGTACTGTGAAAAGGTCGCTGAAGCCCAACCCATTTTCATTAACATGATAGGTGATTTTATCCCACTTCCTCCAGATTTGTCAAAATATACCCCTGTTTTATTTTTCGGAATAAATATACCCCTGGAGTATATGTTGCAGTGTTAAAAAATGCAAAAATACTCCTCATGTTCTTATAAAGAAGAAAATTTACCCTTATTGACTTTAAATAGATAAAATAAATTTCAAAAAACACCAAAAATAAATTATAAATTGGAAATTTAAAAATAAAATTTTTTAAATTATGTTAAAATATTAACTCTGTAATTTTAAATTGCAAAATTATTAATTTTTCTTTGTAAATGAAACACTTCAAATTCATAAATATGAATTTTAGTCTTGTTGTGAAATTTTGAACACACTATTACATTTTTTAAATAACATTCTTTGATTTTGTTTATCCTTAATAAACTTAAATTCACTATTTTGTAATCTTGAACTATTTATCATCATACAAAATATGTAATTTTATAGTGCAAAGAATGCAATACACACACAACCAAACATTCCAGTCCAGCTGGTTGTGAGGTTATCGTGTCTAGTAGGAGGTCTCGAGTTCGAAACCCGCTAGGCACATAAGGGTGTGAAACTCAATGGAGTGAGTTTCAAGTCTGATTACTCCAAGCTCCCCCAGACTCCCCTGGAGTAAAACAAAAAATAGAAAAAAAAAATACACACACACTGCAACACATATGTTAACAGTTTTTCAAAAGAATCTAAAATATATAGTAAATGTTTGAAACAATATTTTATAGTAACAATATTAAATTGTGATATAAGAAAAATAAAAGGGAGAATTGGACACAAGTACATTTTTAAAACTTTTTATTAATAATTTTGAATTCATAATTTATTTTTTGTTGAAGGAAATTCTATGTAGTGTGCTATCGTTTATATAGAATATGTATTAGGGTCATTTCTATGTAAACTATGTAATCTGGGCCTATTGGCCCGTACTTGTAAACCCTACTCTATCCCTATTTATAGGGGCATTTGGTAATGAAACTCTACGAACAATTCTCCCTACAACACGTGTTCAGCACGATAGCGAGATTTCTCTCATCTCTCACGTTTTCTTCTTCCGGCCGCCACTAATGTGGTTGAGACCAGCACCTCCACCACAAGGTTCACTCGGCACCCTATCTATGGACGAGCGTACGGGCTTCTCCATCTGCCTCTGTCAATCGGCGTTGATATGCTCGAGCATACCAAATCTAGATCGAAGCTTGTCCATTGCTCACAATCATCCCGTGCTGTCCAGCCCGTCGTTCATCTGCTTAGAAGTTCTCCGCCGGTCTCCGCTCTTCTGGAACCTCCATCCCTCGATGTCACCGACTGGATCCCGTCTCTGAAAGACGTCGCTGGCTGGATCTCGTTGTTCAAGACGCCACCCATCGGATCCCGTCGCTGAAAGACACCGCTCGCCGGATCCGGTTTCTGCAAGACGCCGCCCGTTGGATCCTGCCGCTTAAAGTCGCCGCCCGTCAGATCCCATCGCTGAAAAATGCCGCACACCGGATCTGCAATTATAGATCCTCCGTTCGATGGTTATCGTCACACCATCAACTCTTTCGTCGCACGCCGGTCATCCAGCCATGCCGCCGTGGTTGGCCACCATCATTATCTTCTACAGCATCCAGGTATCTCAAAGCATCCCAGTACATCGTAGATAAGGAATTTATCCTAAAGTTCCAAATGAAGATCTAATCATTTGTTGAAGAGACAAGGGTCAGATAGGGTCTCGAACTTGAAAAAAAATGTCAAATAAGGCCATATTTAAGATGCTCTGTCCGGCCGACGCCATTTGGGGTGGTTCCCGGTAGAATTTTTTGATGAAATTTTTTGAGAATCTTATTCATTAAGTCTAGTTTACTCATATCAAATTTGAACTAAAACTTTAATCGGGAAGGCATTCAAATGAATTCTTGAAGATAACTGTACCGTTAAAAGCGCAGTTATCTTCATGAATTCATTTGAATGCCTTCCCGATTGAATTGTTAGTTCAAATTTGATATGAGTAAACTAGACTTAATGAATAAGATTCTCAAAAAAATTCATCAAAAAATTCCACCGGGAACCACCCCAAATGGCGTCGGCCGGACAGAGCATCCTAAATATGGCCTTATTTGACATTGTTTTTCAAGTTCGAGGCCCTATCTGACCCTTATCCCTTTGTTGAATAATTTTTTTTTTTGTAAAACTCCAAAAAAAAAACCATCATAATTCCTCCCTATTTGCAAACTGCAATTTTCTTTTCTGTATACTCCGTATTTTTTAGTATTCAGAGAACAGGTTTTTCTTGCTCCATCAGATTTCCAAACAAAAAAAATGGGGTAGAAAAGTAACCCGAAAAAGTATTTTTATACTCATACGGAGTATCATATCCATAGCTTGATTTATGTGTTGGTATTTTTGTTTGACTAAATACTGATTCACTTGCTAGAAGCCTAGAATATAAGTTGTGGAATATGATATTTGGACTATTAATGCATTAAATATTACTAGCTCCGTATTATTTAGCGTATGATGTATCCATAAACAGAGGGTATGCATCTTGTTTGAGTATAAGACACTCACATTTTTTTAGATGTATGATAATGGACTTTCATACTTTACTATAGAGTTCATACGATTTTATTGAACATTCTCATAAATGTATCTTAATTGTGAAACCATCATAAAATTCGGTCCTTATTTTGCTTTCCTTCCCATATGAATTTTATGCAAGTACTCATTACCGTACACCTTAAGTTTTAAAAGATTGGCCCAACACAGTCCAATTTTGATATCAGGTGCGTACTCAAACGAGCTTGAGTACTATCAATAAGTATTTAATATTGGAACAAGCTCGGTATTTGATTAGAAACATATAACCTATTTTTTTTCCTGTGAAAAGTAAATCACAATAGCTTATTTGATACAAAGAAATATTCATTCCTTTTACACATACTCCTTGGCATATACTAATGAACCAGTATAACTAAAAGTATATTGCTCAATAGCTTTTTGTATGCTATAGTGAAAAAGATGTTTTTTTTGCTATAGTATGCTTACGAATAGTCATTATATAATGATGAAAACTTGAGTACCATCATTCCCTCAGGTCAAACCCACATCTGATCTCAAATAAAAGACAAAGAATTGTTTGAGCTAAAAATGTTTTTAGTTGAAGGCATTCAAAGAACTGTGATGCCTGACTGGAATAATTTATTTATTTTTCATGTACAAATATGTCAAGGTTGATTACGAGCATATTACCTTAAATGCAACGTTTTGGAAAAGTAAATCTCAAGTTGAAATTCACTCTATCATTCTTTATTTTATATTGATGAACTAATATAAAGTGAATTATGTTGCCCATCAAATTTTATTTTGATGGTAGTAAATGATACTTTGCAAGAGCTTTTTGGATAAAGAAAGTTCCACATAACAACTATGATAATATAAATACTGAAAAATATACGGAGTAACTCCTAAAGTAGAGGTTATATATTTTTTTTTCAAAACTCTTTCATGAATCTTAAAGTTTGTATAAATAATTTCCATTCATGGTTCATGAAGATTAACCAATCATGAAGTATTTAAGGAAGGAATGAATGACTTCCTTGGTTATGTTTACTTAAATTATACTCCGTATGACAGTAAGGATGATGAATTGCCAAAATATATCATATGTAAGGGAATAGAATGATATATTCTCCTTGGCCTCTAAATTTCCCTATCACAATGAGTTTCACATGAAACTTGATACTCCATATAAAAATGAGATAGAAAATATCATATTACATCTACTAAGTGCAAAAGAAAGTGCATATTGAAGAATTTTATGAGTCAGAGATATTGAATTGTAACTCACTACAGTTTGGATTGTTGGCTCCAATAAATATCTTCAATTTTGTCACCAATAACAAAATCGGCATTGGCTCATACAAACTTTGAAATAATTGACTTAGATACCATGCAAATCCAACACAATGCGAATTGTTGACTTTAGCATTGCTAAATGTCAAATCAATATGCATCTTCCAAAGTACAAGAAGAATTTTTTATTTTTTTATGCCCCAAAGATATAGTAGAAGGCACGTCAATTATTTATTAAAATTTACTCCTTAGCAATACTAGAATCGAGACTTGTCTATGCTAAGGATATAAAAATTAAGATATCTCATTTTTTGATACAATGTGACACGTGAGAACTTATCTACCAAAATGCGGGCCATTTAAGTAATTATGGTTTGGTAGAAATCTCCTCATGCTATCCAATTTCTTGCTAGACAGTTCTCATCAGAAGTAATTGATGAGTATTGCATTTTTGTCGAGATCAATAAAAATCATCTCACATCCCATGTAAAAATAAAAGTCTCACTAAAGCTCACATCTAAAAGAATATAGATGATGAATATTATATCTACTGTGCACACGTATATATAATTATTTTCACGGGATTATGCAATATTGCAAGCACCCTTACACATTTGTTTTTAGATCGACAGTAGACAACCACTTTTGTGTATACCAATTGGTGATTGGATCTTAGCCTGAGATGTTCTATGTATACATATATGGTTGTTAACTAATTGTGCCTAATGCGCCTCCCACAGCGCACTATAATCGGTTTTAAAAGACAAATGTTGTTTATGCTGGATATGAACCTCCAATAATAACCGCTACAAGCCTTAACAAATAATGTGTTCACCGCTTTGCGGAATATTACTTTTATGAGACAACTGATTTTCCTGTCATTAGGGGGAGATCAGAGAAAGAATTCTCTAATTAAATGACAGAATCTTTATGACGGTACATCACTACTTTGTCTCAATGATAAACTTTAGACTTCAAAATGTAACATTGAAGTTGAAGTGTTTATCAATTATCATAAATGATTTAAGTAATCAGATTATACACACTAGCTGCAAATATATTCATAAGGCTTGAATTCAAATTAAAAGACACAATGCTAAAGGAAGAAGCATTGCAACCACAAACAGTGGGGTTGTGGTTGAGGCCGTGGCTCTCTAAAGGAACAGAGTGAAGCCATATGGTTCGATCAATTATCCACCCCAAGTAGTAGAGGGTAGATAAGGCACAAACCAATATATTCGTCATCATATGAATTCCTCTCATGAGATTATCTCTGACTAAACATGTCCATGAATCAATAATGGGGGATGCCCCGAAGTTTAAATGATTCCAGAGAATTAAAATCTCCATGTGAATGAGAGTGTGTATGAGTCGAATGATAGACCTTACACTTATACTGACGATATATTTACGGTTGCTCAAACGAATATAGAGCACGATGATATCGAACCATACTCTATTGCAACATGAAAGCAATGACAATTTTGGCCTAAAAGCGTACAAGTAATCCAGGTATAAATTTAATATTTGACAAAGAGACAGGTATTTGGTGTGATAGTGCTAATCAACCAAGTGTAAAGCCTGTAGGACATAAATTATTGTTTGTTAGAAAGCGTATTGAGATAATGAGGTCCTAATTATTCTCACTACGCCCTGGATTCAAATATGAAAAGTTACATACACTTCTCTATTTTGAACACAAAAATGTCCAACTACTTAATCTTTAAGTAGCCTCCAAAGTAATGGAGACCAGCTAAAGATTGGGGTCACCAAATAAATGTCTCAATCTTACTTAAGAGCGGTTATGTTTTTATGAAGCACTTATGTTTTTATCAAGTGGTTTTTAATAACATTATATACGTTCACATTTGGATTAAAACAATCCAGACGGGAGTGACATACCCGTCTAAGTGACCATTTGACTGAAAAGGGATGCAAAATGAATATATTATGCCTAGCGCATTTATAATGGAAATAAGTTTTGTTTCCAAATATCATTGTATCTCCATGATATAGACATAATATGTACTCATAATGGAACATGAGACATGTTAGATACTTGAAAATCATAATTGAGATAAAGGATCTTGGGAAACTTGGTTCTGTTTTGAAATTAAACACCGAGTTGGTTGAATACTAATTCACCAGTTGCATATATCCAAAAGGGTTCTCAGGCAAAATTGACATGGATAAATGTAAAATGTTAGCACTCCCATGATTGGTCGAAATATGGATACTAGAAAAGTTCCATTACTAAAAAGTTATTGGGAGGAGAAATTCCCTATGTAAGTGCAATATGCGCATGATTGTACTTTGACCAACATATTCGACCAAATATTACATTCTCAATAACGTGTTAGCTAAAAATAGCTCAGGACCAACACATCGTATATCGTCATTGAAATGGTATCAAGAATGTGCTTTGATATCTGTATGAAACCATCGGAGTAATCATTATTCATCCCTTATAAATTGAATTAAATGATTGATGATAACAATATTTCTAAAGGAATTGAAAATATCAAAAATATTACTCTAACACAAAGTAACGTGATTTGAGTTTTACTGATGATGGGTATCCCCTTACCTCATTGATATTTTATCAATGAGTATATACTTGTCATGAAAGAAACCATGATGTTATGTACAGAATACTTTGATAAAATTCTATATCAAGTAAATGTTAGATTCTTATTGATATGTTACACTCAGGGGGAGTACTTACACACTTATTTATCATCAATTATATTATATTGGTGTGTTGTACTCTTTTTCCTTTTTGACCAAGGTTTACTTTTTCCCATTGGGTTTTGTTACTTGGTAAGGTTTTTTGAGCCAACACAATATGCACCATCCCACACTTTAATTTTGCAAAGGTAAAACTATGTTGAAGGAAGAACATAATTAATATATCGCAGTCAAAAGTAATTGACGCGTGCTTATTAGTGCATCATATTTTTCCTTTGACCGATGTTTATTTTTCTCATTGGGTTTTGTTCATTGGCAACAGATTTAACAAGTTAATAATTTTTACATTAATCACCTTACACTCGGCACACAGGGGGAGAATTAAAGGAATTATATTCCTCTATTTGAGTGCCTTCGCTAAGGTAAGTAATGTGACAAGTATTGGAATGCATGAACTTTCCAAACATCCTTGATTAATGTAACTATCAAGGATATGTGTAGACTTGAGGGGGAGTTGCCCATCTATATTACGTTACACTCTTTTCCTTTAACCAAGTTTTATTTTTCCCACCGGGTTTTGTTACATGGTAAGGTTTTTAATGAGGTAACAATACATATACACTTTATTGATCAAAGCAAGGATCAAATAAACACAGACTTAATGGAAGAAGTCTATCGTGATGCTATACTCTTTTTTCTAGTCAAGGTTATTTTTTCCCACAGGGTTTTTGTTACTTGACAGAGGTTTTTACGAGACAACAACACAGATACCAAATTCTATTCAACTCAGCACAAGGGGGAGTGTTGAAGGAAATTCTATGTAGTGTGGTATCGTTTATATAGAATATGTATTAGGGTCATTTCTGTGTAAACTATGTAATCTGGGCCTATTGGCCCGTACTTGTAAACCCTACTCTATCCCTATTTATAGGGGCATTCGGTAATGAACCTCTACGAACAATTCTCCCTACAACATTTTTGGTGTTTTTTGAAATTTATTTTGTCAATTTAAATTCAATAAGGATAAATTTGATCCTTTATAGAACATGAGGAGTATTTTTTCACTTTTTAAAAGTCCAGGGAGTATATATACACTTCTACATATACTCCAGGGGTATATTTGTT
This sequence comes from Cuscuta epithymum, assembly GCA_945859915.1. Taxonomy (NCBI): domain Eukaryota; kingdom Viridiplantae; phylum Streptophyta; class Magnoliopsida; order Solanales; family Convolvulaceae; genus Cuscuta; species Cuscuta epithymum. The sequence continues at coordinate 5,382,411 of CAMAPF010000059.1, forward strand.
CTGAAAAATAGGAAAAAAATATATTCATTCTCACACCCATAATACAAGGGTATATTAGTACCTTTTCCATATTCTCATCGTCACCTTCCATCTCCCTTCATACCCACTTCAGAGTCCTTTCAATTTATTCAAAACTTATTTATGGATCTCTATCTTTCCCCAAAGTTGGCAGAAATAATATACAGAGGAGATGGCGGTGCTTAGGATGTTTTTTTTAAAGAACAAATAACATAATTATTATTGATAAGAGTATCAAGAAACATAACAATTAGATGCTGAAACATTACAAGCATAACGTTCAAAGCTACACTAGTGTGAGACAAAGAACAAAAAAGACCTATAAAGATGCTCATGTTCGCTAACCTTGCAACAATGTAGACTAGTACCGCGCATTGTGACTGCTGATGCTACTCAAGATAGATGCGGTTTGACCAACCACTGAAAAGGAACTATTGAATTTCATGGTTTTGCCAACCACCGGTAAAAAGCCAAGTGCAGAATTTGTTCCGATTTCACCAGCCATCGAAAAGAAAGCAATCCATGAAATCTCATCTTCCTAATCTCATCTTCCAGGATCGGTGGTGGTTCAGGGGGGGGGGGGATCGGCCTCAATACTGATGTAGAAGAATTCCAGATTCATGATTGATGAAGAAGTCATTAGAAATCTATTACTAGCATCCAAGAACACTCGACCGATGATGACGGGGAATATACATTTGGCAGACAATAATTCGCTACCGAAAATAACATCTCTAGACAATGCTAGGAAATAAACGTAAAGATGGAATTGAAATTAGTGATTAAACGAATCCTTTTCATAATTGAAGCCAAAAGAATTGAAGGAAGAGAAGAAAGGAAGAGGAGGAGGTGACTAGGGTTTCCCCTCCGCTCCTCTCTCTAGACCGCACAAGTCTCATATTTTGTTAAGGTTTTTAAACGATGGAGTTATAGAAGAGGATGGCCCGATGGATAATCTTAGGATGTTTTCTTTTGAATTGAATTTTGACGATCTAGTCTGGTATGGTCTAATTTGGTCGAAACTGGTATGTTATGGTAATTGTTTGGTCTCTGTGTGTTTTATAACTCTCCAAGTCCGGTGTGGTCTGATCTGTTTAAGTTTGATCTGGTCTGATCTGTTTAAGTCCGATCTGATCTGATATGGTATGAGACTGAAAACAGTTCAAAAGAAAACATCATTTGTTTTCTTTGCAATGCAACATATATAAGGAAAAAATTCAAAGGACTGAGGGGTATGAAACTGTGAGGCGATGACAAGGAAGATGGAAGGTAACTATGGGAATAGGGAAAATGTACAAATATACTATTGTATTATGAGTGTGAGAACAAATATAGTTCTATTTTTCAGAACAAATATATACCTGAAGTATTGGAATTGAGGGCCGCTACTCTCATTCCGTCAAGGTTGCCTTTGTTCTTTAAGGTTATGGAGTCATTGGAATCCTGCTTCATGAGAAGGAAGATTATCTCCATGAAGAAGGTATTGAGTTATAAACTTTTTATTTTGTCCCATTTTGTTACTTTGTTCCAAACTAAGGAAGACGCCATTCCTTTTCCCTTTGGTGCATTTAAATATTGGGATAAGGGTCAGATAAGTCCTTATATAGAAGATTCTGTCCGGACGTGCCATTTGAGGTGGCTCCCAGTGGAATTTTTTGATGAAATTTTTTGAGCATCTTATTCATTAAGTCTAGTTTACTCATACCAAGTTTCAGATAAAAATTCAATGGGGAAGACATTCAAATGAATTCTTGAAGATAACTGTGCCGTTAAAAGCGCTGTTATCTTCAAGAATTCATTTGAATGTCTTCCCCATTGAATTTTTAGCTGAAATTTGGTATGAGTAAACTAGACTTAATGAATAAGATGCTCAAAAAAATTTATCACAAAATTCCACCGGGAGCCACCTCAAATGACACGTCCGGACAGAATCTTCTATATAAGGACTTATTTGACGCTTTTTTTGCAACTTCGAGGACCAAACTGACCCTTTACTCTTTAAATATTTAATCACCTGGTGGTACAACGAGATGGTGCTCTTCCCGTGACACCAAAACGGCCCATAACCTGGGTTCATTTACTAACTTCTCTTTGAGAGGTCCAAACAGCATCTTCACCGGTTTCTCAGCTGAGTTTGTCTCCCAGGCACGAAATCTGCACGACACTGTCGTGAAGAAGCTCGTAGGATGCCCAATTCAGAATGTAAGGGAGCGCCGTTGGATGTGGACAATTCAGAATGGTGCCAAAGTCGGAACACAAAGAACTTGCCTTTGGTTGGAGAGCTCATCGGATGAGGGGTTGAATAGGAACTAGGCCCGACAACGGGTCGGATATGAGCCGGAACTATAACTTCCATATCCATATTCGTTGAAAATTTTTTGGTCCACATTCGGACCCATTTACCCTTCAGGTCCTAAACATATGTTCCAGATTTGGATCCGGCGGGTCTCGGATTCGGGACGGGTATACCCGCAAAAAAACAACTAATTTACATATGCAAACAAATATAATACATAGTATATAACAAAATATTGTTCATGTTGGAAGAGATCATATATCAATAAGCAAAATGTTGTTCTATCCACTACTCCGTATGAACTATACAATACATTAATATACGAAGTATGTTATATGTATATTAGTGAACTCATAGAGAACCTAGAACAATAACTCATTAGCGAAAATCCCATTATAGTGGGCCAACCACTAACTAAGCCTACACATATTAAAACATTTTTTATATATGATTATTTTTCTTATTTTATGTTTAAATATTTCTATGTATATTGTGTGTATATGTAAAAAATTGTAACTATAATTATATCATCACGAGTCGGGTCAAAAACGGTCTGGAACTTAAAAAATCCATATCCGACCCATTTTCACTATCATGTAACGGGTTCGAATCCGGATCCGAGAAGCGGTTCCAAATGTAGATCCATACCCTCAAATAAAGTACCGGATTCGGATCGGATCCGGGTCTAGACCCGACCCATTGACAGGCCTAATAGGAACCATGTGTTCTCCTGACTTCAATCTCTTGTGGCTTACATTGTGAGGGGTAGAATGGCAAGTGGCGTGGCTTGAGGTTGTATTGTAGTGAGAACTATTCTTGACGAAATGAAGCTCTCACCAAAAAGACCCAGATTTTGGATGTGATATACTAATTTACAAACTACAATCTCATATTGGTCATCCGATGAATTGGTCTAAAGACTATAGATGCACGATGACATTTTGGTAATATGCAACACTTTGAACGTTAATATACAATACAAATAGTGTAAAAATGCATCGAACAAATATTTGCACAATAATCACTGTTTGTACCCGACCCGTCACCTACTTCATATATACTACTTATATATATACGAGATGGTTCATGTGAGAACACTCTCTTAGGAGAGAAATGAGAATGCATCTCATACGTTAACTTTGACAATCTAACGGCATCACGTTTCTGGCGCACGGATGTTATGCTGCATTGCATGACATTATAATATTTTCCTACTAATTTGAGTGCACGTGTAGCAAATTAAGGAGGACATTATTGTAACTCTAAAATTAATTGTGTAACCGTCCACTCCTCAATTGAATACGTGTCTAGCCTGTTATTACACATGTCGCACCACAATAGGTAATACTCCTAGAAGTTAGGATAGTAATTAATACGTAGTATGAAGCAACGTACTATCTCTCTTATTTTAACAAATACTTCCTTTATTTAATTTCATTTTCCAAATTTTGTTTTCTCTCACATATAATCCAGATAACTAATTTATTAGGAAATCTTTATTCATTTTTTTGCATTTTTAATGGATAATCGTGTTTTCAGATGAAATGCTTCATTCACCTAGTTATGTGTAATTGCACATAATTGTTAAGTAACTGCACTTTTATTTGTAATATGATGCAACCCCAATTTAATTAAATATTTAGATATTTTCAATCTCAAGAGAAATGACATTTTTATTGAGTTAATTTGCTTGTTATAAACTACACTTTTATGTTTTTAGTTTGGAATTTATTTAATATTAAGCTACACTTTACACATGAGGTTGTGCACATCATACATGTTTGAAATAAAATTGAATACAAGTATACAAGGGTGAAAACTATTAACTATCACATGTGTTGGGATATATTATCCCGGCCTATTACTGTTCAAGAGCCCAAGACATTATCCAGTACGGAGCCTGAGCAGCTAGGTCCATTTCGGCCCATTCTGGCCCACTTTGGCCATTAGGCCCGACATCGGCCCGTTTGGCCCATTAGGGTGGAGTACTTCCCTCACCCCTTTTCCTATTTATAGGAGGTTTTCCCTCCATGTAAAGGATCTTTTTCCTTCTTCCTTTAGCTCTCTAGATTAGATAATACTCCATTAATGGGAGCCTCAAGCTTGTATAATGTAATGGTGAGGAGAGTCTAATGAGAATTGAGAGGGCTTGGACATTAGCCTAAAAAGTCCCGTGGTTTTCTCCCTTTCGGGTTTCCACGTAAAAACTGAGCTTGTTCATACACATTTATACATATATTTACTATATCGTGTTGGATTAAACTCAACAGTTAATATTTGGGAAATTCACATTAATAGCAATTTAATAATATTGTATTCATAATAATTTGATTATACTCCGTATATATCAATAGAAAATCATGATCAAAGTAAGATGTGTGAATAATGTATTAAAGAACGGATGAAGTAATATATTTAGAATATGTCGGGTAGTTTTTAATTGAACTAGTTGATCCCAAATCAGATCAAATCAAAGTAAACTTAAATAAATTAGAACAAATCATACTAGACTTTCATAGTTGTAAAATAAACATGACATCTAACATATCAAATAAGACGACCAAATCGTACCATATCATGTATACCAGAATGTTTCAATCCAATTAAAAATATCCACATACATTATTATCACGTTTGATCTTGCTTGGTATACCATAATGGAATATGCATTTCCTTGAAATCGAAGCCATCAATTAACTTGTTAGTTAATGATTCTTATTACCTTAGTAATCCATACGGAGTACTATTTGACCAAATTTTTAGGATGTATTTAGACATTTGTAAGATTTTACCGCTTGTGATACATTTTTCATCTAAAAATATGAAAGTATTCTTAATTTTTGTACTTTTCCACAATTTTGTTTTATACTTTTCCACTATTGTTTTTATAATTTTTTTTTCTGTTGTTCCCAAAACTTTATCATTTTCTTTTTATAATAAATGATTATGTGGTTCTTGTTATTTGTGTATCCTCCATACATACCTTAACGATACATTTTATTTTATAATTTTCCGTGTCGCCAATCAAACTTCACAAAGTTATACAGGATGGAGAGAGTATATTTTTACACTTAATATTTGGCGCTACGCCAATCAAACGCGGAGTATAATACGGAGTATTTGCTACCTCAATGATATTACTTTTAAACTTTATATGCCGGGCTCAAACATTCGAATATGGAGGGAATATGAATTAAGAAAATGAAATAATTTTTTGGTTAGGAATGACTTGGGGATAAATGCTTCGTCTAGTACTTTATTATATGATAAAGAAAAGGAGAGAAATCAGAAATTAGTTCGGGAAGAGAAGCAAAAGTAAGTAGAATGTTGTGGTATATATATATAGGGCGATGATACATTTTGTTTCACACATTCAACCGAGCTAGCCAGCCATGAACAGCTCCACCGCTTCCCCTCCCAAGGTCCGGCTAGCTACCTTCTTCTTCTTCTATGATTACTGTCTGTCTATATGCAAAATGTATTTAATTAATTTTGAGTGCTGAAATGGAATTGCAGAAGAGGCTTAGCAAGACGGCTTGTAACAGAATCCAGAAAGAGCTGCAGGCTTCCTGGCAGGCCAATCCGCCCCCTGGATTCAAACTTATTAAGCCCACTGATGACGATGACAATCTTCAAAGGTCCTCCCATCCCTTATTACATACATCTTCAATTCTTAGCTTTTGTTTTCACTATTACTCCATTTGTTTTACCTAAAATGTCAAAAATTGAAACATTGTACTACCCGCTTCCCCTCTACGCGAGGGGAGGATCAGAATGAATTGGAACAAACACTTCTTACAGTGTTTTACAAACACTTCTTAGTGAGATTTATGAAGAAAAAAAAAACAGTACAGTATAACGGAGGGAGAGAGTATTAAACACTTCAGCTTTAATATGACAACACCTGAGATGATGATGCAAGTGATGTGCTACCACTTTTAGCAATAAATTCCAGCGCCTTTTTTTCCTCTCGGATATTACTTTTCCAGTGACTTTTTTTAAAAATCTTCGAAAGCTTTTGTTCCCAGATAGGTTGGTGTTGGAGGGAGAAAAAAATTGAATGTATTTAGAGTTTCAAAAAACCTGGGCATATTTAGTCATCTTTGAAAAGGAAGAAAAAAAGCTGTAATTTCAAAGTGTAAGGATGATCATGTTTGTATGATTCTTTATATTTGTATCATCTCACCCAATCACGAATTTCGTGTTCGACCAAAAGGTGGGTGATTGAAGTATATGGAGCTCCTGAAACCCTGTATGCTGATGAGACTTATCAGCTTCAAGTTGAATTTCCGGAACAGTATCCTATGGAAGCTCCTCAGGTGGACTTTGATATATCACTTGATGCTTTATTTTAAAAAATGTTTGCTTACATTAGGCCATGACTATAATGTTTCTTAACTTGGTGCTGCAGGTGATATTTTTGTGTCCGCCTCCATTGCACCCACATATATACAGCAATGGCCATATTTGTTTAGGTAATCATCTTATAATATAGAGGCGTGCATGATATTCTTTGTTTAAATTTTACATTTGGTTGCAGGTGTAAGTTGGCCCTTTAGTTTATTGTTATCTACTCCATTTGTACAGCTTATTAGATGCTTCAAATTAGTCTTTTCTGCTTCTGTTTTTGTTTGTTGGCAGTGTTGAAAATTTTGCTTCTTTTTGTCCACGCATCTTGCCATTTTAGTACTGCCTAGCGGGCCTCATCACTTGCAATTACAAACAATAGACAAAGATGACTTCAAACCGCATACACACATTGTCTATATAAATCTATATTGCAGCAAGTTAATGCGTGCTTCATTATGTGTCAGATATTCTGTATGATACATGGTCTCCTGCAATGACGGTTCATTCCATCTGCATTAGCATTCTCTCTATGCTATCAAGCTCTACTGCGAAGGTATTCTCTCTTATTCATCAAATAATCACTTTATTCATTGCTCTGATAGCCAGCCAGCATGATGATCACTGTATTTCCATCTTGTGCAGCAACTCCCTGAAGATAACGACCGCTACTTAAGGAATTGCACGAATGGGAGATCGCCCAAGGAAACAACATGGTGGTTTCACGATGACAGGGTGTAACATTAATTCACAAGTGAAATCGGGGACGGCAATGGCATCCCCACCATCTTGTCCACACTCACCTGATCCAGTTTGATATAGTGATATGTAATTATGTAAATGAGTCATTTCTACCGTTCCCACTCCCAGTTAGCGAAAGCTGGTATCTATGTGTAAATGTCATGTAACTACAACATAACTGCTATGCAGTTCTTATTTTCCATATCCGATAAAAGGAAAATTTAGTTTATTTGAAGAGTTTCTGATTGTGCTAAAATGTGTTTGGGTGTTTCAAAAGTAAGCTTGGGCACAGCTTCAGCTTTGGACTGGAACCAGACATGGTCGCATTCCAATCTAGTTATCCAAAATAGGCATATAAATAGGCTAGTACAGTTTTTTAACCGAAATAGGACCGTCAGTTCTACCCCACCTGGACTACTATCGGTTATCAGCAAGGGGAACCTAACCAGACTGACCCGTGTCCACCCACCTGTACCGACTTTCTTGATGGAGTCAGTTTTATCTACTCTGTGTTTGAGAAATCAGTAAAGTAGGAGAAAAAATTATTATTTGTTGGTTCAACTATGAATTTGATGATGCAAATGATACATGAACTTTTGAAGGAAAATAACTTGGAAGAATGTCCCCTCGCATGGAAGTGTTTAATCTAGAATTCTAGATTATAAAATACAGGAAAAGAGGGACATTGGCATGTTACCACCAAACGCACTTAAGATGAACATATTGAAAGAATCAACATCAACATCCAAGCCTTAGTCCCAAAAGATTTTGGGGTCGGCTAACATGAATTGATACATGATAAACATATTGAAAGAATAAATGAAAATTTAGAAGACAGTATGAACTGTAACTAACATACAAGTCAGCAAAAGAAGGGAATATTCCATCGAACCCTGTCATGAGAATTGAGAATGAAGTCCAAACAGCTGCGGAAGTGTGTTAAGCAGAAGCAATGATAAGATAGCACATGGACATGGAGTTCACTGCATTCATCTGGAAATAATCCTCCAACCAAGAGCTTTTCAATGCAGCTGGCCTCTAGTATTATTCATTAATGGATGAAAACAAGAGAGATGATGTGGAGAAAGTTCTATATCAGTAAAAGTTCATTCTATCACTAAAGTGTGCTCCCAGACCCCAGTAACGATCACCTCATCACCCAAATGTCAATCTGTAGACTATATCCAGCATAAGCATTATGCTCTCCAATTGTGAAAGCTGGATAAAAGTGCAAATAACAAGTATCAGCACAGTTTTGGAAAAGTTACTTTACTGTAAAAAGCTTTAGGCAAAGCCATATAAATGAGTTTTGATGACCCTCCCATATAAACAAGGGAACCTCAAGAAGTTCTTTTCGAGATACTTTAGGCTTCCTCAGGGTTTATTTTAAAACGAGAATAGCATGGGTCATTTTGAGATACACCACAGACCTGAGAGTGACCTCAAGGAATATCTCTAAATACAATGCAAACATCACATAATCTTTATATATATAAAAATGGAATCGTTGGTCAATATAACTGTTCCTACATTGGATTATGCCTGCACCTCACGTGGTATAAATATGTGTAATTAACCGTGTAAATTCTGGAAATCTAAGAAACTCCTAAATCCAACAACAATTGCAAATCGTGGCAGTTACCACTTTAACTGTTGCCAGGACTACTACTATAAAAAACTGCTCACCGCCTCTTATCAACATCAAATGCACATCCGATCCACTGCAAGCGATGTGACTCATGGGGTTATAAGGTCTACGTTTGTGACTTATTGAATCTTTCTGCTCTCAAGAATGGAAGCTGTTGCTAGAAAAATCTACAATTTGAACACCCCGGGCGGCTCTTGGGGATAGGCTGGAGCGACGATATTCACCTCTTACAAAATCACGTTGCGAACACAAAGGAATTTACTATCCTAGATGTGCGGAGGTACATGTATGTATATATGGAAATTAAAAAAAAGTGTTATGCCTACAGGGTCAATATTAACAATCAAACTCATTTTTATTTTAAATGCAAGGTGACTAGATTCGTACCTCAATTCACCTAGAAAAAAAAATAAGTTTAAGGATGCCAGGCAACGCATAGCATCTTTTTTCTTATATTATTACAAATTTGGTTTCTTTTCATGAGATAGATACTGAAACAACATTAAAACAAAAACAACTAAGCATAATTATAAAAAAAATAAAAAACATATAGCATTAGATAATAAGACATAGAAATACATTGATTTGATAATCTTAGAAACCATAAAAATCAGGACTACACACATTCTTAGAAACTATGAGATAAACGAATGTGCAAAAAAACTATGAGTTAAAAATGGATTGTCACGAATGTTGAACTCTTTTTTATGAATTAAAAATAAGTATTCATTCTTATAAGATTATACAATACACATACAATTTTAAATTATATTACATCAACAACAGTCATGTACTCAGTCGAATTATACATGTTTTGTTGACATAGGAAAATCTCTTCCCTATGTCGAATTATTCTAAAAACATGTTTTGTCTCACGGTAAACTATATATCATAGTGTCACGAGTTACTAAACGTGAAGGACTCGAATGGATGATAAGCAACGTTGATTGCATGCAAGTACTTTGACAATCAAGGTTGTGTATTTAGAGGTTTTCCAAAATGTGTACTTTTAATATTTTGTTGTAACACATTTTTAAATGACATGTTTGTACCACATATATATGTCTGTGTTACAACGCTTTTAATGACATGTTGTAAAACATATATCAGAAATTTATATTGTACATGTATTTCAATTTCACTTAAATAATAAAAAAAATGTTAAATATGAATATATTATTGTCTCGTGCATCGCACGGGTACAATACTAGTACCTTGTTAAAGATGGACAAGGGAGAAACTGATGAAAGAGAAACATATAAAAGCATTATTCAACCATCACATGTCATAACAATGCTCAATACACTAAAGGGTCATCCAAAGTTTTCCAAATAACTAATGACATTCCTATTTAGTTCTACACTGAGAGAATTTGTACATTTTTTGTTAACTTAATTATTTAGATAAAAGAAATGTTCTGAAAGACTGATACTAGAATTCCAAAGAAGGTACAGCTTAGAGATTTAAGGTAAACCTCATCCCGTAAGGCCATGACACCGAGGGTAATATCATGAACCGTCTTAATTCTTACAACATGCTTCAATTAAGCTTTGTCAGTTTTACATTCTTAACAATGAGAGGTGAGGAAGGTAGAAAATGTATGGAAACGACCAAAACAACATCTCGTGAGATACACCCATTGACCCTAGTGAATATCCAGTTTAGATTTGTGAGTAGGAATGGTAGAGAAAATTTTATCTGCTTATGGAAGTTAAACAAGAATATTTGATGCTTAAATTCTCTATACACAGCATGCATCTTAATTTTACAATGGAACACTGGGGAAAAGTAAATGATGAAATGTATAACTGATACAAAGCATCACATCACTTGAAAGAAAAAGAAGCAAGAACAGAACCATATGATGTTCAAGCACTAAACTAGTGCCCTGGGTCAGAAATAAATGAAGCAAAGAGATATACTGTTACTTCCCATCTATCAGTCATGAAATATATCTTTAGCAAAAACATTTCAGTCAACAGAGTTCAATGAACCATAAGAGACATATTTACCTAGCTCACTCCATGGTGATTTTCGCACCAACCCCCTTCATCTTCTCAATGATCTTCTCAGCCTCGTCTTTAGCAACCCCCTTCCTCAAAACTGCAGGAGCCTTTTCAACCAACTCTTTGGCTTCTTTCAATCCAAGGTCGGTGAAAGACCTAACTTCCTTAATAATTTTGATTTTCGCCCCAGCATCAAACCCGGCCTCAAGTTTCAAATCGAAGACCGTCTTCTCCACCTTCTCCTCTGCCTTGGCTGCGGCTCCGGAACCCTTTCCCCTCATACCTCCAGCACTAAAACCCATTCCGGGCATCATTATCGCCATTACGGGCATCTCATCAATTCCCATCTTCTTCCTCAGTGTCTCGACCAAATCGGAGACTTCGAGTAGAGTGAGACCCGAAATCTCATCGACAATGCCCAGCACTGTATCGGACGGAGCGGGCTTTGTTTCCGGAGCTGAAGTCGTATAACTTGAGCTGATTAAGGATCGTGTGGCTGAGTTTCTGAAGCTGGTTCTCCAAAAAGAGGGATTTGTGTAAAGAGATCGCAGGGTATGAAAATGACCAGTCGGAAATCCGTTCCTGGAAACTTCTTCACAATGCCCGTGTGCGAAGCATTGGAGGCTCGGTCTAGAGAACCGTCTCATGTTTCGAGCAATTCGGTGAGTTTTCATCTAAAGAGGTTCATAGAAGCGCGGCACAGAAGGGTTGGAATTGCGCTGCCGGGTGGAACTGTTGAAGGGTTTAGGCCGCCTGAGAAGGATGATACTCGTGCGATAGAACTGTCTTAACTCTTAAATAATACTCCCCCTTTATAGTAAAAATTTTCCCAAAATTTTATCAATTTGTGAGTTTTGTCCTACAAGTTGCATAAAGGGATGAAATAAGTCCTGATATAGAAGGTTCTATCCGGTCGTTGCCATTTGGGACGGTTCTCGGTAGAATAAGTCTGATTCACTCATACCAAATTTTAGATAAAAATTCAATCGAGAAGACATTCAAATGTATAATTTATAGAATATAATAACATAAAATAAAGGAAACATAAAGAAATAAAAAATACTAAAATGGAAAAAAATACAAAATCTAGATTTTTAGAATTAATATAGCATAAAAATCAAAATAAAGTATATTTTCATGAAAAAGCTAGAATACAGCTCTAAATCGTAAAAACTTTAATCACAGTTAACTTTTTGAAAACAGAAAATATAAATTTGAATAAAAAAAATAATACAAAATCATAAATTGCTAACACAACTAGGAAAACAAATTGGAAAAAAGAGGAAAATGAAATTTTAGTGAAAATAAATAAAAAAGGACTAAAAATATTTTATTTAACTTTGGTACATTTGTAGAATTTTTGTAATATTTTTATAGGTATAAAAATATTTCATTTGGAAATTTATAAAAATACTTCTATATTTTCCGAAAATTGAGAGTTGATAATTGGGATTAATAACAAGAGCGACTACAGTTGAGATTATTTATAGCTTACGCATGGTTCGCATTTGAATTGACCTGCCATACCAGGTTGTAGCCGGTTAGAGACTATTTTTGAAAAATGGTCTCTATAATTGGGACCACCCAGAAATAATTGATAGTTGAGAAATATTAACAGCAGACCGAAAACAGTTGGGATTATTATTTTCAATTTTTCCAAAAAAGAAATTGAATTCTAATACTCTCTATTTGATACTTCCTTTGTCCCACTAACATTGGAATATAAGAAGTGGTACAATTATTTAGGAAATTGATTTATGTGATTAATATTGAATTGATAAAATAAGAATAAATAAAAATGATTTAGAACCACATAAGTTTTACCAAATTTCTTATAAGACAATCTCAATGGGACGCAGCGGCGGACGCAGGATTTCCCGATAGCAGGGGCGGCAGTACAAGAATATACATACAAATACATATATATTAAAAATTTCGGGGTAAATATACCTAGAATTTTTCCCCCCGGAGGGGCGGCAGCCCCCCATAGCCCCCATGTGTGTCCGCCGCTGATGGGGCGGATCGAAAAGAAAATACGAGACAATCTTAGCGGATAGAGGGAGTAGTAAATATTAACACCAATAACTCTAAATGCATATTAGTGTGTTCTATTAATTAATCAGGTAGGTACTAATTATTAGAAATCAAGAAACCATCAGTTACAAATTTTTAATTCAGGGTATTGTTGGGTTTTAAAGTACCAAACCACCTCATGATATAGAAATTAAGCATATTAGCCCCCTTGTGATTTTAAAAAAGCGTCAAAACCCCATGTGTTGTAATTATTCATGCACTGAACCACTATTGTGAATAAATTTAACATTTTTAAAATCACCTTTGCTAATACTATAATTGAATATGCAAGTAAATTTTTCGAATTTGTGATTAACAGAAGTGTTAATCATTGTTTTACAATTAAACTTGTTCATAGAAGAGATTCACACATGATTAATAATAACATAGGGAGGTTTGATGCATTTTATAAATCACATGGGGCTAATGCGGCGAATTTGCTCCTACAGAACTGCACAAAAGCCCTACTCCAACTTATGCATGTTTACATTTTTTTTGAATGGAAACTGCCAATTTAAATTAATCTAAGCAATCGTTCGCCAAAAGGCTAGAAATACAATCGGGGATAACCTCAAAAGAACTACCACCCGCTTCTGAAAGTGCAACTCTAGGAGCTACACGATTCGCGGATCGTTTGCAAAATTTGACAGTATAGCCAGCTTCAGAAAGAAGAAGATGTCTTATGTCTTGGATGATCAAGTCAAAATACGAACTACCTGTGTCCTCTGCTAGTCTGGATGTAACTAACAATGCATCAGTCTCAAATATGATATGTCTCCAACCTTGCTCCTTAGCCCAAATAATTGCCTCCCTTACCCCTATGGCCTCTGTCGTGCGTGTTGACCAGGCCACCACACAAGAGTCTGATCTTCCTTTGATAAAGTTGCCTTCCTCATCCCCATGCCCTTCTTCCTCTTCGTGCATCTGTAGCGGCGTCGACATTAATCTTGATAACATTATGCTCTGGTTTAGACCATCTGCTACCACCCTCATTAACACCAACCACTTTATTTGTCTCGGTCCGCACTGCTCGCCACCCCTGGAGACCAATTATCCCCACATGATCTGCCTTAAAATGTTTATTCTTCCAGATCAGTTCGTTCCTCGCTTTCCAGATGCTCCATAACATAGTTAAAAATTTACAAATATCATCCTCTGTTTGAGAGCTAAAAATCGTCTTGACCCACTCCTCCACAGAAGTATCATGCCTTTGGACTGGTTTCCCAGCCTTTTGCCACACCTCAATGACAACTCTGCATTCATTAAATAAATGAATTGATGTCTCTTCAGCTTCCTTGCACAGCCTGCAAGCTCCCGAAATATCCACCCTCCTCTCCCACAGCTTGTCCGCCGTTGGTAGAGTACCTGTCATAATCTGTCAGAAAAAATGCTTTACTTTTGGTTGAATAAAAAATCCCCACATCCGCGTCCAGTCCAGCCACCCCCTTCTGGAACCTCTCCAACAATCCTCCTATAGGAAGATATAACCGTATATACCCCTCGAGTATCCCCAATCCACCAGTAGCCATCTCGCACCTCTCTGTGACCAATAGATGGCTTGCCTATCCTGTTCATTAAAGATATGGCGTACTCGTTCCAGATTCCAGCCCGACCTATCCTCTTTAATGAGAGCCGCAACATTCATATAAAAAAAATCCCCACCGGTTTTGGTGACGAGACAAAACCACCATGCTCTCCCGGAAGCCACCGATCATGCAAAACTGATATCTCCGTTCCGGTTCCAACTCTTCTTCGGACCCCAGTACGAAGCACATCTTGAGATTCCCATATACTCCTCCAGACAAATGAAGGATTGGTCCCCAACCCAGCCTCCAAAAAGGTTGAATTCGGATAGTACCTTGCCTTAAACACCTTCCCTACCAAAGAATTTGGGTCAGTAGTTAAGCGCCAAGTTTTTTTCCCTGCCTCAAACCCCGACGTGGAATAATCGGCGCAATCACAATATCCTCAAAAGGAATGCAATACTCAACCGTTTGGACACACTCCATAATTAGGTTAATCCAACGGGGATTAAAATTCATCTCTTTCATCACATTTAGGAGAAAATTAAAGCTCACTCAACTCTATTATACACTTTACTCATATCCAATTTAAGGGCTACGAAACCTTCTTTTCCCTTAGTTTTGCGTTTCAAGTAATGATGAGTTTCAAAAGCAATCATTATATTATCCACAATGGATCTCCCCGGAATAAAAGCACTTTGATTATTAGAGACAATAAATTTTAAACACCCCTTCAATCGGTTAGCCATGAGTTTAGCAAAAATTTTGTAAATTACTGTACACAAAGCTATAGGTCACCAATCTCCTAGCGTAGCAGGATTATATCTGTAGTAAGTCCCTTCATTTTGTTTTTCCTCCTGCGTTGTTTAACTGAATTATGGAAAAACTTAGTATTAACATCCCCGTCCTTCAACCAGGACTCTTTTGCCCATTGTTTCCAAAATAAGTTCTGTTGATGTAAGAGGTCCAAAAGTACTGATTTCACCCTTTGGAATTCTGCCAGACTCATCCTATCACTCCACCCTCGCAGATATGCCAGCCTCCTCCTATCACTCCACCCAATTTTTCTTCTCCTGCTCCAAGCTTCCAACTCACCTTAATTCTTTGCCATATGTTCTTTTCCCGGCACCCACTCTAGCTTCGATGAACCACTGAGCGAAAATCATCCTCCTTTAACCAAATATTTTCAAATTTAATAGCTCGCTTAAATACCTGCCTGCTAGAGTAATCAAACCGGATGAGCAACATCAGATGGTCACTTGAAGGACCTTCCATGAACCTCTTTAACAAATTCAGCCAGCCCCCATTAGCAACAATTCTGTCAAGCTTCTCTTCAATCCACCAATCAGTCCCTCTTCCTCTTTCCCATGTCCATTGATAACCTTCAAATGGTACATTGCTCAACCCGCTACCCCAAAATAGAAATTGCATCCCTGAACCCATTCAAATGCCATACTGGTTGTGGTAATCGTCCCTTGCGTTCGTTAGCATGAAGGATGTCGTTAAAATCGCCCATCATGAGCCATGGCAAATCAGTTCTTCTTGACAGATTTTTGATTAAATCCCAAGACTATCTCCTTCTTCTTTGTTCTGGGTATCCATAATACCCTGTAAATCTCCACCTTGGCTCTCCATTTGCTAATTGAAGCACTTCTCCAGCAACTGCTTTTTAAAAAGCACTTCTCAGCTTTTGGCTTTAAAAAAACACTTATTTTCCCAAACACTACAACTTTTATTTTTCTCGGCTTCCGCGTCAAAAGTGCTTTTACTTTTTCTATTACACAAAAAGCACTTATTTTACCAAACACTACCCACTTTTACTTTTCAAAAACACTTTTTTCTCAAACACTATCAACTTTTATTTAATCACTTCTCCCCATTTCATTAAAAAAAGCACTTTTTTAAAGCAGAAGCTGTTGCAAACAGACCCCAAGTTTAGCATAGAGTTTAAGAAGCTCCCCTTCAATTTGTTTTTTCACTATTAGTCATTGGTCACACGGATGAATACATATATTCAATATATGTCTTTTAGCATGTTAATTAGGTCAACATTAATAGTTTAAGACTTAAGTAGAACAAGGGCCCACTTTTCATGGGGCCCCAATATTTATAAGACACTAGTAGTATTATTTTTAGGTCACTAACATTAATTAATTAATTAAATATTTATTTAATTGATTGATTATATAATACTACGTATAATAGTGTATACTTTCGTATATGATTATGAGTTGGAGCTAAATTCATACTCCACTACTCCATATAATAACCCTCATAAATTGAAACATTTTACAAAAAAAACGTAGAGATTAATTGTTTGAAAGAAGACCATTACTACATGTAATTCTTTAATTGCATTATTTAATGAGTATTCAATTGATTTGAATATAATAAGAATTTTGATTGAGAATATTATTTAGTTTTTTATATTAAAGCGGGGCCTCAAATTTGCATTTTGAACAAGGGCCTCCAAATTCGTTAGACGCCCCTGATGTATTGATTCAGTTGTCCTTAGCAGTGGCGTCTAACGAATTTGGGAGGCTGCTGCCCCTCCCAAAAAAAAATTCTAGGTATATTTACCCCGAAAGTTTTAATGTATATGTATTTGTATGTATATTTTTGTACTGCCGCCCCTGCTACCGGAAATTCTTGTGTCCGCCGTTGCTCCTTAGCTTTATAAACGATTACCATATCCAATGTATCCAATGAGTTATGTTTCTACAAATGGCCACAAAAATTATAAGCCAATACAATTTGCCTCTGATAAAATGAGTTGGAATATTGCTCAAAATAGAATAAAACTATTTCTACACACCTCTTTTACACACTCTTACACACGTCGGTGCGAGAGACATATTTTGTCTATGAACAAGATATGCACAGACAAAAAAACATCTCGCCAATGTGTGTAAGAGTGTGTACAAGAAGAATTATTGCTCAAAATAACAACTTATCACAAAAAAGATCTGCCTCTTTGTTTAGATCTTATGGCGAGATCTCCAACGTTTGTTAGAAGGAAACAAAAGATTGGAGGAATAAGGAAAAATTGCACTTGTAGAGTTGTAGTCTCTCAAATAGTACTGATATTTAATCCACATATTTTTAAGTTTGAAAATGTCACTCTCAATTGTCTAAATTGTTATAAATGTACTACTTTGAGTGGTGAAATTTACAATGTGGAGGAGGACTACGCTTACACCAGGGTCACCGGTGCAGACAATTGATGGCTTACATTTGCACACTTGGAAACACGGACATTACATTTTAATATCGGTACTATTTAAGAGATTAAAAATGCGATTTTCCTACGAAATAATGACGAAACAAATAAGATGGTAAGAAATAAAGGAGAAATGATCCGCTAGTACGTAATTGATGGAAGAAAACAGGTCATCCAAAATAAGGAGTACTGACGTAAATTTTGTAGGTGAAAGAAAAGTAAATAAAGAGAGAAATGTATTCCATCCATTCCCAAATGAGGTTCCACATTTAGGATGTTTTCTTTTGGACTGAAATTTGCTGGTCTGTTCTGGTCTGATCTGTTCTGGTCTGGTCTGTTTAAGTCTGGTCTGGTCTAGTTTGAACTGGTCTGGTCTGAACTGGTCTGGTCTGGTCTGAACTGGTCTGGTCTGGTCTGGTAAACGTCTGGTCTCTGTGTATTTTATAACTATCCAAGTTTGGTCTGGTCTGTTTAAGTCTGGTCTGGTCTGATCTGGTTTGGTCTGGTCTGGGACTGAAAACAGTCCAAAAGAAAACATCCTTAACATCACGGGGTTTAAAAAATAGCAAAAAGAAATAATAAAAGTATCTTTCTGAAGTTGCCCTTGGGGTATTAGATAGTAGACCATCTCCAATATAATGGTTCTCTTTGAGAATTTGCTTGCAATTTTAAAGCCAATAGCTTATCATTGGAGCATATATTGTTTTCTCTTTTGTTTGTGAAAGCCAGTTACCCAAAACGAGCTACTAGCTTGAGCAAAGAGAATTATTAAAAATAACATTATTAATAATAAACAAAGAGAAAGAATTTATAGCTAATTATTTGAGTACATTTTAATTTTGCTGCAAATGCTTATTTGACTAATCAAGTTATAACGGTAATTAGCTAGCTGTTAGAGATGCTCTTAGAAGATGTGTTTGCAAAATAATAAGCATGAATAAGGGTAGGCCTATTTTAGGTATAAAAAATTTGTTGGTGGTATAGTATAGCTTACTTCAAATGTACTTTGTGCTTAATTATTTGTGCCTTTGTAAGTAGGTATAACTCTGTTAAGAAACAGAGTTTCTCATCGTTCCTCATCCCCGTCACCCGCACGCAACAGCTCACATAGCCGACTAACCCTTTTTGCCTTCGTCGCTATTGGGAATTTCAGAATGATAATCGAGACGATGAAGAATCAAAGAAAAGGAATCAAGAACTCGAAGTCCCTCTACCTCTGGTCTTCGCCTCGCCTCCCTATCTGCTTTTAGGAGTGTTCGTCTGCTCTTGCAGAATCGATCAATCGGCTCTTCGCCTGAAATACAGGTTCGTCAATCGGCTCTTCAGCAGTTCAGCCGCCTCCGCTTAACTACTACAAGATTACAAAATCCCCTATCACTCTTCTACACATCATGTTTGTCTGTTAACTCAGCGTGAATCTTTGAATAAGATGAATTGAAATATTGAATAATGATTATTGGTTATCCCTTCATCAACATTTCGCTTGTTTTACTATTTCCCTTTTAATATGAAAATCTCATTTTTTTATACATGAGAAAGGAGAAAATCTAATTTAATTGAAAATAGATTATTATCATTCACATTTCAGAATTTCAAATTTAATTGATCACAGTAGACCATCAGTGTTAGAGCATCTCTAATGGGAGGCTTTCAACATTTAAAAAATTGTGACACATGGCAATACATGTATGGAATATTTATCCATGTAGGATGAATGTCAACGCCTAATTCAAAACCTAACCGAGATGTATGGAATGTTCACCCAAACGCTCCACAATGCATTCGGTTGATTTCTAGCATTTCTGTACATGTGGGTCTTTTTATAATTCAAATAAAGCATTGAAAGTTTGTAACTGCTAGGAGCATGTACGTACGTGGATCATGGGCAGGAGAAGTTCCATATTTTGGCTCCGTTTTTTGCTGATTCAGCATGTGGAAGGCACTGTCATATGAAGACTACAATGTAGACACTGTCAAATTTATTTTTTGACATGTCAGCATAACATCGATCCATGTTTACATCCTCCCTTGGAGACAAACTTTTTACTCCAATGTTAAACAAGGATGACGTAACCTATTTTTTTAATGTGAACAGCCTCCTATTGGAGATGCTCTTAGTCTATGTGATTAACTGATTATATATTTTCAAAGTTATATGATTATTGTTAATTAATCATTTCATTGATAATAGATTATGATTCCGAATTTCATGTTTTTATTGTTAATTTCAGTTTTCAAATTATATTTAAATTTTGGATTTCAGGGTTTAATCACTTGTTATTGTTATCCTTTGCATTTAAGTTTCAAACCTGAGATTGCTACTGAATTTTGAATCCTTAGCAGTTATATAGTTCTGAACTTTGTGATATGTGATATTTTATTCAAAATATCATACACAATTGGCGTATCTGATGTTATTTCTTGTCCTCCAACCTATTTTATGCCAGAAGGATCCTCACTGTTGTCGTTTATGAACGAGTTCAAGTCATCAAAGTCTATATTCACATCTTCCTTCATATCGCAGATTCATCTATCTATACATATTCCAATTAAGATCATGGATAATCCCTAAAAATTGAGGCTATCAAGGTTGACCATTAACTCAAAAAGTGTTTTCCTAACAGGTTAGGGTTTTCATCTTTTCCTCAACTTCGTTTTATCAGTAATTCAGTAGTAGTGGATCGTTTCGTTTCTTCATTTTAATTTCTCTTCACATTTGGAAGTGAATTGAGCTCGACGATATCTATATTAATCAATTGCATTTAGTTGTACCTAAATGCTTTAATACAACTTTAACTATAATGAGCAGTTAAGAAGCCTATTCATCTTTTTGTAATGGATCTCAAGAAGAATAAGTGGCTGTAATGTTGTATGTAAACTAATAAGGGGTGGGGTGGTGGTTTATAAAAGAAGGTCTAATATTGGACATCGGGAGAGTGCATTTTAAGTTGCTCACCCTTCTTCGTAACAACATATTTCTCTAGATTCTAAAACAAGATGGATTCAATCATTAAACTTTGATGATTGTGTTGTTATTTTCCTAACTCATCATGCCCTTCTTCCTCAAACGTTAGTTTTAGCTTAATATTTATTTCATCTTTCTGTAAAGTGTTGTGCAGTTCATTTGATGTTCTAGGCTTTGATTTATTGTGATTACTAATTGCTTTGGTGTATTCTAATTATTAGATTCTTTGTCTCTTGGTGATTTGGTTCAGTTTAATTTTTGTTCCTTTTGTCATTCAGCTCTTTCCAACTAATGGATTAAATTTACCCTATGTCTTTCGTGTGGCTAGTCCAGCAAGTCTTCTCACAGACTCCAATTTTAATGGTCTATGTGATGATACTTCTTGTGAATTTCAGTGTCCATTCTTCAGCTACAAGTTCTTATTTTGCTTCTACCCTCCATGTGCCACTGAAGAGGTCTCTGTGGTTGAAGGTCATCACAGCCCTATAAATCAAAATTTTGATTTTTCAACCTTTTCAGCATCCTCTTCTTTTAACGGGAAGAGCATGTCGAGTGGCGGAAACAGTGGGGGAGGCAGCAAATTCAGGCCGGTTTCTGGGGACACCGATAGTGATGGGAGAAGGTTTGATGGTCTAGCCATTGTAACAAATGGAGTGTCTTCTTCCGCTACTACTGAAGAACAAATTGTTCTTCCTGATAAGGTTTCCAGTGAAGAAGAGTTGTTGTGGAAGTCTTTGTGATGAGGCTTCAAGATTGCAATCTGGGTCACGAGATCCGTCTTTGCATCGTGATACCATTATGGATTTCGTTCCCCCGTAATCGGAAAGATGGAGTCTTGTGATAATGCAGATTATTTTCGAACAGAGTTGTTTTACCAAACAGAACTTGCCCAAGAGGCCAACACTACACTTTTGCTCATCAATATATATGCTCAGTTTTTTACATGGTTGTTCAAGAATATGACAGAGCGGAGGAATACTTCAAGAAAGCAACAGAGGTGGAGCCAAAGGATGGGAGGCATTAAACAAATATGCGACGTTCCTATGGAAAGCGAAGAATGAACTTTGAGGGAGCAAAAGAGGCCTACCAAGCAGCCATAGACGCCGAGCCTCCAAATTTCTTCTATGCTGCAAGTTATGCTCATTTTCTATGGAATACTAGCGGAGATGATGATCCGGCCCAATATGATGATATTTTAAAAGAAAAAGAAAAGAAAAGGAAAAGGATAAAGAATGGAAAGAATGATGAAAGTGAAAGAAAAAGAACAGAAGAGAAAACGAGTGCAAGAAAGTATTGTTTAATATTCTTATTGGAAAACTTGCTGACAGGTGAGATAGGGTGATTGGTGGTGGAAGGGTGGAATCATGGGTTCTCAAATGAAGCTCAAAGCATAGTCTCCATATTGCTCCAGAAACTAGATGAAATTGCTGATAAGAGAAAGGGTGCTCAGTTCTTCTATTCTTTTTTTACTAAAATTTTCAAGCTATGCACAGCTGGTTCAAGTTTTAGTTATGTTGGTTGTTATAGAATGGCCTTTGCACATTGACAATATTGAAATTAAATGCCTTGTTAATATTTAATAATTAATTTATGATGATGCCACACATGAAGTTACTTTGAATAAATTAGTACATAGTACATACCTCCAAACCACCTTCGCCTTTGGATTTTTCAGATCTGTTTGAATTATATTTTAAAAATGACTTCGCTAATATCACTTTTGCGGTGGACTTTCCGGTGACAAGGGTGGCTAAAAACAAAAAAGAAAGATGGTCTAGAGGCCTTCTTATTGAGGCGCTCCTTCCGGTATTTTTCTTTTATTTTTTCGGACACTTTTGAAAATCTGAGTTACTTTTAACGGTCTTGTTCAGATGTTTTTAACGGCGTGACCTGATGTGAGTTTTCTCGCACTTAAAATAGATCGTAATATAGTGGTGTAAGTACGAGTATCGTCTCCACAGGGACGGACAAAAGGGAATTAAAAATTAACTAAATTCAGCGATTTAAAAAAATAAAATAAAAGCGTCGTGCGAGATTGGTTGGTTTGGAAAATAAAACTAATGCGAACAATTAAACTAGGGGGTTCTTTCTAATTAATGACGAAGGGAACAGGGATCGATTCTGGGATAACCAGATTTCTGGCAGATCAGGCCTAATTACATGAAATTAATTCAATTGAGCCTAGCTAATCATTACTAAGTTCTTACCGCTCTCGCGGCGTAGAGTACAATAAATTAGGGGACCAGGCTGATCTCTCATGCGACAGGATCCTAAATTATTGCCAAGACGAGCGAGCTTACGGCCCCTTAATCGCTACTAATCTCTTAGCGAACGATTAAGTGTGTGTGAAGGTGTCCTAGAATAAACTAGATCTCTCTTAATTTATTCTACAAGCAATTGTAATTCTAGCGCGCGTTCTAGGTTACAAGAGATATCAGTTAAATTATTCAAACACAAATTAAACGGCATTCATGCAATTAAACCGACAAGAATCTAGCCATCAATCATGATTAACCCCTTCATCAACCCCAAATCCCTAATTAAACTACTCACGCCTCATAATTGACGAATCAATAGAATTGGGAAGAATAGAATTAATTGTCATTAATTAAAAAGACGGAACTTACAAAGAATACCAAAAGATTGATGAACAAGGCTGAAAAGCCCTCTAAAATTCATGCTAGACACTCTCTCTAAGCTCCCCCCTTGAAAACGGGGGTTTACAGGCTGTTTAAATAGAAAAATTAGGTGAAATTTGAGCTGAATTAGGATTTTCGGAGCCAGACACGATGACAGGCACGATCGTGCCTTCGATCGTGCCTCCGGAGCAAAAACGCGCATTTTAGGCAGGCACGATCGTGCCTCCCTCCAAGCACGATCGTGCCTGGATGGCAGTAACTCCGCGGTGCTTTTCTCTTCAAGCACGATCGTGTCTGACTTTGAGGGCACGATCGTGCCTACTTAACTTCCGAATTTGACAAAACTTCCTTCAGGAAAGTTGTAGATAATGAAGTCTTCTATCCACCCCAATTTTCCGAATGTGATTTGAATCATCCAATCAAGAGATATTATCAAAACGGTGGAAGGTGTCTTTCTGAAATCGCAGCAGAGATCATCTGACTTCATCGTCTGTTTTCACCTTCTTCCTCTCATATTCTCGCAAAGGTGTCTTCATATGATTTGTAGCCGTTGAAGTTGGATTTCCTATGGAACTTGAATCGTGTACATTGGATGTTTCTACAAAGAGATATGCTTGAACGATTGACAGAAGGTAATCCTGATCGTCGTTTTCAAGCTTCATTCATCTTCTTTTGACCCCGTAGCCAATCATAGAGCTCTTTTTCCTTCAAATCTTCATCGTGAATCTTCCGGTGACCTCCAAAGCTATCAAATCATTCTCAAATGCTTCTCAAATCATCCCGATTATTCCTCAAGTGCCGGTGCCGGGCTCAAATTCCCTAATTTTGACTACAAACAACACAAAACTCGAACCAACGCCCGGTAAACATAACTTGAGCTAAAATTGAGACTTGTAACACCTTCAAACTAGGAAAATCATCAAAAGCCGATCTCAACACGCATCAAATACATGTCAAAATACGGACTTATCAAATTCCCCCACACTTAAGCCTTTGCTTGTCCTCAAGCAAACTGAACAACGGGACTTACGATAATCACCACACAGAATTAAAATAATTAGCATGCACAAGTAGTTAAAGGGATATTGACAGAACAGGCAGACTAAACCAAGAAAATTCTTCCCTAAACTACATCTTTGTACTCAAGCTAAACTATTTGACAAATTTTTTCACAACATCCTCAAAGTAGTGACAACGTACACAAATAAACTAGCTATTGATCAGAAGGACTTGTGAAGGTGGTCGTGAATGGTCAATGGATAATCAAAACCAGTCCCTCTTTTTTTTTTGAGTTTGGAACATTCTGACAAAGACTCAATGCATTCGGGAACTTCAGGGCTATTCTTAGGAACAAGGAACTCAGTAGGCCACAATTTAGGAAAAATCATTTAAACATATGCAAAGAGTAGACATGGTGTACAACTAAGCTAATCCGTCTCGGCACATTTGTGCTTTGACGTATACTTGAAGTACGCGGAGGACTAAAGCTAAATTTTGAGATAGCCTCCAAGTTCATTAATTTAAGTTTAGTTTTCCTTGTCATGTTGGCACGAGAACGCCATTTCTTTCGAAAGATACCCAAGTCTCATCTTACGCTTTTTGACCGGGGCTCCCATTCTCTTTTTCGCAAAGTAAGAGGTCTAGCTATATTAATTTTTCACCTTTCGGATTCTCACTAGACATTACCCCATTCTAATCTCGGCCTCACCAAGGAAAAATAGCAATTAAAGTTCATTAATTTCAAAGTGAATCCATGCCTACAATGCAATCCTCGAAAGTATCAAATTCCTAAAAGATGTCTGCTCTTACCCTATTTGGGGCATAGAAACAGTGCCAAAAATGGCTCCTACACAAAATTCCCTAAACTTAGCAAATTAATCCCCTAATTCCCTAAACACCAAAACTAAGTCAGAAATATTCACGGGTAAGGAACACAGACCATTTGGCTATGGAGCTCAATTAATTGGGACAAACAACGAACGGTCAGGCTCAAAATGGCTTCTCCTAAAGGGACTTATTCAGGTCAAATGGGAAAATTGTTCATTCATTCAATGAGTGACTAATGCCTTCATCCTTTCAAAAACCAAGTTATCATGCAAGCAATTTAAGCCTAAACACTTCAAGGACATTTTAAAAGCATAGTCAAACGCAAGCCAGCTCACAAAGACACAGTTTAAAGAAAAATTTTCAAAAATTTGACATGAATTTCCTATGAATATACAACTAACACCTGCGCATGCTAACTCTAATTAATCACATGTAACAACTACTGCCCGAATGCCCAATTCACTCCCCCACACTTAAACTTTGGCATCGTCCTCGATGACCAAAAATGCACAATGCACAAGGGGGTAAAGAGGATAGGGTCACGCGTGCTCAACTTAACTCAAGTCAATTATTACAAACAGGCGATTATTAGAATCACAGAAACTTTCCTAAGGCGTTGGTCGGTGCAGAACTAAACTGAGTCAAGTGATCCTCGGCACATCATCCCCAAAGCAAGACCCTGAGCTGCAAAAACAAAACACACAAACACAAAAACAAACCCAAAAAAACACCCCAATTTTTTTTTTTTGGTTTTTTTCCGGGGGTTTTCTGAAAGAAAACAAACAAAAAAACAAAAAAATGCAGAAATAAGCTTAGGTTGCCTCCCAAGAAGCGCTATTTTTAACGTCGTTTGCCCGACGCAACTTCCTCATACGCTCTCAAATAGAAAAGACTGCAGTGGTGCACTAATAATCAATGTCTCCAGCTTCCTCTCAACAAATGCCATTAGGTGTCGCGGATCCTTAAATTCTCGAAAATGTGTAGGCGGCACATGGTCTTCATAACCCTCATCAGCACAGAAGTGAAGTATGAAACTCTCATCCTCTTCAGGTGGATATGGAACATGAGTGAAAACTTTGATTACTCTAGGCATCACCGGAAGCTCAAAACATGTCTCCAAGCAAGGAGTAGGAGCAACACCGTAATCAAACTGCACCATAGAAAAGTCTTCTTCTTCCTCACAAATATCATGAAAATTCACAACCTCTCCTCTGGACTCTGTATCACTCCCCATGAAGGCATCCCAACTCTCGTTAACATCGTTCTCATCAGGGTCTTCTTGGATGATGTTGTCACTCTCCGTACAAAAAGGAATATCATCAAGTAGTGAATCAAAGAAATCCAAATCTGAAACCACGTAAGAGTGGATCGGTGCAGGTGTACAAGAAGGGTAATCTTGCTTGTGGAGCGGGACTTCTTCATTACGGACATCATCTACCTCGCCCCCACTCTCTTGGAGCATGTAATCATCTTTTCCCAACTCATCTTCAATACCCAAACCTACCTCAGTAGCTCCATCATCATGACTGATCTGCTCCTTTCCCTCATCAGGTGTTGAGACTAATGGTAAATCAAACGGCTGGGGAGTTTCTGTATGAAAATCACAATGATTTGTGACTTCATCAGTTACAGCTTGTACCGTTTCAAACTTTTTCCTGTATTCTTGGAAAAACAACTTGACACTATTATCTTCTTCTTCATCTTCAAACATAGGAGGGTCTTCAAAAGCATCAGGAAATGTATCATCCATCATATTTCCACCATCATAGTCTGACTCGCTCACGTGATCATCCCTATTGGTCTCCTCGGATTGGTCTTCTACCAGATGGCTCCTTATGGTATTTATATGCTTCATGATGTTTGAATAGCTCTGCTCCATGGCTAAAGAGCTCTGCTCCATGGCTAAAGAGCTCTCCCTTAAAGACTCTAGATACTCAGACAAAGTTCTTGAAAGTGTCTTCTTACACTGATTCTGTGGCTCATTACTTGGCAAGGACGTAGGAGTGACTGAAACATTTGTATTCGTAAATTGTGGGGAGGATGAAGAAGGGTATGCAGTTTCCCGGAAAGGATGGTCATATAGAGGTTTGATGGGGCAAAGACATAAATGGTGACCTCCTCCACAGAAGGAACAAATGCTATCCTTAAAATATTCAGATATTTCCTCAGGCGTTTTAGTTTGAAGAATAAATTCAAGAATGGAGCCTGGTCTTACGCTTACCCAAGGGTATTGTGATGAAGGATAGTAAGAATCAGAATGAAAAGGTTGCGTGGTTGGAGTGTATGGATAAGAAGGCTGAATATTTTGTGGTGTAGGAGAGTAATATTGATGAGGTGTGTAGAATTGAGGAGGAGGAGTGTACGGATGGCATGGTGCAAATGGTGAATATTCCATGGAGGTTTGATGGTAAGGAATTCCTCCAGAAATTTGGTTGAATGGGTTCATCTCATGTCTCTTTGAAAATTACCTGAAAGGTTAGCACAGAAAAATCCCACGGAAAAACTAAAAGAAAACTAACTAAAAAAAATCTCGCTAAAATTAATTAACCCTTAAAACCGACACCGTCCCCGGCAACGGCGCCAAAAACTGATGTGAGTTTTCTCGCACTTAAAATAGATCGTAATATAGTGGTGTAAGTACGAGTATTGTCTCCACATGGACGGACAAAAGGGAATTAAAATTAACTAAATTCAGCGATTAAAAAAAATAAAATAAAAGCGTCGTGCGAGATTGGTTGGTTTGGAAAATAAAACTAATGCGAACAATTAAACTAGGGGGTTCTTTCTAATTAATGACGAAGGGAACAAGGATCGATTCCGGGGTAACCTGACGTGCACTTGTCGTGAGGTGCACTCAAAATAATATTCAATACAACAATTATACGTAGTATAATGAAGTAAGGTTCGTATCCACAGGGAAAGGAATACTTCTCTTTTTATAGAAATAAATAGTAACAAAGGGGGGGATTTTGATGTTTGGTTGATGAACTTAAATTATATTTAACACAAAGATGAATGACTTATGTGGTTTAATTAATAGGGATGAAGACTTGGTTTTGCTTTTATCCACTTAATGAAATGTTCGTCGATCCCGGTTATATCTTTAACTATCTTCCTCTCGAATACTCAATCGAGGAGTATATCCAGTTCATCGAGGGTAGTTATTAATAACGAGATGCGTTCATTAATAAAACTTACTATCGAGTTAATATAGAACAAGCGCCATACATTAACTTGATAGTAGCAATAAACTTAAGATGAAAACGATTGAGATTGATAACCTCAACACAAGCGGTTTATTGGTTTAATCAATATAATTAATTCCCCTGGGCTTATTAACCATGAGAAACATGTATTAACAATCCAAGTTTACTACCATTGAAAGAACCGAATTAATAACAAGCGTATTAACCGATTGATTCTAGTAATAATTAATGTATAGAACAAGACTAGTTGATACTTTAAGTAATGCTCAATATATTAATATGGGATATGAATAGGAAGTAATTAATATTCAAGGAAGAAGATTAAAGAAAATAACTCACAACTTACAAATCATTAAGCTTCAAAGTAGCAAAACCAAGATGAAAGAGTTTAGCTCCTCATTTGGAGACTAAACATGATGAAAAATATAAAGAAAGAACTTGTCTAAACTGAGCTAAGAAGTATATGTGAATTGGTGAATCTATTGTGTAGGAAAGGAGGTGTATTTATAGGCTTTTTTGGGGTGCAGGTCGGGTACTCGATCGAGTATATATATGTACTCGATCGAGTATGTGTAGAAAGCTGAATTCGATCCATACTCGATCGAATTCAGAGTAGAATTCATAGCTATACCCGATCGAGTATGTCGGTGTACCCGATCGGGTATAGACACTCGATCGTGGGGAAATCTTCTTCTGCATGTTCCTTTGTTTTCGGATCCGATCCGATTTGAAATTTCAACCAGATACTCGATCGAGTAGAAGAGATACTCGACCGAGTATAGACAAAAATCAGGATTTCCTTCTTTTGTCTTGTGATTTTGCACCTTCCTTCCACTTTTGGGGTTCACCAACTGTCCTTGAGTGATGTTAAACCTGTTTGAGCTCAGAATAAACCTAATCTAAACAATTTACAAGAATTTAACAAACTAAACTATTACACCGAAAGTGTGTAATTTCCGTAATACTAAACAATCAAAACTAACTAAAAATGTAAATAAACACACGGAAATTACAAGCACGATCGTGCCTGGCTGGCAGTAACTCCGCGGTGCTTTTCTCTTCAAGCACGATCGTGTCTGACTTTGAGGGCACGATCGTGCCTACTTAACTTCCGAATTTGACAAAACTTCCTTCAGGAAAGTTGTAGATAATGAAGTCTTCTATCCAACCCAATTTGCCTAATGTGATTTGAATCATCCAATCAAGAGATATGATCAAAACGGTGGAAGGTGTCTTTCTGAAATCGCAGCAGAGATCATCTGACTTCATCGTCTGTTTTCACCTTCTTCCTCTCATATTCTCGCAAAGGTGTCTTCATATGATTTGTAGCCCTTGAAGTTGACTTTCCTATGGAACTTGAATCGTGTACATTGGATGTTTCTACAAAGAGATATGCTTGAAAGATTGACAGAAGGTCATCCTGATCGTCGTTTTCAAGCTTCATTCATCTTCTTTTGACCCCGTAGCCAATCCTAGAGCTCTTTTTCCTTCAAATCTTCATCGTGAATCTTCCGGTGACCTCCAAAGCTATCAAATCATTCTCAAATGCTTCTCAAATCATCCCGATTGTTCCTCAAGTGCCGGTGCCGGGCTCAAATTCCCTAATTTTGACTACAAACAACACAAAACTCGAACCAACGCCCGGTAAACACAACTTGAGCTAAAATTGAGACTTGTAACACCTTAAAACTAGGAAAATCATCAAAAGCCGATCTCAACACGCATCAAATACGTGTCAAAATACGGACTTATCAAATTCCCCCACATGTGATAACGGAATTCAAACACATGAACCACTTTGATAAAGAATGAAACACATGACCCTATCTGAAAACGGGCTCAACCACAAGTACTTTTTCCGTACTTTCCCTTAGTTTTATTATAAACTGCCTATGCTATAGAGTTTAGATTATATGTTCTTTCAATACTTCTCTCCCCCGACTAAATATTAGAAAAATCTATTCAACATAAATAATATTGGGCATTTATCCAATCGCGCAACGCGCGTGTAAAAAACTAGTATAGTACAATAAAGGGTAAATGATCGAATAATGAAATCAGGATAATACATATCAATTCAATAAAAGTATGTGAGGGTAAGAGAGTAAGCGAATAACAAACTTGCCAAATATAAAAAAAATTGAAGTGTCAACATTATTTTGGGTCAAGAAAGAGGAATTTCAGAAGGGAGGGAGTAATACTTCGTAGGTGAGAGCAAAAAGTATACATTAGATCTCTACTATACATTGATAAGTAACATGGAAGTATTAGGCGTTTAAATCACTTTGCAACATCCAATAATTATATCACACACAATAATGTAGCTGATATATATGTAATGAAACTATAATTGCACTTTGGTGAATGAATATAAGTAAGGTGTTTGTAACGTGTAAGGAAAAAAAAGAAAGCCATGCCGACGAAGTAGAATATTTTTTTTTAACTTTTTTTTTAAATATTAGTTCGTATTAAATACTATCATCCGTTTCTTTTTAATCGCAACATGTTGAATTTTACACTATTCACGTGTTCTACTTTGACTACATTTTACGGTATTATTTTACGAAAATTATTTTTTAAAAAAGATATTGTTCAATTCATCTCATTAAAAATTTTCAAAATCTGATTTTTAATTATTTTTAACTAATAGAGATTAAGATATAATCACGATCAAAGATGTGCGTTGGCAAGTGTGAAATGTTGAACGTTACAACTAAAAAAGAACGGAGGAAGTATTAAAAGTGAACGGGGGCAAACATTTTGGAACGATAAGAAAGAAAAAGTTATGAATATGAATAGAAGTGTGGGTGTTTTAGTGTGAGAGGGAAGAAGAAAAGGAGAAGGATCTCTCCACAAAAGTAAAGCGTTGTGGGGAAGCCACCCACAAAAAGCAAAATTATAGGGTACGTAGTATTAATCTTCATTTGAAACTTCATTGTTGTCGTCATCATCAATCTCGGAACTATTGTTTGAAGGAAAGCATGAGCCTCCCATCTGATCTGGTTGACAGGAAGAAAAAGTCGGGTCGGGTTACGGAGACGGCAGTCAACACCAACCGGCCGCCTTCCCGACGAGGCCGCATCATCTTCACCCCATCACCAAGTCCCGCCCGACCTTTGGTCGTTGAAGTCAGCGGAGGCGGGAAGCGGGCCTTGATTTTGTCACCCGAAATCATCCCCGCCGGCTTCGTCGGTGATGGTTCCGACGCTGCCGGCGGCGGCTTCCCAATCAATTCCTCAATGCTCCGAGTCATATCGAAGCCAGTTTCGCAGCCCAAGCCCTCGGTACACATCTCTAGGCTTTTCGTACTCAGTGCGGATAAGGAGCGGCTCTTACGCCGCGGAGGCGGCAGAGGCAGAGGCGGGGACACTCCCTCGGCCCCCGCCTCTGCCGCCCCTTGTTGCGGCCGTGCATTTTTATTTGCCAGCTCCTCCACAAGAAAGCTCCATCCACCCTCGCTCGTGCCGCTGCGGCCGGTCTCAGAAACGCCGTCGTCCCCGGCCGGAACATCGTCGCCATCATCAGTGCATGGCTTCCGGTCATGCTGACTCAAGTGCGGCGGCTTTTTGTGATCATCAGAGTCGCAATGCCCGCCGCTTACAGACTTCACCATCATGTTTAATTTGTTAATCTCTCACCCGAAAGAAACTATATATATATATATATTATTGTGATGAACGGCGAAGCCGGTGGCATTTATAGGATGTACTTGTATATATGAGATTACGCTGATCAGCCTCCATGTGAAATATACTCCGCATTTGGAAATTTTTTGAAAATTAATTAAGGGAAAGTTCCCGAAATAGGACTAAAAAAGTTTGAAAATTCCAAAATAGGACTGTCATGTTTTTATTCCCAAAATAAGAGTAATTACTGCCAAGTTTGGAAAATACTGTCATGTTTGAAGTCTGATACTGCCAAAACATGGCAGTAATTAGTCTTATTTTGGGAATAAAAACATGACAGTCTTATTTTGGAATTTTCAAACTCTTTTAGTCCTATTTCGGGTAATATCTCATTAATTAACTAAGAATGAGGTACTTTCTAAATTAAAGTAGAGTATCTGCAAAAATAAATAGAGTAAGTTATGCATTCTAAAATCTTACTTTCATAATGATTCTTTTCCTAAATAGAGTTATTGAATTATTCTGAAATCATAACGTAGTGTAAAAATAGCAGCATAATCTCATTATAATAATATCCTAAAGTCTTAGGATTGCATAACCTCTTTGTTTAGAAAAAATAGTATTCATATATATGAAACTCACATATTTTACTTCTATTTATGGCATTTCTTAATGAATTTTCGAATATATATATATATATATATATATGTGAAGCATTTAATATTAAAAGAAACTCTAAGTCCTCAAAACTATTGAGCATATCAATATTAATTGTCAAAAACCCTTAAAAGATCAGTATTGTACCCAACGACCCGTGCGATGCACGGGTCACACAGATAATAATGATTATAACATATTGTTATTTTAGCTAGAACTTGTGAATATTAAAGTAATTTGTAGTCTCATTTTTGGAACTTAAAAAAAGAGGTCTCTTTTTTGTCCATCTCTCTTTTTTTTATTAATATTTTAGACATAACCCCTAAATGTAATAAAGTGATGGAGTTTAATCCAACTACGAGAACTAAATCTACCAAAAGTATGTGAAACGTATTTAAAAATATGAAAGAATATGGCAGCGTAAGGCAGTATACTCTTATTCTGAAGGATTAATCGGCCGTCCCCTGGTAGGGTGTTTACAAGAAGTATTTATAGACTTTAGGAGTCATTATTCTAAGAGGAAACCAATACAATAAATGCTATTTAATTACACTAGTCTTTTACCCGTGCGTTGCACGGGGTGACAAACTAACAAATTACCTGAGAAATTGTCTAGTAATTCCAAGACTTATGCACGTTCACTTAAATTATTTCTATTGATAACTTTATTATCAAAATTTACTCTTGATCATGAAAAAGCAACTATGACAGAAACGAAAGAGGTTAGCCTTCTCCCAACAAAAGACTGATAATAACTTGGCAAAATATGACGGTCAGCCGCCCAAAATTAAATACAATTGTAGTCTTTCTATTAAAAACGACTTGCTCAACGAAGCACGTGCCCGAACTCCTACTAATAGCTATTACAATTGATCATTCATGCACATTGTGTGATCCCCATAAATAGCACCCGATATACATATTTCATCATGCACATGATAACACACCAATTTAAGAATCCAAAATAGCATATATAAGACAGTTGAAAACTTTTTCTGGTATAGAAAAACCATGAAGAACATTTATAACAGTGAATACAAATTTGGTAACAATATTGACATTAAGTTTCCAAGTAATAAAACAAATTGCATGAATGCAAAGAAAACAATTTGTCTCTATAGAATACCAAAACACTGTTAGGTGAGCATAATATCTTAGTACGTTTTGCATGAAACTCCTATGATGATTTCAACTGATTGAAGAAATAAAACTTATCGGATTGGCAAAGCTTTTCTTCCGAGCTAGCTGATAGAAACAAAAAGACTTCTACTCTCTTCCAGAATACATTTGAAAAGACTTGAACTATAAAAGCAGCCAACAAAGAACCTCTTGAGTATACAAATTTGAAATTACCCTGAAAAAAGGGAGGATAAATTTTAAAAGCGTGACAGTATATGTCGTGCTTGACATGATAAGAACCAATAATGAAATAGATAAAAACTAAGAGATAAATTACTTTCAATTTCCATTTTAAAAAGCATGGACTAAAAAATACATAAAGTTTCACAACATCCATTTTTTTCACAATGGCCTGGAATCTTTTGATGTTGAGTGGCATCTTTTTCTAAAGAAGTGTAATAAATGCAATAAGCATTCTAAGATACAAATCCATTGGATTTTTTTGTTAAGTGAAAGATCACGCTCATGATCTTTGTGTTCGCCTAAAAAAAGTTAGTACTATTAACTCTAACCTCAAATTGCATAATTCAATGAGGGGCCGTTCTATTGAATTTTGTCATTCGAGTCATATACACAAGCATGCTGGACAATATAGCTTATATGTGTATGCCCTAAACAAATCGGATTGGCATACTCAAATTTGAGCTTTGATGATGAAGAAAAAAAATTGACTAAATTGATAAATTGTTCTGGAGCAGATAAAAAATGTGCATTTTTAAAATTGGGTGAATCTGAAAAAGACAACCGGTATCCAATGAAATACAAAATACCCAATCACATCATGTAAAATCAAAGAATTACTTGTATGAAAGTGTAGTTACTCACATGTTTAAAGTAGTTAAAGTAAACTTTAATGTTTAGATCAGTTGATTTTAAACGGAAGTTAGAGCAGAATAGGGGCGATTAGTTAGATTAGATTATGTTGTTGAGGTTTCACTGTTTCAAGATTGCTTTTACGATGGGTTTAAGAGATTTTTTTGTTCTCAATGTGCATTTCTGGTTCAGATTTAGAGGTTTTTCTTTTTTGTTTTTCTTATCATTCTGTATTGCTGAGCCAAAACTTTTCTTAGACGATTTATAAACTATCTCATCAATAATCACGCGAGTCACAAAGACTGTTTTTGATGAAGTGAAATTATATTATTTGAAGTCACATTGGACTCTAATTTATTTATTCACATGATAGTACGTTGCTTCACTTTATCAATTGCGGTCAAAACATACTACATTACTTTGCAGCCACACTTATGGTTTGAAGTTTTATCCCAAGAATAGAACATCTAATGCAAACAAAGTATTGGCATGAATAATTTCTTTGCTTGAAAAAATGTGCTATGTATTACACTTATGGGTTGAAGTCTTAGCCCAAGTATATAAGATTTAATGGAAAAATAATACTCCGCATATAAAAAAGAAAGAAAAAGGTAACATGTACTCCGTATTTAAGTAGATAAGCTGCATTTATTTCACCCTTACAATCTTAATGCTCTCAAATCTTAATCCTATAAGAAAGAAATAATTACTTTTAACTCGCAATGTCCCACATGTTAATTACACAAAAATTGGATTTCATAAAGGGAAAGAACTGCACTTTTTAACTAAACTTGTGTATGAACTAAACTAAAATGTTATGTATAAACGTGTATTTTTACGCTATAAACTGAACTTTTGATTCTCATGATTTTTTCTCATCAAGGGATTAATAAAGAAAAAATGTTTTCACTTGTTGTCATTATAATATCTAGAAACAAAAACAATGACAGTTCATAGGTAGGAGTAAAGACAAACAAACACTTGAAAAGTTGATATGACCAATTTCTTAGTTTAAAAAATTGTAGTATGTAGTACTACGTATACTGAAAAGCTGCATTTTTACTACTTAGCATGCCCAAAATCTTATACGGAGTACTTAGCAATTTATTATATTTAATGAGAACTCAATCAGATTCTCAAAATTGGGGAGATCAACGCTGCCATTAATCAGACAGGAAAAAGGAAAAAATGCATTGGGTATAATACTAACTATTAAAAAAGAAAGCCATCAAAATTCGGGAAAAAAACTTTAAATCTGAAAACCCAAGGGGTCTGCATTATGTATTATACTGAAAAAACTGCATTTTTAAGTACTTATAGTCTTGGTATTCGCAAATCATAGCCCAAAAGCAAAGAAAGGAAATTAAATGAAACTCTGACTCCTTATTTGTAGAGTTCTAAAATAATGAGTTAAAGTTTCATGTGTGAATCTGATGAAGTAATAGAAAGCAAGATCATCAAGCTAGAAAGCACTATAGTTTTTAGTCAAACTAAAAGAGATTTTCAAAAAATTGATACTGCCCTTATTCCCCTTAACCATTTTGCAATGTTGTTCATTTATTTAGCATTTCTATATGCAATCACTTAAAGAATAATTTCACCTAAACTGCAGGTAGCACTGTGATGAGAGATCCAGAAGGCTCAACCTTTTTTGCAGTTGGCTTCCCTTTCCTAGCTGATTCCGTTCTTGGTGCAGATATTGGAATAATAAGTAGAGCTTTACAGTGGACTGTTCATGCTGGTTACTCTGATTTCATCTTGGAATTTGACTCCATGGATGCTATCACTATTCTTCAAACGACTGAATACTCGGGCATCTGGTATCAAGAATGGAGGAAATTGATAAGACTGTGGGAAGATAAAAGAATCAATTTTGGCCATTGCTTCAGAGAGGCGAATCAATTGGCACACTCTTTAGCTCAACATATTATGTGCAGCTCAGATTTTTTGCGGTCAAAACATACTACATTACTTTGCAGCCACACTTATGGTTTGAAGTTTTATCCCAAGGATAGAATATCTAATGCAAAGAAAGTATTGGCATGAATAATTTCTTTGCTTGAAACAATGTGCTATGTATTACACTTATGGGTTGAAGTCTTAGCCCAAGTATATAAGATGTAATGGAAAAATAATACTCCGCATATAAAAAAAGAAAGAAAAAGGTAACATGTACTCCGTATTTAAGTACATAAGCTGCATTTATTTCACCCTTACAATCTTAATGCTCTCAAATCTTAATCCTATAAGAAAGAAATAATTACTTTTAACTCGCAACGTCCCACATGTTAATAACACAAAAACTGGATTTCATAAAGGGAAAGAACTGCACTTTTTAACTAAACTTGTGTATGAACTAAACTAAAATGTTATGTATAAACGTGTATTTTTACGCTGTAAACTGAACTTTTGATTCTCATGATTTTTTTGTCATCAAGGGATTAATAAAGAAAAAATGTTTTCACCTAAGCTGCAGGTAGCACTGTGATGAGAGATCCAGAAGGCTCAACCTTTTTAGTTTTTTCCATATTCGATTTTAGTTAATCCTTTAATGAGGAAAAAAAGATTATTAAAGGAAAAACAGAATTAAACCGATTATAGAAAAAATGGAATCAAATCGAATATGGAGCCAATGAAACACACGTTTGAGAGGATAAAACTCAATGAAACATTTCATCAAACACGTTCTGTGCATAAAGTTAATATAGTTCAAAATAAATAACTAAATATTCACGCTTAAAACAATAATGCTGATAGTATGAGGGAACACAGGTTATATTGTTGAGAGTATCATTATTGTTCATATTTACGCTTATAACAATTTTCTTCTAATCCTGTTTAGTGTAAGTACTGTAATTGATAAGGAAGATATACACTTTTGTCTAAATCTAGTATTTAGATGAGATCTAGGAGAAATTTCAGATTATCATACGGCATGTGAATATAAATATAAAGAGTTTGATTTTGAACAGAATACTAACCAATAATGTGAAGAACGATTGAGATGGACTCTCCAAGCAGTGAGCTAAGGAGTGTAAGTGAAATCGATAAGCATAGGTTTTAATTTTTTTTTTTGAAAATAATACTCTGGAATCCAAGCAAAGAGAAGAGGTAAAGAAGATCAAGGAAGGAGAAGAGATAAAGAAGAGGTTTATCATGTTTGAAAATAATGAAGCGTCCGAAGCGTAAGAAGATTTCCCAGGCTCCGAAAGAAATAACATGTAATTACAAATATACCCTTATACGTGAGCGGGAACTTGACTTAAGCGGATTAATATATATATATAGATTCCTGCTCGAATAGAACTCCTATCACGTCTTGGGTGTCAAGTAATAATTATTTCCTTCTTGCTTATGAATTCCGGTTGAGTCCTGCCTGCTACCAAATACTTATGCCCGAATAATAGCATGCCACGTAAACCCTAGGAATATCCCGACCTCACTAGAACTCCGCTTAGGCTCGAGGTCTGCTGTGCAGCCCGGCCTGGCTGTGGGTTCCTATCGTGGGCCTAATCCCATTTGGACCTGGCGGCATATCGAACATTAATCCCGTTTATGGGCTTGATCCCGTTTATGGGCCAATCCTGTTAATTAGGTTAATCCCGTTAAGGGCCGATCCCGTTATGGGCTAATCCTGTTAATTAGCCTAATCCCGTTAAGGGCTGATCCCGTTATGGGCTGAATTACGTAATTGGGCCATGGTCCGAGTCCATGGTACCATCACAAATAAATTTCATACAAATTTTGAAAGTCCTAAATACGAAGTACTTCCTCCGTTATATAATTCTTGCAACATTGTGATTTTTACACTATTCACAGATCTTACTTTGACCATGATTTTCTACTAATATACATAATCAAATTATTACGTATAAAATGTTATTGAACTCTTATCAATGTGAATTTCCAAAATATCAACTTCTTATAACGTTTACTAATAGATAATTAAATATAATTACAGTCAAAGTTGTGCATTGACAACCGTGAAAGTAAAACTATTGCAAGAATTATAGAACGGAGGATAGTATACAATATTTGTCATTAATATCGATCTCTATCATCTTATCTCACATCATATATATGAACTTTCAAACCAGCAGATTTGTAATAAATGCATGACAACATCGAACAATTGAGTATGACTAAATGTCTAAAAACATATATTGGCATGAACAAATCAACATTATAGAGACATTATCAATTTATCATTATTTATTTAATTAATAGCATGCAAAAAAAATGTCCGGATCAACATTTCATTCACGGGTTTAATGCACCGAACCCACTCGTGAAATATAAATTCGGCGCATTAGGATGTTTTCTTTTGGATTGTTTTCAGTCCCAGACCAGACCAGATCATACCAGACTTAAACAGACCAGACCAGACTTGGATAGTTATAAAATACACAGAGACCAGACGTTTACCAGACCAGACCAGACCAGACCAGACCAGACCAGATCAGGCCAAACTTAAACAGACCAGACCAGACCAGCAAATTTCAGTCTAAAAGAAAACATCCTTAGCCCTTGTGATTTACAAAATGCGTCAAACCCCCAAATGTTATAATTATTCATGCGCAAACCCCCCTCAAAGAACAAATTTTACAATTTTGAAATCCCATTTTTGAATAATATGATTGAATATGTGAGTAACTTTGTCAAAATTTCTAAATTATACAAAAACCTGATCATTTTTCATTTTCTGACAATTAAATTTGTTCATAGAAAGGGGTTTGGTGCATTAAACCCTGTGATGGAGTTTAATTCCAACTACGAGAGCAGATGAAATTTAGGTAGCGTAAGACAATATTATAATTCCGGAATTCAGATCCTTTGTAGGATGTGTAAATGAAGTATTTATAGACCTTTGATTCTAGTATTCTAAGAGGAAACTGATACATTTAATGCATTTAATTATAATAAGAGTCATGTAACGTCTCGAACGTTGTGCAATTATTGTTTCTCTAGATCCACGTTTCTTCCGTTATTCCCTGCCGCTGCCAGATAGCTATGCTTAAATGATAGCCTGCCACGTAAGCCCTAGCTAGGATGAGCCTGACCTCGCTAGAATCCCACCCAGGCTCGAGATCTGCAGTCCAGACTGGTCTTGTTGTGGGTTCCTTTTGCGGGTCGGATTCCTAATTAGGCCCATCGGCTATTATTAATTATTAATCCCGATTAATGGGCTTTATTTCAATTCATACTTGGACCATGGCTGCAGTCCATGGTACCATCACGAGCCTCCGTACTCTCTCAAATAAGTCGGGCTTGATTTTAGAAGAGTAATGACCCGCCTTCTTTTGACTTTTGAATCTTTCCTTCATGATCCGTAGCGCCGCTTGGCATTTAATACGATCTCAATGTGACATATGCCTGCAGCCCAGCACGATTTCTAATCCGCCCTACCAACTTTAGCACTGGAGTGCTTAGGTAGCGGTTTCCAAGCGATTTTTGGAAAGTGCCATCGCATCCTTTTCTTCACACAAGCGTTTCATTTTCTTTTGATAAAAACTTCTGCAAAATCTTCTTCACACAAGCCTCTCATTTTCTCGATTGGGAACCCTAGGCGGCATGAACTTCCTTCATCGTCTCGATTTCCCTTTGTCAGGTCAGTTCCATGTCCTCTTCTAGTTCCGTTCCGCTTCATAACGTCTTCCCTGATGATGGGGCTAGTTCAAATCGGCCCTAGATTCCCATGTAGATTCCCATGGGGTTGAGACCCATTTCTACCTCTCCGCGGACTTCAATTCGCCTAGGGGGTCCGACCGTCGCCGTTTCTGATTCTGAATTTAACGAGGTTGTGGCCCTCACCGGACCCAGTGGTATCTGTTCCCACCCCACCCCTATAAAAAACATAGTGGAGCCTCCTTTGCCTTCCCATTTTGGGGTTCATTTGGCGAGCCTGCAAGTCGGGTTGCGATTCCCCCTCCATCCTGCTCTTCTAGACTTGCACCATTATGGTGTCATTCTGGGTCAACTTTCTTCCACCACCAACTTGTTTATCGCCGGTTTCATTGCCGGTGTGTTTCTCTGAAAATCAAACCCTACCTCGACCTGTTCCTCAATTTCTTTCATTTCATAAGATTCGGTGCCTCTGACACCCAGGGCTATTTTTCCATCTCCCAATGAGCGGGTCATCGTTTGTTTGCGGCCAAACCTTACCCGGATTCTTTCATGGGTTGGAGGTACAAGTGGGTTTGGGTCACCCCGGTAAATGGCAAACTCCCGTTTGAGAACAAGTGGGGGGACCTGATCTAGAGGTGGGTGATGCCAATCTTGTCAGAGGGAAATGAGTTGGCCGTCAAGCTTATTATCGCCGGTTTCATTGCCGGTGTGTTTCTCTGAAAATCAAACCCTACCTCGACCTGTTCCTCAATTTCTTTCATTTCATAAGATTCGGTGCCTCTGACACCCAGGGCTATTTTTCCATCTCCTAACGGGCGGGTCATCGTTTGTTTGCGGCCAAACCTTACCCGGATTCTTTCATGGGTTGGAGGTACAAGTGGGTTTGGGTCACCCCGGTAAATGGCAAGCTCCCATTTGAGAACAAGTGGGGGGAACTGATCCGGAGGTGGGTGATGCCAATCTTGTCAGAGGGAAATGAGTTGGCCGTCAAGCTTATTATTGAAGGTTCGCCCTTCCTGATGGGCCACTACGTAGGTGCAAAACCCAAGGTAGTTACTCCAACACACCCTCCAGATCTCTAGTACTGTCCTCACAAACCACCACGAGCCTTTACCGCACACTTTGTCCTCACTCATGCGCAGCCTGAGAAACTTCCCAGGGGGTCACCCATCCCAAGATTACTCATGTGCAAGCACGCTTAACTTTGGAGTTCTTAGCTAATGAGCTCCCTTAAAATGAGATGCACCTTGTTGGTATGAGTAGTACCATTAATCCGTTTAAATTAATCTGAAGTGTTACAGTAGGTGAGGATGGGGTGGTTATGCTTGAATTCAGATCAGGTCGGCGATGCCAGATCGTGTAATTTTCTTTTCTCCTTACCCCAATTAGCGTGCCAACTAACTTTGATCGAGATAACAAAGTGTAGTGATAATAAAATCAAGAATGAAGGAAGAGCATTGTATTGTATAAATAAAGAACAACAAGTGGACAAAATGGCTGTTTACTCCTCGGCACTACCGGTCGGGATGTACATGATGATCTAAATATCAAAGGAAAGATAAAAAAATGATAATTACAATGGGCAAAAATAAGTGCTGACATGATTCTTACTGAGTACTGGCCGGCATTTTCCTCTTCAGCGTCACCTGCTTCTTCATCATCCTCTTCTTCTTCATCCCCCAAAGCGGTCAAGAGGTCAGGTTCACGGCCAGCAGCTTTATACTGAGCCCTCTTCAGATCTTGCTTGTACTTCTCGAACTGAGTGAGGAGGATGGCATCATTAGAATGCTCAGACATCACGATCGGCTTCCCAAGCAGTTGCTCCATAATCGGCATGACCGGCTACAAGATGTGTTGGCAACCGACAAAGTATGTATATCGGGCCATGGAGTTGGCCCATAGATGGCCTGTTGTTAATCGATCGGTCAGTTTAACCCCCTCTTCACAACGGACCGGGCCACGAGGAAATTTTTTGAGATACTTCCTAAATGATTCAGCCAAATGCTCCTGGGCGTACTCTTCGGCAGCCCTGGTGAAATTGTTGGAAGACTTATACTCGGCATCTGGGAATCAGCCTCCTAGAACTTGATCTGAGTGGCCTCAGAAGTCACCACCTTAGCCTGAGAAGCAGTCAGGTCCACACGAAGCAGGCCTAGTTTGTCCTCAAGCTTCTTCCGCAGTTCGGGCATCATGCAACAGTTGCTCCCTTGCTAGTCGGGGCGCTTTGTAGTTGCAACCCGTATAGGCCAACCTGCGGGAAACAGTCCAAGGTCAAAATCGAGGAAGGCCAAGGGGGTAGATAAAAACGAACAAGAAACTTAAGTAGCTTTAAGGCAGCAAGGGCGGCGCCCTCTTCAGCCTCTTTGATTGACAGATTTGGGAGGACGAAATCGTTGACAACGGCAGAGGCTTTCCAAATTTGAGTCGCTGAACATCCCCCGTGTTCCAGAACAGTGTGGATGGGATCGGCAAGAGTAATGCGCTTCAAGCGCTTGGTGACGTTGGCCTGATCAGTCTCAGCGTGTGCCCCCACTGCCGAATCTAGTTGCTCGGCAAAAAAAAGGAACGGAGTGTGCAAACTCGAACAACGGTGGATCCACCACCATAAAGTCTTGTTGTTGGTGTTCGGACAGCTGAGGCTTGATCGAGTTGTGTTGTTGAGCCACTGGTTGAACCATTTCGGGGTGCTCTGACTGAACGGGCTGCTTGCCCTTCCTCTTCCTCTTCCAAGCGCAACTGATCTGGTGAAGACGACTGTTATCCATATTGGCTGGTTCGGGATTAGGAGCTGAAAAAATAGACAAAAGGAAAAGATTAGTACCGAGCGATCAAAACGTGTGTGGAATGTGCAAACGCATATTAGTTTCCCGCACGAGAAGGACCACCCGGGCCATGTCACTTGGTTTTCAATCAAGAACTCCAGCAATTCGGGCGATACCTATCTCGGCCTGTACTAGCCGATCAGAGGTCAAATATTCCATGATCATGGATGTGTTTCCCCTCTCTAGAGCAACAATCTTCCCTCCGAGATCCCCAGAAACGAACGACTCTTTAGATTTGGGAGGACAGGCATTCCACCTCTTCGGAATAAGGCCGTTCAGGACAGAAACAAAAAAAAAACGATCTTTCCATCCCTTGATCAAAGTAAGAATCCCCTTGAACAGAATCTGGCCCGTTCGGGCACTCACGGCCAGATATTTGTGGGTTTGTTGAGGGGAAACCTTGAAGAAATAGTGAAAGAGGTCTAGGCTTGACGTCACATTGACGTCGACACACCGGCAAAAAAACGCGGCCATCACTCGGTAAGAGTTTAGCATTATTTGGGCCGGAACCACCTCATAGTGATTAAGAAACTCAACATAGAAAGGGTGCAACGCAAATCTCAGCCTAGCCTTAACGGAGTCATAATGCACCACCACCATTCCTGGACGGTGGCGCAACAGATGGAGCCCAGCGTGAAGACGAAAATCGACCGGGTCCGGGATGAGGATCATGATTTGGGATCTAATTTTTGGGGAAAGCTTTTGCCTCCTTTTTCTGAGAGATTTCAATTTAGTTCATGGCAAAGTGTATCGTCTGGGCGACCAGCCCCACGCGATCGCCATGTCATCATCGGAATCGTCAGCAGAATGGTGGTCAGCAGCTGCGTTCTCTGCTGCGGCACTGGTGCCCGCCGCATCATCAACGACGGCGTTGGTTGCATCTCCCCGAACCGTCTCATTGGCGGTGGTGTCTGAGTCAGAAGAACCAGAAGTACTAGAGCTCTCAGACATTTGGCAGAATGAAGAACCGAAAATAGAAGGGAAGGAAAGGCACGACGCTTACCTGAGCGGAAACTTGAAATTATGGTTTTAGAGAGAAGCTAGAGCAAACGGAAGAAGAAGCAGCGTTCGAAAACCCGAAATCAGTGGCCAAGGGGCCTTATTTATAGGTCGGAAGTGCCGATTCACCAACCAATGAAGGAAGGACACGTAGTAGGGAGCGTTTCCGAAGACACGTGTCAGGAATAAGTGGATGCCTAGAACGATTTTTAGAACAGAGGTGATACATAATCTTTCAAGACAATTTGAGGAAGGTCGGGCGGCCCAAACATTATTTTGGGCCCAACCTGCTAAAAATAACAAGTATTCGAGAATGGCGTTCTAGACCCACTCGGGAGTGACCCACACGGCTACTAGCCCAATAATATGTATGACAAATGTCAAATAAGTGATAGAATGATTAAAGAAGAATACAAATGCCTATAACCCCATCTTTGGCATTATTGAGCTAAATAATGGGAGTAGGATTTTCCTGCTATGATATCCATCAAGTAAATTATTGTGATGAACCTACACATATTGGAGATCAATAATGTGATGAAGGAAGTTGACTTGTTCTAAATAAATTAGGATGAGTACAAAAAGACATCTTTGACAAAAGATAAAACTATAGGACCCATCTTCCCATTTTTGGAAGTATTGATAGAT
Organism: Cuscuta epithymum; assembly: GCA_945859915.1. Lineage (NCBI taxonomy): Eukaryota > Viridiplantae > Streptophyta > Magnoliopsida > Solanales > Convolvulaceae > Cuscuta > Cuscuta epithymum. The sequence continues at coordinate 5,427,289 of CAMAPF010000059.1, forward strand.
ATTTTGGACCCCAAAATGATTGGGATCAATTGGGAACCACTCCACATGATATTAGTACCTACAAGACAAAGAAAAATGGGTGAGACAACTATGTGGGGCGGACTTTTTGACTCATGAGCTACAACATTACAAAAAGGAAATTAAAGAGGAGGTCCACACCATGTTTGATTGAAATCAAATACCCTACCCTTCTTTTTGTGAACCACATGCTCTCTTAGCATGATTGAGGCCTCCTAATACAATCCCCCTACACCCCATTCGAACCCCCAAAGAGATAAGAGAGAAAAGTGAATCCACACAACCCAAGAGAGAAGGAAGGAGGAGAGCAGTCCGCAGGTTCGTTCTTCAGTGCGTAGCTCTGATTGTTCGAGCCATAACTTGAGATTTACTCATCCAATTAACACGAATAAGATACCAAAAGAAAGCTCTCAAGAAGAGGAATCCATAGGCGTGCGGTTTGAAGGAAACGGAGCAGTTTAAGGCTTCCAAATAGTCCGAACAAAACGCAACCTCACAGAATACGTTTTTGTATTCAAAGTAAGTTTGAATCCAAAACCTTCCTCTCTATTGTCTAAATCATATAAATGATTGAAGAACTATTATACACTGATTGAAGTGTATAAAATGTTATTATAAAGTGACTTTAATTGTTGGAAAGGTTGGATACTAACCTAGAAAAAACCTTGAAAGGTTAGGGAACGAGTTCGTCGAGAAACACCCGTTCTAGGGACTGTTTTTGTGTCTTCGGTTAGGAGTTGAACTAGCACCTTGAGGAGGCTGTTTAACACTCAATTCCAAGCAAGGAATCAGTTCTCAAACCTTCTTGGCCGAGGCTTTGGTCGTTGGAGCGAGAAGGAAGGTTTTAAAGCTCATTTGAGGTGAGGACCGACATCTAGTTGCTTACAACTTGTAGGTTATGCATGAGATTACCTAAATGCTTAAATCATTTTTTTGTGAATAAATATGCTTGAACATGATATGAATGATAAGTAATGGACTTGATCATGAAATGAAACCATATTGATGAATATGGAGTCATGTGAGATAGAAGTATGCTAATATGGTAAATTGACCTTTCCAACTCATGTATGAATGTTATGTGTATGTAAATGTATAATTGCATGATGATGCTTAACACATGGGAGGCTGCCACATATCTATTGATATGGAGGGGCTACCATTAATGATAGATGAGTTGTAGGAATAATCTTAATAATATTGTGATGCTAGTTAAGGATTGTCCTAAATGTGTTAGAATCAAACTTAAGGTTTGAGTTTGTTTGTGATGAACTTGAATGAGATTCAAGTGTCAATTGTGATTTCATAGAGTAAGAGATCTATGGTGTGATTGTATGGAGTAGGAGATCTATGGTGTGATTGTATGAAGTAGGAGATCTATGGGATGAATACACGAAGTAGGAGATCTATGACATGATTACATGAAGTAGGAGATCTATGATGCGAGTGCATGATGATGTACTCGAGCCGAACTCTAGAAATGAGAAGTTATATTAGGGTTGGACCCTATGTATGTCGTGACTATTAGTCACGGGGTTTGGGAAATGTTTTGTGATAAACATGGGCCTTTGAGCCGACTACTTGACTTTATATAAAGTAAGTATATATTTTGAAGGGGTAATTTGGGATTACAGCCTAAACTATATTATCACCCTATTTGAGGGTCTTGTGTGTGAAATACTTGTTGTATATCTAGTAGATGCCTGCCACACCAATACTTTATAGCCGTATATAGAGTACTGACCCCTTCGGGGGCGTCCCACCACCATTTCAGGTTGAGGCTAGAGCTTGCATCCTGTGCTCGTTGATCGAGTGATTCCTAGGAGAGAAGACTTGGTTCGTGCTTCCTCCATTCTATTTGAAACATTAATAAATTTGCTCATGGATATTTTACTATAGAGCCTGCGTGCTCATGAATAGCCCTGTGTGGCCCCTTTTGTTTTAAACAATGTTTTCCGCTGCGTTATGAATTACTTATTATGTTTGTTTATGGATGTATATGTGTGAATGATATTCAAGACGCCTTGTATAATATGAATGTGTTGGACTGCGGTTGACTATTCGTATTGTACGGCGGGTTGTTGACGTGTCCGGATAGGTCCGGGGCGTGACACATCTAGTATGTAAACTTAAGAAGTCAATATATGGGCTAAAACAAGCATCACTCCAGTGGTATCTAAAATTTGATGAAGTCATGAAAAACAACGACTTCTATAAAAATCAAGTGGATCCGTGTATCTACCTCAAAATGAGTGGGAGCAATTTTGTGATACTTGTTCTTTACATTAATGATATCCTCTTGGCAAGTAACAATGTCGATTTGTTGCATGAGTCAAAAAGATTACTTTCACGACACTTTGACATGAAAGATCTCGGAGAGGCCTCTTATGTTATAGGCATCGAAATTCACCGAGATCGGGCCAATAGGACATTAGGATTGTCTCAAAAGGCATACGTGGAACATATACTCGCACGCTTTAACATGCAACATTGTTCTCCTTCAGTTGCTCTAGTTGTTAAAGGAGATGTTTTTGGCTCATTTCAATGTCCAAAAACGGAATTAGAAAAGGATCAAATGAGGTTGATTCCTTACGCATCCATAGTTGGAAGTTTGATGTATGCTCAAGTTTGTACTCGTCCCGATATCGCTTACATATCCGGTATGTTAGGCTTATATCAGCATAATCCTGGCTTAGATCATTGGAAGGCTGCTAAGAAGGTCTTACGATATCTTCAGGGGATTAAGGATTACAAACTGACTTATAGAGGAATAAACGATTTAGAAGTAACGGGATATTCCGACTCCGATTTCGCTAAATGCAAAGACGATAGAAAATCAACGTCGGGATGCATTTTTATGATGGCAGGCGGGCCCATTTCATGGAGGAGTCATAAACAACAATTGACCACTACCTCTACTATGATGGCTGAATATGTTGCTGTTTATAACGCAACATGTCATGGAATGCTATTGAGGAATTTGATCAAGGGACTCAAAATAGTTAACTCCATTTTAAGACTGTTGAAGATTTATTATGATAATTCTGCCGCCGTGAGCTTTTCAAATGGCAATAGTTCAAACGGGGCTGGATTATATCTCGATACAAAGTTCTTGTTTGTACATGAACGAGTTGAAGAAAATAATCTTTCTATCGAGTACATTAGCACTCATGATATGCTTGTGGATCCGATGACAAAAGGTCTACCACCCAAGATTTTTCAAGAACATGTGATGAAAATGGGTTTTAGTCGAGACCTCACTTAATTGGCATAGTGCTCTTATGAACAATTCATGTATATAAATATAAATACTTGAATTCTTAATTGTCTATTATATGTATACCGTGCGCACTAACTTTGGTATCATGGACAAATTAATATTGATTACCACATTACATTTGATCATTTATGTTTAATGACCTTAATGTCCTAATACATATGCCTTATTTTAACGTCAGGAATCATGACTTACCTGGGAAACTCAACCAACGGCCGCCAAAACCGTCAGATCCCAGCATCAGGAATCTCCGAAGTTGGATGGCGAAATTTCGAACGGAATTTCCTGAACGGAAAGGGAGCGGGCCTTCTACTTCCTTATGTCCCAAGCACGCTCGAAACATCGGAAGTGGGGGGACTTGTGTTGGAATATTAGGGTCCGGACCAATAACACGGCCCAATATATCCCTAAAGCCCAAGAGGAGCAAAGAAGCCCAATGAATATCAAGCGGATATGGGGGTCCCGAACGGGTTGCCAACCCGCTGAGCATGAACCGTTCAACGGTTCCCGAACGGGAGAGGTTCCATACTTGACGGATAATAGGCATCCCTATTGGGTACCAATTACACCAGCCTAAAGTACCGATCGGGAAAGCCTTGCAAAAGGCAGAGACACATTTAATGCAGGAGTATGGGCACTCAAGTGGAGGCATGAGTTTGCAAGTCGCAAGGGGGTCAACCATTGACAGCTTGTCACGTCATCTTTATCACCTACTCACTATTAGTATAACTAGAAGCTTTTATTACATTGTAAATGATTAGCATTTTGATACTTCACATGTAGTATACTTCACTCTAGCTCTTGTATTAAGCCATAGAACGGTAACTACCGTTCGACCTTTTCTTTGTAATCATCATTATTACACCAATGCAATTGGAGCCATTGAGTACTTGATTCATTGATTTCTATTCTTAATCACTCTCTACTGATAAAACACATCTGATATATTCAAAGGTTTGTGTTGGACCTTTGGATCTACCAGAATTAACCTCAACCATTATATATAAAAATATTGAAATACTCCGATCCGTAAAATACATCTTTTCTAAATATAAAAAAATTGATATATTTTTGGAAAAAATTTGAATTGCAAATAAAAAGTTAGAACAATTGTAACATTATACGGAGTAATTAATTGCTTTGCCACACAGCATGCAAATAGGGAGTGATGTTGACCCTCATTTGAGGAGCCAATAAAATTGATTTCAACTTCTCCCGATTGAGCAAGTCGGGGCTAATCGATGCTTAGTATGTAGCGGTAATCATTGCCGAGGGAGAAAGTCTCTAGCGGTGAGTGCTAGTGTGAATTTCTTTTTTATCATGATGCCTTTTATTTTCTACTTTATCGATCATTAGCTGGTTTTGATCGGGCCCTCAATGAGTGGGGATACATCCCTTTGTCCTTCTGTACTTAAGTAGTGTTTGCGGTTGATCAAAAGAAGCGCTTTTCAACTTTTGGCTTAAAAAAAGTTAAAATGAGTGTTTTCACATGACAGCTTCTGCTTAAATTAATCACTTAAAAGCTAAAAGCTGGAAGCAGGTGGAAGAGTGCTTTAAACTGCTTTTTACTTTTTCTATTACACAAAAGTACTTATTTTACCAAACACTACCAACTTTTACTTTTTCAGAAGGTCACAACTCCGGTACCCATTTAAAAAATGGGATACCGTACCTACCATGCATTTGATTGGTCCAAATCATTATATGCTTTTTAATTTAGATTTAAATAATTCAACTGCATCATTTTTATTGGTCCATTTGGACAAAGGTACGGTACATTTGGGGGTACCGTAGAATCTACCTTTTCAGAATCACTTTTTCCTCAAACACTACCAACTTTTACTATTAATCACTTTTCCCAAAATCACTTTAAAAAATCACTTTTTTAAAATTAAAGCAATTGCAAACACTCCCTTAGAGTACATGAAAGTTTAAAGGCCGGTTGATAATCCTACTTTTCTGATTGTCATATTTACTCCCTCTGTCCCTAAAAGAAGTTCCATTTCACTATTCAATTGGTCAACTTAAATCACTCTTAATCTCTTACTTTTTATATCAAAATTTTATAAAAGTTGAATTATTTTTTGCAGGCTTTGTAGCGGGTTTAATGTAGTTTCTGAATATGTAAATTTTATTTACTAAAAATAATCCGAGTTTTCACAGGGATCATTTAACTTTATCGTCGGTCAAGCTTCGTAATCCGCAATTGGAACAACATTTAGGGATGAAGGGAGTATTACTCAACTTTTTCATCAAACACATAGTTTTTTATTTCGTGCGTTGAATTGCGTAATTTCCGTAATAAAAAAAAGTAAGGTTGAAATTATTTTTCTGGCTCTTTTGACTTAAGTTACTTTAGAAGGTCATTTTAACTATTTTTTATATAATCTTTTCATTATTTTATTAATGAAAAATGGTTTTCTTTTTTGAAAAATCAACAGAATCAAACAATTCTACCACTTCAGCCAAATTTCATAGATTTCAACATAGTCAACGATTTAGTCAATTTCTGTGTTGCCCTTTCTCATTTAACTCCATGGTCTTAAATTGCAAAACTTAAAAAAATGTAATTGGTGATAAGCTAATCAATCTTTAGAACCTTTATCTGAAATGCCCTTGTATAGAAATACTCGTACTTTGAATTGTGTCTCTCTTGGTAAAATGGTAAATTGAATTATAAAAACGAAAGACTCAGAGAATAATGCTCGTTTGGTAATCCTTTCCCCGACTTATTAGTCCATCTATCAATTTTTTTTTTATCAAACACACAATTGTTAATTGCGCGTGCAGAATTGTGTCTAATAATCAAAATCAGTCAAGTTTTGATTACTTTTGTGGTTGAATTTACTAAAGAGAGCAATAGTATGTAGCTATCTTTCATACTACCTCCGTCCCATATTGGTTGTCCACTTTCAATTTGACACGATTATTAATGAAGTGGTTGAAAAGTAAGAGTCGTGGTTGAGATTTGAGTAGAATAAAGTGAAATGATAAGAATCACATAATTCTTGCCAAAAAGGGAAACATGACATTCATTTTGGGACAACCCAAAAATAAAAATAGAACAACCAAAATGGGACGGACAATTAAAGAAAACATTGCTATACGCAGAGACTGAAATAAAGGATACTTCTATATTAGAAGTGTGGGGGGCTAAATATGTTAAAAGAAGAAAATTTAAAAGAAGTGAAGTAAAGTTTGTGTGTAGTGTTTTAAAGGATCAAAGGGAAGTACGCATATATTGTGGGAAAGCTAGCAAGGAGCAAGAAAGCGACGTTCCATCATTTTTATAGTATGGAGCCAACAAAAACCTTTAATTTTGTGCAACCTTCCTTCCATCATCATTATTATTATCATTAATTAATTAATCAATCCTCAATTGATTCTTCACAAACGTCCTCCAAATCCGCCGCACCCATTTTGAAGGACAGCCTAAGCCTCCCGCCCGACCTGTTTTCTCGGAAGAAAGAGTCGGGTCGGGTTAGGCACACGGCGGTCACCACCAACCGGCCGCCTTCCCGACGCCGCAGCAACATCTTCACCCCATCCTCGCGCTGCTGATCTTTCGCAGAACTCAGAGGAGGCGGGAAGCTCTTGGTTCTGTTGAACTTCCTGCTCGCGATCATCACCGGCGGCCTCCCGGCCGGCATGGTCGGTGGCGGAGCGGAACTACCCTCCGGCGCCGGCGCCGGATTGCCCAGCAGGTCGTCCATGCTTTGGGTAATACCGAAGCCAGTTTCACAGCCCAAGCCCTCAGTACACATCTCCAGGCTTTTGGAACTGAGAGTGGACAAGGAGCGCTTCATACGGCGCGGTTGAACGTGCGCCACTTCCCCCGCCGCCGCGTCGGCCTGCAGCTCCTCCACGAGAAAGCTCCACCCGCCGCCGGAACAGTTGTCGTTCATGCTGCTGCTCATCTCGGAAGCGCCGTCGGAGGAGGAGGAAATGGTGGACGATTGTTCGGGGGAATCCAGTTCGTCGTACATGGTGACGTCATCGTCGTCGGAGCCTGTCTCCCGATGACACGAATGCGGCGGCACCTTTTCATCCTCATCACAGACAAAGTGGCCGCAGCTTCGAATATTCATCATGTTTAATTTCTTTTGTGGTCGGCCGAGAATCTGGAGACCACAAACAAACAAATTACTGCTTAAGTTGGAAGCTTAATTATCTATGTAATTTATGATTTGCAACCGAACGAGGAAGTGTGGGGTATTTATAGCTAAATATCTCTCCCAAAATTAAGGGGGTTATTTTTAAGGGGTATTTTGAGTTTGCACCCCATTTTATTGTCCAAATTAGACTTTGCACCTCGTTTTTAGAAAACTTTGTTTTTGCACCCCAACCCCATATGAAAAGACAAAATGACCTCGATCAAGAATATGTTGAAGGTCAACAAAATTGTTAACGGAGGGGCATTTTTGTCTTTTCATATGGGTTGAGGTGCAAAAACAAAGTTTTTTAAAAACGGGGTGCAAAGTCCAATTTGCACAATAAAATGGGGTGCAAACTCAAATTACCCCTATTTTTAAAGTGTTTTTGAATAAAATGCTTAATAGTCAAAATTGGTATTGTATCGAGAAAAAATTGTTTTTGAAAAAGTAAAAGAAGGCAGTGTTTGATAAATTAAGTGTTTTTTTTGTGTAATAGTAAAACTGAAAAACATTTTCCCACATGCTTACAACTTTTAACTTTTGAATGCTTAATATAATCAGAAATTGTCGCTTGTAAACAATCGTTTCAACTTTTTAAGTTAAAAGCTTAAAATCACTTTTCTTAATCATTTGTAACACTACCTAAATGACAGTATTATACATAGCCGTTATGCACTATACACGGACTACCTAGTCCAAATATATGCTTTTAGTTTTTCTAATTGTTCAATTCACCTTTTTTCCGGTAAGAAAAGTAATTTTTCCCTCCTACAAAACTTGTCTTTTGTTAACTTTTTCTTAATCAATGATAATCAGATCAACAATATTCTTCAATACGAAATTGTTTACAAAATGAAAATTACATTAAAACGTTACTCTTAAAAATATTTTGTTATAAAAAATATATAGTTTTTATTTTATGCTAAATTATTTGAATTAAACATGTGTTTTTATTTGGAATGATTTCAATCTCATATCAAATTATACCATACTACGAGCCCGTTTGGTAGCACCATAATCGGCTGTTTTGGCTGATTCTACTGAAATTTATGATATTCTGGCTGGAGTGGCTGTTTTGGCTGGTTCTGCTGATTTAAGAAAAAAATATTTTAAAAATATATTTTATTAATAAATTAAAGAAAAAATTATATGTAAAAATAGCTAAAATGGTCCTCTACAGTAACTTCAGCCAATACAGTCAGAAAAGTAACTCCAACCTTACTTTTTCGGCTTATTACACAATTCAGCGCGCGAAAGTAAAAGTTACGTGTTTGGTGAAAAAGCTGGCTGATAAGCCTGATAAGCCGAAAACAGAGTTCTCCAAAGGGGCTCTACATCTAAATAAATTAATAGATCAAACCATACTTCCACAATTATAAAATTTATATAGAACATGCATTTAGCAGCTAAACTCAAATATTTAGACCAAATTAATGACAAAATTGAATCCAATTAAAAATTACATCATTATCATTATTCCTCAGAGTTTACGTCACGTCTCAAAATTAATGGGAGCAAAGTACTCCGTCGTTTTTACGGAGTATAATACCCAATGGGAGCATGAATTTACAAAGTACATCATTATCATTATTCCTTATATTTTAGTGCCTAATGTTTACCTTTGAACCCAAGCACCAAAATGTTAGGGCCCGGCCAATCATAGAACGTGGTCGGTGGAAAATATTAGCAGAACTTGTCCCCATACATATTGCATATTTTATATTCCCTCCCTATTTTAATGTTCACTATTAGGTTGGACACATTATTTAAAAAATAAAGTAGTATAGGTAGTGGATGGTGTAACAAAGGTAGGAGAGAGTGTGTAAAAGTATGAAAGAGAAGATAAAAAGTACTCCCTCCGTCCCTGAATGTTGTTCCAATTGCGGATTACGAAGGTTGACCGACGATAAAGTTAAATGATCCCTGTGAAAACTCGGATTATTTTTAGTAAATAAAATTTACATATTCAGAAACTGCATTAAACCCGCTACAAAGCCTGCAAAAAAAAATCAATTTTCATGAAATTTTGATACAAAAAGTAAGAGTTTAAGAGTGATTTAAGTTGACTCTCGAAAAGCGAAATGGAAGTAAATTTAGGGACAGAGGGAGTAACAAAGTAAGAGATAGTTGGGTATTTTATAAATGGTAAACTTACCAAAAAGGCTAAAAGGTCAAATAAGCCTCTGTACCGGTTGTGTAAGCTCCATTCAGTCCTCGAACTAAAAAAAGGTTCAATTCACACCCCGAACCGAAAAAAATGGTTCAAATTTCATTTTTTACGTGTAAACAACTGATTATTTTTTTCAGTTGTTTCTGTTTTTTTTTTTCAATTTATTGCAAATTTGACATTTTTTAATAGTTTAGGGGTGCGAATTGGACCTTTTTTTACCAGTTGTTTAACCTTAAAAATGAAATTTGAACCCTTTTTTGCCTGTTTGGGGTGTGAATTGGACTTTTTTTAAGTTCATGGACTGAATTGAGTTTACAGGACCGGTACAGGGGCCCATTTGACCCTTTAGCCTACCAAAAATGGAAGTGTATGGAACTTTTAAATACGGAGGGAGTATTAGCTGACAAGTAAAAAACAGAAAGCTAAGGTGGGCGAAATCATAAATTAATTACTTTAATTGGAAAGTGACTAATTTGCAAAAAATTTAGGACAATAAATATTTAAAAGTGGGCAAAATCCAAAGAAGTAAGTTTTTATTGCTCGGTCGGTTTAAGTTGATATTGGTTCCAACAGATAAATTCACTACTTTCATTATCATTTTCTACCTCTTCAGGTGTTCAACCACTTCGTGAAGGTAAAGAAACTCATGGACAAAACACTTCTATTATTTCTAGTGGTGAGATTTGAACTCAAAACCTCCCACTAGTGGAAGACTTGATCGCGGAGGGCCAAGTAAGAGATCCACTCAACCAACTTGCACTATGCACGTAAGTATATATAAATACTCATTTTTGTTTGGAGAACTCATACCGAGTTTTATTTAACTTAATAAAAGATTAAGATATACAAAGCGTCAATGAAGGTCGAAAGTTAAAAAAGAAAATTAGACGACACTAAGAGCATCTCCAATGCTACAATGTGCACGGTACACATGTGGTATGAGAGAGATAGACACACAAAATTGAATTTATGACATTTCTCTCTCATTCTTTCTACGGTTTGATGTGTTTTTGGTAAGTTTTTCTCTGCAATGTCAAACAGAATGTCTACATCTAGACATTGTGCTTGACATTGTGAAGAAAAACTTATCAAAATGATACAAGATCCTTCAAATAAGGAGATAGATATTCTATTTATTATTTTTTAATTGACTATCTCTCATGGCACATGTGCACCGTTCACGTTTTAGCATTGGAGATGCTCTAAAGAAAGAAGTTAAAGATATCTATGACTCAGCCAATCAACATTATCCAGTCAAGCTACTTCCCTAATGCCAAAAAGACCAACAACCCTAAAGCGCTTAACTCGTAACAGGCAAAACCCTAGCTTGAACTCGAGCACTTTTCCTAGGTGCTAATTGAGATCTTAATTTCCAATTTGGATAGCTTAGTTGATCAAGCAACTCATGATCAGAATCATAACCCGAGGATTCATATCTTCTGAATTGTCAATAGCCTCGACCTGTGAGACACCCTATAAAGTCACCATGTACTTGCTCTTCCTTCTTCCGTAAAAGAGGCCTTAAGATGAATAACATCAATGACCTTCTTAACACTCCCTTCGGTTTTACCACGAGTGACCAACAATTTCCCCTGTGATGCCCCTCATATTCCTCTATACAATGGTCTTGGCAAATAGAAACCTCTAGATCCAAATGAACTTTCTCTGAATTGGGAGAAGAAATACCATATTTAAGCAGATCTTGCTTAAATACCCTGGAAGCGATTTATCCCAAACGTAACTATCAGTCCCAAACAACAAATCGGCACAGACTACCCCGTGATTAGTCAAATCAGTTTCCAATGCAACCTTTCTTCACCTTTTGTAACACATCAACATGTCTTAGTTTAGTAGTACGTATTAATCAGTTTAAAATTCAACCCATTCGCACCTTCAGGTATAATACAAGTATTAATAGTCCTTAAGGCTAATTGCAATGGAGGGGTGAAAACCCCAAATGTAAAGTTTTCACCCCAAAATAGCTACAACCCAAACGCTTTTTAGTAAACTGGGGTCTCATCCCTAATAGGGAGAACAAATGGGAGGGGTTTTTGGCCAGTTGATTGACTCTCCACTAGAGCTGAATATGCGCAGGTGGGCTGACATATGCATGAAGAAAGGAATGGTCCACATTGCAGGTAAGGAAAAATAAATGGCCTCCATACAAATTAAAAATCCCACTTATTAAAAAAATAGCATAACTTTTTTATTTATGATTCAATGTTTTTAGAAAATATATCAAAATTCATAACTTTTTATGATCTTTCATATGACACCAATATCATATATATATATATATATATATATAATTAAAAAAATATGAAGTTTCATCTGATTGAAATCTAAAGGCTAATTTTTTTACTTAAGTAGTTCCAAATGTTAAAATCAAAATCTCATGAATATTATTTTTTACATCTTTTGGTTATGTTTTACAAAGTAGGTTTGAAACTACAAAAAAAATAAACCTCAAAATTTATTTATTTTTACATCAGAATGTTTGATTTTTTAAATTATAATTATTTGCAAAAAGAAAATCGATAAGTTTTTGTTATAATAATTAAAAAAAAGGATTTAATTAGAGATACAATGTGCTGAGTGAATATATTGACAGTGTTGGGTTGCTGGGAAAAACTTGATTGATTGGATGAATACGTATAAACTGGAGGGAAATTAGATTTATTGACGGGATGGGTTGCGGTTAGCCTAAGATCGGGGGTAGTAAGATTTGAGCGTGAAAGTCGAAAAGTACAAGTACGAATTGAGTAGAAAAAATGGCAGAGTAATGGTATTCCATGAAATGAGTTTCGGATCCCCCTTCAACTAGCCGAAAGGTGAGTATTTATACTAAAATATCTGATATTTAGTGAACAAAGGGTATGCCCTTTCTTCTAGACTTGTCCCCCTCTTCTTTTGTACCTTATTGTTTCTTAATACAATTTGGCAAATGTTTCTCATCATTTCCCCCACCGGTTTTGGTAGTTTGCCTACCGGGTTAAAAAAATAAAAATAAATATAAAATCTAATATTTGGTGAACAGATAAAAAATCTAGTCTAGAAGAAAGTTCCACGTGTATAGGTTAATTGGTGAGAAAATCATTTATTGATACTTTGACGTTTTCCTTCAAAGTATCCGGAAAGTACGTTGAAATGTTGAAGTACACACATTTGTGTCGTGCGCCAAGCTCGGTTTGACGTGAGTTTAATGGTGTCTAGCTTAGACGACATAGAGCTCAGCTAAGAGGTTACGAAGCTGGGTGTCATATATATCACAGGGCTCAACTCGGGCTATACTTCACTCAGGAGTGGCGACCTCTAGCTTATGTATTATAAGCTCGGTCTAAGCAGTAGCTTGAGTTAACATGTTGATCCCGGACTTCTGATGGCGGATTAAGACTTGGCTTATAGTTTAGGGTCCACCTTGACGGTTTGGGGCCCTGCTATGGCATTGACCTCGACTCAGGTGTGAGCTCAGTCTCGTCTCCAGTTTTCAACTTATCTCGATGATCTGAAACTAGGTTCAAGATCGCCATCGGTGGGCTCAGACTCGACTAGATGCTATTGCCTTAGTCGATTATGGGGGCTCTTCCCTTATACGGTTGTGACCACTGAGGTATGTGATAATATACTCCGGCCATCAAGTATTTCTATCCCTATTATCAAATATCACCAAATGAAAGAAGCCTCTAAACATATTTGTTTCCAAAGATAAGCTTAGATTTCGTGAATTTTCATATCGAGTGATTGTCTATGAACTCTAGGACTGAAGACGCCAAAAAGCTTCACATAACCATTCAACTCCATGCACATCAAGATCCAAAGAAAAAATCAAGATGTTTGATTTGAGTAATTCGAAGCATTGTAGATGCTGCATAGAAGCACAAAAACTTACTTTCTATTCTAATCCGTGGAAATTGATTTGAACTAGCCAAGGTATAGATACTCATATACTCTGATGTAGCTCTACTGTACACTTTATAAAAAAGTATGAGTCTCTACCAATTTGGTATTGTAGTAATACAATACGCTTTATGTGTATTGTACATACTTTTGAGATTAATCCTTATACTTAAAATTTGATAATTAATAAGAAATTTTCCTAAATAGGACTAAAACGTGGTTAAAGTTCCCAAATAAGAGTTTAAGTTTTATATTCCCTAAATAGGACTCCATATTACAGTTTTAGCCTTCATCCCAAAAGTCATCGATCGACTATTCCCCAATCATATCTCCTATCGATCGCAACCCTTACCTCTGTGATTTCTCCCTCTCCATCGACCGCCAACGATTGCATCCCCTCAACCATATACCGTAGTTTCTTCACCACTGCAGCCATGTGCTCATCGTCGTTGGCCGCACACCCTTCTGGATTTCTCCGACGAAGTCAGCTACTCTTCTTCTCCGACCTCCTTCTTCATCTATTTCTCCTCCTTCTCCTTCTCTTTCTTCTCTTTCTTCTCCTTCTCCTTCTCCTTCTCCTTATTCCTGGTTCTCTGTTTTCTGTCTTTTTGCTACTAATTTGTAAAGTTTTCAAATTCCAAATAAAATTTTGGATTTGAAAATTTCAAATGAAGAACCAGATTTCTATGAACAACAAGTGATAGAAAACAATTGAGATTGAAGTTTTATTTATTTATCAATTTTGATTAATTTTGAATATGAAAAGGCCATAACTATTAGTTATTGCAAACGATGTCACTTTTTGAATCTGAGAATGACATGTTATTAGAAACATGACACTTTTATGGCATTATATTTATCAAGATGACAAAGTTATTTTTGTATTGTTTGCCAAACAAGGTCATTTTTGTGACACTAGACGTATAAAGATGTCACCATTTTAATTTGATGATTACATAATTTCATATGAAAATGCCAAAATTACGAATATGGAAAAGGCCTATATTTTAATCTAAAATTATATATCTTTCCCAGCTGAAAATGTCATGTTTTTATACGAAAATTTCATTGTTATGTCATTATTCTTATGAAAAATGTCAGTCTCGCTGCAGGTGTGCAATAACTTGTTAGAGGGCGGCTAAATCGGAGGATGGCGACGGCTTTGTCAGAGGATGGCGACGGTGGGGGAGTTGCTAGAGGATGGATGGGGCCTTGTCCGTACGGTGAGGCCACATCATCGATGTCACGTCCCGGACCGCATTCGTGTCACTTAGACAACCGCCGTACAACCTAATAAGAACAACAATAGTTCATCCTTATTGAATCATAGAAAGCGTCTGATAGATTATATTGTCAAACCGATTACTAAACACATACAATCAACATCAATGTCATAATCAACCAAAATGCGGAAATAATAATATGTTTGATATTTAGCCACATGTGTCAAACATGAGCACACAGGCCTCCAAATGTTTAAATATCCATGAGCAATTCCATAATTTCGAATAAGAATGGAAGCATGAACCAAGTCTTCCTTATTGATGAATCACCCTAGGAAAAGGTACAGGTAGTAGAACTTAGCCTCAACATGAAAATAGTGAGCCCCCCCTGAAGGGGTTAGTACCCCACAGAAAGTAGTACCAGTGACAAGTAGGCTATATGAGGAATAACTAATGTTTCATATATAAGACCCAAAAATAGGGTGATATATATAGGTGCAACTACCGTTACCCCATCCACAAGATGATACATACCATATATACTTGTAAAATACTCAACCCGTAGGTCATCTTCGTTCAAAGAGTCTTTTAGAGAATAAGTCTTTACCCGACCTTTCCCATTCCTTCCCCAAATGCCTAGCTCGTAAGCTACATCCTACATTCGTATATATACTACTGAGTGTTTTAGGATCATTTATCGTCAAAGGATACTGAATCCCAACTTGGAGTATTTAGGATCATTTGCCATCCAAGAGTACTCTACCCCAACCTGGAGTTTCTAGGATCATTTACCGTCCGATGGTACTTTATACCTCTTATTCCTACCATAATCCTAAGTCGGATATGGATAACATCTCATAAATTTCTCTATGTACTATTCCTAGTCCTATTAACATTTATAATTCCTTAGTGCTCATCATGGATGGTTCCTGCTCAAACGGTCCATGTTGAACCACTCAAAACTGTCCATTTATGTATTTGGCAGATTTTTGACTTGGAGGTCAACGCCCGTTTGACTGCCCAAACTAAGTCAAATCTCTATGAAATTTCATACACATATACATCTCAAGTTAACCAATCCAAAATACCTTTTTGGATCCCTAGTACTTCATACATAATAAATGATGACATTTTAATAACCAACCTCGCAGAATATGCTTTTCAACTATAATCATACTTCAACATGGCATATCCCAAGCTTAGATGTACTTAATCATTTCATAAAACATATTCTTGTTTAATTTAGGTAATATCATGCCTCACTCAAAAGTTATAAAGCATAAAGCCGTCTTCTCACCTTAAATGAAGCTTATGAAGTTTAGCCTCCTCGATTGACCTCCCGCAAAACTCCGGCTAAACTTCGGCGAGCGCCGGCAACCACTCCGGCCACTTCTCAACTCTTTGAGAAAGTCAAATTCACCTTAAACATGTCCGTAAAAAGGTTTTGTATCCCAAAGACTCATATTAATAACTATAACTTCTCAAAAGTCACTTTCCGGTGAACCGATCAACTTTGTTCTCTAAGTTCGTTTTGGATAGAAAACATATCTCACATGAGAGTACAAGTTCAGTTGAATGAGAAACAGGTGAAAAAGTATTAAATTGAGATGACTGTGGAGCAGAGCTTGAGTTCCCGAAGTATCGGGATGATTGTTGATTTGGGACAGCACCGATGTTGTTGACTTGGTTGGTGTGATTGTTTTCATTCTTCAGATTCTTTACTTCCACGACCAACCCTTCAATCTTTGCTGTTAAGGCCGTGAGTTGGTCAACTTCAAGATAGCCTGGTTTTGTTGCTGCTGGAGTTCTTTCGTCATACCAGTATCTTGCATTTGAAGTGACCTTCTCCACCAGAGCTTCGTTGGTGTTGGGTGCCATGTCAAGGAATGATCCCACCTGAGAAGAGAAATCAAGTTCTTTTTTGCTACTAACTTGATGTCCATTATAAAAATGGAACATCAAGCTACTAGAGTCCATCAGTGTGAGTGGACATTTGTTTCTCATATCCTTGAAACGATCCCATGCTTCACTTAAGGACTCCATCGGGAATTGCCTAAAGTTTTGGATTGCTGTTTTTATTTTAGCAACTGCCGATGGAGGAAAGTATTCTTGCATGAATGCTTGGTGCAGTGCCGCCCATGTTGTGAAGTGACCCGTTGGAAAGCTATTCAGCCACAAAGATGCCCTATCCCGTAATGAGAAGGGAAATAGGGTCAACTTTGCGGCGTCGGGGGTCACTCCGTTAAAGCGGAACGTTTGGCATGCTCGGGTGAACCACAACATGTGGGCCCTAGGGTCATCTTGCTTAGACCCGCCAAATTGATGGTTGGACATCATGTTGACAATGGCGGGTTTGATCTCGAAATTGGCTGCCTCGATTGCCGGTGTGCTGATACTATCATCCTCGATGAAGTTTGGCGTAAGATTTTGCAACACCGTCCTTTCTCCCGCCATGCTTGGTTTCTTGTGGATTGAAAGGTTTTTCCACAAAGTTCGTTCAGGTTCAGGATCAAGTTCAATTAGACCTTCCACTCCTTTAGAGCGGGTGTGCATTCATTTATCCTGAAATCTTTATACAAATTGTCGCAAGGGCGAAAAAGTCTCCCTAACTAGAATTCACCTATGCTAGAACTAAATCAAGAAATAATCGTGCCATTCCCCGGCAACGGCGCCATTTGATAACCCGGTTTCGCGGCGTTGTAGTAAAACGGAGTTTAACCTTTCCGGATGGAAAAATTTATCCCCGAGTATCGTGTCTCTGAGGAGTGGCGGAGGGAAGTGTTGGTTTCAATATCGGTCACCGGTTAGTACGAGTCGTTGCAAGCTTTCTCAATCGATTAATTATGATAATGGTTAAGTAAATAAAATTAAACAACAAAAGTAGTAGCGGGGAATTTAATTAAATGACATCAATGAGTAAACTAAAACTAGTGAACATGCAAAATAAATTGAGAGAGAAATTAAAATACTAATTTAAACTAGCGAACATGTGGATGAAAAAAGTTTTGAAAATAAAATGCTAAAAGGTAAATTTAATGTGACTAGTAACAATAAATTAACTAATTAAAAGTGGGGTTTAGAATTGGAAGTAAGGATCTTGAGTGTCTTTGATTATAAATAAATTTGGGTATTTTCTCCAATCTAAGAATAGTAACATTAATTCTCATAGACAAGAGTTTAATTTTAATTCCCTAACATGTCCTATTTCTAGGCTTAGTTTAGGATGTGTGAGATGTGAACTAAATTAATTCTACACTCATAGACAAGCAAGAATTAATTTTCCAAACATTCACAAGTGAAGTGATCAATTTCACAAATTACTCATTCAAATTTATCTCAAACAACTAGTCCTAAAAATTAGAGAATTTCCCAAACTCAATTCAATATTCAAGAATACCCATTAACCTTAACTTTATCCAAATCCAAACCCCATGGGAATTTTAGCCTAACATAATTATTATTATTAAGAAACTAAAACAATTTATAAAAGGGCTAGAGCAACATGCGGATATTACTAAACAGTACTTAAACGTCATTAACAACACAAGTATCCAATAATAATCCCAAGTAAATAGCAATTCCAAATATGAAATAATACGGAAATTAAAACAGAAAGCTTATTGAAGTTTGAATCTAAGCATGAAATTAGGATTGAAATTGAAAGATAACAAAAGATTAACCAGAACTGTTGGTGCTGCTATGTGCTTCGTTTCCCATTTTCTTCTGAGTGTTTTGAGCTCTATTCTTCTCCCTGACAGCTTGAATTTTTCTGCCGGAACTACTTGCGGCTGAGTTTTTCGCCTATCCCATGTCTGCACTTTTTTGTGTGTGTCCAGAGCTCCCTGCTGTTGAGTTGTGGGTGAATTATTGTCCTACTGCCGACAAGTAAAAATAGTGCTGGCAGCCTAGAGCTGCCCTTTTATTTGAGTTTATCTTGCCGATTAGGATGATTTGGGGCTGTCCCTTTCGTTTCTTTGTTTTCTTCTTTGATTGCTCTCAGCCATGTGCTCTTGCTAGCTTCTCACTGTTCGTGGCTGTCCTTTTTTTCAATTCCTTTGCTGGCCGACACTCCAATTTGATCCCTTCCTTGATTTTCTTTTCTTTTCTCTTTGTTTGTTCATAGTAATGCAGCCCTGCTGTTTTCTTTTGGTTTTCTCTTATTTTTGGTTCTTTTTTTCTTGTAACGCAGCCTTGCTGCTGCAGTTCTTTTTTTTTTTGTTTTCTTTTACTTTATTTTCATTTGTTTCTTGTATTAAAAGATATCAAATTGAAATATGATAAAAATCAGAAATTTGACAAATCACAAAATATAGATAACACAAATAAGAACAAAAAAAAACAAAAACTCAATCCAAACACTTGAAATAAACGCAAATCACTCAAAAATGTAAACTTCAACACTAATTTCAAACATTAACAAAAATGCAACAAAAACGCAAAAACATGTATCAAATTGCCCCGAGTTTAACAAGAAACGCTATAAAAAGTGAGTAAAAATATATGAACAAATCAGACTTATCACTCATGTGGGAGGTCATCCCTTTGTGTACCGATATGCAGACTTGGTCCCGAAGGTTGTATTTTCTGGATTGTTTTAATTAAATTTTATTTTATCGGCCAAATAAAATATATATCATTCTCTCAATTATTATGGGATTCTAGAATAAATATATATTCCCCAACTTTAATTTAGTGGTCCCTAGAATTTATTACGAGCTTTTATCGGGCAGTATGTCGATACTGGTATATGGGTCTCGTTTGCTCAACCAGCCAACTCTACATTTTTTTTATGGCCCAACATGGATATACACCATCATATAAATATTATCTTGACCTAGATGAATATAATATGTGGTCCCGGAAATATCGGGTGGTCCCCGCTCCCAGTGTGGGCCCCACGTGCATTCTACTATTCACGTAAAAAGAAATGACAAAAATTTATAACCTTGTAAAATTCATTACTCATTTCTCAAGGTTCAATACATAACTTGGTAAAAGTAAATATATTTGGGGACGGTGTTATAGTCGAACTATTCTTCTGGGAGCCTGTGAAATATAATTCGTTTCATTAAGGGTAATTTATCATGTTAGTACATGTTTAGTTCTATAAAACATACAAATACTTTTTTTAGGAAATTTTTACAAAATAAATTTGAAATGATCCAGAAAATAAAGTTAACAATTATTTTAAATAGAGCGAGTAGTAATAAAGAGTAGGTCATTGTGAAACGAATTTTTAGTATTTATTTAAAATTGATCACAAATCAAAATATATGAGAATATTGGGTTTAATCTTAAATATGAATCATGTGATTCTTCACTTGCAATTTGAAATAAATATAGTTAAAGAATTTAATTTAAAACTAAATCTCTAATTCTTCAAATATTCAAACATTCTTCGAATCTTCAAGTCTTTGCTCTTGAGATTTTCAAATCTTCGGTCTTCCAATCTTCAAATCTTCGAACCTTTATTCTTTGGATATTCAAAACCTTGTTCTCTATATATTCAAATCTATAAAGCTTGGTTCTTTGGATCTTTGAATATTTTTGAATGTAGAATTCAGCTTGAAGGACATCCAGTTTTTAAGTAGCTTGATGTTCAACAAAAAGGTCGTTTTATTGTTTGATCTTCTGTTAAGGCTTGAAATTTATGAACATCAAGTAGCTTGATTTTCAATTGAATCTTGATTCAATATTCATATGAATATCTTCAAAGAATCATTCTTCAAAGCCTTGTTCTTCAGATCTTTGAATTTTCAAACTTCATTCTTCAAACCTTCAAACTTCAAGAATGGACAAAATCACAAAGATTTATTCGTATATTCTTAATCAAATTTGTGGCTTATCTTTTCCTCCTCTTTGGAATTCTTCATAGCCTTTTGAGAGTTCTTCAGAAGTTTTTAGTTGTGTTTCTTCGCCTAGAAGTTCTTTCCTCTATTTCTCTCAACTGAGACCCCTATTTTAAGGTGTGTAGGGGCGGAGGGTGAGATAAGCATTAGAGATCTTAAAATTTGTTCATATTTAATGAGTTTCAATTGGAATTGTCACGCCCCCCGACCTACCCGGACACGTCAACAACCCGCCGTACAATACGAATAGTCAACCGCAGTCCAACACATTCATATTATACAAGGCGTCTTGAATATCATTCACACACATAACATCCATAAACAAACATAACAAGTAATTCATAACGCAGCGGAAAACATTGTTTAAAACAAAAGGGCCACACAGGGCTATTCATGAGCACGCAGGCTCTATAGTAAAATATCCATGAGCATGTTTAATATTGTTCAAAACAGAATGGAGAAGGCAAGAACCACGTCCTCTCTCCAAAGGATCATCCGAGCAACGGGCACAGGTAGCAAGCTCGAGCCTCAACCTGAAATGGTGGTGGGACGCCCCCGAAGGGGTCAGTACTCTATACGGCTATAAAGTACTGGTGTGGATGGCATCTAAGGGATATACAACAAGTATTTCAAACACAAGACCCTCAAATAGGGTGATAATACAATATAGTGGTAACCCTAAGTTACCCCGTTTGAAAATATACTTACTTTATATAAAAGTCAAGTAGTCGGCCCGTGGGCCCATGTTCATTTAGAAATCACCATTCCCATTCCCCGTGACTATAAGCCACGACAATTCATAAAGTTCATTACATTACCTTTGCATAGCAAGGGCTCGGCCCAACTACATTTCTATGCAATCCTTTATGTCAAGTTCATTATATTACATTGCATAGCAAGGGCTCGGCCCAACTACATTTCTATGCAATCCATTATGTCAAGTACATCCTATCACATTTGCATAGCAAGGGCTCGGCCCAACTACGTTTCTATGCAAATCACAATTTACATGGCAAGGGCTCGGCCCAACTAAATTTCCATGCAAATCACAATTACATGGCAAGGGCTCGGCCCAACTACGTTTCCATGCAAGTCTCAATTACATGGCAAGGGCTCGGCCCAACTACGTTTCCATGCAATCATAGAGCCCGGCTCTAATTCTACATTATAGTCCAATTCCTAAGCAAACCTATGCCTAGAATTGACATCTCAAATAATCTACCTTGGGTCATTCTTAATGACTGCCCATCACTTACCCTTAGCTTCATACTAAGTCATTTTACACACTTGAAGTACATTCAAGTGCATTCCATATACAATCCAATACTTAGGATCAATTCTATCAACAATTTCAATAATCGCTAACTAGTATTTCAATACTATTAAGATTATTGTCATCATACAAATATCCTCATTTTGTAATTCTCTACATATTTATAAGTATGTAGCAGCAACTTAAATATTCAACTTCAATACATAAATATCCATTTATGTATCCACATATTTAATACATGAGTAAAATCTCTATTTCACAAAATAGTTCATTTATACCTCATTTAATCTCATATTATTCATACATCCTCAAATCATTTCCAATTTCATTCTTTGGGAACTATACCAATATTTCATCAATATTTAATCATCATAATCCATGAAAAAAATTATGATTTAGGCATTTAGGTAATCTCATGCTTAACCTACAAGTTGTAAGCAATTAGATGTCGATCCTCACCTTAATTGAGCTTTAAACTTTTCCTTCTTGATCCAATGGTCAAAGCTCCGGTCAAGGTGGATTATGAACTGATTCCTTGCTTAAATATGAGTGTTAAACAGCCTCCTCAAAGTGCTAGCTTAACCCCTAAATGTCGATACGAAAACAGCCCCTAGAACGGGTGTTTTTCCGGCGAATTCGTTCCCTAACCTTTCAAGGTTTTGTCTAGGTTAGTATCTAACCTTTCCAACAATTAAAGTCACTATATAATAACATTTTATACACTTCAACCAGTTTATAATAGCTCTTCAATCATTCATATGATTTAGACAATAGAGAGGAAGGTTTTGGATTCAAACTTACTTTGAATACAAAAACGTATTCTGCGAGGTTGCGTTTTTTCGGACGATTTGGAGGCCTTAAACTGCTCCGTTTCCTTCAAACCGCACGTCTATGGATTCCTCTTCTTGAGAGCTTTCAGTGGACACCTCACACGCCCCCTTTGTATGAGTATTTCTCAAGATATGAACCAAACAGTGAGCTCCACGAACTGGAGATTAACCCTGCGGCCAGCTCCCTTATCTCTTTCTCTTTTGAGTGTGAGACTCTCCCTTCTTTCTTATCCCTTTCAGTTCGAATGGGGGGTGAGGGGAGGTGTTTAGGAGCTCTCAAAATGATATCTAAGCATGTGGTTCACAAAAAGAAAGGGTAGGGTGTTTGATTGCAATCAAACATGGTGTGGACCTCCTCTTTTATTTCCTTTTTGTAATGTTGTAGCTCTCAAGTCAAATGTCCGCCCCACATAGTTGTCTCACCCATTTTTCTTTGTCTTGCAGGTACCAAGCTCATGTGGGATGGTTCCCAAATGATCCCATTCAATTTGGGGTCCAAAATACCTACCAATACTTCCAAAATGAAAAGATGGACCCTATTGTTTTATCCTTGTCATGAGATGTCTTTTTGTACTCCTTATAATTTATATAGACCAAGTCAACTCCCTACATCATTTTATTGGTCTCAACCATGTGTAGGATCATCCCAATAATTTACATGATGAATACTATAGAAGAAAAACCTACTCCCATTATTTAGCTCCATAATGTCAAAGATGGGGCTATAGGCATTTGTATTCTTCCTTAGTCATTCTATCACTTATTTTGACATTTTTCATACATATTATTGGGCTACTAGCCGTGTGGGTCACTCCCGAGTGGGTCTAGGACGCCATTCTCGAATACTTGCTATTTTTAGCAGGTTGGGCCCAAAATAATGTTTGGGCCGCCCGACCTTTCTCAAATTGTCTTGAAAGGTTAAGTAACATTATTCAGGTAATGTGGGGCTCTTATGTTCATTAATAAGGCCCAAATAAGTATTTGCAAAACCCGACACTAATATACGAGTTTGAACAGTACAATATTCAATCATGCACTACGTAAAACGTAAATTGTTTTACAATTGTTTGATAAATGGAAATTCAATGCATAAACTTTGCATTTAAATTTGAATTTCAAGGACGCTCGGGTGCGGTGTCACAGGAATGGTCTTTGCGTCCAATTACTTACATTTTCATAGCTAGAAAAATCAGCACGTGTGAGATGTATCTGAACATCTTTTTAACAAGTTTCATAGCTATTTCTCGGGTTTAATGCACCAAACCCCCTCGTGATATATAAATTCAGTGCATTAGCTCCATGTGATTTGAAAAATGCGTCAAACCCCCTTGTGTTTTGATTAATCATGCACAAAACCTCTTTTATCAAAAAACTAGCTTTCAAGCCCGTGCGATGCACGGGCAGTATGTAATTTAGCTAATTTGAAATTTAATTTCTATCGGATCACATATAATGTGATTTAAAAGAAAAATAAACTTAGTCTAATATAGAGTCTGTTTGATAATACTAAAGTAAATAGAATTAACTTATTTTTGCTGAAATTGATTGAATTCTGGTTAAATAGGTGGAATATCCTGAATCATGAAAAATATATGTGAAATATATTCCATTTGTGAAACAAAGAAAAAAATATGAAAAAAAGTTAAATTGGTCTTCTATGTAAGCATCTCGAGTAAACACAATTGTTATGAACCCAATTATAAAAACAATTCTATATTTCTTAATTGTTAGATCTTACAGTTTACTCATTAATAAGAACATTTTTAATTGAATTAAACTTTCGGGTTTGATTTGGTATGAATTAATATGGTCTATTAGATGTCTGTTTTTATGTGACTTATTGTTACAATTATTAAAGTTTGATCTGATTTAATTTGGAACTGAAATCAATCCAATTAAAAACATTCTATTAAAGTAAAAGTAGGAATTTGTAAACCTATAAAGATTTTCTAATTTGGATTAGGAATCTATTTCAAAAGTGAAGGCATATTTAAATTTTAGGTGTAAAATAAAGAAACAACCAAAAAAATTTACTTGTTTAACTAGGCTAAACATATTTACTTGTGAAAATATATATACTTTATGTTGGTTATAATTTTTAATTTCATTTTTAATTATTTACTTATTTGAAGCTTACTAATTTATCAATAGGTGTCAAATTAATACGTAAACTAATTTGCATATTTGTTTCTATTCAATTCAGTTTAGTAAACTAATATAAATTAGTTTCCATATCAATAAACGTTATTAGAAGATCACTTTGATAACCAAAAATTATTTTACTTATTTGAAGCTTACCAAATTAATTAAGGTGGATTTCTAAGGATTTTTGTTTCCATATCAATTTGCAATCAAAAATAGAATCTAATAAAAACAAAAGGTATAAAAATAAGTAAATAATTGTTATATATAATGACATGGCAGGATTATGTGGCGCTTTGTATGCTCATAAAAAGTTCCTCTTTTATATATATATATATATATATATTGATTTAACGATTGGAAATCACTTTTCCTAAAATTTTGATTGATTATGCAAGTAAATATGTCAAAATCTCTAAATCATACAAAAATGTTAATCATTTTTCTTTTATTTGACAATTGAATTTATTTATAAGAAGGGTGTTGTGCATGATTAATTAAAACACAGAGAGTTTGATG
Source organism: Cuscuta epithymum (assembly GCA_945859915.1). NCBI lineage: Eukaryota > Viridiplantae > Streptophyta > Magnoliopsida > Solanales > Convolvulaceae > Cuscuta > Cuscuta epithymum. The sequence continues at coordinate 5,452,641 of CAMAPF010000059.1, forward strand.
CATTTTTCAAATCACGGGGGCTAACGCGCCGAGTTTCCATATCACATGGGGGTTTGGTGCATTAAACCCGCTATTTCTCATGCATATGGACAAATTTCTTAACTACATTCAATGTACTCTTCATAAGTTGAATCACGTCTCTTGTCGATTGGGTCACCATCTAATAAGAGAAAAATTTTGTTCGCCCTCATTTGAGAGGGTTGTGTTCACCCCCACCCCTATTTGCCTGCCATGTGGCAAGGCAATACTTTACAATTTGGAAATTGTTTTATCTTTTTCTTTTTTAATCAATTTTTTAAAAAAAATATATCAAATTTTTTCTTTTTTACGATCTTTCATATGGTACTAATATTGAATATAAAAAAGTTAAAAAAAAAATAAACTAAAAATAGATACTTGGAAATATATGTTTTTTTTTTCAAATTTTTATATATACAAAATTGATACCATTGGAAAGATCATAAAAAACTAAAAAATCTGATATGTTTTTTTTTATATTAAAAATAAACTATGAATAAAAAAGTTATACGGAGTAATATTTTAAAGAAAAAATGGGATGGGATGCCACATGACAATTATAGAGCAAAGGGGGTTATATTCACCCTCCTTAGTGGGGGTGTACAAAACTGCACTCATCTAATATTGGACTCAAAATTGAGAATTTAGTGGAGCCGGCCATTGCTATAAGTGCTTAATTTGCAATTAAATTAATTGGATATTTTAAATGATTCAGATTAATTTAATCATTAAATTTCATCTCAAAGGGACTCATATCAGTATCTTCCTTTTGATAAGGCCCAACAACCATCATGAGCGACCCGATAGAATCTGGAATTGGTCCAATAAACCTGCACGAGTATCTCAATTTGTTGAGTGATGGGAAAATTAAAACATTGATCAAGGATCGAAACTCGCAGCGACCGTGTAGAGGTTACACAACTCATGTGTGTTGAGCTGGACCTCCGGTATACATTGCCGGGTCAGGGCGTGGAGCCCCTAAAGTTAGAGTTTCAACCTTCTTACATGTAATTAGTCCAATAAACTTTAAAAGAGTGTCAATAACTCAATAAAGTCGGGAGACAGCACGGTATATTTAAAAGAGACCCGATGATTTTTAAATATCCACAGTTGTATACAATGCTTTTACAGCCGGCATGAATAAGAATCTGATGTACTAGTCTTCGATAATCATGTTGACAAAATATGTGTATCGTTTGCATTACTGTTTTATTGAAATGTTTACTCATAGCAGACATTCATCAAATTAAATTACGCACTTGTTTTCAATCTAACATATGAACAAAAACATCAAAGATTTAAGGCTCGTTTAATACGCCTATTTTCATCTTATTAGCATTATTCGTCAACTTAGAGCCCGTTTGGTAACACTATTATTCGACTTATCGGTGTAATAATTTAGTTACTTCTGAAATGTGTAATAATAAGAAAAAGTAAGGTTGAAGTTACTTTTCTGGCTGTTTCGGCTGAAGTTACTGTAGAGGACCATTTTAGTTATTTTCACATATAATTTTTTCTTTATTTTATTAAAAAAAAATTAATTTTTTCATAAACCTGCAGAATCAGCCAATACAGCCACTTAAGCCAGAACTTCATAAATTTCAGCAAGATCAGCCGATTTCAGTGTTACCAAACGGGCTCTTAGTTACTAAATATGTAACTTTTAATTTCGCGCGCTAAATTGTATTTGTTAAGAATAACTTCACGAATCATGAGTCTAATGAGGACCCAATGCGCTAATAAAGATAAGTAAGCTTAGAGTCATTTTCTGACCAAATTAGCTGATAATACAGTAAAGAATCGTTCTAGTTGTTTTCCACATAACTGTTTTATTTATTTTATTAATAAAATATATTTTAAATGTACTTTTTTCATAATGCTGAAGATAAACCACTTCGAGCAAGATTATACGATTTCAACAGATTCAGTTAATTTCAGTATTATCAAACAGTTTCATAATTATCCAATGCAAAATATGAAATCAAAAATTCGTATGCTCTGGGAGCTCATTTGGTGAGCGTGTTTTTCGGCTTATCAGCCAATTTTTCGCCAAACACGTAATTTTTAATTTTGCAGACTGAATTGTGTAATAATAAGAAAAAATAAAGTTGAAGTTATTTTTCTAGCTGTATTGGCTGAAATTACTATAGAGGTTCATTTTTGCTATTTTCATATGGTGTTTTCTTTATTTTATTAATAAAATATATTTTAAATGTAATTTTTACATTTTGTCAAAAAAATGTAATTTTTACATAAATCAGCAGAATTAGTCAATTCAACCAGCTCAATCAAAATTCACAAGTTTTAACAAAATGAGCCGATTCAGCCAATTTTCATATTATCAAACAGGCTTTCTCTGAATCGTTAATAGAATGTTTTGAATTTTAATACCGACACGGCGAGTCGGCGACACATAATTTGGAGTACCTTTTACGTACATTACATTATTGGTCTGGATATAAATTTCAAAAAGTGTAGATTTGATTTTACTTTTTTCATTTTGAATTGTAATTAAAAAGAATAAAAACTCATTCAAAAAATGAATAAAAACTTCAGAAGTTTTCCATCGAATAACTTCAGTGTCATTTCAGGTTAAATCAAATAAATAAATAAAATTGAGAGTCCCTTTGATGACTTGTTTTTTTTATTATCAGTCTTATCAATTAATTTTTTGATCAGATACATAACTTTTGATTTCGTGCCCTGAATTATATGATGATGATGATGATGATGATGATGATGATGATGACAGTAATGACAACAACAACAATAATAATAATAATAATAATAATAAAGAAAAACAAGAATGGAGTTACTTTTCTGATATGATTGGTTGAAGTTACTCTAGAAGACCACTTAAGCTATTTTTCATATAGTTTTTCTTTATTTATTAATAAGATACATAGTACTACCTCCGTCCTGTTGGAAGGTTCTCATAGCAAAACGGCACGGTTATTTAGACAATAATTAAATAAAGTACTTCCAGTATAATTAATCAGGAAAATCAATCAATCCAGCCACTTCAGCCAACACATTATAAATTTAAGCATAATCGGCCAAGTCAACCAAATTCATTTTTATCAAAGGGGCTCTAAATTAAATTTGGCCTAGTTTAAAAGATCATATATACCAAATTTAAAATGATCAGCTTGATGAGAGAATAAAATCAAGTAAAAACACAATTGATCTTCAAAATAAATTTCACTTTTTTGCGTGTTGTTCTTCTAAGAGCTAGGTACCAGAGATAATTGACCAAACTATGCAAACAAAAAAACAAACAGTTTCATTAATTACAAACAACATGTTATATGACATCCCAATTTTTTCTTCTAATTATTTTTGGCAAATAAATGTTATGGAATATATGGGTCTCGACTCACGATTCACATACTCACAAGACGTATGGACTAACCCAACAAGCAACAGACTACGCCCTCCGTTGGGCCCTCGGCCCGACGAGAGTACCTTACCACCGCTCGGAATGATCTGAACTATGAACACAAGGATCTGACATGCATCAACTAGATGACCCCTGATGGAGTATATGGCCCAGGAACCCCCGGCCCACAGACTCCTACTATTCCAGCACAGGCCCAACAGGCCCAAGAAGCACGAGAAGCCCAAAACGCAGCGGCCCAAGGTCAAAGGAGTCCAAGGTGCGCCAAGGGTAGCCTTCGGCAATGTGGCCGAAGGCTCCAGAACTCACAAGGCAGCCAGATTTGAGCATACAAAGCTACTGGGAGAAAATGGCAGAAAACAGGAGCCTTCGGCACTTTCGTGCCCTCGGCATTAGGGAAGCCTTCGGCTGTACAGCGCCCTCAACTACACATAGCCCTCGGCCGCAGGGGGAGCCCTCGGCCAACAACTCAATAATCGAATATTCTTTTTGGAGACAAGCAACCATCGCATTTAATGCGGCGTCACATCCACCCACCGCATTTAGTGCGGTGCACATGCGAATGCCGGTGCCACCCGATTGAGGTGACCCCTCGGCCGTTAGATTGCTGGCGCGTGTACTCTCATCGCATTTATTGCTGCTATAAATAGCACCCCCTTTTCCCATTGTAAAGAACCAGAGCATCTCGAGTTCATTAATACAATAGCCTCTCTCTCTCTTACTTGTTTGCTCTGACTTCTCTCTAGGTTATTCTCACAATAACCCCTCGGATAAGCTACCCCCGGGTACACTGTCCATCATTTGGTGCTCTCGTTGAGAGGTCTGAACAATCAAGTGAGAAACCCTCCCCTTCACCAAACACAAAAACACCTACCGAAATGGGAAGAACTCGTGGTCAGTCCAAAACCCTCGAAGAGAACCACGTAGCCCCCGGCGAAACCAACGGAGCCGAAGCCTCCAATAGGATCTTGGTACCCGAAGGCGGTACCATCCTCGAATTAGAGCAGGCCGCTACTGACCTCCGTAAGCAGCTGCAGAAGGCTGCCCCCGATGCTCGTATCGGCCTTGATAACCGAAGGAAGGACCGAAGTGAGAACCAAGTTCCCCCCTTCGGCTCCAACCCTTCAACCCTATTTCGGAGGAAATGCTGTCAATTTTCCACTGCCCCCTCCTCTGTTCAACAATCCCACCATGCGGATTGGCAACGCCGAGGGGGTCATGGCGCAGGACACCGCCTCTCAAGAGGCTCAATCCAAGGACAAACGACACGTGAACAAGGAGAAGCCCTGAACCTCTGCCCTCGAGAGGTTGGGGGAAGCCCCTAGACGCCGAGGGGTCCAAGACCGCCTCGGTGGCAAGGCAATCAGCAGGCCTCAGGAAATTGGAGGCTTCGTCTCCGGGGCCGAGGAGATATCTTCCCCTCGGGATAAAGGCAAAGGCCTCCTCCACGCAGATGACGTCAGGCATCAAATCAACCATGCCCAATCCTTTAGGGCGAAGTCCCACGGGGCAACCCCGAGGGATCACAAAGATGAAATCATCGAGGCCCTCCGACGCCAGCTGGAGGAGAGGGAGGCACGGCAAACGCCCCCCCGCGTCGACTTTGGAGGCGGATCCAAAATATGCCGCCATTCTAGCGCAAATGGAAGAGATGAAACGCAAACTCGCTGAAGGCTCAGGTGAACCCCTCATCCAACTCCGCACAAAGACCCCTTTCACCCCAAGGGTGCTGGCGGCCCAGATCCCTGGCAAATACCGAGGGCAACCCATCAAACCATATGAAGGGAAGACGGATCCCCAAGAACATTACAGCAGGTATCAAAACAGTATGATGATGATGGGGGCCTCGGATGAGTATTTATGTCGTTGGTTCCTTTCCACCTTGGAGGGGCCAGCATATGAATGGTTCAACCGGTTGCCCGAGGGCAGCATAGATTCATGGCAAGAACTTGCCCACCGCTTCCTCACACAATTTGCCGGGAGGCACCGGTCAAAGAAGCACTTCTCCCACCTTCTAAACGTAAGGCAACAGAAGGAGGAGACCCTTCGGAGTTTCTTGGAGCGCTGGAGACAGGCCTCCATCGAAGTAGATGGCGCCGACGACAGAACATTGATGGCCCTCTTCCACACAGTCCTCCGCAACGGCAACTTTTCCAGAAGCCTTATTAGTGACCCCCCCCCCCCCCCCCCCCCCCCCCGCGATTATACCAAAGCTCTCCAGCGGGGGGATCGATACGCCGAAGCCGAGGAGATCGAAAAGGATCGCCGCAATCCGGAGCCTTCACATAAGAATGAGGGCAGGAATCGCCCCGTGGGGCCACCCCCTCCGGCGAACCGGGAGGCGCAATATAACGATCGCCCCCGAAATGGCCAAACTAGAACCGGGGGCGGCTACAAGAACAACCTGAGGGCTTGGGCACAGCCTACCCTCCTGGAGCACTCACGCACCCCTCTGACGCATCCCGTCAGTACCATCTTGGATTATGCGGAGGAGCGAGGCCTCGTGGAGCAAGACTCCCGTGCACCCCTCGAAATATATGCCATCAACCCTGATGAACCTTACTGCCGTTTTCATCGCCACCATGGGCACAAGACTGATGACTGCCATCAGTTAAAAACGGCCATCGAAAGGCTGATACAAGCGGGCCACTTGTCTCAATTCATCAGGGGCCCTCATACTCAGGGTCCCCCTCATCACCAAGGGCCCCCGCCGAAGGCTAATAAATGGGTGAACCCAAACACCATTCCCTTGGGAAACCCTCACGGGAAGAAGTGTGAAATCGGGAGCCTCAGTGAGGAGGAGGACCCCCAGTACCAGTACAAGCGCCACGTCCACATGATCAATGGAGGCAACACCGGAGGCGACTCCACGAGCCAAAGAAAGAAGTGGGCTCAATCCCTTTACGTTGGGGAAGTCAACCACATGCCCCCAACCAAGAGGCCGAGGGCGGATCCTATCTATTTCACGGATGCGGATCTGCCCCCGGGTTCCCTTCCTCACAGGGATGCCCTCGTCATCCGCACGGAGATCAATAACGCCATCATCCTCCGGACTTATGTTGACACGGGGAGTTCTGTCAACGTGATGTATCTCAGCACCTTTCGGGAATTGGAACTTGATATGGGGTCCCTTCGGCACATCAAAACACCCCTCTCTGGATTCACGGGGGATAGCATCGACGCCGAAGGAGTCATCACTTTGATGGTTGAATTTGGCGACGGGTCCCATAGGGCCAAGCTCGAAGTGGAATTCGTCGTCGTCAACCTTGATTGCGCACATAACATCATGCTCGGCTGTCCCGCCCTCGAGGACTTGGAGGCCGTCATCTCCATGAGGCACCTTTGCCTCAAATTCCCTACGCCTACCGGCATCGGCTACTCAAGAGGGAATCAGAATCTCTCCAGGGCATGCTACCTTCAGCTCACCAGGAAGGTTAGTAAAACTGAGCTTCGCATTGATACAATCACTACCAACACCTTGGAGGAGGAAGAAGGCAGGCCGAGGGCTAAGCCTGCCGAAGACACCGAAGACTTTGTACTCGATTCGGCCAAGCCGGAGAGAGTCTTGAATATCGGAGCCAAGCTCCCCGAAGACTTGAAGACCGGCATCACCGAAGCCCTTCGTGCCTACTCCATTGTTTTTGCATGGGGGCCGGAGGATATGTCGGGGATCCACCGAAGGGTTATCACACACCGCCTGGCGGTGGACCCTTCAGCCAAACCAGTGCAGCAAAGGAGAAGACCCCTCTCGGCCGAGAAAAGGGATTTTGTAAAAAAAGAGGTTGCAATGCTCCTATCCATCAAACATATCAAGGAGGTGAAATATCCTTCTTGGTTGGCTAATGTTGTTTTTGCACAGAAGCCCCTTACCTTCCGCATGTGCGTAGATTACACAAATCTGAATAAGGCATGCCCCATGGATCCCTTCCCTCTACCGAACATTGATCAGCTGGTAGACGAGACCGCGGGATGTGAAATCATGTCCTTCCTCGATGCCTTCCGCAGATATCACCAAATCTATATGCATGAGGAGGACGCGGAAAAGACAGCCTTCATGACACCCGAAGGCATCTTTTGTTATCTTGTGATGGCCTTCGGCCTAAAGAACTCTGTCGCTACTTACACCCGCATGGTGGCCAGAGTCTTCCAAGCCATCCTAGGGCGCACCATGGAGGCTTATGTGGACGATATGATCGTCAAAAGCAGAAAATCAAACACCCACGCCGAGGATCTCCAGGAGATATTCGCCATCATGCAAAAATTCAACCTTCGGTTGAATCCGAAGAAGTGCACCTTCGGCATGCAGGAAGGGAAGTTCTTGGGCTACATGGTTAGCCGAATGGGTATTGAGGCCGACCCCGAGAAAATCCAGGCCATCATCAACATGGAACCCCCACGCAACGTGTAACACCCCACCCGGCCCGACCCTTCCGACCCGAGTGGCGCGTCACTTGGCGGAAAATTCGGAACGGATTTAATCAAAAATACTTTTCGTGGTTAAAGAATTAGTGCCCTTTTTTTTACCTTAGACACAAACATTTAATAAGAGATTTTATTACTTAAAATAAGTGTATTAATTCCAAAACGACTTCATTACTAAATACCAGAAAATGTCAAACTCACATGGAGTAGAATGTTATTAAAACAGACATAACTTAAACATCATAAAACACTTCAAGGAGTGCAGCGGAAGTTCTTAAAATCACATATGGCATATTAAAGTCCTTTTTAAAAAAAACACCAAATAACATGGCATGCAAATGCGTCCTACGCCTCTTTCCATCCCTGTGCTCCTAGCGGGTTCCGTGCTCAACCTACGGGTAGGAAAACACACAACTACCCGCTCAGCAATGTGCTGAGTGGTACGGTAATATCATAACAATAATATTAACATATCAAAGAACATATTAACATATCATAATTCACATTTGATCAGACAAACATATAACATACCTGGGTGAACCGATCAGCTGTTATAAAAATACAGATATTTACATACAGAATAGAATCATACTCAGATATCATAATTGTCAGATAATTTTATTCTGAGATACTTATTATATTCTTCTTGTGTACAGAACAGAAGCATACTCAGATATCATAATTATCAGATAATTCTTATTCTGAAACTTATCATTGAAAAATACATATTCATTTAGCCTTGAACTCTAGAATCTGGACCTAGACCGAGGAATACTAACGGTAAGGAATACGGTCGATCGAAGTCCGTACCCACATTACCCAGAAGGAATATGGAAACGTAATCGCCGGAGCTACACGTACCAATCCCTGACAGAAGCTAGCTGAACAGAAAGGACGAGATCACCGAAGAGACCTGACCTTAACAGGAGAGTAATAGTGCTCTAAAAATATTTCAGGAGTGTACGAAGTACACTAAACAGAACAGGAGTGTACGTAGTACACTAAACAGGAGAGCACTATTTCCTCTAAACAGAATTTCAGGAGTGTACATAGTACACTAAACAGAACAGGAGTATTCTCGTCAGAGTACCGGACCAAGAGCAAGGCTTTATTTTCGTATAATACCTATTAGATCTTTTATTTTAATTACAAATAAATAATCACATTTACCAATGATTTTCGAAAATAAGATTTCATCCAATAGAAGTGACTTATTAAATATATGTATTGTAACAATTAGGCTACCCATACTTAATTCGAACTATATATTAACAATTACGTGTATCGTACATTTCAAGTTATCTTAATTTTTCGTTATGTTGATAGATAATTAATGTGACACCGCTCCCGAACGTCCTTGAAAATTTGATTTAAAATTCAAAGTTTATGTATTGGATTCCTGATTCCCAAACATTTGTAAAACGATTAATGTTTTACGTAATTAATGATTGATTAGTGTACTGTTCGAACTTGTATATTAGTGTCGGGCATGCAAATACTATTTGGGTCTTATTAATAAATAAAAGAGCCCAACATTATCCAAATTGTGATACATGATCTTTCAAGACAATCCGAGTAAGGTCGGACGGCCCAAACGTTATTTTGAGCCCAACCTGCTAAAATAGCAAGTATTCGAGAATGGCGTTCTAGACCCACTCGGGAGTGACCCACACGGCTAGTAGCCCAATGATACGTATGACAAATGTAAAATAAGTGATTGAATGATTAAGGAAGAATACAAATGCCTATAACCCCACCTTTGGCCTTATTGAGCTAAATAATAGGAGTAGGATTTTCCTTCTATAATATTCATCAAGTAAATTATTGGGATGAGCCTACACATATTGGAGATCAATAATGTGATTTAGGAAGTTGACTTGTTCTAAGTAAATTAGGATGAGTACAAAAAAGACATTTTTGACAAAGATAAAACAATAGGACCCATCTTCCCATTTTTGGAAGTATTGGTAGATATTTTGGACCCCAAATTTAATGGGATCAATTGGGAACCACTCCACATGATATTAGTACCTGCAAGACAAATAAAAATGGGTTAGAAGACCTACCTTGGCCGGCCATAATGGAGGGGAGCTGCACATGACTTGATAGGAATCAAAGCTTGGGCCACCACTCTTATTTTCGCACAAATTGGTGTGATGTTTGTCTCCTCTCATTATAGGAGCTATCCTCAACCAAATAACGTGTATGAGGTGTCCTTGGATAGCCCTTGAAGTGTAGTTTCATAATTGAGTGGTCTTTGTTCTAGGAGAGAGAGCTTATCTTACAAAAATCGAGCTGGAGGGAGTGGTGGTCTGTGAATTCGAGCTGTGAGAGTGCTGAGACTGTTTGGTTGATATCTCGAGTGTTACCAATCCAATTAAGGCGTGTGAGATACCAAAAGAAATCTCTCAAGACGAGGAATCCGTGAAGATCTGGTTTGCATCAATCGGAGTAGAGGAAGGCTTCCAAATCGTCCGAGCAAAACACAACCTCGCAGAAACGGATTTACTCTTCTAAAGTGAGTTGTTAACCCCAAATCCTTTCCATTCATTTTCCAAATGATATGAACGATTGGTGGGACTATTGTACACTAATCCAAGTGTATAATATGTCCTTGAAAAGTTATTTTATTGATGTAAAGGTTAGATACTAACCTAGAGCAAATATTGGAAAACTAGGAATCGAGTTAGCCGGAAAACACCCGTTCTAGGGACTGTTTTCGTATCAACGATTAGGGGTTGAAATAGCAACTTGAGGAAGCTGTTTAACACCCATTTTCAAGCAAGGAACCAGTTCTCAATCTTCCTTGGCCGAGGCTTTGGTCATTGGATCGAGAAGGAAGGTTTTAAAGCTCATTTGAGGTGAGGACCGACATCTAGTTGCTTACAACTTGTAGGTTATGCATGAGATTACCTAAATGCTTAAATCATGTTTTTGTGAATAAATATGCTTGAACATGATATGAATGATAAGTAATGGACTTGATCATGAATTGAAACCATATTGATGAATATGGAGTTATGTGAGATAAAGGTACGTTAATATGGTAAAATGACCTTTCCAACTCATATATGAATGTTATGTGTGTGTAAATGTATAGTTGTATGATGATGCTTAGCACATGGGAGGCTGCCACATATCTATTGATATGGAGGGGCTACCATTAAGAATAAATGAGTTGTAGGAATAATCTTAATAGTATTGTGATGCTAGTTAAGGATTGTTCTAAATGTTGATAGAATCAAACTTAAGGTTTGAGTTGTTTGTGATGAACTTGAATGAGATTCAAGTGTCAAGTGTGATATCATGGAGTAGGAGATCTATGGTGTGATTGTATGAAGTAGGAGATCTATGGTGTGATTGTATGAAGTAGGAGATCTATGGTGTGATTGTATGAAGTAGGAGATCTATGGGGTGAATACATGAAGTAGGAGATCTATGGTATGATTATATGAAGTAGGAGATCTATGATGCGAGTGCATGATGATGTACTCGAGCCGAACTCTAGACATGAGAAGTTGTATTAGGGTTGGACCCTACGTATGTCGTGACCATTAGTCACGGGGTTTTGGAAAATGTTTTATAACAAACATGGGCCTTTGAGCCGGCTACTTGACTTTATATAAAGTAAGTATATATTTTGAAAGGGGTAATTTGAGATTACGGCCTATACTATGTTATCACCCTATTTGAGGGTCTTGTGTGTGAAATACTTGTTGTATATCTATTAGATGCCTGCCACACCAGCACTTTATAGCCCTATAGAGTGCTGACCCCTTCGGGGGCGTCCCACCACCATTTTTCAGGTTGAGGCTAGAGCTTGCTTCCTGTGCTCGTTGCTCGAGAGATCATATAGGAGGGAAGACTTGGTTCGTGCTTCCTCCATTCTGTTTTTAAACATTAATAAACATGCTCATGGATATTTTACTATAGAGCCTGCGTGCTCATGAATAGCCATGTGTGGCCCTTTTGTTTTAAACAATGTTTTCCGCTGCGTTATGAATTACGTATTATGTTTGTTTATGGATGTATATGTGTGAATGATATTCAAGACGCCTTGTATAATATGAATGTGTTGGACTGCGGTTGACTATTCGTATTGTACGGCGGGTTGTTGACGTGTCCGGATAGGTCCGGGGCGTGACAATTAAAGTACGTAACATTATAGTCTTAATTAAACTTCATAATTTTTAAGCCATCCAGACGTGATTATTTATTATACGTACTTATATACTAGTATATGTAATACTAGTACAATGAATTAATGAGTGACCTACGTACGTATGGTATATGCATATATCTACTTTGTCATGTTATATTATATATTGCCAATTTTTAAGATGTTGATTATTACTTACGTACGTCACTGTGTGAATCTATCTATTTCATTTGCATGTTCTATTCCGATTAATTAAAGTCGAAAGCCATTAAATATATATCAAAGTAAATTCAGTAATTACTGATTTCGTTAGTGCGTGACTATTTTATTTTAGTATACTGTAATAAAAAGGCCTAATTATATAAGTCTCCATGTTTAATATATGGCACAGGTTACATAAGTATAGCTTATAATAAAGCTGTCTTAAGGTCTAATAACGTATAAATTAGTTTAGTGTGAAAAGCAATGCATGTAAAGTAAACATATATACGAATACATAAACATGTTATTACATGCTAATCATATTCAGCTAACACCCTATATATCTGAATATTTTATATTTACTAACTAACAACTTTTCACCTTTTTAACAAATATATATGTCCAATGCATATCATGCATATCATTATGAAGTTTTACTATCATAAATAACTATATACCTGTTTATTTTATCTTCTCAATGCATGCATGTGTGTATACCTAACTTCCATACATTAAAGTAATACGGAGTATATATACATATATTCATAATAATATACGTATATGTGCATGCATGTAAAATTTGTACATTCTTTTGAGACATGATAAACAGATACCTTTTTAATACAAAAATATGTACATAGCAGCTTGGTTTAAAAACGTGGAATCATTTTATCCTACTTAGCGAAGTCAAATTTTAGAGAATCATTTCACTAAATTTGCTCTTAAATTTGACTAATTAGTTGGTCTATATATCAAATAAGATTTGATCGAAAACTAATACTCCATATTATTTCTTCTAAAAATGCTTAATAATAAAACACAAACACTAATTACTACCGAGTACTGTGTAACTGCAGGTTATATCATAATCAGTAACAATCATAAAGTAGTACATGCATGTATATCGTAATATAAAACCATATTCCATTTAGTTATGTATCGTAATATAAAACCATGATAATAATTGATCTAACCATTGATTTTAACTTATTTTTCTTCCTATTAATACGGGGCTAAGCTTTAATTTATTTCTAGCTGACCTTCGTATTGATTAAAACAAATGTAAGTATTATCAACTATGACAGATTTATGTGTCTATAAACTCAAAATTCTTATAAATTAAGAACACATATTTAAAGCATACAAAATTTCTAAGGCTATATAACGTTCATCATCCCCATAACACAACGGGAAACGGGGACGGAAATAAACTCAATAATCTAAATGGACGGGACGGAAACGTACTGATCTTATTGGAAAAGTCTAAAGAATATCACTAGGCTGGAAACTCCTCACATCACCGGATCTTCATCTTGAATGGCTACTGTTTTGCTTCTTCTTTTATTCGTTTATTATTTAGTGTTTGTAAAGTCAGGACGAGAGAAGCTAGTAATTCCATAACCTGGTTATACGATTATATATAAAGACACATTCCAGTCTGATCTCTCCTATCAACCCATCCCCTGACCGTATTATGAAGCTAAAGTAAAGCCAAAATCCACCGCTTGCTATATAATCCTTGTCTAGCTTAGTGTATCCTCACCTCCCAATTTGACCAATGGATGAAATGTGCTCTTAAATTAACCATCTATACTGTGTACGTATAAGACATGTAGTTTTCAGCAACAAATGTCCCTTCTCCTATCTTAGTAACACGTATGAGTTATGTTGACCATTTAATCCACCTCATGACATCACTTTGGGTTTATTTGTTACAGAAGGCTTCACGAGTTCACTTAGCATTTAATGTTATTGCATGCCAATTTGGATTCTTCCATATTTCAATTAATTATTACAATTTCGTTTATTTCACTTGGTTGTGGAATGGTAGTCTCTACGCCAATTCGTTATCTTTTTAAACTTTTGTCTAAAAATTGAGTGTAACGGTTAGAATAGATTTGGCCAGCAAAGGAAATTCGTATAGTATATCATTACTAGGTTACTTTTATTTAAATGCTACTTTTAAATACTAATATTGTTTTTTTAGTTAATAGTCATTTACCAATTTAGACTTAATGAGAAATAAGAAAATTTCAAATTTATGTTACCGGCTAGACCGGGTTTTGGGGGTGTTACATTTCTCTCCCCCTTAGAAAAATTTCGTCCTCGAAATTACCTTCGTTGATGTCGTCAAACAAGTGTGGATATTGAGCCGACATTGCTTCTTCGGTTTCCCAAGTTGCTTCCTCCGTGGTGTGGTTCCTCCAGAGGACTTTCACTAAGGGAACCTTTTTGTTCCTTAACACCTTTGTGTCTCGGGCGAGTATTTGCACTGGTTCTTCTTCATATGTCAAATCTTTATCGACCTCGACTGACCCAGGTGTTAGCACATGTGAAGGATCCGGTCTGTATCTTCTTAACATAGATACATGAAAGACATCATGTATTTGGCTCAATTCTGGTGGCAATGCTAGTCGGTAGGCTACTGGACCGATACGTTCGGTGATTTCATAAGGCCCAATAAACCTTGGACTTAGCTTTCCCTTCTTACCAAAACGTAGAACCTTTATCCAAGGAGACACTTTTAGGAAAACCTTTTCTCCAATAGCATACTCAATATCACGACGCTTCAGATCGGCATATGATTTTTGTCTATCTGATGCTATCTTGAGTCGCTCTTGAATCAGTTTGATCTTTTCCTCTGTCTCTTGAATCAAATCAGGCCCAACGATCTTTCTTTCACTTAGCTCTGTCCAACAGACTGGAGTTCTACACTTCCGACCATACAAAGCTTCATATGGTGCCATTTGAATGGTAGCTTGGTAGCTATTGTTGTATGCAAACTCCATAAGAGGTAAGTATTTCTCCCAACTTCCCTTGAACTCAATTGCACAACCCCGCATCATATTCTCAAGAATTTGAATAACTCTTTCAGATTGACCATCTGTCTGTGGATGGAAGGTTGTGCTAAAGTTCAATTTTGTACCAAGTGCCTTTTGTAAGCTTCTCCAGAATTGAGAAGTGAATCTTGGATCTCTATCAGATATGATGGACAGGGGTATCCCATGTTGTCGGACTATTTCTTGAATATACAGTTCGGCCAACCTATTTAAGGAGAAATCTTTTCGAATGGGTATGAAATGAGCAGATTTGGTAAGTCGGTCTACAATTACCCAGACTGAGTCATTCTTCTTTGGTGTCAATGGTAATCCCATCACAAAATCCATGGTTACGCGATCCCATTTCCATTCCGGTATTGTAATAGGTTGTAACAATCCAGATGGAAGTTGGTGTTCGGTTTTAACCTGTTGGCAAATGAGACACTTAGAAGTATATTCAGTGATATCACGTTTCATACCAGACCACCAATAAAGATTCTTCAAATCTCTAAACATTTTGTTACTGCCAGGGTGCATTGAGTATTTTGTTTCATGTGCCTCACGAAGAATTCTTTGTTTAATTTCCCTGTTAGGAACAACTAAACGGCCTCGGAAACATAATCCACCATTGCTTTGTTTAGAGAAATCTGGTCTCTCCCCCTTAGAAATGGACTCCGCTATCTTAAGACATTGATCATCACACTTTTGAGCAGCTAGGATTTCCTCTTGAAGTGAGGGTTTGAGATGTAATTCAGCTAGAGGTTTCCGGCTCAAAGCATCTGCTACAACATTAGCTTTCCCGGGGTGATAATCGATTACACAATCGTAATCCTTGATTAACTCTAACCAGCGCCTTCTCCTCAAATTTAGCTCTTTCTGGGTCGGAAGATATTTCAGACTTTTATGGTCGGTAAAGATATAACATCTTTCCCCATAAAGGTAATGTCGCCATATCTTTAAAGCAAAGACAATGGCTGCTAGCTCCAGATCGTGTGTGGGGTAGTTCTTCTCATGCTCTTTGAGTTGTCTCGGGGCATAAGTAACCACTTTTCCTTCTTGCATAAGAACACATCCTAGGCCATTAAGAGAAGCATCACTATACACAGTGAAGTCTTTACCTGAAACAGGTTGGACTAGGACTGGAGCTTTAGTAAGAACCTTCTTTAGTTTATCAAAACTCTCTTGGCAAGATGGTGTCCATTCAAAACGTTTATTCTTCTTCAAAAGTTTATGGAGAGGTGAAGCTATCAAGGAAAAACCTTTAACAAAGCGACGATAGTAACCGGCTAATCCCAGAAAACTTCAGACCTCCGTCACATTTCGAGGTGGTTTCCAATTTGTGATGGCTTGTATTTTCGCGGGGTCCACTCTTATGCCATCCGCTGAAATGACATGGCCCTGAAAGGTAACTTTATCAAGCCAAAACTCACACTTTGAAAACTTAGCATAGAGTTTGTGCTTTCGGAGTGTTTCTAGCACAATCTTGAGATGCTCCTTGTGCTCCTCCTCGGACTTTGAATAGATCAAGACGTCGTCAATAAAGACAACCACAAACTGATCTAGAAAAGGCTTGAATACTCTGTTCATTAGGTCCATGAATGCAGCAGGAGCATTGGTTAAACCAAAAGGCATGACCAAAAACTCATAGTGCCCGTATCTTGTTCTGAATGCAGTTTTTGGTACATCTTCCTTCTTTACGGGAAGCTGGTGATATCCTGATCGGAGATCATTTTTTGAGAACACTTTGGCTCCTTTGAGTTGGTCAAAGAGATCATCGATCCTCGGCAATGGGTAACGGTTTTTCACCGTAACTTTGTTCAGCTGTCGATAATCGATGCAAAGTCTCATGGAACCATCCTTTTTCTTCACAAATAGAACTGGTGCGCCCCATGGAGACACACTAGGTTGGATGAATCCCTTATCTAAGAGATCTTGAAGTTGTGCCTTTAATTCTTTCATTTCGGCAGGAGCCATTCGATAAGGAGTTGCTGAAATGGGAGTGGTACCAGGAACTAGTTCAATATTAAATTCAACTTCTCGAGATGGTGGTAAACCTGGTAACTCATCAGGAAAAACATCGGGAAAATCTTGCACAATGGGAATGTCATTTAATACAGGAGCTTCCTTCTGCGTATCTCGAACATATGCTAGGTATGCTTGACATTTCTTGCGCATAAGCCTTTTAGCATGCATCATAGAAATGAGTTGAGGTGGCTTTGAAAATAATTCTCCAGGAACAAGAACAGTCTCACCTTGCTGAGTTTGAAGCAACAATGTTTTATCTTGGCAATTCACCACCGCTTTATGCTTAGAAAGCCAATCCATACCAAGAATGATATCAAATTCTCGATAAGGTAACTCGATGAGATCCGCATTGAATTGTTTTCCTTGAAATTCCAAGGGGCAATGTCGGTATACTTGATTGACAATGATACATCGCCCTAGAGGTGTGGATACCTCCATTTGGATGTCTAAGGACTCTCTCGGGTACTCAAGTAAACACGCAGGGCGGACACATATATAAGAATGTGTAGAACCAGGATCAATTAAAGCACACATATCGGTATTAAAAAGAGTAAACATACCAATGATGACATCATTTTCCGGTTGCTCCTCCCTAGCTTGCATCGCATAGGTCCGTGCCTGGGGGCGACCCTGTTGTGGCCGGTTCACAGTTTCAAAACTCTGAGGCCGACATTTTATCAAAGCTTTCGGCCGAGTCCCCGGAGCACCTCTCAAAGATCGCAAGAATCGAGGAGCTCAGCCTCTCGAGCATACATGCAAGTCCTATCATGGAGATACATCTCAGGCCGGAGGATTAGATCTCCGACATCATCACCTTCATCACCACATGGCGACTTCCCGAGGATGAGGCCCGCGCCAAACTAGCGAAGCTAAGGGCTCCCAGCTACACCCTCGAGAATGGAAGGCTTTACAAAAGATCTTACAACAGCACCCTCCTTTGGTGCCTTCATCAGGATGAAGCCGAAGTTGCGATGGAGGAAGTGCACAGTGGCACTTACTCAGCTCATCAGGAACCCTTCTCCATGTCCCGAAGGCTCATAGTCCAAGGTTACTTCTGGCCCACCATGGCCCGTGATTGCGCAAACCTTGTCCGAAGGTGTACCGCATGCCAACACTTCCAGAAGGCCCCTGGCAGACCAGCGGACAACTATGCCCCCATCAGCACTGCTATACCCTTCTCCAGATGGGGGATTGACCTAGTAGGCCCTCTGCCGAGGGGTACCTCCAACAACAGGTACATCATTGTTTCCATTGACTACTTCACCAAGTGGGTGGAAGCTGAGCCTCTCGCCAGCATCACGGAGGCCAAGTGTCGTCACTTCGTTCTCAAGAACATCCTTACAAGGTTTGGCGTTCCCCAACAAATCATCTCCGACAATGGAACTCAATTCGAGGCAGCCCCCTTCTGTGCCCTCCTAGAGGCATGTGGCATCAAACACACCTTCTCATTAGTCGCCTACCCTCAAGGCAATGGCCAAGTGGAGAACGCCAACCAGACTTTGCTTGAGGGCCTAAAAAAAGAAACTTGAGGCCGAAGGGGAAGGCTGGGTTGAAGAACTCCACAACATCCTGTGGGCTTACCGCACCACCCCCAGGCGAGCGACAGGCGAGACCCCCTTCTCCCTATGCTATGGCTTTGAGGCAAAGGCCCCTACGGAAGTCACTCTACCCACCCGAAGGGTGGATCAGTATGACCCCGAAGTCAACAACGCCAACATGGCCCTTGACCTTCATCTCATTTCGGAACGCCGGGAACAAGCCTTCCTCAGGGATGAGAACTATAGGCGCCAAGTCAAGGGCTACATCGATGCCAAGGTCCGCTCCCGAGAGTTTCAAGTGGGGGACTACATCCTCCGACAGAGGGAGGCCAGTCAACCTACCAAAGGGGGTAAAATGGCACCCAAATTTGAGGGCCCATACATTGCCACGGCCATCATCAAACCAGGGACTTACAAGCTGAAATGCCCTAATGGGACTGAGATCCCTAGGCATTGGAATGTACACCACCTAGTCAAATTTTATCAATGAGCGGCCAAGCCCTCATCACCCATGTATTTCATCAACGGCCCAAGGCCCCTACTCTCCAGAAAAATAAAAAAGTGTTCAAACACGAAGTACCAAGTACGAAAGACATATGAACGGCCAAGCCCTCTTCATTCACCTATATGGGTGATCAAAGGCCCAAGGCTCCTTCCTCTCATGAGGATGAATACAATATGACATCACCAATCAAGGTACCAAGTACCAAGTGTGCGGGATACACCCATCACTCTTACAAACACCAAGTGTTTTTACATAAGCCGTTCCCCTCGAGGACGCCCCCATGCATACATTATTTAATGCATACTCATGCACACCAAAACAAATGGGGGGTACAATACCCCTCGGCTCTGGCAGGTACCAGGTGCCCCGGGATATTTGTGTTCCACACAAATAAAACCCTTCCCTAAAACGCTTTCCGCGCCATCCCCAAAGGGGAGGCAGGCAACGGACCATGTCCCGGGCCCAGGATTCGACTTTCACAAACGAAATGCTCCCCGCGCTATCCCCCAAGGGGAAGCAGGCAACAGATCATGTCTCGGGCCGAGGGGACGACTTTCAAAACCGAGGCGCTTTCCGCGCTATCCCCCAAAGGGAAGCAGGCAACAGACGATGTCTCGGGCCGAGGAAACGACCCTCAAACCCTTCGGGATCTCGGAAGGTCAATCCCGAAGGGGGGAGCCAACGGTTTATTCCGTTGCCTCCCATATAGGCCAAGCCTTTCCTAGCTAGAAACCAAGTTTCTAGATGCCCCTCCTACAGCATTACAAAAAAAGAAAAAAAATGTGTAGGGAGGAAGGAACTCTTGGATAATTTCCCGGAGGCTCCACTACAAAACAGAAGGGCATTCCCGAAGGCTCTTTACTCTTCAAACACAAACTTCCTAAGGACAGGTCTATCTGACTGTTTTGCCAAAGGCCATGCCTCTACTCTCTACCAAAATGTTGCTAAGTTCAAAATTTGGCTAAGGTCATGCCTCATAACGAAGGAGAAACTCAAAGCGGTGCAACAACTCTCTAAGCCAAGGCAACAAACTAATGCCGAAGGCTTTCTTGCTCCTAAACTTATTACAGCAGGGGGCTACTCTATCTCGCTCAGCCGAAGGCTTATCATACGGGTTGTGGGGCAATCTCATAAATTCCCTAGGTCCACAACAAGAAGTTCACTATAGCAGGAGGCTCAGCAAACCCTTGCATCCGAGGGCTTACCACTAGATCTATTGAAACATCATGGAAATTTGGCTAAGTCCACGATTCGGAACCCCTCGGGAGGCACCCATGGGATTCAATGTCATTAGCTGGCTTACAGCCGAAGGCAATCTCAAACTACCAAACCTAACTCTATTACGGGGGCTCCTACAGCTCAATCAGTCGAGGGATGATCACAAGATCTATTAAAAACAACCTCAAAATCTTACTAAGTCCACAGAGTTGGACCCCTCAGCTATGCTAGTCAACGATCATTCAAATGAGTCTACAACTGAAGGCTCACGTTCAAGTTTTCCTCTGGGGCATTTCCTAAGTCCTGAATTAGTGAGCCTCCGGGAACTACTACTGTAACCCGGGGGCAATTCCAATGGTTCATTACCGAAGGCTTAGAATGGAATCTCGCTTAGAAAATTTTCTAAGTCCACAATTGACAAACCTCCAGAGGAATCACTACAAACTGACGGTTCTTGATTTCTATTTTTCTTTGAGGAAAATTCTAAGTCCACAATCTCGCAGCCTCCGGTGGTCCTACTCCATGACCGAAGGCTAGTGGTAAGGTATTCCTTTGAAAAATTGTCTAAGTACAAAGAGCTGAAGGCCCCGGAAGAAAATGAAACATGCATTCATACATATTTACTGAAGGCATACATTCAAACACAAAGGAAAGAAGGCGTATAATGAAGAAGAGACGGAACATCCATATCAAGAAGCCCGAAGGCACATAATACATTCATCAGCAAAATATTTCAAAGTAAAGTAGGTGTTTGTTTACAAGTGGCCGAAGCCGAAGATCTACAGACTATTACAAGGGGAACACTTAGAGAAATTTCTAAGTTTGGGCTTCTTCAGCCGCATTATCCTTCGGTTTGGAGGAGGCGTCATCCTCGGCACCTTCCTCATCCTCATCCTCAGCACACCTAGCCAGCTCGGAGTCTTCAAATAGCTCCCTTTCTTTGCCTTCCGGCAGGGGGACTCAGACGTCTGGCTGCAGAGGGGGGAGACCATAGGAGGCCGGATCAAAGGCCTTCGGGTCCACTCCGTGGTGTCTGGCCAGATTCTGGTAGAGCAAGGATTGGGTGAAGAACTTTCCGCCCTCATAATAGGACTTGCCTTTTCGGACCAGCCATAAGGCTCCGGGGCCAGCCACCCATCCTTCAACGGCCTCCGACACGATCGAGTCCACCCACTCCTTGTGGCCCTCGCTTCTCCAACCCCCCGGACTTGAAGGCTTCGACGGCATCCTTGGCAGCTTCGGCAACTGCCTCCCTCTTAGCGGCCTCGACGGCTTCAGCGGCAGCTTTGGCGGCGGCAGATGCGGCCTCTTCGGCCTCAGCCTTGCCTTCGGCTCTGCCCTCAGCATTAGCCACCGTCTTCGAATCTTCAAGAATTTTATTAAAGGCCTCTTGCTCTAGCCGGAGGACTTCCTGAGCCTCACGAAGCTGCCTCCGGGATTTAGCCAGGGCCTCATCAGCCTGCCGCTTCTGGGCATGAGAATCCTCCACCCTCTTGAGCAGCTCACCGAGTCCGAGAGCAGCCTACAAGTTAAACCATCAAGCAACAGGAGTTAGATTACTAAAATCAAAAGGTGCTAAGTCCAGACAACTAAGGAGAAAGGGAATTGGAGGATCTTACAGTTACAGAGGCCTGAAGAGTCTTGGTGCCGAGGGCATCATCCTTGAACCTGGACAACACCGACTTATCTGTCGGGGGAGTGGCCCCCCTCATGAACTCCCTCGGGTCCAAGGTGCCGTGCATAATGGTTGTCCCATTGGTGATGGAGAATTGCACATTATCCTGAGGCCACGACATCTCAGCTGCCTGCCCCGGGACCTCAGAGGAGGAGTGCTCCTCGACGATGACGACGGAGGCGTCCTTCTTCTCGATGGCCCCCTTTCTTTGTCTCTTCCCTTCCGGGAGCACCACGCCCTTCCCGGCTCTTTTCTTCTTCAGCTCCTCAGCTTGGGAGCCTTCGGTTTCAGTGCCGGCTTTAACAGAAGTTCCCTTCGGGGGTTCTTTGGTCCCTTAGGTCTGTTCAAGGTCAGCCTTCGGAAAAAACTCATCCACCGGCTTCTGTTGGGAAGGGGCCGCCTTCTTCTTCTTTGGCTCCTTAGCCAACTTATTTTTCAGAGCAGCAAAATTTTTAACGTCCATGGTCGGGCTTGCAAAAGAAAGGAAGGGTGCATGAGTTAAGGATACTATAACAAAAGGAAAAGTTTTAAGTGCAAATATAAGGAGCCTGCGGTAGAACACCTTCGACACTCTCGTATACTCGACCAATGAGAGGGTACCGCCCATCAACCTCCCCCATCAGTTGAAACCGTCGGAAGCCTAACTTGAACAGCTCCTCCGGGAGCGTAGCAGACTTTATCGTCAGGAGCTTATCAAATCCCTTCGGCTTCACTGTAAGCTTCCTCCCATTGCTCTCAAGGGCAGCGCTCCCGACCTTGAGGTGCCTTCGGAAATTATAACGGGGAGGCTTCGGGAATGGGTTCGCCCCCATGCGGATGTAGCAAAACTTGTCCTTCCACCCCTTGTGGGACGAGGGGACCTCTGAAAACAGCCTCCAGGCGGGAACCTGCTGTAGATTGGCATAACCTCCAGCATGGGAATGCCCCCCGCGGCATAGGTTGAAGGAGAGAAAGAACTAGTCTAGGGAGGGCTCAACCCCACGGTCCCGGCAGAGTGCAAGAAAGCCAGATAGGTACGAATGGCTGTTGGGCGTCAGTTGGCAGGGGGCCAACCCCAAGAAACGCAGATACTCCAGCACGAAGGGGTGGAGAGGGAACCGAAGGCCCAACTCCACCGAGAGGACGTGGACCGCAAAGCAGCCCTCAGGGGGGCGTAGCAACACATCGTCCGGACCCGGTTCTACCACTTGAGCCGAGGGCCCGACTAGAAACTGTGTCGCCTGGTACTCCGAGTGCGAAGCTTTTGTCTTTACCTCGAGGGCGTCTGTGTTCAGGTACGAATGCCCCTCGGGGATGCCGACGGGCTGCCCTGCATCTACTGCAGCTTGCTTCTTCTTCGGAGCAACCATCGACTTCTTCCTCTTCTTGCCTGAGGCCACGCTAAGGGGTTCTGGATCAAGTGGCCTGGAGCTTCCGGCCTCGGCATCATTACGGAGAGGCAGTACCGCAACTGTGACCTATCGTCGTTCCTTCTCCCCCTCCTCCTCGGCAACCTGGAGAGCGAGAGCCATCTCCTCATCCTCCGCCACTTGTTCAAAGTCCTCGGCTTCGGCCTCAGTGAGAAGATTGCTCTGCACCTCCCTCGTCATCTCTGAGTCATGATCAGACGAAGCCTGCTCGCTTGAAGGCTCCACATCGGAATAACTTTCGGAGGTTATCGAAGGCTTCCGGGATATGTTTTGGGAGTCGCTTTGGGAAGACATGTTCTAAACGGAAAAATTTCTAACCGAAGGCTCCCTAACGCTAAATCTAAGGATGGAATGGCAAACCACGCTAAGTAAATGGAGAACAGGTGGAGAACTGACCTCAAGGTTTCAAGTTTTGATCGAAGGGGAGAATTTCTCTCTCTAGAAATTTGGGCAGAGCTCTGCTACAACTCAGAAACGCACAAAGGGGAACACCTCGAACCTTGGGGTATTTATAGGCGTTTTCCCATACTCAAGCCCATAAACTGGGCCTCGGGCTTAAGGCCCATCAACGCCAACCGCCGCCTTAGCCAATGGGTGGCACCCGCCCCCCTTCAGCCAACGGGAGCCTGCCACGTAGACCTCATCTCCAACGGCTCATTCCAACAGCTATATTTTGGAGAGCATTGAAGCAACCTCATGTGATGGCCTTCGGCTATCACCCGCTCTAACCTTCGGTAGCCATATGTTACAAAATGCCTTCGAGCAAGCAGCTGCATAAGCCTTCGGCCTATCAATGTTGCCACCCCCAACACTGAGACCCCTCGGGATCCTATCCACACATCGTAACTCCTTCAGCCCAAACTTGCCTTCGGCCTAAAGGTGTAACACTTGAGATTTAATATAAACGGATTAATAGTACTACTCATACCAACAGAGGTGCATCTCCTTTTACGGGAGCTCATCCGCCAAGAACTCCAAAGTTAAGCGTGCTTGCACGGGAGCAGTCTTGGGATGGGTGACCCCCTGGGAAGTTTCTCAGGGCCCGCATGAGTGAGGACAAAGTGCGCGGTAAAGGCTTGTGGTGGTTTGTGAGGACAGTACTATTGGTCCGGAGTAACTACCTCGGGTCCCACGGGGCCGGGGTGTTACAAGATGGTATCAGAGCAACCCTGCGACCATGTGCTGACCCGTTGGATATCGGACGGGCACTTAGCGGGGGAAGATTCTGGGTTTGATTGAGATTGGTTTAAGGGCGCAACGAGGACGTTGCGATCCTAAGTGGGGGTGATTGTAACACTTGAGATTTAATATAAACGGATTAATAGTACTACTCATACCAACAGAGGTGCATCTCCTTTTAAGGGAGCTCATCACCCAAGAACTCCAAAGTTAAGCGTGCTTGCACGGGAGTAGTCTTGGGATGGGTGACCCCCTGGGAAGTTTCTCAGGGCGCGCACGAGTGAGGACAAAGTGCGCGGTAAAGGCTCGTGGTGGTTTGTGGGGACAGTACTAGAGGTCTAGAGTAACTACCTCGGGTCCGTTGGGGTCGGGGTGTTACAAAAGGAGTGGGGGACTGGGGCATACCTCTCGGGAACAACGCAAAACAAAAAATTGACATGTGCAAAACAAACATGTACAGGCGCCAATGTAGCCTTCGGGCAAATATCAAAACAAACCCCTCGGATGCATCCTACACCTACACCCTCTGGGAAAAATAAAATTATCAAAAATTTGCAGCAGTCACTTGCAACGGCGAAGCAGCCTTCACCACAACACATACAGGCAACACATCTGCATTCCCCTCATAAAGCCCTCGACATGTGGGGGACTGAGGGAATGTCTTCGGCTAAAGCAATGAACAAAGGACCAGTTAAAGGGGCCTACGAAACGAGGATGCCTTCGGCAGAATCACCACAATTACTCCTTTTTCCCTCAAGTACCTTTCGGCAAAAGGAGTGGGGGACTCCTGATGGAGTATATGGCCCGGGAACCCCCGGCCCACAGACTCCTACTATTCCAGCACAGGCCCAACAGGCCCAAGAAGCACGAGAAGCCCAAAACGCAGCGGCCCAAAGTCAAAGGAGCCCAAGGTGTGCCCAGGGTAGCCTTCGGCAATGTGGCCGAAGGCTCCAGAACTCACAGGGCAGCCAGATTTGAGCATACAAAGCTACTGGGAGAAAATGGCAGAAAACAGGAGCCTTCGGCACTTTCGTGCCCTCGGCATTAGGGAAGCCTTCGGCTGTACAGCGCCCTCGGCTACACAGAGCCCTCGGCCGCATGGGGAGCCCTCGGCCAACAACTCAATCATCGAAGATTCCCTTTGGAGACAAGCAACCACCACATTTAATGCGGCGTCACATCCACCCACCGCATTTAATGCGGTGCACATGCGAATGCCGGTGCCACCCGATTGAGGTGACCCCTCGGCTGTTAGATTGCCGGCGCGTGTACTCTCATCGCATTTATTGCTGCTATAAATAGCACCCCCTTTTCCCATTGTAAAGAACCAGAGCATCTCGAGTTCATTAATACAATCGCCTCTCTCTCTCTCTCTTACTTGTTTGCTCTGACTTCTCTCTAGGTTATTCTCACAATAACCCCTCGGATAAGCTACCCCCCGGGTACACTGTCCATCAACCCCCTACCTCCATCTAGGCCTGTCAATGGGTCGGGTCGGAACGTAGTGTTCGAGACGCAGACCCGCTAAGTTAATACTAGACCCATACCCGGCCCGTTTACCTGGCGGGTCTGAAAATTTGGACCCAGACCCAGACCCAACGAGTCTTGGAACCGGGTCAGATAGACCCGCCAAGTATGATACTGTTATAAATTTTGTGAAAATAACAAGACCTGTATGTGAAATGTAAAGAAAAGTGTGCAAACTAAAACGCAAAATATATCATCACTTGTTAAACAAAACAAAAATCAAGGTTTCTCATATTAGTACTTTTATCCAATAAAGCATCGGTTCTTGCTTATAACTCCACACTCTGCGTCGCTTTCTCTCGTACACAGAGCTCATAGAATAAATTACAAAAAATTAAGTCACAAAAGGTGTCTCGGACTACTAAGAGTAAAAAACATATTATACGGAGTGTATGATAATGATATAATAATAATAATATTTTTTTGAACGAAACTAGCTTAACTTATCATAACAGAACGAAAGCAGGTTACAAAGTGACAACAAGTCTTCTGTAGAAGCAATATAATTTGCTGATACCGCTTTTAGCTTAACTGAGCCAATGACTTACAGACTAGAGTCCTCGTCTCCTGTCCTAAATTCTAATGTTTTTTGCTGGAAAAATACAACACAACCAAAACAAAGTACAAATCCAAATAAAAACGAAACATGAAGAAAACTAAACAAGCAAAATAAAATTCTTGAACCCTAGCACCTCGTTCAACCCCTGGCGGTGGTTAGGGAGGAGGCCGGACCATCGCTATGATTGTTGACGCGGACAAGACACGGCTCCAAACCCTAGCGCAGATAGGGGTGTGCACCGGTCCAAAACCGGACCGGACCGGACCGGAACCGGTTAGGACCGGAACCGGAATCATCATTTTCTATGGACCGAAGACCGGACCTGAATCTAACCGGTCCGGACCGGTCCGGACCTGAATTTTCCGGTCCGGTCCGGGTTTGACCCTAATTGACCCGGTTTTAAAAAAAGACATACGGAGTATTATCTTAGAGTGTTCTTTGCTGACCCCAAATTTTTTAGGAATAAGACTTGGATGTTGTTGTTGTTTCAAACTATAATTTTATATGCGGATATGCTAAATAGACTAAATAATTGTTTAGCTCATTTATTAATTTTGGAATATAGTCATCAAAACTATTCAATCGTAACAATTAGTATCCCACAATAATTAAAACTACAATCTTTTGTGTATTAAATTGGCAAAATTTATTGTGGGGTAATAAAAACTAAATTACGTCCAAAAATATACTACATATAAAATACATACACACCTGCAAATAAAGAAACAAATAAAAAGCGATTTGGAAAAATCAAACAAATATAAAGTACGATCAATAAAAAACTTAGGACATGCTACATAAAAAAAATTATAAACAACTTAGGAAATAATTAGACACCAAATACACACTCCGTATATATTCGTTTATATAACAAAAGGCAAAAATAAGCCATAAACATAGTAGTAAGCCAAATATAAATTGACTAATGATTCAAAACGAAGTATATATTTTATGGAACAATAGGTTACCGGTCTATTCCGGTCCGGACCTGTTTTTTCCGGGTTTGACCCGGACCGGACGGGAAACCCGGAATCTTGAAAAACTAAGGACCGAAACCCGGACCGGTAAATACCGGTCCGGTCCGGACCGGGTCATTCCGGTCCGGTTCAGGTCTAAAATACGGTCCGACCCGGTTAATGCACAGCCCTAAGCGCAGAAGGCTCTGCTTCCATCCATCGCACAAGTCCTCTGGCGGTTGAATTCCGGACGAACAACCTTCATCTGCACCACTGTTATGACTGATGCGACTGAAAGAGCCAAATTGATCACCGGAAAAGCATCTCAAAAGGAGCAAGGCAGACGTGAGGGGAATGCCTAGGGTTAGGAGCGTCAACTCTTTGACGGAATAAGCAGGACAACTTTGATCGATCAATTGAGGAAGGTAGTGAGCAACTTCATCCAGCGAATCGACAGACATTAGCACACCACAAAAAATGAGTAGGGAAGAAAGAGAGACAAAGTTGTGGTGGCAGGCTGGCAGCAAAGCATAGGTTCTGATTCCACCAGTCGTAGGTCCTCGAGCCTCCCAATGGTAGGAATTGCGGTAGTTGGTGAAGAGGCACTCATTAAGCAATTGGAGGTACCAATGACTCGTCCCCCTCTTGAACCACTGCCATGGAGTGAACAAGTTGCTCAGATTCAGAAGAAGGCGTTTCAAGGTTGAGTTTGCCAACTTGCGGTTTTCCGCTTTAATTTTATTTCTTTTTTTTTTCAAGTTTTGTTTTTAGGCAATTTATCTCTATTTTGAATTGTGCCGCCTATTGGTGTTACTCTTGGTATGTTTTGTTTTATTACGACCGGAGGTATCGTCAGCAGCGGACACGAAGGGGGGCAAGTGGTGGCCGCCACCCCCCTCAAAAACAATTAATCTGCTAGATATGTTTACTCTAAAATTTCAATATATATTTATTTGTATGTGTTTTTTACACAACCGCTCCTCCTACTGAGAATTCTTGCTTCCGCCACTGAGTATTGTGGCTTCTAATGCTAATCATTGATGCGAAGCTCTCGCGTGTTCAGTGAAACGTTTTGCTCAATTATGGGCGTAGTTTTTTACGGCTGATCAAGGAGTGAGAGGACTTGATGGTTATTACGAGTCTAGTGGGAGAGGAGATTTGAGTTGTGTGAGTGTGGGTCTGATGTAATGTTCAAAGATTCTATAATATCAATATAAGCGATCTGCTTTTAAAAAAGTTATTATGGGTAAGTTTACTATTCACTATGATTTAAAATTTGAATATAGTCATAATCACTAAAAGTTATCAAATCATATTTTTATCTACTACTTTTATTTTGATTATACATTTGAAATTATTTCATTAAATTAAATATTTTTGTCGCATTCAATCATTTTTCATTTTTGTGGGCCGACCTACAGCCGTCCAAATGACATGATTGTGAATGGCGCAATTGACAATCATTAAGGAGGAAAAAGGACTTTTCACCAAAAGTGAAAAAAGTTTGTTGTATCATTGGTGTGTTTAATTATCTTTTTATTGGTGTGTTTGGCAATCAACAACTGGATGTTAATTGATACTACCGTTGATTGTATCAGCGATACCAGCAGTTCCATTTGTTATTTTGGCACGCAACTTTCATTAATGGATTGAAGAAAAGTACTTTGTATTTCATAACTTAGTTGTTTACAATTCACTTTAAGGGACAATATTCAAGTAATTAAGGTGGCCTAAGAATTGTAATTCTCAGTTCTCTTTCATTTGAGGTGCTTCCGAGTCGATTTTTTTGAAGAAATTTTGTGAGCATGTTCTCCATGGATTGTAGATTATGTCTACCAAGTTTCACAATAAAATCCAGTCGGCAAGTCAGTTAAATAAATTATTGAAAAAAAACTGCATTTTATTTATATAAAAACCTGCGCAATTTTGAAATAAATATTTAACCATTTTTCCGATTGAATTTTATTCTAAAATTTGGTGGGAACAATCTACACTTCATGGAGAACATGCTCACAAAGTTTCATCAAAAAGTTCGACCCGGAAGCACCTAAAATGAAAAAGGCCTAAGAATTACAATTCTAAGGCCTGCCTTACTTGAACATTTTCATCACTTTAAAATGTCAAATGATCGTGGAAACTTGAGAATATGAATAAAAAGTGTGTTTATATATACAAGTTTTTTAAAGAAAATATCCATAAATATTACTAATACTTTTTAAATGTGATGGACAAAAATATTACTCCCTCCATCCCAAATTGTTTTGCAAAGTCAACATTTTTTGGTCAACCAATAATAAAAGTCAACCCTCCATAGCGATAATTAACTCAATTTGTAATAGTAAAAGTTCACATATTCAGAAACTACATTAAAATCTCTTCAAAGTTGCAAACTCCAAATTAGAATATAATTAAAAATT
Source organism: Cuscuta epithymum (assembly GCA_945859915.1). Classification (NCBI taxonomy): domain Eukaryota; kingdom Viridiplantae; phylum Streptophyta; class Magnoliopsida; order Solanales; family Convolvulaceae; genus Cuscuta; species Cuscuta epithymum. The sequence continues at coordinate 5,482,665 of CAMAPF010000059.1, forward strand.
GGCATTCTAATTAGGGAAAACTATCAAATAGGTTCTCGAACTTTCATAAAAAGGTCAATTAAGTCCTGTAAGGAATAAATATAATTAGATTTTGATGATGCTAGGATAATTAGATTAGAATTTTAATGTACCCCAATTAGATCTTATGTATTAGAATTTTCAGTTGTAAGTATTAGTGTAGTCGACGATCAGAGTTGCTCTCTTTTTTTATCTGATCAGAGCTGCTCTATGAGAACTGCTTTCAGAGTTGCTCTCGGAAAGTCATGAGAGTTGCTCATCAGAGAATCATCAGAGTTCGATGTTAAGCTTCATCAGAATCCAACTGAATCAGAGCTGCTCATCATAAAAGCATCAGAGTTCCGATACCAGAGCTCGACTTCAAGTTTTATCAGAATCCAACATATCAGAAGAGCTCGATCAGAGTCCGACTAACACTTAGAAGAATTTCAAGGAAACTTCCAACGGCTGTGAAACTAACGGCTAGAAGATTGTGCATGAAAGGAAAGCTCTTAAATGCACAATAAATAAGCCTGATACGCCGTGGATTGATTGCAAATGATTGACCGAGAAATCTGGAAGATATATTATAAAAATAGAAAGCTTCCAAATCAGTGGGTCAAGTCAACAGTACGCGCTTTTAATGCAGTTGTCTCCTCCTCCAACGGGCAGACAACCCCAGTATATAAGCTACACACTGAAGATCAGGAAGATAACTTTGCACACTTCAACATTCAAAAAGCTCTCTTGAGATTCAAACTCCATAATCATCAACAAGACAAGCTTACGTTGGGAAGATTAAAATATCCAAATCTTCAAACCCCAACAAATAGCAAAGTTCATCCTATTCTTCAACCTTCAAGTACTTCAACTACATATCTCTTGTAACGAAGCAAGTTGGAGAAAACTCTGTTTTCAAAACAACTTCTGCAAAGAAGGGCGTCTAAGTAACTGCAGTAGTGAAGTGGTGATACTTCCGGGAAACTGAGCGAAAGGACCAGCCATCAGGACGTGGAACTGCATCCTGGGTGGCATCTAGGCTTGAAGAAGGCGTGGAGAACTTCTTAAGTGCTAGGGACTAAGGCGTTGTAATTGATCTTTACAAGCTTAGTGGAACAGTGGACTAGAGGAACGCGTTGTTCCTTGAACCACTATAAAAACTCCTGTGTCATTTACTTTACGCATTTATTTTCTGCACTTAGGACTAAACTGATTAACTCTAAGACTTGGAATCTGTGTTCATCAGATCTTGTTTTCAGAGTTATCAGAAAGGCATTTGCCTTAGTATTTTTGAGGCTACCCGGAACTTTTATCCGCTGCAAGACCAGTTCTGATCATCAGAACTCGACCCTCTCTGATAAGTCAACTCTGACTTAGAGAAAAGTTAAAAAATTTGAATCAGTCTATTCACCCCCCCCCCCCCTTTAGACTGATTACCTAATCAAACGGGACCAACAAGTGGTATCAGAGCCTCCTTGTTCTTGTAATCTTTTAGGTTACTCTTTGAACAAAGATCCACTTGCTTCTAGCCTCTTTACTTGTTATTATGGATAACTCTCTTGCAAAGCAACTCATGTTTTCAGATCAGAAGTATGATGACTGGAAGATCCGGATGAAAGCACACCTCTGTGCACTTCATGATGAAATGTGGGAAGTTCTTGAAGAAGGCCCCTTCACCAGATTCATGAAGGTGAATACTGAGCATACTACTGACAAATCTCAACCCGAGATGATTGAGAAAGCCAGATCAGAATGGACAAAGGAAGAGAGGAGACAATACAATCTTGACAATATTGCCAAAGATATCCTCTACAAAGCCATTGATAACAGATACTTCAACAGAATCAAGAAGTGTCGAACTGCCAAAGAAATATGGGACAAACTTGATCTCATAGGAGCTGGTGATGAACAAGAGAGAGACAATAAGCTGACAATAGCTATGAAGAAGTTTGATGACTTCAAACTTTTACCTGATGAATGCATAGCTGAGATGCATGCCAGACTGCTGATCCTTACCAGTGAAATCTCTGAGCTTGGGAAGGAGCTCACAGTTAAAGAAGTTAATCTGAAGATTCTCAGAGGACTGCCCCCAGTCTGGAAGATGAAGGTTGTTGCTGTCCAAGAGAGCAAGGACATCAAAACTTATCCTACAGAGAAGCTGATCTCTGATCTCAAAGCGTATGAGTTTGAGATGCATGATGAGAAGGAAGAAGTCCCTGATGAGAGGACCACCACTGCTCTCACAGCCAGTACTTCTAAGGTAAACAATTTTGACCCTTCTACCCTTTTATCTGACGAATATATGGCTGCTTTTGCCAGGAAGTTCAGAAAATTTATGAAGAAAGATGGAAGGAGTCCATCTTCCATCAGAAGACCTCATCAGAAGACCAAATCTTCAGAAAGCAATGGAGAGTACCTCTGCTACAACTGCAGACAGCCTGGTCACTTCAAGGCTAACTGCCCCTTCCCTAGAGTGTCCAAGAAGCAAGGACATGAAGAAGAAAAGAAACCTGAAGAACAACACAGAAGACGAAGGGCATTCGTCTCAGAGCAAGCTGAGAGAGATCCACTCTCTGAATCAGAGTCCAGCTCAGATTCTGACTCTGATGAAGCTTTCTGCTGCTTAGATACAGAGACCGAAGATCTTTGTCTCATGGCTCAATCTGATGATGAGGTATATTCAACTGCTGATTCTATTTCTTCTTCGGTAGGCACAGCCTTAAATGATGATCCAATGTCATCATTTTGGGAAGAGTTCAAAACTATCCAAGACACTTATTCTTTGATTAAAGAGGAGAACAGTAAACTAAAGTTAGAAATCTCTGACTTAAGAAAAGAGACTGAGTGCAAACGTAATCTCTTAATTAAGGAAAGAGACAAACTGGAAGTTGAAAATGAGTCTCTTCTAAAAAGAATAAGAGAAATTGAGAATCTTGAAATCAGATATGATAGTCTTTTGAAGATGCAATCTTCAATAAAGAGTATTGATAATCTTCAATAAAGAGTATTGATGATACTCATAATCTCACCTCTGGTCTTGGATATGTTGAACCCAAGTCTGATGAACCTTCTGTAAGGCCTAACACCCAAGTTGCTAAAACCAAAAAGGTCATAGTTTCACAGATTTGTAGCCCCATACGCCATGCTAGTACCTCTGGTACTAAGGTTGTTCATGAGAAAGTCCCACCAGAGAACCAAAAACTAAAGGCCAAACCAAAACAAATTTTAAAAACTAATGAATCTGGCAGAAAAACTAACCACAATAAAAGTTTTCAGAACAATAAAATTCAAAGGCCAAAATCCATCAGACATCCTCATGATAACCGTATCAGAGATCACTATCAGAGAGGCAAATATCAAGAGAAAATTAACTATAGACAAAAGAGGTGTCTGGTCAACCTCAGAAGCCTAAAGTTAAGCGCTCCTCTGATCTTGATAGTATATGGGACTTCTTTCCAACAAAGAAGGCTATGCAAAAGTATGCAAACAGAAAGCATGATCCTCACAAGCATCTGCCCAAAGTGAATCATACATCTGTTTACTACGACTACCAGGTGGACAATGGGTACCATCCACCAAGGTTTCAGTTGATGAGACCAAAATGGTACCAACTACCAAGACTACATTACCCCCCAGGACCCAACATTGCTTGGGTACCTAAATCTTCCTTTTAATTTTGCAGGAACTGTGTGCTGGAGCCATCTCAGAACAAGAATGGTTTATTGACAGTGGATGCTCCAGACACATGACAGGTGACAAAAGTTGCCTATCAGAGTTCCAGAAATACAATGGACCCCGAGTCACTTTTAGAGGAAATGACAAGGATGGTCAAACAAAGGGAAGAGGGAAGCTGATCAAGAACCAGATAAACATTGATGATGTCTCTTATGTCAAAGGCCTGAAGTTCAATCTGCTGAGTGCTAGCCAGTTCTGTGACAAAGGCTACACTGTTGAATTCACCAAGACCTTATGCTATGTCAAGCATGAGACAACAAAGGAAGTGGTTCTTACAGCTAAGAGAAGAAAGAACATCTATGTTGTTGACTGGCAAACAGCAAAAGATGGAACCTGCTTGATAGCTAAAGAAAATTCAAAACTAAGCTGGGACTGGCACAAGAAGCTTAGTCACTTGAACTTCAAAACTATCAATAAACTAGCACGAGAACACATTGTAGATGGTCTGCCAGACATAGTCTACAAGAAGGAGACCCTCTGCAGTGCTTGTCAGAAGGGCAAACAAGTGAAGACCTCATTCAAACCAATAGCTGGAGATCTTTCTACTAGTCCTCTAAATCTGATCCATATGGATTTATTTGGACCAGTTGAAACTCCCAGTGTTGGTGGAAAAAGATATACTCTTGTTATGGTTGATGATTATTCAAGATATACTTGGACTGTGTTCCTAACAAAGAAAAATGAAACTCTTCAGAAGTTGCCATCTCTGTTAAAGCAACTTCAGACTGAGAAGAACATGAAGGTCAGGACAATCAGATCTGACAGAGGAACTGAATTTGTCAACAAAGTGATCAGAGACTTCTGTGATCAGAATGGGACATTTCATCAACTCTCTGCTGCCAAAACACCCCAACAAAATGGTGTTGCAGAAAGAAGGAACAGAACACTAAAGGAAGCTGCAAGAACTATGATTGCAGAATCAGGATTGCCCATCAGATACTGGGCTGAAGCAATCAACACTGCATGCTACACTCAGAATAGAAGCATGATCCACAAGAATCATCAAAAGACCCCCTACGAGCTGTGGAAAGGAAGAAAGCCAAACATCAGCTACTTCCATGTGTTTGGATGCAAGTGCTATATTCTAAACAATGGAAAGGAGAATCTGAAAGTATTTCAAGAAAAAGCTGATGAAGGTGTATTCCTAGGCTACTCAAGTTCAAGCAAAGCCTATAGAATACTTAACAAAAGAACTATACAAGTTGAAGAATCCATTCATGTCAAGTTTGATGATAGCACCCCTGCAGAAGAACTATCAGAAACCCTGCAAAAGATCAATCTTGAAGATAAGATTTCAGAACCATCCGAAGAGGTCACTATCAATCCTGTATTCTCAACTCCTCCTGCTAATCCAATTCTGATAGACAAAGATGAAGATGAAGATGAAGAATCAGAAGATGAACCATCAGAGTTGCCTAGACAACAACTATCAGAACCTGACCTAACCTGGTTAAGAGATCATCCTCCTAATCAAGTGATTGGTCAAGTTACTAGTGGAATAAGGACCGGATCTGCATCTAGAAGAGAAGCCATGTTCACCGGCTGCATTTCTCAATTGGAACCAATGAATGTAGAAGAAGCTCTAGAGGATTCAGATTGGATCAATGCAATGCAAGAAGAGCTCACACAGTTTGAAAGGAATCAGGTGTGGGAACTTGTTCCTAGACCAAAGCATCAGAACGTCATTGGAACCAAATGGGTGTTCAAGAACAAAGCTGATGAAGAAGGCAACATTGTAAGGAATAAAGCAAGGCTTGTAGCAAAGGGATACTGTCAAGAAGAAGGCATAGATTTTGATGAGACCTTTGCACCTGTTGCAAGACTGGAAGCAATCAGAATCTTCCTTGCCTATGCTGCCTACAATGACATCAAGGTCTACCAGATGGATGTCAAAAGTGCATTCCTGAATGGAGAACTGGAAGAGGAAGTTTATGTAGAACAACCTCCAGGTTTTGTCATTCCTACTCAATCCTCGTGTGTCTACAAGCTCAGAAAGGCCCTTTATGGTCTTAAGCAAGCTCCCAGAGCTTGGTATGACACATTGTCCCTATTCTTAGTAAATCATGGGTTTACTAAAGGAAAGGTTGACAAGACTCTATTTCAAATTTATGTTGCTAATCATATTCTATTAGTGCAAATTTATGTTGATGATATTATATTTGGAAGCACTAATCCAGAATTATGCAAGAAGTTTTCTAAAGTTATGCAGAAGAAGTTTGAGATGAGCATGATGGGAGAACTCAGTTACTTTCTTGGTTTACAAGTTAAACAAGTTCCAGAAGGCATCTTTATCAACCAAGGAAAGTACACCAGAGATCTCATCAAGAAGTTTGGAATCGATGGAAAATCTTCAGTCAAGATTCCTATGAATGCATCTCAAGGGATTGGACCAGATGACGAAGGAAAAGATGTTGATGCAACAACTTATAGAGGAATCATTGGATCTCTCCTCTATCTGACTGCAAGCAGACCAGACATAGCTTTTGCAGTAGGAATCTGTGCCAGATACCAATCAAAGCCCAAGGAGAGCCATCTAGTTGCTGCTAAGAAGATTATCAGATATATCAAAGGAAATCCAAATGCAGGCCTATGGTATCCTAAGGGAGGTAATTTTGAACTAATTGGTTATTCTGATTCAGATTTTGCAGGTTGTAGATTGAACAGGAAGAGCACTTCTGGTCACTGTCAATTGCTAGGTGGGAGACTTGTCTCCTGGTTTAGCAAGAAGCAGAATTCAATCTCAACTAGCACTGCTGAAGCTGAGTATATTGCTACTGGAAGCTGCTGTGCTCAATTACTCTGGATGAAGCAACAACTCAAGGATTATGGAGTTCAAGCTAAGGAGATCAAGCTGCTGTGTGACAATACAAGTGCTATTGCCATCACTCAGAACCCGGTGCTGCATTCCTGGACAAAGCACATTGAGATCAGACATCACTTCATCAGAGATCATGTGGAGAAGGAACACATTTCAATTGAGCATGTTCCAACTGAATATCAGCTTGCAGATATCCTAACTAAACCTCTCTCTAAGGCAAGGTTTAACAAGTTGAGAGAAGAACTAGGGATGATGGATGATCTTCCCAGAGAAGCGTAAATCAGAGTTGCACAAGACCAGAGTTCCACTCATCAGAGTACCCCACCTCTGATACTAGGACTCTTATCCAATCACTTTATCAGAAGACCTCGTATCAGAATACCCCTCATCTGATACCTGGAATATCTCTTCATCAGAGGTCCTCGTATCAGAACATCTCTATCTCTGATACAAGGACTGATATTCATCAGACGGGCTGTGGACTTAGCAAAATTCTCTAAAATTTGGACGAACTCATTTAAATGGATCAGAAATTACTATTTTACCCCCGATAGTTATTTCCATAAGTGGAAACGCCTTTCCGCCCACAATTCATTAAATGCGACCTCGAAACTCCAAATTATATCAAACGTCCACTAACCCAAATCAATTTATACTCCATCTCATAACCTAAACCGCCATTGCTCTATTATCTCTCTTCGAATTCAGGCATTCAGAACTCTCAAACCCTCTATCTCTCAAATCTTATTACTCTCAAACAATGAAGTTCATCAACATCAACGATCTCTCCAAGGAGGAAATCAAGACCCTTGTGAACAACATCGTCACTGGCATGCGTGTTGACATGTCCTCATTGCCTCTATTGGCAGAAAGTCAGAAGAGGATGAAGAAAATCATCCAAGGGATGCATGACTCCCAGCTGAGCAAGATTGTTGCTCATCCTTATGAACAATACAGCACGAAGGACGTTGCTGAGTTTTACTTGAATGCTACCGTTACTGGTGAAGCCATTTTCTCTCAAGTTCAAGGCAAGGACTTGAAGATTGACGCCAACGCTCTAAATGAGTTCTTTGGCATCCAACTTGATTCTCAGGACCAAGATACCCCCACCCTGATTGATCTAGACACAGTGGACATCACGGTAGAGGCCTTTGTTGATGTGTACTGCCGGCCTGAGGTCACAGGCATAGAAAAACTGTATATGAAGAAATTTCTGCTGAAGAAGGACTATGAAAAGCTAGTCAGCATCATGCACAGATGCTTGTGGTGCAAGTCCGGATCCACCGATGAGATGAACAATGCAAACGCCAAGGCGATTTATGCAGTTCATCGGGGCATGAACATTGACTGGGGAAAGGTAATTTTCAAATCAATCTCTGAATCTGTGAAGAAGAAGGATAAAGAGACTGGTCTATTCTCAACCAAGATGGGCCACGGTCTCCTCATCTCTCAAGCTATCAAGGAACAAGGATTGGAGCTCAGGAATCCATCCAAAGTTGACCACTCAAAATCCATCTTTCTCACTGCCTCCCCAAAGCTGAATGTGGCTGTAGCAGCAGAACTAAAAAGGGAACAAAGACTCGAAGAGAAAAGGGAAAAATTGGCTGTTCAGCCCAAGGTTGTTCCCAACAAGGCTACGAAGTCTCGGAAGAAGACATTTCAAGAAGAAACCACTCCAGAGAAACCTGCATCAGAGGAGGAAGCATCAGAGAAGGATGCACCAGCTGTGGCTCCTGTCAAAAAGTTGAGACAGAAGAGGAGAAGAAGAGCTGTCATTCAAAGTGACTCTGATAGCTCAAAATCTCCTATCAGAGTGCAAAAGAAGAAGAAGAAGAAGACCAACTCTTCCCCCAAGGAATCAGAACCCCAGGGGGAACCAACACCAGAGTTGGATGCTGCACAAGAACCAGCGCCAGAGATCTCTGATACTCAGGGGGAACCTGCATCAGAGGTCCAACCCATATCTGCACCAGCACTGCAAGTCACCATCTCTCCACCAGAGCACCCAACCACATCAACTGGAGTTCCTGAGGTAGATCCCATTTCTGCCCTTGAAAGACAATTTCAAAGGGTGCTAACATGGAGGAAGTGGAGAATGGGACCTCTGCAGCAGATACTTGCCCAAGCTACCACTTTTGAATCTGAGGAAGAACAAGTCCTCAAATGGGCAGGTACAGATGATGTCTCCTTATGCTTTGACCTCCAATTCTTACAATCTGTTCTTGAGAAGAAGAAGGCAGGCTATAAAGGCAAGGAGAAAGTGCCTGAAATCCCATCAGAGGTGCACGTCAGAGCACTTGCAGATCATGAAGTGCCCATCTTTGAGGAATGGCTGTTGGAAAAGAAAAGGAAGGAATCCTTAATCAGAATGAAACCTATCCCAGGGGCAAAAGGTGAACCATCTACTGCCAACAATATAGCTCTGGCAATGATGACTCTAATCAAGGAATGGAGAGACTCCTTGTTTGAAGAAACAGTTTTAGAGGTAATACCTGAATCCCCAATTCCTCCTACTACTGTTCAACTCACTCCATCTCCACCAAAATCCCCTTCACCCAATCCAACCACACCAACCTCAACCCCTTCTCCTCTACACACTCAGAGAACACCCACTCCATCACCCAAGAAACCCTCTCCTAAACAGCTATCACCCTGCCACCAGATAACCCCCATCAGAAGCCGCTCACCATCACCTCCTCCTTCACCTCAACATCAGCGAACCCCCGCTCTACAAGCTTCACCTCATCAGAGCTCACCCCATCAGAGATCCAAATCTGCTTCACCTACTCCTCATCAGAAATCCTCCAAACCTCTCTCTCCACAACATTCTGCAGCCTCCACTCAGAAGAGAGAACATGTTGTGCGGATTCTCTCTTCCTCTGAAGACAATGATGGATTTCTCACAGCTTCCATGGCTGGTGATCTTCAATCTAACAAGAGGAAGACTCCTACTCCTCCTCCATCTCCTGCTCACACACAGCCTCAGAGAGGTGACTTACCTCTGCCTGAGACTCCAAAAGAAGTCCTCATCCCCTTCCAAGAGTTTGTGGAATCAGCTGAAGAATTTGGAGATCAGATGATTGCTGGACTCAACAAGATGCTGGTATTGAATCAGAAGCATGATATTCATCTGGATTTGGTTCAGTACAACATCGAATCTGAACTTGCCAAGATTTCCACTACCCTATCTACACTGGCAACTACCTTCCTGAGCTACATGAAATCATCCAATGAGAAGGTAGATAACATAGCCTCAGAGGTGGCCAGCATCCATACGGTCCTCTTCTCACAATCTCTGACTCTTACTGCTCAAGACAAAGCCATTCAGGAGCTGTCTGATGCTGTGGATGATCTTCAATGGTCCTTTGATAAGCATGCTGAGCACCTAACAGATGTAGAGGACATCTGCAAAACCTTGAAGGAATTTGACATCAAGCTGATAGACAGTGGAAAGGAAAGAGATCACAAGCTGACTCTCCTTGAAGCTACTACCAAGGATATCCAATCTGCTGTAGATAAACAGAAGGAAATCATTGAAGGGCTGGCCTCTGTAACCCAGACTCTGCCAGGTGCCCTTGAAATCATAAAGGAGAATCAGGCCACCGAATTCTCAAAGATTGCACTCCTGCTTGGTGATCTTGCTGATGCCAAAAAGGGGGAAGATATTAGAAAACCTACTAAAGCTATCAGAGCTACAGAAGGAACAAGCTCCAGAGCTCTGACTACTATCTCTGGTACTCCTGATCCCACTATATATTTTGAGAGAGCTAGGCAGAAACAAATTGCTGCTGGTGTTCAAAGACCTCCTCCTCATCGGTCTAAGAAAGGAAGGAAGACTGCCTCCACCTTCACTCTTGCTCAATGGCTTAAAAGTGATCTAGCCAAACCTGATGCTGCTCAGTTTCAAGAAATGAAGAAGCATATGACCCCTCTCCAACAGGAGAACCTTATTTTGGATAGAGATGGGACGATTATCATAAATCATGGTGGTTCAATGCAAGAAGCAGCAGATTGGTGGCATATGAAAGTGATCCCTGACAATGACATCTCTGAAGCCATCAGAAACTATCTAGACTGCAAGCTTGAACCTCACTGGCATGAGTGTCAAAATCCAAGGAATTTGGCTTCTATCAGAGCTAAGGTCAATGCAATCCTGAAGAAGATTGATGAAGAGGAAGCTCAGCTAGAAGAGGAAGATCTCTAACTCTATCCTTTTGTTGCTTTAAATATCTTCTCTTAATGAAATAACCAGCTTGCCTCTAATTTGCTTGGCAATATCAATTTATGTGTCTTTTACTGCTTTATAATTTCTTAGATATTTGCGTGATTGATTGTATCGTACTCTTACTATTTTCCTATGCCAAGTGCCCACCAAGATCTTAAATGAAATTCTTTTTATTATTTTCTTTTATGGTGAAAGGCACTTCTCTGGAAATAGTTTAAGGGTTTTGGCATCATCAAAAAGGGGGAAATTGTAAGGAATAAATATAATTAGATTTTGATGATGCTAGGATAATTAGATTAGAATTTTAATGTACCCCAATTAGATCTTATGTATTAGAATTTTCAGTTGTAAGTATTAGTGTAGTCGACGATCAGAGTTGCTCTCTTTTTTTATCTGATCAGAGCTGCTCTATGAGAACTGCTTTCAGAGTTGCTCTCGGAAAGTCATGAGAGTTGCTCATCAGAGAATCATCAGAGTTCGATGTTAAGCTTCATCAGAATCCAACTGAATCAGAGCTGCTCATCATAAAAGCATCAGAGTTCCGATACCAGAGCTCGACTTCAAGTTTTATCAGAATCCAACATATCAGAAGAGCTCGATCAGAGTCCGACTAACACTTAGAAGAATTTCAAGGAAACTTCCAACGGCTGTGAAACTAACGGCTAGAAGATTGTGCATGAAAGGAAAGCTCTTAAATGCACAATAAATAAGCCTGATACGCCGTGGATTGATTGCAAATGATTGACCGAGAAATCTGGAAGATATATTATAAAAATAGAAAGCTTCCAAATCAGTGGGTCAAGTCAACAGTACGCGCTTTTAATGCAGTTGTCTCCTCCTCCAACGGGCAGACAACCTCAGTATATAAGCTACACACTGAAGATCAGGAAGATAACTTTGCACACTTCAACATTCAAAAAGCTCTCTTGAGATTCAAACTCCATAATCATCAACAAGACAAGCTTACGTTGGGAAGATTAAAATATCCAAATCTTCAAACCCCAACAAATAGCAAAGTTCATCCTATTCTTCAACCTTCAAGTACTTCAACTACATATCTCTTGTAACGAAGCAAGTTGGAGAAAACTCTGTTTTCAAAACAACTTCTGCAAAGAAGGGCGTCCAAGTAACTGCAGTAGTGAAGTGGTGATACTTCCGGGAAGCTGAGCGAAAGGACCAGCCATCAGGACATGGAACTGCATCCTGGGTGGCATCTAGGCTTGAAGAAGGCGTGGAGAACTTCTTAAGTGCTAGGGACTAAGGCGTTGTAATTGATCTTTACAAGCTTAGTGGAACAGTGGACTAGAGGAACGCGTTGTTCCTTGAACCACTATAAAAACTCCCGTGTCATTTACTTTACGCATTTATTTTCTGCACTTAGGACTAAACTGATTAACTCTAAGACTTGGAATCTGTGTTCATCAGATCTTGTTTTCAGAGTTATCAGAAAGGCATTTGCCTTAGTATTTTTGAGGCTACCCGGAACTTTTATCCGCTGCAAGACCAGTTCTGATCATCAGAACTCGACCCTCTCTGATAAGTCAACTCTGACTTAGAGAAAAGTTGAAAAATTTGAATCAGTCTATTCACCCCCCCCCTCTAGACTGATTACCTAATCAAACGGGACCAACAGAGGCTGAAGGTTCGGGGAACCCGGGGAAGAAACCAAGGATGGAGATCAAGGTCATCTTCGGTGGGGGAGAAACAGGGGATACGGCTGCCGAACGAAAGAGGTTCGAGCGAAGTTTATATGTGGCCACTGTATCCACCCCACCCCAAAAGAGGGGAAGGATGGAACCCATCACGTTCGGGGTAGCTGATCTGCCCAACTCGCCAAGTCCGCACAGGGACGAATTGGTGGTGAGTATGTGTGTTGACAATGCTCTAGTCCGCCGAGTGTTGGTGGACACAGGGAGCAGTGTGAACGTGTTGTATTTACACACGTTCGAGAGAATGGGCCTGAAAAGGGAACAACTGACAAATCTGAAGACGCCACTGGCTAGCTTCACAGGAAATTGCATCGAGGATGAGGGGACTGTCCAGCTCCTGGTGGAAATTGGTGATGAAACTCACCGGGAAGCGGTCCGTATGACGTTCGTGGTGGTAGATATCAATTGTGCCCACAACGCCATACTAGGTCGACCAGGACTGGAAGATTTAGAGGCGATAACGTCTGTTCGGCACTCCTGCATCCAATTCCCTACTGATACTGGCGTAGGGGTGGCCCAAACAGATCCAGCTACAGCCCGAGCATGCTACAGGGAAGCCCTGAAGAAGATAAACACCCGCGGGATGCGGGTGAACAGCATTGAAACGCCAACACGGCGAACGGAGGTCGAGGGAAACCTCAAACCTGCCACCCTCCTTGAATACATTGATCTTGACTCTCCATCTGATCGAAAGATAGCGATCGGGATGGATTTGAATGAGGAAATAAGGGAAGGGGTGGTGGCAGTACTCAAGAAGTTCCAGGTTCTATTTGCTCGGGGACCTGGAGATATGCCAGGGATTGATCCAGAGCTCATCTGCCACAAAATAGCCGTTCGGCCTGACGCCAAGCCAATACAGCAAAAGAAGAGACCCCAGGCGGCTGAACGGCGGGAGTTCACAAAACAGGAGGTTGCCATGCTACTGAAGATAAGGCATATTAGGCCCGTCATTCATGTTGAATGGCTAGCTAATGTAGTCCTTGCCCCGAAAGGGTCCACATGGAGGATGTGTGTGGACTACTCTCATTTAAACAGTGCATGCCCCATGGACCCTTTGTAACACTTGAGATTTAATATAAACGGATTAATAGTACTACTCATACCAACAGAGGTGCATCTCCTTTTAAGGGAGCTCATTACCCAAGAACTCCAAAGTTAAGCGTGCTCGCACGGGAGTAGTCTTGGGATGGGTGACCCCCCGGGAAGTTTCTCAGGGCGCGCATGAGTGAGGACAAAGTGCGCGGTAAAGGCTTGTGGTGGTTTGTGGGGACAGTACTATTGGTCCGGAGCAACTACCTCAGGGTCCGGTGGGGCCGGGGTGTTATAGGTGGTATCAGAGCAACCCTGCGACAGTGTGCTGACCCGTTGGATATCAGGCAGGCACTTAGTGGGGGAAGATTCTGGGATTTGATTGAGATTTGAGATTGGTTCAAGGGCGCAACGAGGACGTTGCGATCCTAAGTGGGGGTGATTGTAACACTTGAGATTTAATATAAACGGATTAATAGTACTACTCATACCAACAGAGGTGCATCTCCTTTTAAGGGAGCTCATTACCCAAGAACTCCAAAGTTAAGCGTGCTCGCACGGGAGTAGTCTTGGGATGGGTGACCCCCCGGGAAGTTTCTCAGGGCGCGCATGAGTGAGGACAAAGTGCGCGGTAAAGGCTTGTGGTGGTTTGTGGGGACAGTACTATTAGTCCGGAGTAACTACCTCAGGGTCCGGTGGGGCCGGGGTGTTACACCCTTATCCTGTGCCGAGGATTGATCAGTTGGTGGACGAGACAGCCGGATGTGAGTTACTGAGCTTCATGGATGCCTTCAGGGGGTATCACCAGATCTTCATGCACCCAGACGACGCAGAAAAAACTGCATTCATCACCTCAAATGGCGTGGTTTGCTACATAGTCATGCCATTCGGGTTGAAGAATGCAATGGCTACCTTCCAGAGGATGATCGGGATGCTCTTCAAGGAAGTACTGGGGGTGACCATGGAAGCCTATGTGGATGACATCCTCATCAAGAGCAGAAAGAAGGAAGACCATGTGCAAGACATGGAAAAGGTGTTTGAAATTATGCAAAAGGCAAACATGAGGCTGAACCCCAAGAAATGTGACTTTGCAGTCAAGGGGGGCAAGTTCTTGGGGTACATGATGAGCAAACGGGGAATTGAACCGAATCCTGAAAAGGTGAAAGCAATTATGGACATGGAGGCCCCGAGGAACCTGAAAGAGGTTCAGAAGCTGACCGGTAGGTTGGCAGCCCTGAGCAGATTTTTGGCCAAACTGGCTGACCGGGCAATTCCATTTTTCCAGATCATGAAGAAGGCCAACCCGTTTGAGTGGACGGCTGAATGTCAGGCAGCCTTTGAAGATTTCAAGCTTTATTTGTCTTCTCCCCTGGTCCTGACCAAAGCAAATCCAGGGGAACATTTGTATATGTACTTGGTCGTGGCTAATCTTGCAGTCAGCTCGGTGTTAATAAAGGAGGATGAGGGTGTGCAGCGCCCGATTTACTTTGTGAGTAAAGCCCTGAACGGGCCAGAGACAAGACACACTCTGATGGAGAAAACCATCTTGGCCCTAATCGCGGCTATGAAGCGGTTAGCGCCATACTTTCAGGCTCATCCAATTACCGTTTACACAACCCAACCACTGGCCACCATACTGAGGAACCCGATGGCGAGCGGGCGCATAACTAAATGGGCTCTCCTGATCGGGCAATATGAGGATAGCTTCAAACCTCGCCCCACCATCAAAGGACAGGCTCTAGCGGACTTCATTGCTGAATGCACCGCTTGATCATCGGAGGAAACACCGAACGAGACTATGATGCATGATTGGTGGGAACTGTACGTGGATGGAGCATCCAACGCTAAGGGATGTGGAGGGGGAGCTGTAATCACATCTCCCTAGGGGTTCAAGGCATACTACTCTGTACACTTCGAATTTAAGGTAACTAACAATGAGGCCGAATATGAGGCCCTTATTGCAGGTTTGAAGTATGTCAAAGCCCTGGGTGCTAGCCGATTGAAGGTTCGATCGGATAGCCAACTGGTTGTAAGCCAAGTCAACGGGTCCGCGGAGGCCAAAGAAGAGAGATTAAAGGCTTACAAGTAGGGGTGTGCACGGGTCGGGTTCGGGCGGGTCGGGTTTGAGAACCCTAAACCCATTCGGGTTTTTTAATTTAAATACTAGGCCCGACCCTTTTGATATTTCAAATCGGGTATTTCGGATATTTTTAAGTCGGATATTTTCGGATATCGGGTCGGGTTTCGGATATTTCGGTTATATTAAAAAAAATTATAATTGGATAATTAAAGTGTTTAAATGCCACTTTGACAAAAATTGTACACACTAGTGCACTAAACTTCCAAATTACACAAATAATTTAACACAAATTGCACAAATAATTATCCAAATAATTGAACACAAGTATTAATTTAACATATTCAAAGTACACACTACATAATTTAATATATTTCAGATATTTTAGTTATATCAAAACACATTATAATTGGATAGTTAAAGTGTTGGAATGCCACTTTAACAAAAATTGTGCACACTAGTTCACTACACATTCAATTTACACAAATAATTTAATACAAATTGCACAAATAATAACACAAATAATTGAACACAAGTATTAATTTAAATATTCAAAGCACACACTAACATATATTTCGGATATTCGGGCGGGTCGGGTTGGGATTTCACAAACCCTACCCGCCACCCGATCTAGGCCCAATACTAATCGGATTTTCGGTTTCGGGTTTTTCGGGTCAGATATCCACTTCGGTTCGGATAATATCCGAAAAAAATATCGGGTTTTTCGGGTCGGATCGGGTTTTGCTCAGCCCTACTTACAAGGAACTGGTCGAGGAGCAGATTGACAAATTTGAACAGGTAACGCTCGACCAGATCTCCCGAATTGAGAATGCTGAGGCAGATATTTTGTCAAAACTGGAGCATGCTGCATTGGATGACCGGGCTCAAGGCATCCCTGCACACATCCAGAAATTTGCGCATAGAGAAGTGTTGTCCACTCCAGCAACAATGGTCCTTCGGGTAGATGCTATCTCATATGCAGTACCAAGTTGGGTCACAGACATGACCAATTACTTGAAGGACGGGTCCCTTCCAATTGAGAAGAATGATGTGTACAACTTAACGAAGATTGAGAGGAAAGCCCCGATGTTTGAGCTGGTAGATGGACAGCTATACAAGAAGACGTTCGGGGGGCCATACTTGAAATGCCTTCCTCCCGTTCAGGCAGCTGCTGTGATGGAGGAAATACACGAGGGAATATGCTCTAGCCATCAAGGGCCAAAAACACTAGCCAGGGAAATCATCTTGCAGGGATATTACTGGCCGACCATCCAGTAGGATTGTTTTGCACACACCAGGAAGTGCAAGGTCTGCCAACTCTACGCACCGGTTCCCGGACGGCCTGCAACCTTCTACACCCCAATGACCATTGCATTACCGTTCGCTAGGTGGGGGATCGACTTGCTAGGGCCCCTACCTACTGCTTCGGGAGGGAGGAAATACATCATTGTGGGAATTGACTACTTTACCAAGTGGGTGGAAGCCGAACCATTGGCCAGCATCACGGATTTCCAATGTCAACGGTTTCTATGGCAAAACATCATTTGCAGGTTCGGGCTTCCCGATCAGGTCGTCACGGATAACGGGAGGCAATTTGTGAGCAGGAATTTTGAAGACTACCTCATCAAATGGGGAATCAAGCATTCCAGAGCGTCTGTGGCATACCCACAGGTGAACGGCCAAGTGGAGAACATGAACAGGAACATTATGGATGGAATAAAAAAGAAACTAGAAGATTACTCCTCCACTTGGCCCGAACAGTTAAATTACATCCTGTGGACTTACAGGACAACACCTCGAACGGCTACAGGAGAGACGCCGTTCGCCCTTGCCTATGGATTCCAAGCAAAAGTACCCACGGAAGTCCTGGTACCTACACACCGAACGATACACTTTAATCCTGAACGAAATGAGAACAACTTGCGTGCTGAACTCCATTTCATTGAAGAAAGAAGGGACCTTGCAGCCCTAAGAATGGAGGAATACCACCGAGCAACAAAGAGATACTTTGATAAACAAGTCAAAATCCGTTCAATACAAGTAGGAGACTTGGTCCTGAAGAAAAGGGAAAAAAGCAACCCACTAGAAGGTGGAAAGATGGCCCAGAACTGGGAAGGCCCTTATCGGGTGGAAAAGAAATATGCCGAAGGAACGTTCCGCCTTCAGACTACTGAAGGCCAATCGGCAGGAGCATGGAATGTTGAACACCTCCGGAAGTTTTATCAATAAAAACGGTTGTTGCCACCTCTTATATAAAAAAAAATTATTGTACATGAGATACATAAAGAGGGAGAAATTGACTTCCACAAATAAGGCTAGAAGTTGGATAACCAGATCACAGATACCGAATGGCAATATCACAACAAATAGCCAGAAGCCTCACCTCGATCAAGCTCTGTTGGCAATCATTCCGGATGACCGAATGAAAAGCACCATCTTAATCTGGAGGGAGCCTCCATTTCATCTTGAACTTGGCCTTGTGCTCCGGATGACCGAGCAGGAGATCCAAGCAAGTTTATGAGATGGTGTAAAACTTCGGGTAAGACAAGCCGAACGGCATTCGATAATTCGGATGATCGGGCGGGGAGTCAGGACCCTGGTTTTTGAAAATCTTACCTCAGTCTATAGCTTGGACGAACCAAGGCGAACGGCAATCGCTATGGTGGAACCCGAGCTGTAATTTGGAGGCGAGTCTCCATTTTAGCTTGAAATACAAGAGATGATCCGTTCAGGGGATCTTGTGTTTAGTTTTCGAAAATGGACATCTCAAACCTTTAATATGGATGTCCCGGAACGGCAGAATCGAACGGGTGCATCGGAATTATGGGTTTGGAAGATGGTGGGCATTAAATCTTGCCTCAGTCTATAGCTTGGACGAACCATGGCGAAAGGGAATCGCTATGGTGGAACCCGAGCTGTAACTTGGAGGCGAGTCTCCAGTTTAGCTTGAAACACGAGAGATGATCCGTTCAGGGGATCTTGCGTTTAGTTTTCGAAAATGGACATCTCAAACCCCTAATATGGATAATCCCCGAACGGCAGGACCGAACGGGTGCATCAGAATTATGGGTTTGGAAGATGACGGTATTAAATCTTACCTCAGTTTATAGCTTGGACGAACCATGTGTAACACCTTGACCCCACCGGACCCGAGGTAGTTACTCCGGACCAATAGTACTGTCCCCACAAACCACCACAAGCCTTTACCGCGCACTTTGTCCTCACTCATGCGCGTCCTGAGAAACTTCCCAGGGGGTCACCAATCCCAAGACTACTCCCGTGCAAGCACGCTTAACTTTGGAGTTCTTAGGTAATGAGCTCCCTTAAAAGGAGATGCACCTCTGTTGGTATGAGTAGTACTATTAATCCGTTTATATTAAATCTCAAGTGTTACAATCACCCCCACTTAGGAACGCAACGTCCTCGTTGCGCCCATAAACCAATCTCAAATCTCAATCAAATCATATCTCAGAATCTTCCCCCGCTAGGTGCCCGCCTGATATCCAACGGCTCATCACACTGTCGCAGGGTTGCTCTGATACCACCTGTAACACCCCGGCCCAACAGGACCCGAGGTAGTTACTCCGGACCAATAGTACTGTCCCCACAAACCACCACGAGCCTTTACCGCGCACTTTGTCCTCACTCATGCGCGCCCTGAGAAACTTCCCAGGGGGTCACCCATCCCAAGACTACTCCCGTGCAAGCACGCTTAACTTTGGAGTTCTTAGGTAATGAGCTCCCTTAAAAGGAGATGCACCTCTGTTGGTATGAGTAGTACTATTAATCCGTTTATATTAAATCTCAAGTGTTACACCATGGTGAACGGGAATCGCTATGGTGGAACCCGAGCTATAACTTGGAGGCGAGTCTCCATTTAAGCTTGAAACGCGAGAGATGATCCGTTCAGGGGATCTTGCGTTTAGTTTTCGAAAATGGACATCTCAAACCCCTAATATGGATAATCCCCGAACGGCAGATCCGAACAGGTGCATCGGAATTATGGGTTTGGAAGATGACGGACATTATCTAAGTAATCTACCAAAGCTTAGTTAATGATCTGAACGATCGGGGAATCAATCTCGAAAGAAACAAGGCATCTTTATTCTTCGGCGCTACTGGCCGGGGAATACATAAGAATGAAAGAATAAATGAAGAAAACAAAGGAAAACTATGCTACGGGAGGATCCTTGTTCGGTGCGGCATCAGATTTGGAATTAGAAGGATTGGCTGCATCTTTGGCCTTCTGCCTCTTCTCCACTACTCGTTGATAAGCACGACAGAATAGCGGATCGAAACCTTCTTCTTTGGGTTCAAAGGGCTCATAAAAAGACTCCTTGATCACATCCAAATTCCGGTCAACCAGCATATCCTGGCACTTGATCAGAGTGTCCTTGGCAAAGGCATTGATAAAGGCCGTGCCAGCAGGCGTCTCATCTAAAAGCTTGAGGCCATCGGTCACCGGATCCTTGCTTTTCTCTAAGAATTCGCCAAGGTGCTTGCCAAGGAACTTTCGAGCAGTATTCTCCAGAGCGACGTTCAGGCCTTTTCCCCTCTGGAAATCAATCACCGCCTTCTTAGTGATTTTGGAGGCATCAGCAATGTAGGGGGCGGGAGGATTTTACCCCTTGTCCTTCTCGATCTTCATACCGGCATCTTCAGCAACCTTCACCTTGGCACGGAGATCGCGGATTTCCCGATCGCGCCGTTGGAGCCTCTTCTCCAGTTCGGCCAGCTCCTCCTTGGCCTTATCGCCTTTATTGGCCCGATCCTGAAGGTCTGCAGCCATTTTTCTTGCAGCAGCCAAAAGGGTTTGGCTCTCGTCCAGCTCTTGATGAAGGAGGGTCATCTCCCGTTCTGCAGCTAGGAAGGCCCGATGGTAATATGTACCGGCCTGAGGAAAAAAAGAAACAACAGTAAGAATAAATATGAAGAACATTAAATATGAAAATCCCGATCAAACCAGTGGGTCAAGCACATACCTTAATACTCTCCAAGTGGTCAGCTTCAACCAAATCGGACCAGTGGGTCAAATTCGTGAAACCCTCACCAGCCTTCAAGGAGGTGCTGCACCACAGGGATGATGCAGTCTGCCCGAACAGTGTCCGGCCTTCGGCCCGAGGACCCATGGCAGAAAATTCTACCGTCAGCCGATCAGGGATCGGGATGTTATCAGGAGCTGAACCTCCCTTCTGCCTAGCAAAGAGCCCAGCTGTTTGGGAGGAGAAGGGGCCACATGCATCCTTTCCAATTTAGGGTCCGTCAGATCAATGACCTGATCGATCGGGGCCAGCTCACCGCCACTTTCGGTTCTTGGGCGCTTGAACACCGGCCCAGTTTCCCGATCAGCAAAAGAACCCGGCTGAGTAGCCTTCTCCTTCCCCTTGCTGGCTATGGCGGTGGAGGAAGGAGTAGGAGCAGGACGCTTCGTAGGAATAGGAGGAATCACACTTGCAAACAAGAACAAAGGAGAGTGAGCAAAATAATCAATAATTGTACCGAACGGCTGAAATAAAAAAGGATTTTACCAATGCCCGCTGCCAAAAGCTTGGAAGGGGTCAGGAAAGACCGAATGTTCTTCGACCCGGATGAATGAAGCCGGCCGAACTGGCAGAGCAAGGTAGCATCCAACACCGAGGTGGTATCCTGAACGGGGTAAGTGTTCCACCGATTAGGGAATGGAAGCGGTGACCCCACTCGAACGAACAAAAATCGTTCCTCCCACTTCTTTGGTGGGGTAGGGTTGTCGGTGAAAAGAGCCCGACCGGCACGGGCAACCAGCCGCAAGTACCCGGTGGTCCAGTAAGGCTGACAACCGTAGCAGTACAGGAAGAGATCAACATTGGGGGCAATCCCCAGATCATGGCACCAAACGATGAAGCCATTCAAAATCCTGTAAGTGCTAGGCACGAACTGTGCCGACAATACTGAGACCCGGCGAAGGAATTCCACGATGAATGGGTGTAGGGGGGAACCGGAGACCGGCGATCAGCGCATCCATGTGGACCAGCACACATCCCGGACGGTGTCGCATGGGATGCTTGATAAACCCCGCATAGAACTGACGGGGTGGAGGTAATAACTGGCGCAATGTCTGTTCGGCATCCGCAGGGAGACGCTGGCGCTGCTTCCTGATACAGTGGAAGTTCAGACTATAGCGAGGGGGGCGTTCAGGCATGCCCCTTTCATAGATGGCCAGATCATCGCCCGAGTGGCATCCATCATCAGGGAGGGGCTGTTCGGGTCGAAGAGATGAGGAGGAATCATTAGAACCCGATGATCGGGTAGATGCACCTTGATCCTTGGGGTGAGCCTTTCCCCTGGAGTGACGAATCAACGTGGGTGCCATTTTTTCGGAGTCTGAAGAACCAGAAAAAGCAGACATAAAATAGCAAAGAAAATTCTAGAGAGAGAAGGCTTGGAGATTGAGAAGCAGCAGAAAATATAATAGGAAGCAACTGCATCCATATATAGGGAGATGCTGCCGCCAAGAACCCAAATCATTGATGGACACGTGTCAAAACGGTTGGGGAAGTTAAAGCTCTTTACTAAAAGCAGGAATACTCGAACGAGATCAGAATCAAAGAACGTGATCCCAGAATTTGATGAAAGGGAAGTACTGCAAACATTTATCCCGAACGGGATGAAACGTAGTGTTGGGAACCAGGATCCACCTGGATTTGCATTCACAACCACGGATCCCGATCAGTAACTCCTGATTTCATCTTGATTTGAGACCCACTGAAAACTGCTGGTTAACTTCGTAACCTTCCCGAACAGGAACAAAATGCATTGGAAAAATAGTCTACAGGATTGATCTATGGGGGAAAGAATAAACATGCGGAACATGCCGGAGGAATTAGAAAAAATAACATCCCAAGGCTGGAATTAGGACCCGAACAGGGTAACCAAACAGAACAAAGAGGTGCCTAGATGGCAGAACTTGCAAAGTACGCACTACGGACCCGAGCGGGCACAATGAGGAACAAGGAAAAGACAGGCTTGGGCCAAGGTGAATTGCAGAAATGGCCAAGTCCTAGCTAGAGATACAAGCCCAACGGGTGGCTAAGTCCTAAGTATTAGGCTCGTGCTAGCATGGGTTACATATCGAACGGGAAATGAGGAATCAGGGAAATGATTGTCCTGAATGTTAGACTCAACATATGAATACCTCGGACAAGCAGCCGATTGCTATAACGAAACAGAATGGGAATGGAGATCAATAAAATAACTAAGTCCAAAAGCAAGGCAATGAGTAAATAAACTACAGAGACAAATTGATGGGCAAAAAGTTTTGTATTCCTCGGTTCTACTGACCGGAAATTACAAAAAGATACTCGTAAAACAGGAAAGGGAAATACAAAGAAACAGGAATATCTATTCTACTGCTCAGGGTTGTCTTCACCCTCTTCATCATCATCATCATCATCATCATCCTCAGCATCTTCATCTACAGCTTGGACCACCTCCATCCCTAGGGCCCGCCTACATTTCTTGATCTGCACAGTCAGAGCATTTAGATGGCCGAGGTGGAGATCGGAGAAGTCAGATGGCTCCACCGGTCGGCCCAAGTGCTTTTCCAGGAGAGGAAGGAGTGGCTGGCAGCCTGAGCCATAGACCCCCGGCCGAGGGTATCAGCCCACTTTTTGGTCACCGGATGCTGGTCAAGGACCCTCACCCCCTCCTTCTGGCGCTCTTCACCAGTCAGCTTAGCCAGGTGCTCCCCGAGGATGGTGGGGAGTTGCTCAAAAGCATATGCCCGGAACTCTGATGAAGTCTTGAAAGTTTCCCGAACGGTTGAGAGATCAACAGTCACTTCAGGAGGACCGTCCGGGATGTGGGATGCAGACTCTGAGAATTTCACCTGGGCGGATTCGGCCGCCGCCAGGTACGCCTGGAGAGAAGCTACCCTCAAACGGAGCTCCCCGAGCTCGCTCTCCAGCTTCTTCCGAGCCTCGGCGGCTGCCTGCCGAGCAGTCTCAGCGGCCTGAACGGCCGAGGAAAGAGAGTGTTCGGCTTCCTCCTTCGCCACTATCAGCCCTCGCTCTTTGGCCAGCCGGGCCTCGCGAATTTTGAGGCTGTATAACCCCACCTGCATACAGTTAACCAGAATTAACAGGGTGAACGCGCAATCAGGGAAGGAAACATGGAAAAGGAACCAGGATGAGGAATTACCTTGAGAGCGGCCAAGGCTAGGCATTCCTCGGCGTCCTCGACCGGGAGCGAGGGGAGCACGAAGTCATTGAGATCGACAGATGTGGACCAAATCCGGCTCGCCGGACAGCCGCCCCGCTCTAGCATATCATGGGCGGGGTCCTGGAGGGAGATCCTCTGGAAATGCCTGGTCAGATCTGATTGATGGACGGCCACATCCTCGCCTGAAAATTGGTGGGACTGTTGATCAGAGAAGAGCTGATCCATCAGCATATCAGCATGGGAAGGTTGCTGATCGGGAGCAACCTGTTGCACGGGCTGAGCCTCTTGAGCGGGCTCGGGCTGTTCAGAAGATGGAGCAGCTTGAGAAGAAGTTGATTGATATGCCTTCTTCAGCCTTTTCCGTTTACTCTTCTTATTCTCCTGAACAGGAGGGGGGACCTGCTGTTCGTCGCCGGCACCACAGAAGAATATAGCTGTAAGGAATAAATGTTATTAGATTTTGATGATGCTAGGATAATTAGACTAGAATTTTAAAGTACCCCCAAATTAGATTTTATGTATTAGATCTTTCAGTGGTAAGTATTAGTATAGTCGACTTTCAGAGTTGCGTTGTGGATCTGATCAGAGCTGCTATATGAGAACTGCTTTCAGAGTCGCTCTCGGAAACCATGAGAGTTGCTCATCAGAGAACCTTCAGTGTTGTTCCTCAGAGACTCGTCAGAAGTCTACATCAGAAAGACATCAGAGTTCGATGAAAAAGCTTCTTCAGAATCCAACTCCGGAGAAGCATCAGAGCTCGATGTATAGCTTCATCAGAACTCAACATCAGACAAGCATCAGAGTTCCCACACCAGAGCTCGACTTAAAACTACATCAGAACTACTCATCAGAAAGCCATCAGAATCCAACGTATCAGAAGACCCCAATCAGAGTCCGACTAACACTTAGAAGAATTTCAAGGCTACTTCCAACGGCTGGGAAATTCATCAACGACTAGTAGATATTCCGTCCAAGGAAAGTATTTAATGCTCATTAAATGAGCCTGATACAGTTTGGATTGATTGCAAATGATTGACCGAGAAATCTGGAAGATATATTATAAAAATAGAAAGCTTCCAAACCAGTGGTCAAGTCAACAATACGTGCATTTAATGCAGTTGTCTCCTCCTCCAACGGGCAGACAACCCCAGTATATAAGCTACTCACCGAAGAACAGAAAAAGAACTTTGCTACAACTTTTGCTCATCATAATTCAAGCTTACTTGAGATTCAAACTTCGAAATCATCATCAAGACAAGCTTACGTTGGGAAGATTAAAACTCTCATTTTCCAATCCCAACACACAGCAAAGTTCATCCTGTCCTTCAACCTTCAAGTACTTCAACTACATATCTTTTGTAACGAAGCAAGTTGGAGAAAACTCTGTTTTCAGAACATCTTCTGCAAAGAAGGGCGTCCAAGTAACTGCAGTAGTGAAGTGGTGATACTTCCGGGAAGCTGAGTGAAAGGACCAGTCATCAGGAAGCAGGACTGCATCCCGGGTGACAACTAGACTTGAAGAAGGCGTGGAGAACTTCTTAAGTGCTAGGGACTAAGGCGTTGTAATTGATCCTTACAAGCTTAGTGGAACAGTGGACTAGAGGAACGCGTTGTTCCTTGAACCACTATAAAAACTCCGGTGTCATTTACTTTACTGCATTTAATTTCTGCACTTAGGATTTTAACTGTTTAACTCTAAGACTTGGAATCTGTGTTCAGCAGATCTTGTTTTCAGAGTTATCAGAAAGGCACTTGCCTTAGTATTTGTTTGAGGCTACCCGGAACTCTTATCCGCTGCAAGACCAGTTCTGATTATCAGAACTCGACCCTCTCTGATAAGTCAACTCTGACTTAGAGAAAAGTTGAAAAACTTGAATCAGTCTATTCACCCCCCCCCTCTAGACTGATTACCAACTCAAACGGGACCAACAATAGCCTACTGTCATCCATGACAGGTTGTTCGGGATTAGCCCCTTCGGGATCCGAAGATTCGTCTTGATTGGGAGCTGAAAAAGCAAACAAAGGAAAATATTAGTACCGAGCGGTTCGCACGTGGATGGACAAAATGTTCTTCACACGGGAAGGACTGCCCGGGCCATGGTACTTGGTTTTCAGTCAAGTAAGTCCAGGAATACGGGCAGTACCCATCCCGACCTTGATGAGCCGTGCAGGAGTCAGGTAGGTCATAATCTTGTACGAACCACCATGCTCCACGGCGATGATATCTTTACTAAGGTCTTCGGAAATGAATGGCTCAGGGGATTTCGGAGGGAAGGCGTTCCATTTCATCGGAATTAGGCCGTTCGGAACGGAGACGAAAAAGAACCGATCTTTCCAGCCCTTGATCGAGGAAGGGGCATCACAGAACAAGATATGCCCCGTTCGGGCGCTCACTACTTGAAACCCGTGGGCCTGCTGAGGGATGACCGAAAAGAAATAATGGAAAAGCTCCAGTGTGGGCGTCACCCCCGCCTCCACACAGCGACAGGTGAAGCCGGCCACTGCTCGATAGGATTTGGGCATAATTTGGGCTGTGACTACTTGGTAAAAGTTTAATAAAGAAACAAAGAAGGGGTGGAGTGGGATCTAAGACCGGCCTTAACCGAATCGTAGTGGACTACAACCATCCCGGGGAGGTGACGCATCGGATGGAGCCTGGCCTGGAGGCGGAAGTCCACCGAATCGGGGATCAGCATTTGGATTTGGGCCCTGTTTTGGGCCGTGAGCTTTTGCCGCCTAAACCTAATAAGCGCTAGGTCAAGTTTGTGGCAGGGAACGCCGCTTGGAGGACCGGCTTCCATAACTTCCAGTTCATCTCCGGATTTGGTGCCATCGGAATAAGTCCGGGAGGAAGAGGCATCATCATTAGGGACATCCGCAGGGATGGGAGCAATTTCTCTGGCAATATCAGGGTTTCTCTCTGGGGAAGCAGCAGTAGAAGTGGAAGGTTCGGTGGAACGAAGACGGGGCACCATGATGACCGAACAAGGAAGAGAGGAAGGGAAAACAAAGGCTAAAAAATACTTGAACACGCACCGAGGAAAAGCTCTAGAGAGAAGGTAGAGCAACAAGCCGAAGAATGCAAAGTTTCGAAACCCAGAATCAAAGCTGGAGAAGCCTATTTATAATCTGACACGCCGATTCGACAGCCAATCAGAGAAGAACACGTCGCCAGTAATGATGACGGGGACACGTGTCACGCGGAGAATCCTCCCCAAATAATCATGACGGTTATCGGGAAATTAAAACGGCAGCTGCATAAAACCGTCAAAATATACCTCGGGAACTGGCGGAATACCATCTGATACATACCCGAACAGCATTCGGGCAATAATCTTCTACTTCCTTATGCACTCACTACCGTTCGAGACATAGGAAGTGGGGGAATAGTGTTGGGATATTGGGTCCAGGACCAATACCCCCGGCCCAAAGTATGAGGAAACCAGGAGGAAACAGAAGGCCCAAAGCAGTCCAGACCCGTTCAGCGTTCGGCACATTACTTACACTTGGAACATTTCGGGGAATAAACTACACCCGCATTCTTGACGGGGTGCCACACACCGAGCGGCGTTCGGGATATTGGCTCTCAGGACAACACTGACGGGATATCCCAATATCGAACACCCTACCCGAACGGGTAATCAGCAAGTGGAGGCCGCATTTAATGTTGAAGCATGGCGACAGCAAGTGGAGGCATGGGTGCATACGTGGCAGGGGGCATAGCCTACCAGATTCAGCCACGTGTCCAGCTTTCCCATCCCCATTTTAGTATAAATACCTGCATTGAATACATTGTAAGGGGTTAGCATTTTAATATTCAGAGCTTAGCAACTAGAAACACTTCTCTTATTCTTGTATTCTTGTACTTACCTACCGTTCGGGTAATTTCAGTGTAATCGCAGAATTACTGAATGCAAGTGGGCTTCTGAGTTGAACAATATCTCACTGTTTTATATTTTATACTCTTTCCAAACCAAGTTAACATCCCCACAATATCCAGAGCTTGTGTTGGGCTTTCGGATCTTCGGGAATAAACCTCAACAGTTCTATTAAAGAATTTTAGGGTTTAAAATATAATGAGTAAAAACACGTAATTATGGCGGGCTACAGTTTGACCGAAGATAGAAGATCAATCACAACGGCACTGATGGTCTGGTCGGCTCCTGAACTACCACCATGGGTTGGACGAGATGCTAGGGTTCAAGAAATTTATCATATTAATTACTCCGTATTTTTATTTTGTTGTTTGGTTTCTTGTTAATGTCTGTGTTGCTAGCAAAATTAGTCACTTAACTTTAGTCCCGTAACTTTCAACACTTTTCATTATTAGTCCCGTAACTTTAGTCACTAGCAAAATTGGTCCTATAACTAATTAATATTTACGAATTAAGAACATTTTCAAAATTGGTCCTATATGCACTTTTACTACTAATGAGTATACTATTTCACATTTTGGTATAGTACTTTCCCAACACGGTTTTTGATCTATTTCATTCATTTTCAAGTAATCAAGGACTCAGATCACTTCTCATTTTTCATAGGACGATCTCTTTGTATGAGAACATACCCCTATATATAAAAACACAAGCTATTAGGGATCAAAGACAAGCACTTCCTAATTTACAAACTACAAACTCATATTGATCATCCGATGAGTTGATCTGTATAGGCTATAAATAAAGGCACATTGTAACTTTTGTAATAAAAGCTATCTTTTTAAGAATGCAACTCTTTGGACGTTAATATGTATATGCTATTTTACATGAATAATATGCAACACTTTAACCTTCAATATGCAATACAAATAACGTAAAGATATGTTGGGCCCAAGAATTTCAATTCAAGATTGGGCCGCTGATTAATATAAGTGTGTTGGAGCCGGGATTCGACTGACTGATGGGCCATGGACTGGTGTGGATATTAAAGGATGAGCCCGATGGCTCCAATAATGGAATTAGCCAGCTAGCCGGATGAAAGCAGATTTGAACGAAGCTAAAAACGTGGGGAGCAGTTCCCTATTTCTTTGGCTAAACGGATGCAAATAAGGCTGGCACAATAATTATCATAAACAGGGAGGATTACTATCCATGTAACGCACGATCTGTTAGAAAACGAATACTACATATAGCGTATGCAGGCTATTCTCAAGGGAATAATTTTGACATTCTTGAAGAAACTAATTTTCATTTGCTCACCACTGAAAGGCACGATCAACTGAGATAATATACTTATTCCAACTTTACTATTCTGTATTAGAAGCTTAGTATTCCATCATGATTATTCATTCTTAGTTATAATATTACGTATTACTCTTATTAATTCGGCCCTTATTTGATTCTTCATTGCTTGATTCCCATTTCAATTATATACTTTAGATTAGTTTATTTTCTGCTAAAACAA
This sequence comes from Cuscuta epithymum, assembly GCA_945859915.1. Taxonomy (NCBI): domain Eukaryota; kingdom Viridiplantae; phylum Streptophyta; class Magnoliopsida; order Solanales; family Convolvulaceae; genus Cuscuta; species Cuscuta epithymum. Next base: position 5,511,851 of record CAMAPF010000059.1, read on the forward strand.
GATACATCATACAAACATTTTCACGACAAGCAAAGTTTGTACTTGATTCGCCCCCTATACACACATGACAAGCAAAGTTTGTACTTGATTCGCCCCCTATACACACATATAACACATTGGGCACTTAAATTATCGTGCAACCCGCGTGTAAAAACTGTCTTTAAAAAAATAGTAGTAGCACGATCAAAGGTAGCACCTTGCAACTTGCATTAGTTGCATAGTGCACGGGCCGACTGTAAAGCCAAATGTATGCGCCTGCCCGTCCTCGCCGAGGTTCCCTGAAATGCCGTCTATCGTGACTGGAATCTACCAGACAAACCCTAGCCCCACTGGGATGGCGAAGCCTCAGCCTTCTTACTCTTCAGCGACTTCGGCCTTGATCCGGAAGCGGCGCTGGCATTTGGTGATTGCTCTCCTTGTCATGCTCTCCATCACCACAGCCATTGCCTTTCTAATCAGAGGCGGGATCGACTCCTCCTGCAATTGCAGCAGATTGGTGGATTCTGGGAAGATTTATGGTGCTAATGTGGAAATTTCCAAGCAGGTTGGACCTGCTGGGACTCGTAGGAGCCCGCTCAGTTTCATGAAGTCGAAGCTCGTGCTCCTGGTTTCTCATGAACTCTCTCTTTCAGGTACTCCATGCCCCCCCCCCCCCCCTCCCGGTGTTTGGGGATATTAGACAAAGTTTTTCCTTTAGGATGTGCCAAGAAATATTTTTATTTTGACCTTACTATTTTGGTCAAAAAATGTGACCTCCCATTTTCTCTGAGATGGTGATCAAGGGATTTGTGCTTGGTCATGTTGTGGCTCTCAAAAAGATAGTTTGAGGGAAGAAGTGAAAGAAAAATGGTAAATATTGGGCACATAACTGGAGTAGCTCAGGAATGAACAAGACCGAGAACCTAAGGGCCTGTTTACTAACAGAGATATTTTCTTGTTTTCTACTTCTGTTTTTCGTTCTCCAATTTTCTGTTTTTATTTTTCAGTTTTTCTATCTCCAATTTTCTGTTTCTAATTTTTTTTCCATTTTCAAATCTTAAAACATGTTCATCAATTTTTTCATACAGTTCTCCAATTCCACACCCTTGAATCCTACCCATACCCTTAACACGATCTTACACTCTACCCATACTCCCCCACAACCCTTCATACCCACCCATACCTACTCGTAGGGGTCGGGGTAGGGAAGTTATGGGTGGGGGTGGGGTAAGGGGTATGGTCGGGGTGGGGTGGCAAGGTCTAGGGGTAGGGGGTTGGGTGGGGGTAGTGGGTGGGTTAGGGTCGTGGTTAGGGGTAAGGGTGGGGTAGTGGGTAGGGTTGGGGTAAGGTAGGGAGTTGGGATAGGATGGCGGTAGAGTGGGGCCGGGACCAGGGTGGGGCCGAGGTAAGGAAGGGGTTAGGGTGAGGGGTAGGATGACGGTTAAGGGTGGGGGGTAGTGGGGAGGGTTGGGGTAAGGTAGGGGTAGGGTAGAGAGTTGGAATAAGATGGCGGTAGGGTGGGCCCGGGATCCGGTTTGGGTCGAGGCAGGGGAAGGGTAGGGTGGGGGTAGGATGGTGGTAGGGTGGGGCCGAGGTAGGGGGCATGTGGTAAGGGGTAAGGGGTAATATACGGGTGGGGGTAGGGTAGGGTGGGTCGGGGTGGGGTCAAGGTGGTAGGGGGGTGGCGGTATGGTAGGGTGGATCGGGGTGGGGCCGAGGTAGGGGCATGTGGTAGGGGGTGGGGTAGGGTCATTATAGGGAAAAATGGGTTACGCGGGGTGGGGTTGGGTGGGTAGGGTAGGGGTAAGGGGTAAGGTACGAGGATGGAGGTACTGGAATGGAATCAACATCGGAGCGGGACCGGACCCACTACTAGGTGTAAGTATGCAAATTCATTGCAGCGGCACTGTAGCATTTGCGTTTTTCAAATTTGGAAAACTAGTAAAAGTCACTTTTCCAAATCATTAAGGAAAATAGAGACATGTCTCATTTTTTCCGTTTTGGAAAACGGTTTGGTAAACACGTTTTTCTATTTTCCTTTCTCCAGATTTTGAGCAATTTATTTGGTAAACACGTTCCCTGTTTTCTGTTTTCCAGTTTTCCCAGAAAATATCTCTGTTAGTAAACAGGCCCTAAGGTTTTAAGAAGCTGGATTTTGCAGTTAGTAGAGTATAAATACTATGATGAACGAGAAAATAAAGTCCAAAGATTCACGTCGTGAATGTTTAAGTCATTCTTTGATTATTTTTTTTGAGCTTGTCTATCTTCTCTTTCCCAATTTGATGGAACCTTAAATTGTACTTAAGGCATTGTGGTGTAGCGGTGGCCCGTGGGACACCTCTCCTCCTTGCACGAGGTCACCCGTTTGATTTGTAGCGGTAATAATCAACACACAACTCGTCAAGAGTCCATATGATCTTACATAATCACTTAGTTTCATATTAATGGAGAAGAATGAAAAACACATGTTGATCACATGGACATATTCCTCATAGAGTCGACCAATGATATTAATAGCGGCGCTATAGTGGTGGTGCGGAGCGGCAGACATAGAAGGCGCTACGTGGAGGGCTGTACCGTGGTGTTTGGGTGTAGCGGCCATAACGCCCGCTATCGCAGTGGTGCAGAGAAGGTGATGGCGGCCGCTATAGCGGCGAGTTTTATGGTAAACAGGGTACTGCACATTCTGGGAGGGATTTTTGGCATTTAATTTTTTAGTGCAGAGATAGAAGGGGTAAACTAGACTTTTAAAACAAAATATTAACCCACTTAAAACCCTTACACGTACGTTAAAGGCTACTAACAGCTCAAATCGAAGCCAGCTTTTGAAAATACTCATTTGAACCTCTATGATGACATCTTCTCCAAGAACGACGATCATCTCTTTCTGCTGCTCTGCGATGGTTTCTTCTCCAAGAATGACACATGCTGCCCTCCTCTGCCTTCAATAGTATCTTCTGCTGCAACATCTTCTTCTCCAACTTTTGCTGCAGACCTGCAGTCTTCTTTTCTTCTTCTTCTCGTATGGAGTCTAGTCAGTCTACTCTTTTGTTTAAGCCCACAGGAGAACATCTTGACCCAGCTTGGAAGTGGAACAGTTTGAAAGATGCAAAAGACAAGAAAACTGTTACTTGTGATTTTTGTGGCAAAACTACTATATGAGGAATTACCAGAGCCAAAAGGCACCAAATCGGAATGAGAGGAGATGTTGGGTCCCGCTGGAAAACTCCAGCTGATGTTACAATTTTACTGAAAGAAGCATATGAGAAAAAAAGGGGAAAAGAAGCATACATGGAGTTGCAAGAAGATCGTGAAAGAATTATTGTATATAAGAATATGCTTTAGGAATATACTCTAGACATTATTATTGTATATCATCTTATGTAGGAATATTCCTTCTTTGTAACCTATATATAGGGCCTTAACCCTCTAATATTAAACACAGAAAATTCATCCATTCTCATTACTATTATATGCTTAATTCTGATAACATGGTATCAGAGCTTCCATTTCAGTTTAGTTCTTTTTCATTTAGATTTCAGCTTAGTTTTTCAGACTGGGTTCTTCCTCAAAGAAACCTGAGTTCAGTTCAGACTCTTCAGAACCTCTAGGCACCATTCTGTCTCCAAGAAACTCACTCCAGGACAGATTTTTTAGCCCCCTCTATTCAGAACCTTAGTCCAGATCATATACCCCATCTCTGCCAGGTCCAACAGTAGCAAGATCTTCTTCTCCAACTTATGCAAGTGCTTCACACGTGCATTGAGAGGCTTAGTGAAAATGGAAAAAATTGAAGATAAAATATCATGTGAGCTGAATGCTTATAAGAGAGCTGAAGGTCTCTTTGGGTTGGAGTTGGCAGTAAGGCAAAGCGATACTCTTGGTCCCGTCAAGTTAAGGCATATGATTCTTTTATTAATCACCCGCCCTAATAGAATGTTTAATGTTTACTTGCATTTAAAGGTGAATGGTGGAGGGACTATGGATCACATACACCAAATCTTCAAAAGCTTGCCATAAAGATCTTAAGTTTGACTTGTAGCTCTTTGGGATATGAGCGCAATTGGAGTGCATTTGAGCATGTACGTTATTATTACATGTCTTACAAGTTCAATCAACAAACATATTGTGTACTGTTTTCAACAAATTGGAGTTTGGACTAACAATGTTTTTTTTTTTAATATAAATTTGTAGCATAGATTCATTTAAAGAAGAGATAAGCTTGAGCATCAAAGGTTGCAAGATTTGGTTTATATTAAATATAACCAAGATCTTAAGGAGCGATTTGATATCTTAAGGAGCGATTTGATAGCCGTGATTTGATTGATCCAAAAAATCAATCATCATTTACCCCAGTGCCGCAACGGCTCCCACCTACGGTGGGGTAAGGGGGGGTCGGATGTACGCAGTCGTACCCCTGTACTAAAGCACAGAGAGACTGTTTCCGGGTGACCCATAATGAAAATCGCGTCCAAAATTGCATGGACTGACTGCTGCTTCATAACAAAGAAGAGCAGACAGTTTGGTGAGCCATTTTGCTTGATTCCATCATATTCTCAAGTCAAAAAATAATGAATCTTTGGCTCCATTGCAAATGATGAAAATTCGTGATTTGATTGATCCAATTCACCTAAATGATATTGATGGTAACAATGAGTGGTTAGTGGGAGTAATGGGGAGAGATGGAGAGGATGCCGAGGATGATTTGGTTTTTGATGATGACACCAACTTTACTTGGGAAGATGTTGCTGACCTAACTGGTGTGTGTGAGCCTTTGATAAACACTAGGCAGCAAAGCAGTACAAGCTCTAGAGGGCCTGCAAGCTCTAGAGGGGCTACAAGCTCTAGAGGGAGGGGGCTCTCAATAGAAGTTATAGAGCATGTTGAAGTGGCAGAGCAGACAAATGTGGAGGAAGAAATTTATGATTGCAGTAGTAGTGAAAATGACAATGAAGATGAGATAGAGTTGGAAGAAGAAGAACAATTGGATTTTCAGTAAAGCAAGCATTTAAGTGTTATGTTATACCTATGATGAATTTATTACACACCATCCACCGTGGGATTGCACTCCCGCATATATTTGATTTTATCACAGCCTCCGGATAAATGTATATATAATCCTAACCAGTAAACATATGATAAAACTGAAATGAATCAGGTAACGAGATGTTGGGTTGTTGCACATTGTGTATATCAGTATATGAGTACTGATTTCCTGCACTATAGTTGGGGTTAGTGGAGAGTTTTGTAGATCACAAATTCACAATTCATATATACAAAAGAGGGAGATGTGCTTGAACTGGATCTTTTATGGCATTACTTGATTGGTGGACACTATTGTTTTTAGTTGAGACTAAATATATCCTGGTATAAAATTATTTAATAAATTCACTTTAATATGGGTCGACCTTCGTGTTGACTTTAGATTTGGGTGACACTCTTTTCCATCTCATGTACAGGCTTGACCCGCCTAAACTCATACCCTTCACCGTCAGGTCTGTTAAACTCGAGGTAGTTGAATGTGAGCTCTTGGATTAAGATGGGCTGCAGCAGTTGCCATATCATTAATAACTTAATATTGTTAAGTGCCAAGGTGCAAGATATCGCCGAAGACCTCTGTGGAGATGTTAGAAGAGGAAGATGGGAATCTATGGTAGTTTTGGGTTATTAACCTAGTCTTCTTGCCGGAGGCAGAGAAAGAAGGCACATGGCTCTAATGACCCTTATAATCTTATATAGCTATCACAAGTCTTAAATCCGAACAAAAAAGGAGATTTAAAGACATAATTATAGACCGGATTCAAGACTATTTTTATAAAGTTGAAGAATAATACAAAAGTTATTAGGAAAACAAGAAACAAGGCAACACGTTCTGTTTGCTGAGCCCCTCCATTACTTCACACGGGGGTGATACTTTTGGCACACGGATGGGTCCATAACATTAGTCGCTCATTGTCGAGTAAACATTCTCATGCTCCAGATTAGGAAATGCATCACGGAAAGCGGTGAAATCCTACCAACAAGCCTTTTTTACCATCTTGGCAGCCCAATGAACCAAGAGCTCTGGCAACCGAATTACTTTTAAGGGTTGTAGACTTGTAGCACAACCATTGGTATAATGGTGGCAAAGTAATGATAGTAAACTGAACCAACCCTTTGTGTGATAGTGTGATTTGAGAAGGGACACGCGGTAGAAATCATGGAACACTATCCAAGGGAAGACTATACAGTTAGCTGTGGAACCAATGCAGGTCGATAGCAGTTTGTGATGGCGATGAACCAATGAGAGCTATTTGTAAGGGTGAATCCATAGCCATACCTAATTCTCAGCCATACCGGAGCTTGATCGAGGCATGCACTTGGAGTAGGTGAGGTTTGTCTGTGTTGAGGACTCCATCTTGGTCTATGAGCTCACGTTTGACTACTCCGAGTTTGTTTGACCCAATGATGCAAGATTTGATATGGGCGGGAATCGCCTATACTCAAGATGGAAAAGAGTGTCACCCAAGATGGTGTGATAAGATGTAATACTCCCGTTCAATAAAGAACCTACTAGTTTGGATAGCACGCACTAAGGAAATAAAAGCTTTTTTACTTCCTTAATTGGTATTTTTAGCGAGGGTCAATTTGAACATAGAGTACACTGTTTAACGTTGTTTGAGGATAGTAGAGTAAATTGGTACCAAATAAGAACTTCTTTACCAAATATGGAAAGAGGACTTCATTTACGGACATCCCGAAAAGGAACACATAAAGTTTCTTAAGGACGAAGGGAGTATAAGTTGTATAACATTACTCCTCCCACAGTATTGAACAATCCAATCTCTGAATAAACTCACTTGTTGATAGAATGATGGTAGAATACAACTCAGAACAATAGTAAAACTAAGAACAATTGATTAAGAAAGAGATCAAGATGATGTTTATTGATGAAGGAAGTATGTACAGACGTATAAAGTGTATACGACCATTCAAGATGCCCAATCTCGTAGCCTAGTCAAAACCAACTGAATACTTGCCTACCTATTTTCCTCCCCTCCCCTTCTATTTATACTACTACATGTACACTTACTATTATTATTTCTTATTATTAGCCTACTAAGCCAGATTCCTATCAATACTCTCCCCCTAAACAACCACCTTGTCCTCAAGGTGGGTGATATGAATCAGCCATGATCTTCCACTTCCACTTCATTCTTGCACCTCTCCCTTCCCAATACCTCCCAGATTGCTTGGCCATGACCTTCATTATTTGACCTTTCATCTTCATTTCTTTCACAGCAAAGAGGAGCAGAAGCTGGAGATGAAAATTCCCTGGAAGTACGTTGTCAAAGAATACTTCTTTCACCCATTTCTGCATTGTTCCTATCCCCATTTCCACTTTGACCAAGCTTCTGACATGAAATTGAATGAGGTCCTACATGTTTTACATGATAACCAAACCTTGAAGCCTCTTCATTGTAATCAATATCATCATATAAAGGTTCTGCAAGATGAAATCCAGCTGCCCTTGTAGTAACTTCAGCTGCTACATCACCATGCTTGAGAAGAGCATTGTGGCATTTACTGGCAACAATTATGTTGATGTGAATTTCAGAAAAGGTTTGTAAGAGTAGTGAGATTAATCCTTCACTAGATAAACCTGATTTATGAAAATTCAGCTCATGCACTCCTGTAGATTCCACATATAGGTGTTGAGATTCCTCTTTTATTTCCATTTTCACAAGATACCCATCTGTTGCTGCAAGTACAGTATCCACTTCATGATTATAAACTATTTTATCCATGTACCCTTTTTGCACAATTGGTAATCCTGTAAGATTGTTGGTCCCAACCTTGATATTGGCAAAACTTTTATCCCAGTCCCTTCTATCATCCTCAAAAAGTATTCCTAAAGAATTTCTGACCACATCCTTTTCTTTTCTAGGAATGACTTTTGTAAACACGAATTCACTGCTCTCATTTGTCAAATGATTCATTTTCCTATTATCCTTGTGTTTTCCTTCTATTAGTACGAGAGTCAGAGAAGCAAAAGAACTTGGAACGTTTCCTACCAGCCCAACAACCACATGAATAGAAACCTGAACAACAGATGATATTCGCGTTCGTCGTATGGATTCAGTTTCTTGATTACAGATTCAGCTCCATCGGCTACTGTAATTTGCTCCTCGAGTTCTTCTTCCGGATTTGTTTCCTTGATTACAAATTTCGTTGGCTTCAACTTGGAAGAGAAGATGTGTGCAGGGTTAGAAACTTCTTGCGACAAAAATTGCGAACAAGAAGATTCTTCTCTGGATAGCATCGCATTCTGACGCGAGTGAATAGCAGATGGGAACGCTTGTGGACTGAGATCAGCTGTGGCTGCGAACTGAAAGAAACAATTCGCGATTGTGATCTGGGAGCTTCATACCGCGATTGTGTCTTACGTGAACTGGAAGACGTTGGCGAAGACTTCTGCGAACTGAGAGAAGTTCTTGTCGATGATTCCTGGTTCTCTGTCTTCCGATTGCGTGTAGGTTGGAAACGCCGTGTTATGGCTTCCTTCAGAGCCTCTCAACTCTTCTCTCTCGTTTGAGTTTCCCACCATGGAAACCAGGCTAACGCTCTCTCCTCCATCGCACCTACCGCTACTTCCACTTTATATTTTTCCGCAGTAGCCTTGAGACGGAAATACTCTTCCATCCTAACAATCCAACTATCCGTATCATCCCCGTTAAACATCGGTAAATCAACCTTTATTCCCGTACGAACAAGTCCTCTACTGTTATCGTGATCCTCACTAGAGCGAGAATGATCGGAATTTCTCGCGTCTCCCAGATGAGAAGTGCGATGCGAGCTGCGCAGAGTGAGCGATTGATTCCTCGATCGATTATGGTTGCTGTTCATCTTCACGAGTGTCTCCTGTATTGTCGCCAAGGTCATCCTAATTTTCTCCATCGGTTTCTCCATTCTTGCTCTCGTACAGATCTTCCACAACTGAAACGGAAATTTTATGGTATTGTGCCTATAGTTCTGAACACCAGAAACGATTGCTCTGATACCAATGATAGAACACTGGTAGAATACGACTCAGAAAAATAGCAAAACTAAGAACAATTGATCAAGAAAGAGATCAAGATGATGTTTATTGATGAAGGAAGCATGTACAGACGTATAAAGTGTATAGGACCATTTGAGATGCCCAATCTCCTAGCCTAGTAAAAACCAACTGAATACCTACCTACCTATTTTCCTCCTATCCCCTTCTATTTATACTACTACATGTACACTTACTATTATTATTATTTCTTATTATTAGCCTACTAAGCCAGATTCCTATCACTTGTCAAACTGCACAAGAACGTGTCCACTGTCTTATTCACCACCTCAGTATGGTCATTCACTTGTGGGTATGTGTGGAATAGATCACCAATTTTGTTCCAATTACGAAACGGCTCCTGCCAATAGGAGTTCTCAAAGACCTTATGCTGATATGAAACAATAGACTCTGGTCACCTATGGAAGCAAAGACGAGAAGAAAATAGCAGCCACCAACAAATGAACAGCCTTGACCTGCAAATTCACGACCTCAAAAATGACCATAGAGCCTTTTAATGAAGTTCATAGAGATTTCGCCACACTATGCTATAGAACAAGTAGCAGCTAAAGTAAGCCGCCGGATTGGAGGTCGAGTCACTTTTGTTGCTGGCAGTTATGGCAATCCTGGACAAGTTTGAGGGCGGTGTGCTTCATTCATGCCAGAGAATCTGACAGGGACACAACAGTAAAGAACTGTATCAAGGAGATCGTCTGCAAAAAGAAAAAAGCAAGCGATACCGGACTGCCAAGTTGGCGTCAAGAGTTATGACCCCGGCCCCATATCGGTAGCTCAAGTCCGTGACCTTGGTTGCCTTTCCTTGTATAATGTCATCAAGGAGAGTAGGGTAGTGTTTTGATAGTGCAGCAAACATGTCTTGTTATTTGTTATTTTCATACTTTTTTTCTATTTGCATACAGGTGGGCCTCTCTTGTTGATGGAGATGGCTTTTCTGTTGAGAGGTGTTGGTGCTGAAGTCTGTTGGATCACAAATCAAAGACCAGCTGAAGCAGATAATGTCATATACAGTTTGGAACATAAATTGCTTGACCGAGGAGTACAGGTAATAAACTGTTGATGCTGAAGTGCTAGACCAACTGTGGGGGAAGAGTAATACTAAACTGTTTCTTCCGTTAATAGCCATATCATTTATTTAAGTTCCTTTCCTTTCCTTTGATTTAGCATCCTCATTGGGAAAAACAAGTTGCCTGCACATAAAATTTATACGGTGTTTTTTATTTGACTTCACTATTCTACTCCTGGAAATAATAATTTACTTTTATGGTGGTCAATCAGGAAGGAACTTATGTATATTGAAAGTAAATATTGAATCCGTAATGCTATCCGTGGGCTTTACTACCGTGTATTATGATATCAATTATTCTGCTGAGAATTGGATCTCCTTCCTCTAGGTTCTCCCTGCAAAGGGTCAAGAAGCAAAAGACACTGCTCTAAAAGCTGACTTGGTTGTTTTAAACACCGCAGTTGCTGGAAAGTGGCTAGATGCTGTTCTCATGGACAATATTCCTCGTGTCCTCCCCAAAGTTCTATGGTGGATCCATGAAATGCGAGGGCACTACTTCAAGCTGGACTATGTAAAGCATCTTCCGTCTGTTGCTGGTGCAATGATTGATTCACATGTAACAGCAGACTACTGGAAGAATAGGACAGCAATGCGCTTAAGGTATGCTTCTAATGCCTTTCTCAACCTATAGTTATGATCAATTTTACATGCTTTTATAATTTTTGATTACTGTTCTTTACTTCAGTTTGTAATGAAGCTCCAATCCTAGATTATTTGTTACATGTAAAACAAAGCTTAACGGTAGATACAAATTTAGCTACAAAAACAGTACTTCACTTGTTCCCAATTTCAATGGAATGATTGGGCGTGCAAATTTATTACAAGGGTAAGTGCCATTCCACAGGGGCTATAGAACTGCTGAATGAAGGGGGGAAAGGGTGGGGCACCTTCAAACTATAAATTGGAGGGACAGTCCTATTGCATACTGGGGTGCTCCTTTATTTCTTGTGCCGCAGTATTCTCCAAAGCTCAGTTTAGTGTCCAACTTTTATCTAGACAAAAACTATACAAAACTATAGAGGAAAATAGAACGTACATTTGAGTACTAATGTTGTATCATATAGCTATACTCTATTTCACACATTTTATCTGTACACTTAGAAGAATGTTGCTGATTGGAAAAAGAATTAAAATAATTAATCCAAATATTTTCTCTGTTCTTTCATAGTTGCAATAGTCTGATTTGTACACTATTCACATACTCTATTTTGACTACATTTTTATTATTAATATATTTACGAATTATATTATAAAAGCAATATAAAATCTGTCCCAAAGTAAATTCCATTTTTTTTTTATAATTTTACTAATAACAAATTAAATATATTAATGGTCAAAGTAATGCATTGGAAAACATGAAAATCAATGTGTTGCAGCTAAATAAGAACAAAGGTGGACACACAGCTCTTCTGAAGTACTCCGTAGTAGTCATTTTGAACATAGCTCGAGACAGTGGATTTAAGAATAGGTTGGCTACATTTCTAGGAATCAGTGGTTTTGAATTTTGGAAAAGCAAGCGTGTACGCTATTTACTAATCCCGATTCTGAAGCTGTTGATCTGCGTTGTTGCTTGACCTGCTTCACCCTTCGTCAATCATAGCCTCACAGGTGTGCAGGAAAACCTGTGTTCCTGCTTCTTTATCTGATAAAGTTTTACTGCTAAAGATTTCAATAATAGGCGGAAGTTTCAAGTTTCAATTGATTCATCTGTTTTAGTCACTAATACATGATTGCCAATATATTAATAAATTAGTTTCAAGTTTCATCCGCTTCACTCATACTATGCAGTGTCATGGTTTAATATTAATCTTAGTTAATAAATTATTTTCCATTTTTTTGATAATTGATATAGAAAGTTAATTCTACATATTATTTTAATTCTAATATTAATATTAATGTTAATATTATCTAATTTTTCTGTTAAAATGAAATTTGTTAATATTATCTTAATTATCTGTTAATATTCTTTGAAGTTAATATGAAATTATCTTAATATTCTTTGAAGTTAATATTCTGGAAATTTAATAGCATATATGTATTAGATACGAGGTTAATGTTATATTAATATTCTTAATATTCTTTATTTTTAATTGTGTTTATAAACACAACACACACATACACACAATATATGTATGCATGCATGCATGTATGTATGTATATATTTATAGGAAAGAGATCCTGTCCAGCTGTCCGGACAGGATCCTTCGTCAGGCCGCCTCCGTTTGGAGCGGTTCCTGGTGGATTTTTTTGATGATTTTTTTAACATGCTCTTCATGAAGTGTAGATTATGTCTAGGGATGGCAACGGGGCGGTTCGGGGACGGTTTTACATATAACCGTACCCGCCTCATTTGATAATTCCCCGCCCCATAACCGCCCCATCACCCAACGGGTATTTTTTCCCCAAACCGTATCCGCCCCAACGGGTAACGGGTATAACCATGGGTAACCGCGGGTAATCGCTTTATTAAATGAGTGATTGATATTTTAATATAAAAATAATATTTTAAAAGGCAAAAAATGGCATCACCTAGATGACTCTAGACTGAGACGCCACTTTAAAGTTTCGTATATCTACAAGACGAGAAAGAAGACAACATAAATTAATTTGAACCTAAAAATACTTAATCTGAAAAATAATTATTCACTAAAAAATATGATAATAATCGAGAGGGTGGAGGTGGAGAGAAGTTACGAAGATGGCGAATGTTACGGCGGTGGAGGGGGCGGCGCCTCCCTCTCCATCAGTTCAAAATGCTTGGGGCGCCAAATCGTTTGCATCGGTGGTGGCAAATGCGGCTCCTGATCTGCAATGGTCGAAGAAGGTTTCCTTTAGGCATAAAGGTATGCTCTCTCTATCATTCCCTGAGATCGAGGCTAAGGTTCTTGAAGAGAAGCATAAAAAAGCTTTGATTGGGTATTTCTTTAATGGTCGTCCGCCTATGGCCTCTCTTCGTAAAGCTTTCGAACTTACTGGCTTTAAAGGTTCCTTTTATTTGGGTATTCTGGATAGGAAGCATGTTTTGTTACGCTTTGATCACGAAGATGACTATATTCGGGTTTGGAATCGCCAAACGTGGGATATATTTGGAAATGTTATGAGGGTTACAAAGTGGACTCCAGAATTTAAGCCTAATGTGGAATCACCTATTGTTCCTATTTGGCTATCATTTGCTAATCTTCCTATTCATCTATTTGATAAGCGTGCACTATTCGATATTGCTGGATTAATTGGAAGGCCTCTGAAAATAGATGCGGCTACAGCTACTTTAGCTAAGCCTTCTGTTGCAAGAGTCTTTGTAGAAGTGGATGTCTCACAAGAATTGCCTAAGAAACTCTGGATCCAGTGTGGGTCGCTTGGATTCACACAGTCTGTTGAATATGAGAACAAGCCACTTTACTGCAATGGATGTTTACATTTGGGACACTCTGAGGCTTCATGTCCCAAAAAACCAACTCATAGCTCTCAGCCACCTGTGATTCAAAGGGCCGCGACTAATGTTTCTGAGGTTTGGGCTCCTAAATCTAAGCAGCCTGGTGTGAATACCTCTTTTACAAAGGGGACACAGGGGGATAAAATTACAACTGCTCAGCATACAATTACTAATGAAGTACAACCAAGGGGCACTATTGATACACTTAAAAGAAAGGATAAAGGTAAGGCTCAAGTGTTGTCTTCCATTCCATCTTCTTCCAAGGGCTATGAGTCGGATACAGATTCTGAGGAAGTTTACAATGAGACTCGGGCTCCTGTGGTTAATATGGGTAACAATGAAGTCATTTCTGTGGAAAGCCCTGAAGCTATCACCAATGTAGTCACAATGGCGGCTGAGGTGTTACCTGGGAAGAATGTAGACTCTGCAAAAGAACCTGAACCTGTGCTTGGAGAGATTCAACAACCATATAATCCTGCAAAAGATTCAGAGTTACAAGCATTATTGGAGAAGCAATTTCCTGGGCTGGAAAAGAGGCTGACTCATACTATCCAGGATGATTTTCAACTTAAAGCTGAAAAGTCTTTACTTGAATACGATTCTGAATTGGAATCTAAATTCATATATTCTGATGGAGAGTATAAAAGTAATAGACAACCACTGCAACATTGGGAGATCGGATGGAATGAGATAAGCAATGCAGTACAAGTCATGACACAGAAACTCCAAGCCCAAGGAGAATACTTACATGGTAGGGTAGTTCATCGCTTCATTGGAAGAAATGTTCAATCCGCAGAGAATTCAGAAGACTTCAGTCCAGTTCCTGGAAGAAAGCATAGGAAAAAGGTGAAGCAGAACATAAGTCCCAGGATTACAAGAAATGCAGCAAGAAAAATTAAGCCCAATGAGACTTCAGCTAATGGTGATCCTAGTATCATCAAAAAGCTGCCTTTTGCTTCTTCCAATGTTTTTTAATGAATTGTCTTATTTGGAATGCTAGAGGCTTGGAAGGTTCTCTATCCAGGCTTTGTTCTTTAATAAGACAGTACAATGTTAGAATTTTGTGTGTTATTGAACCTATTGTTAGTCACACAAGAGCAGATTATTTCATGAGGGAGTTAGGCTTTAAACAAGTTGTGCATTCAGATTTAAATAAGATTTGGATATTTTGGGATCCTGAAATCTTTACACTATCTGATATCACATGGCATTCACAACTGGTTCATTTTAAAGCTTCAGGGGAATTCTTTTCTGGCTGGTTGACAGCAATTTATGGTAGCCACAATATTACTACTAGGAGAGATATGTGGAATTTTCTATCTACCACTGCTGCTTTCATGAGTGAGCCTTGGATTATTGGGGGAGATTTCAATGCTATTGCTAGTCATAGTGAACACTATGGATCTGCTATACCTAATACTGACAGCATTTTAGAATTTTCTGATTGTATTGCTGCTGGTAGTTTTCTTGACTTGCCATATCAGGGCCCATTGTTTACCTGGACTGGTGTTAGAGCTAATGGCCGGGTTTGGAGAAGGCTTGATAGATTTCTGGTTAACACTAAATTGATTGAGTGCTTCGATGTTATTCAGATCAGTATTCTTGAAAGGACTCCATCAGATCACTGCCCTATCTTCATCCAATGTAGAAAAGATAGTTTTCAGGGACCTAAATCCTTCAAGTTTCAAAATATTTGGCTAACCCATCCAACTTTTTTGGATGTTGTGAAAAATAGTTGGCATAAGAATATGTTTGGGGGTGGCATGCGTGGGATGGTTTCTAAACTGAAATGTCTTAAGCAGGATCTTAAAGAATGGAACAAGGTTGTGTTTGGCAACATTTTTGATGATATCAAATTGTGTGAAGAGAAAGTTTCCCAGGCAGAAAAAGATTACTTAGAAGACCCAAGTGAACAAAAAAGAGAAGATTGGTCCCATTCTCAAGCTCTGCTTAAGGCCAAATATATTCTTGAGAGGAAATACTGGAAACAGAAAGCCCATATTCACTGGTTGAAGGATGGAGATACTAATTCTAAATTTTTCCATTCCTATGTTAAAGTTAGACATAAAAAACAGCAAATTCACTCAATTCATAATGGAGCAGGTGTTCTGGTTAATACTCTACCTGAAATAGGAGAGGCAGCTGTGTCCTATTTCTCAGATCTTTACTCTGTTGAAGAGCAGATTGAACCTGAAGGAATCCTGCAGCATATTCCAACATTAGTTACTCAAGAAGATAATGATATGTTGATGCATCTTCCTGATGATAATGAAGTAAAGAAGGCCGTTTGGAGTTTAAATCAGAGTGGAGCTCCTGGCCCCGATGGGTTTAATGGTAAATTCTTTAAGAAATGTTGGGAGATTGTGGGCCCAGATGTTGTGAGCGCTGTGCAAGAATTTTACTTGGGTATTCCTATCCCTAAAGGAATGGCCAGTAGTCTTATTGCCTTAATTCCAAAGGTGGACAATCCTGACTCCTTTGCCGATTTCAGGCCCATCTGTTTGTCCAATTTTATTAATAAAATTTGTACAAAAGTGGTAACTGCCAGGCTTGCTTTCATTCTTCCTAAGCTTATCTCAGCTGTGCAATCAGGGTTCATGCTCAATAGAGACATTTCTGAGCAGATACTCATTGCACAAGAAATGGTTCATTCTTTAGAGAAGAAAGTCAGAGGCTCTAATGTCATTATCAAATTAGACATGGCAAAGGCCTTTGACAGACTCTCTTGGAAATTTCTACAGGAAGTTCTTCTGAGGTTTGGTTTTGCTGGGCACTTTATTAAAATGGTGATTAATAATTTGGAAGCTACATATCTTTCTATTTTGGTTAATGGGGTCCCCTATGGTTTTTTTAAGCCTATGAGAGGGGTCAAGCAGGGTGACCCATTGTCCCCATATCTATTCATTTTGGCCTCTGAAGCTCTTTCTAGGGGTCTCAATTTTCAAATGGAAGCAGGTCTGATAAAGCCTTATTGGATGGGAAATGTTGGATTTCCCGTCTCCCACCTAGGATATGCTGATGATATTTTGATTTTCCTAAATGGAGATTCTGGATCCTTAAGAAATTTTTCAGCCTTTATTAACTCTTACCAGACTGCTTCAGGCCAAGCTGTAAATCTGCAAAAGAGTTGCTTCATAACCGGGAAAGCTGCCAAATACAGGCTCAGGAGAATGCAGGTAATTTTAGGTATGCAACCTACAAACCTGCCTTTGAAGTACCTGGGCGTCAAGCTACACAAGGGGATAAACAGGTTTCAGTACTGTGATCATATTATAAGACAGTTTGACGCTAAATTAACACCTTGGAAGTGCAAAAATCTAACACAAGGTGGAAGGCTTATCTTGATCAAGCATGTACTAAGTGCCATTCCCTTACACACTCTTGCTGCAGATCAACTACCTAAAAAGGTTATAACTATTTTGGAAAAGAAAATGAGTAACTTTTTTTGGGGTTCTTCTAATGACAGGAAAAAGTATCATTGGTTAGCTTGGACTAAGCTATGTTTGCCTACGGATGAAGGTGGCCTTGGTCTGAGAACTATTTCCTTTTTGGAGAAGGCTTTTTCCCTTAAACTTTGGTGGAAATGGAGAACTGGGGATAATCTTTGGAATACTTTTATTCATGCTAGGTACCCTAGAGGGCTGAATATGCTTCCTAAAATCACAGATTCCCCCATATGGAGAAGAATTTGTTCTATTCACACTTTCGCAATATCTAACTGTGACATTGATCAGAATGGGAGTCTTACTTGGCATCATGAGGATGATGGGTTGTTTTCCTTTAGGTCTGCCTATGACATTGTCAGAGAGGAGATGCCAAACATGTTCACTTTTAAGCATGTTTGGAACCCTAGACAAGTTATGAAGATTAAATTATTCCAATGGAAAGTTATTCATGGTATTCTGCCAATCTCTGACAGATTGCTAAGGTTTCAACTGGTGTTAAATCCATCAATGTGCCCCCTGTGTAGAAAGCATGAAGACTCTATGGATCATCTATTGTACAGGTGTGAGGTGGTTTGGCCTATTTGGAGTTACTTTATGGGTATTCTAGAGATTCCTAGAAGTCATAATGACATCTCAATCAGACAAGTTTACATGAGATGGTGGTTAAACGCTGGTTCTAAAACTGTGGTTGACATTTTCAAACATTGCCTTCCTGGGATAATAAGCTGGTTTGTTTGGGTCAACTATACAAATATTATTTGGGGAAACCAGAATTTCCAGCCTACTTCGGCCAGTATCATCAGCCAGATAAAAAATTACACGCAGGGGTGGGTTTCTTCTTTTTCCAGGCTCAAGCTGCGATCTGTTGGGGAGGTCCTTTTTGAGGAAAAGCTGATTCCTAGAAATTTTAGGATTACAGGTACTAAAATTCAAGCAATCAAATGGAGCAGACCTAAGCGACAATTCAAGTTAAACGTTGATGCTTCATACCTGCCTGGGAAGATTGGAGGAGGTGCGATTCTTAGGAGTCAGACTGGAGATCTGGTTGCGGCCATTTCATTCCCTGTAGTAGCGTCTTCTAGCTTACAGGCGGAGGTGCAGGCTGTGGTGCAAGCTACGTGATGGGCGCTGGGGTCTGGTTACTCGGATTTTGAAGTGGAGACAGATGCAGAGAGAGCTATTCCATTGTTGTCTCAGGTAGGTCGAAACCGATGGACTGATTCCTTTTTGGAAACGATGCAGGAGGCGTTTACGACAGGGGTAACTTTCAGACATACTTGGCGAGAATGTAATTGGGTTGCACACTTTTTGGCCCAACAGGCTTCAACCCATAACTTTTTTTATCATCTTCCTAAACAGCTTCCAGATCAGGCCCGTAAAGCGTATTACAGAGATCTATTTGGTTTTCCTTCCTTTCGTTGTTTTTATTAATTTTAGTGGTGATATACCCCTGTGTGTATCTGTTTTTTACTTTCAGTTTTTGAAGTTTTGGGAGAGGTCTTGGTCTGGTCCCCCTCTTCTGTGTGTATCAACCTCGATTTCTAATAAAATAATGGCATCTGACTCCCGGCATTTGCCCCACTGATTTTGGTGGTTTGCCTTCCGGGATAAAAAAAAAAAAATGATAATAATCAAACAAGACTATTAAGATCTATTATGAACTCTCATTGAACATTATAGTTAGTACATCTATTATCCATATACTTAATGAAAATAGAGAAAATCTCATCTTCATTTACTTATGGGACAAATAATAGATAAAAATGTAATAAAAATATAACTAAAATAAACGGGGCGGGTACGGGGCAGGTAATGGGGCGGGCATGCATAAAATCGTAACCGTCCCGTTACCCGTAAAAACAAAACGGGTATTCCCCGCCCCATACCCGTTACCCGGTCAATGCGGTTTTCCCCGTTTTGACCGGGCCGGTTCGGTTCGGGTATCCATTGGATCGGTCACAATTGCCATCTCTTATGTCCACAAAATTTCAGCTTAAAATTCAATTGGAAAGTCAATTAAATAAATTATTGAAAAATACCGTGCTTTATTTTTCAATAATTTATTTAATTGACTTTTCGATTGAATTTTAATCTGAAACTTTGTGGACATAATCTACTCTTTATAAAGAACATGCCCAAAAACTTTCATTAAAAAATTCCATCGGGGACCGCCCCAAATGGCGGAGGCTGTACAGAAGGTTATGTCCATCCGGCTGGAGAAGATCATTACTCTCTATATATATTACGCCTCATTGCGCAATGAGGCTTACACAATTTTAAAAAACGCCACAACTACGCAATATGCAGTTTCGAACCTTAGTTCTCCCTTGGTCCCTTGGTGAATATATTCTGGATATGTTTGAAGCACGAAAGGACCAAAAGTGTCAATTTGATAATACTTAGGGGACTAAGGCCATGTTTGGTAAATGGCCGATTAGCCAAAAATTAGCTTGTTTGACTCATTTTAGCGGGTTGAAATGGTCAAACAGCTAAAAATCTTGTTTGGTAAGCTGCTTTTGTATAGCTTCTCGAACCTAAATGCAGTTTTTTGAATAGCTGCTCACAAGGGATTACTGAATTACTCCAATACCAGTGTTGTCAATCCCGGATAACGGAGCATAGCGGCCAGCCTCGAAAACGCTATAACGGTATAGCGGATAGCAGGATGACCGCTATTCAGACTACTTTCAAGTATAGTACATAATTAACTAGAAGAACATAATTACATTACATGCATTTTAGTAAAGTATGATATATGCCATTGAATGTTGCAAACATTTTAACATTCTCAATTCCTAAATTACTGGCAAACATTCCTTAGTTTCACTAGCAAAACACACAATGCTATTAATGATAAAAACATCTAAAGTTTAACATTGAACCAAAAACAAGTTCCTGGTTTAAGGCTTGAAAAATTAATAGTCTATCAGTCTACCACCGGAAAGAAACAAAGAGGAGTGTAGCATTTGTCGTTCTTGGAAAAGATGAAGGAGCACAGGTCATTCTTGAAAAAGATGGCGCAGAAAATTTTGTTGAAGAAGAGCTCATCGCTGAATAGAGAGAAGAAAAGACATACTGATTGTTTTTTTTAAACATGAAGCCGTTTTTAAGGGTTTCTTCACATGTGCATACATGTACAAGGGTTTTAAGCTGCTTACTAGTTAGTTTTGAAAGTCTACTTTACCCCTGTCCATCTCCAGTAAAAAATAAACGCAGAAAAACCCTAGCAGACCTTCGATCTCAAAAAGCGCCGCTATAGCGTCCGCCCCTCTACCTGTATAGCGCCCGCTATGTCCGCTACACCCAAACGCTCCGCTACAAGAGGTCTAGTAGTGCCAGACCTCTCCTCTGCCCCGTTCTTCCGCTATAGCGCCGCTATAGCGCGCGATTGACATCACTGACCAATACTAAATTATTGTTAGTGCGCATTCATTGATTCATATAGTTACTACTATACGAAATTAATATATTTGATTATAGTTACTGCCGTATTAAATCATTATTACACGTATTATATGTTAGGCTATTATTAAACTCGTATATATTGTATGTATGTAAATATATATTTGTATACATATAAGTATATATGTATATATAAGGAGATTTGTAATTTGAATCTATTAACTTTTGCTCATACATGTTATTAGTCTTGTAATTTTTCTCGCTTGTAAATTTGGTCATATAACTAGTAAATATATATATATCCCCGTTCTTTTTTAATTACAACATGTTAAATTTTACATTTCCATCATTTGTAATGAAGCCAAATACTAACTATTTTTTGGCTTGTGAATATGATGAAATAAAGCAAAATGACTCATTAAACCCTAAACTGTCTGCGCTTCCTTGTTATGAAGCAGTAGTCAGTCCATGCAATTTTCGACACGATTTTCACCTTGGGTCATCCGGAAACTATCTCTCCGTGCTTTAGTACAGGGGTAAGACTGCGTACATCCGACCCCCCCCTTACCCCACCATAGGTGGGAGCCTTTGCGGGCTTGCGGCACTGGGGTAATGATGATGATGTTAAATTTTACATTATTCACACATGATCTACATTGACTACATTTTGTTTATTAATATATTATGAATTTAATTTAAAAAAAGTTAGATTCTTCTCAATATAACTTCTAGCTTGATGGAAGCTAGGCACATTCATAAATCATTTTGAGCATCTTTACTTTATTTTAAGCTAAATCAAGTATGTCAATTGTTTGAGACACATGATTGTTCTTTTTCGTATTGGCTAAAGGGTCAAATAGGCCCCTGTACCGGTCGTGTAAGCTCAATTCAGTCCCTGAACTAAAAAAAGGTTCAATTCACACCCCGAACCGATAAAAAATGGTTCAAATTTCATTTTTATGGGTAAATAACCCGTCATCATCGTCATTACCTCAGTGCCGCAAAGGCTCCTACCTACGGTGGGGTAGGGGGGGGTCGGATGTACGCAGTCTTACCCCTGTACTAAAGCACGGAGAGATAGTTTCCGGATGACCCAAGGTGAAAATCGCGTCGAAAATTGCATGGACCGACTGATGCTTCATAACAATGAAGAGCAGTCAGTTTAGTGAGCCATTTTGCTTTATTCCATCATATTCCCATGCCAAAAAATAGTGAGTCTTTGGCTCCATTGTAAATAATTGGTCATTTTTTTAACTTTTTATTGTTTCTGTTTTTGATTTTCAATTTAGTGCAATTTTGACACTTTAATAGTTTAGGGGTCCGAATTGGACCTATTTTAACGGTTGTTTAACCTTAAAAAATGAAATTTAAACCCTTTTTTTCCGGTTCGGGGTGTGAATTGGAATTGTTTTTAGTTTAGGGACTGAATTGAACTTACACGACCGGTACAGGGGTCTATTTGACCCTTTAGCCTTTCGTATTTGATGCTATTGATGTTTTTTGTAATATAAAGTCATCTCATTTCTTTCGAAAGAATTTGTTCATTTAGATTTATTTTACTTTTATTTTAATAAATTTATTCTTTTTAGATTTCAAATAAAATATTTTTTTCTAAAATAATAAATATAGTTTAAACATGATCACTATTGGCATTACTCAAGTATTATATATTTACTCGTGCCCTTGTCTTTTACACTCGAACAACTGTTTTATAACAACTAATTTTACCAATCATTTATTAATAACAAGCTAAGATAATTAGCTAATCAAAACAGCTAACACAATCAGCTGTGATCAAACAGCTGACACAATCAGCCAACAGCTAACGGCTAACAGCCGATTGCCAAACAAGACCTAAATGTGGGAAACTTGGAAGTTGAGGACTAAAGGTATCTCTCCACATAAGTCGAGGAATAAAAATGGAAAACTTAAAAGTCGAGTACCTAAAGTGGCAAAAACTCTTTTACATATTTTCTCTGACTGTTACTGTATACTCTTTTACATATTTTCTTGCACTATGCACTTCGTAATTTTAAAAAAATTGTTCTTAGAATGTAACAGTGTAAATTTTGCATTTCACATTTTCTTTTCTATGCAAGTTAAGCAGTCCACTTTTTCTCACATTTTTAGCTTACATGTAACATGCTCTTTGTTTTTTTGAAAAAATGCAAAACTGGTAGGATCAAAATGCCTAAAACCTACGTCGTTCACCTTGGGAATAGCAAGGAGTTAATGGAAGTTGCTGAGGATAGTGTTGCTAAAAGGATATTGAGAGAGCATGTTCGTGAGTCACTTGGAGTTCGAAATGAAGATATACTGTTTGCCCTCATAAACAGTAAGACCTTTTATTATTGCTCATGACATGCTTTGATTTTCCTACTCACTGCATTAATTACAAAATAATGTAGCACTCAGCGATATTAGGATTTTTTCAGTACTGTGTTTAGTGGATGTTTAATTACAATACATGTTATAGTTCATCAAGATATTTTCATTTAATATTTTTTGGCTTGTCTTATTAGTTACTCCCTCCGTCCCATTAGAAGGTTCCCACTTTCCTTTTTTGGACGCCCATATAAAGGTTCTCATTTCCATTTTAGGAAACAATTAACAATCTTAAGTGACAAATTAATCATTAAATATTAAAAATAATACATTTATAACATCACAATTATGAATACTAACTACATTATAATATATACCTATTAAAATTATTTCTCAAAATATGCTCAAAGTACTTTATTTAATTATTGTCTAAATAACCGTGCCGTTTTGCTATGGGAACCTTCTAACGGGACGGAGGTAGTATTACATAGATTAGACTCTTATTTAGAAACGTAATTCATGTTATAACATTATTCTATATCTGATACAAAATTTCTTAAAACCGCATTCTTGAAATATTCAACCATAACCAACCTTAATCCTGGATAAGCAGGGCCGGTTACATTAAGCAATGGAAAATCTTTAGAGGTCATTCTCTAAAATCTATATTTTCCATTTTTCTGCCTTGCACCATATATGCTTATCAAGTCCCAGTGTCCCACTACTCTGATGTTCCTTTATTTTTTAATAATGCAAGACCCCTACTTCTCTTTAATTATCATCTACGCTCCAAGACTCCAGTCTCCATGCAATCAACTCTCCCTAACTATATATTCAATAGTGGCGACACCCCCACACACTTGAATACCTCGTGCGCACTCTATCTTTGCTAATCTTAGCACAACATATATATTGTACTTGTATAATCATTATTATCAATATATTATTATTCTTATTGACTAACTTGGTATCCAAAAAATGAAGTTAGTCACTTAATCACATGTACTAGTACTTATTTTTACCCAAGTACACCGTTTTACTTCGGTATGCTTTTAACTTCAATTTCACCCCTGTAGATCCTCTGTTTAACCCAATTTCACCCCAATATGCTTTTAACTTCAAATGTACTTACTTTCACCCAAGTACACTGTTTTACTTTGGCTTATCTTTATGGTTCCTACATGTCATCATAATTTTTTAATTTCATCCATTCAAACGAAATCATCCAAAAGTAGGGGTGATCAGTAAAACTGCAGAACTGCGAAACCGCACCACAAAAGCAGTGTGTTGCAGTTTAAGGGTTACAGTGTGGTTTAGTATTTTTTGAACTCGTATTTTTACAGTGCTGTATGCGGTTCCAACTCTACATTTGGTTTGCAATTGAACCACTCCCATCATGAATTCTTAAGGCTTGGATGTTGTTGTATTTTTAGAGTGCGATGTGGTTTCCAATTCTACACCCGGTTTGAAATTGAACCACTCCCATCATGAATTCTTATATTTTTTGTTATTACAATTATTTTTGAGTCCATACTTCTCTTTTCCATGTTAGTTTTTAATATGTTTTAGTTAAAAATAATAGTTTGTTAATGTTATTTACAATTTGGACATTGCATTTGGAATTTTTGTTTGAATTTAGACTATATAGTTTTTAACTGTTTTATAACTTTCATTGAAGTTTTTATTGTTTAGATTTACCATTATCATACCTTATACAATGTTAAATGTGTATAATAAAATAATAAGATTTCTAAAAATTATTTTACAAGCTTAAATTTATATTTAATATACATTTTAAAGCCAAACCGCAAACCAAATAGCACTGAATTGCGAAACTGCTATTAAAGTTCGGCCATCATTTCCAATGGAGCCAAAGACTCACTATTTTTTGGCTTAGTAATATGATGGAATAAAGCAAAATCCTTAAGTTCTATCTCTTCTTCATCATCATTTACCTCCATTACTTGTTCATTTTTCTTATTTTTCCTTGGTTACCCATCTGCTTCTTTGTGCAGAAGTATGAATAAGTTTTAATGACACACAGAATGCTTAATGGGGAGTATATGTTTGGGTTTGAATGAAACAAGACTTGTTTGGGTTTAGTGTAGACACATGTCTCATGTATGAGCCTTTTATTACATAAAAACACTGCCTTTTTAAGCTACAAACACATTTAAAAGATAAATGCCTCAGATAAATGCCTCAAGGCGTATGCCTTGAATTTTGATGCATAAGCCTCTTGTCCTGCAAAAAAAACTAAGCCTCAAAACCTTTTCTGTACGCCTCATCTTGAGGCGCGTCTAAAAACCCGCCTTTAAGCGCCTTTTTAAACCATGCATTATACTATTATGTTTTACCTCTATAATTTGGACAATCTTGTACATCTCCTTAACTCTTGTGTATTGGCACCAAATTGTTATTCTTCCGGTCATTTGGCATTATTTGCCTTCTTTGTTAAACCATTGCCCATAGCCAATAGGCTGAAATCCAATTTTATTAACTGATAAGCAAGAATGAACCCTAACAAGGGGTTTAAAAACCCTTCCAATAATAGACCAAAAACAGAAACCGTAATCGAGCCCAAATTTAGTAAACCCTAATTAAGTATTTAAATACTCTACTAATAACAGGCCCAAATTTGAAAACATAACAGAAAGTTTATAATAAGCAAATCTAAAACTCCAGCCAACAGCCAAACCACGAAGGTGGGCCCAAGCCCGTCCCCGAACTCTCTTCCTCCTACCCGAGCTCCTGCTCTATATCAAAAGATCCTTGACCCAATGAATACCAGCTCCTGGGTCTAGAACACCGATCTTCAACGCATTGTCATATTTTATAGTTAAGGAAAAAGGGTCAAATAAGTCCTCTTACAATGGTAAAACCATCACTTAGAACCATGTACTAAAAAAACATCACATAACCATATTTACTTTATAAAAAGAATCACATATGCCAAATTACCGGAAAGTGACCACTTTTTGCCGGTATTTTATGATAGAAATCGGGCCTATTAAGCTAATAATAGAAATAATAATAACAATAATAATAATAATAATAGTAAGTGTACATGTAGATAATAATAAGTGTACATGTCGTAGTATAAATAGAAGGGGAGGGGTGGAAAAAGAGGTAGGCAAGTATTCTATTGAGTTTTGGGTTAGGAGATTGGGCATCTTAAATGGTCCTGTGTACTGTTTTCCCTCTGTAAATACATCTCTCATCAACAAAGCTTTCATGATCATCTTCTTGATCTATTCTTTACAATTTCAGTAAGATGTGTTAGTCAATTTACCAGTGTTCTAACATTGGTATCAGAGCATTCATTTCTTGGAGTCGGAAAAGTGGTAGCAGAACAAGAAAACTCACGTTTCAGCTGTGAATGGTCTCAGCTGTGAATGGTCTGGAAGAGAGTAAGAATGGAGAATAGGGTTGATTCTTTGGAGAATAGGATGGATTCTGTGGAGAAGAAACAGACATCGCTGAAAAGAAGC
Organism: Cuscuta epithymum; assembly: GCA_945859915.1. Taxonomy (NCBI): domain Eukaryota; kingdom Viridiplantae; phylum Streptophyta; class Magnoliopsida; order Solanales; family Convolvulaceae; genus Cuscuta; species Cuscuta epithymum. The sequence goes on from CAMAPF010000059.1 coordinate 5,538,087, forward strand.
ATGATACATATGAGAACGATGTTAGAAAACATCGCCGGATAGCTAGCAGCGATTAACGAACACTTCCAGACTAGAGGACGATCATGGTTACCAAGAACTTCTCTCAGTTCGCAATCTTCGACGCGAACTACTGTTTCTCCTCACAGTTCGTCATCGCAAGTTGATTCCCTCATTCTTTCGCAGAAGTCTTTGCAGTCAGCATCATCGTTTATTTCTCTTAGTTCACAGATGCAAACCACTTCTCCAAGTTCGCAAATGCGAACCAGTTCTCTCAGTCCGCAGGCACTCTCACATCAGAATGTAATATAGAAGGAGCTGCAAATCAAACTGATCTACAACATTAATTATGATATATTTTATATAGAATCAAATCTGATCTTTAGCATTTATTGTAATATATTTCATATATAATCTTACCTTGAATAGCTTACAAATTCCCTGTATAAATTGTACAATCTGTGCATCAATAAACTAAGCAATTACCTATCAATTCCTGCCTCTCTCTAAACTCATTATGGTATCAGAGCCATTTTTGAGCTCTAACCAGCCTTTCCATGGCCTCTAATGGGTTTGAAAACCCTTTCTCTTCCGCCTCCCCTTCTTCAAATGAACTCCCCCTTTATCTCATATTTCTTCAATTGAGACTCACAGAGCCTATGGATTTGAAGAACTGCACTCTCTCCTTGTTGGATTCGAAGACAAATGTCATCGCAGGGAGAAAGCAATCTCTGGCACTATCACCACTCCGAACCCTGCGGCCTTGGGAAGTCAGCCAACAAGTGATCCTAAGTGATCCTCTTGCTCTAGCCGCTTCATGCCAAATCTCCAGTTCTGCCCAGTCTCTCCCCTCTCTCTTAGGACCAGGGCCTCAACCCATTAACTATGGTCACAAGCCCAATAATGGACGGTTCAACAACAACGGACGAAACAGGTTCAATAACAATGGCAGGCGTGATGGCAGAAACAATCAAAAACACTATGCACTATGCTACTCAGCCAAATCTGGAACTTAATCGCCCAGAGTGTCAAATATGTGGAAAAACAGGGCATGTTGCCCTTAATTGCTGGCACAGTTTTAAAACCGATGGTCGTTGCTTGGTAGCTTATACCATGAATCAGGGAATCTGCTTGTTAGAGTCCCACACCGGAAATGTTTGAATCAACAATGTGCTATATTAAGTTCTGGGCTACTCCTCGTATCAGGTTGTCCTTTTAGGATGGAACCTCAGATCTTAACATGGTATCAGAGCCAAATCGATCCATGGTGTGTGGCCCATATGAAAAATGATGACATAGTTATAAAAAATGACAATAACGACCAGATGAAAAAAAACGGTTTGATGAAAAAAAAGAATGATGACACGATCCAGACGAAGTGTCTGGTCGTGAGGAGAGGTGTTAGAGTCCCACACCGGAAAAAGTTTGAATCAACAATGTGCTATATTAAGATCTGAGCTACTCCTACCAGGTTGTTAGAGTCCCACACCGGAAAATTTGAATCAACAATGTGCTATATTAAGATTTGGGCTACTCTTCCTATCAGGTTGACCTTTTAGGATAGAACTTCAAATCTTAACACTGCTCGATCACTAAGGCTGAATTGAGAGCTGCTGTAACAGGGTTGTAGTTGGCTTGGGAGAACGGGTATAGGAAGGTACGAGTGTAGCTGGACTCGCAAGCTGCAATCTAGCTTGTGTTAGGAGTCGGAGAGATCACGCAACAACACTCTTCTGAGGTCGTCGATTTCCGGGAGCTGTTGGATCATGACGGGATGATTAAGGTTGAGCACATTTATCGGGAGGGCAATCGGGCTGCTGACTATTTAGCTGACCTCGGTCATAGTTTACCTCTTTGTATTCATTTTATTTCTAGTGGTGATCCTACTTTTTTGGGGTTTCCCATCCTCGTATGACTTTTCTACCTCGCTTGAGTTTACCCAAAAAAAGTCTCAACATGTGAATTCGTTATATAAAATGGATACATAAATATACGTAGAACTTTAGTTATTTCCAATTGATGCCTGTGTAGTTGAAATAATTGGTTATATTTTCCAACTTCCAAGCTAGATAATACTGTAGCTCAACCGTGACAAGTCCGCTCTTATGAGTTGAGCATTGTCCATATGCTACATGCTTCGCTTTCTTGGATGTAACTTCTAGATTTGTTGTTCCAGGTGTTTCTCGTGGCAAAGGTCAAGATTTGTTTTTGCACTCCTTCTATGAGAGCCTTCAACTGATTCAGCATAAAAAGTTGCAATTGCCTTCCGTGCATGCTGTTGTTGTAGGAAGTGATATGACAGGTCAAAGCAAGTTTGAGTTGGAGCTTAGGAACTTTGTACAACTTAAGAAGATCGAAAACTATGTGCATTTTGTCAATAAGACTCTGACTGTCGCACCATATCTTGCTGCCGTTGATGTTCTTGTACAAAATTCACAGGTATGAGGTCCCTTGGGTGTTATGTAGGATGTTTAGTGTAGCCATAAGTATGTTACTTTCCAATTGCACTTCATGCATGCACATGCCTAGTTTGCTGCTCATCCTTTGATCTTGCGAGGGCAAATACATATTATGTAACCTTACTAAGAATTTGAGGTGGAGCTCGATGTTACTAAGTTGCAATAACTAGCCTCATATTTTGTAATACTTAATGTGATGCTCTTTCTTTTTTTTTAGCCATTACTACGTGGTTCTTGCATGGGTCATTCGAAAACAGTCTCTCTGTGCTAAACGGGGGCAAGATTGCGTACATCCGACCCCCCTTACCCCGCTGTAGGTGGGAGCCTTTGTGGCACTGGGGTGATGATGATGATTATGATGACGACTACATGGTTCTTGATAGTTGCTATTCCTTGGTTATTACTTCCAAGGTTGTTAAAATATGTTGAGAACAGAAAAATAAAATCAATGGAGTAAAACCTTTGCCCAGATAATCAACGATAAAAACCGTTGCCCAGAGCCAAAAGGCTGAAATCCAACTTTATTCCAAGATGGTCAAGAATGAACCCTGATAAGGGGTATAAATAGCCTTCTAAGAGAAACCCTAATCAAGCCCAAATTAATTAAATCCTAATTAAGCCCATATTAACTCTACTAAGTACTCTACTAATAATAGGCCCAAACTAAAAACATAACATAAACTTTATAATAACATATAAAACTATAATCCCAGTCCATAACCGGCCCACGGAAGTGGGCCCTATCCCGTTTCCCCCCATGCTCTTCTTGCTCTCTATCAATCCATCTTCCTTCGAAATAACCTTGTCCTCAAGGTTGAAATCTTGCAGACCGAGGACTGAAATTTCTAGCCATAGAATAGACTGGAAAATATCATTCATCTCCTTCTTGAACCTTTTCCTGGCCGGTTATTTCACAATACTCATGCTGTTGGAGGTCCAACTCCTCACCCTCCTCAGCTATCATTACCCGCAACCCCTTAAAGGGGCAGTTATGCCCTGGTGTAAATGGTTTCTTACACCTAAAGCATAATCCTTTCGCCCTCAATTCCGCTAACTCCTTTGGCGGAAGTCGAGTGAACTGAGAGCGTGTCGTAGGCTGCGTGAGCAGCCCTGACTTCGTCCCCGGGGGCTGTTCACTATCTTTTGGAAAGCTGCCAATCGATCCCTCTAAGCTGCCACCACTGGCAGTCAACGGAGGACCCGTGTTTGACATTAAAAAGCTGCTGGAACGTGCCCCTGTAGGATTATAATTATGCTCCACATCGCGAGCTAATTCCATGGCTTATTCCAAGTTACCCTATCGAAACAAGCGTAGCGAGTTTCAGATTGATTCTTTTAGCCCGTTCATGTAGTATCTCAAATAATGATCATCGGACAATCCCAGAACTTGGCTGGCTAACTAAGCAAATAGGGTATTGTAGTCCTCCTGATCCAATTTGTTTGGCGCCAGCCAACCGCTCAAACTGATTCCCCTGAAATCGGGAATCGAATTTGGCCACCAGAGCAGCAGAGCTTGCTTGAAATCTGCCCAGGCCATGTCGGGTTTACGCGCTCTCGTCCAGGTTACCTAATAGAGGGCAACCCCTTCCATTGCAACTACAACCACTCCCACTTTCCTGTCCAGTAGGGTTCTGTTGAGTTCAAATTGCTGTTTAACATGCGTTGTCCACCCAATCGGGTCTTCCCCGTCAAACGCGGGCAACAGGGTTGGTGCTGTGTTGCGCGGCAGTCCATCGGCGCTGGGCGCGGTCACGGCATCACTTCCGACCGCAACCGAGGATGTTTCCGGCGAGACCGGCAGCACCAGGGCTTGGGTTAATGCTGCCAGAGATGCAGCGATCTCAGCCAGCCGCAAGCCGTGTTCCTCCAGGGTTTGATTCGTCCGAGCTTGTTCGGCCTCCAACTCTGTCAAGCGATCGTTCTGAGATCTCGTCATTTTGGCGGGATGAGATCTGGCAGGTCTGACCAATTGTTGAGAACAGGAAAATAAAATCAACGGGGTTAACCGTTGCCCAGATAATCAACGATAAAAACCGTTGTCCGAGCCAAAAGGTTGAAATCCAACTTTATTCCAAGATGATCAATAATGAACCGTGGCAAGGGGTATAAATAGCCTTCTAAGAGAAACCCTAATCAAGCCCAAATTAATTAAATTCTAATTAAGCCCAAATTAATTAAATCCTAATTAAGCCCATACTAACTCTACTAAGCATTCTACTAATAAGAGGCCCAAAATAAAAACATAACATAATCTTTATAATAATAAGTAAATTATAATCCAAGCCCATAACCAGCCCACGGAAGTGGGCCTAATCCCGTTCCCGCCCCGTGCTCTTCTTGCTCTCTATCAAAATCGTGATTCAAATCGTGTATGATTTTACGATCTAAAATCACTAAACCGATCTGAATCGTTTGCAAAATCGGAATTTATAAAAATCGTAAAAAAATCGTTTTTGAATCGCTAAAATCGTCACAAATCACGATGTAATGCGATTTCCCCGATTTTTGAAATTTGACGTAAGCACTCACAATACCAGCCGAATTTTTCAGGCCTGTTAGGTAAATTGAAGTGCTTACTGCCTGCTTCGAGTATCCCAAAGTCTAAAACTAAACAGTTATACAGGCAAGGGAGGAGGAAAATTTCCAAATCTCCTCAAAAACCAGTTCACTGGGTATTAAACCCACGCCCAACTGTACAAAGAGTGTTATTGCACACTGTTTAACCAACTCATCAATGACACCTTTGTGTTTATATCCAACTATTGATTTACTTATTCAATATGCTACAGAACAAACATACTAATAGACTGTTAAAACATCAATGACACTGTTAAAACATCATTTGTTATTTTTGTGTCCTTTGTCCTTTTTTACATTAACATTTTTTTGTGATTAATTATTTTGTTCACTTTAATTAACACATTATTATATGACTTAAACTTATAATGGTTTGACTTAATAATGTTAAATTTTGAGCTTTCTTTTATTTAATTTTTTTAATAATTTTTATTCAATTATTTTGTAAAAGCTTACGATTTACGATTCGATTCTACGATTCAATTTTTAAATCCTTCTACCGATTCGATCAAAAAATACGATTTTAACAACCTTGATTACTTCTATAATTCCATTGCATACCTAGATCTCATATTACAATTTAATCAACGATAATCCCAGGCTCCCATTCTCTATACACGTCCATGGATCATATACATTTAAACGCAATTTCACGTTCATTGTCGTAGAAATTGCGACATTTTGTGGTAGACATTTGCCTTGCTGCTTCTCATAGTTTCTCCAATGAACTGTAACAATATGGGGTTTCATTTGCATGTATTTTCGCACAAGTGAATTGACACCCAACTAGATTAAGCGCTAGTTCATTTGTAGTAATATCTTTTACAAAAAAACTGCTTGGTTTGAGTGACTTATGTTGCCATGCTTGGTTTTCGTTGGATGTTCAGATTTCAAATTTATGTGTTAGTCTTGGAACAACTCCAAAAAAATAAAAAATGTTCAGTTTATATGTATTTTTTTTTTGGAGATTTGGTTATTATTTTTCCTGTATGAAACTATGCTTCAAGCTTCTAATATTGTTTTTTTCTGAAACTTGTAACCATGTAGGCTCGGGGAGAATGTTTTGGTAGGATTACCATTGAAGCCATGGCCTTTCAGCTTCCTGTGCTAGTACGTGATGTCTCCTTACCATGTTCCTAGTATTAAAAGTTTTAACTACATTTTTTCACTTTACTGAGCGTGAATAATTCAAAACAAGAGTTCTTTCTGCTAATGGTACTTGGCAATGACACTTCTGTTACGTCTTTGAATGTTTTTTTTTGCAATTTTAGTCCACTGACTGCTGTGATTCATACTCCCTCCGTCCCGAAATAAATTTCCTGCTTTCCTTTTCAGTCCGTCCCAAAATAAATGTCTCACTTCTTTACCTTCCTTATTCGGTAAACAAATCTATACCAAACAGTGTCAAATAGTGCAAAACAGTGTCACTACAGTGCGAAACAGTGTCGCTACAGTGCCAAACAATGTCGATACAGTGCCAAACAATTCATTTTCTTAATCTGTGTGAAAGTCAAAGCGGGACGTATATTTCGGGACGGAGGGAGTACTTTTTTATATCTGTTTTAGATTTTTTTTCCACTTTTGGAGAATTAGGCATCTGATTATTGTGACTAACACTTTTAGTCCTCTAACTAGTGTGACCTCTAACGGCAGTTAAAGTTTTGGTCCTAAAGTGTCAGTGGCAGGAGGCTAAAAGTTGTAAATCCAAAGATGGATACAAAAAGTCACTATCACTCTGATACATAGACTAAAAGTGAAAAATTCAAAGACGAGTACCAAAAATGTCATTGCTATAAAGTTAAATGACTAAAAGTGGATAAACTCTCTATTTTAATAATAATAATAGTGCCTTGCAGATTAATGACTTGCCTAAGTGTGACCGGTACGTGAAATATTTAAGTAAAAATGTTTGTGCGGATAGAAATAAGAACCACTAATTAGTTACTAATGGAAAGTGTCAAAGTTGTAGTACAATAAAAAAAGAAAAGTTGTCAAAGTTTTTTGGACAATCAAAAAAGGAAAGTTGTCCAAGTTTTAAGGCACAGAGGTAGTAGTATTTATGACCCATAACATAATGTTAATCAAGTATATAGGCAATTCTAGAAGATAATCCCATCAATTTAATTAATTTAACTTCACATTATGAACACCTTGTTACATGCCCATTTCTTTATGATAGGTAGGATTTTTTCATTATATTCTTTTAATAGTTTGAAAGAAGTAAGCTCTGAATGGTTGCTATTCATTTGCAAATTGCACTCCAGGGAACTGCAGCTGGCGGTACACAAGAAATTGTTCTGAATGGAACAACTGGTTTACTGCATCCTGTGGGAAAAGATGGGATAATGCCTCTTGCAAGAAATATAGTCAACCTTGCCTCTCATGTTGAGAGGAGGCTTACAATGGGTAAGAAGGGCTACGAGAGGGTGAAAGAAGTATTTTTGGAGTACCATATGGAAGAACGAATTGCTGCTGTTTTGCAGGATGTGCTTCAAAGGATGCCTACGACACCACAGTCTAGAATGTAGAGCACAAAGTATGTTAATATAAAATCACACGCAATGTAGTTCTAGGCTTTCTTCCGGACAGATAATTGATTTGTTTTACGTTTTGCTAATTTGTACAGACTATATTGTTGACATTAGTTATATTTTTGGGATCCTAGTGTACTCAACAATTTCCAGCATTCTAATAGAGTTTCTCCCCTCTAAATAGTGCTCTTTGGTGACTTGGTATGATATCTAGGACTTGGGGAGTTGGGGGTGTTAAAGAACAGAGCTTAGTACAATCATCCTGAGACCAAGTTTGGCCCCATTTGGTAATGAGTAATGTTTGGGTTCGAGTCAAAGCTCGAGGAGTTCAAAAAATGAGGTTCAAATTCAATTGTATACATGTCTAAATGTCTAATGTTCCATTCAAATGCTCTATGAATGTGGTCGTGTTCAGGAGGTAAGCTTATGTTCCTGCTCAAATTATTTGATAATTGCTTGATTTAATAATAATCAAATTGAAAGTAACAAAATTGATACTAATACCTTTAAATTTTGGGGGAAAATAATTATGATATCCCAAACTTTAATGGGGTGTGAAATAAGTACCTCAAACTTGCATATGTTTTTTGCAAATACAAATTTCTTAAAATAATTACATAATTTAAAATACTCTATCCTTTGTTAGAATCCTATATATATATATATATATATATATATATATATATATATATATATATATATATATATAGAGAGAGAGAGAGAGAGAGAGAGAGAGAGAGAGAGAGAGAACTTCATGTCCACCCGGCCTGACGGGAACCGCCGTCCGGCTGAGGGCATTTCGGGCACTTCCCGATCGAATTTTTTGATGAATTTTTTTGAGCATGTTCTTCATCAATTCTAGTTTATCCATACCAAATTTCAGCTCAAAATTCGATCGGGAAGGCATTCAAATCATTTTTTGAAGTTGACTGCGTTTTTATATGTATATTTTGACGCAGTCAACTTCAAAAAATTATTTGAATGCCTTCCCGATCGAATTTTGAGCTGAAATTTGGTATGGATAAACTAGACTTGATGAAAAACATGCTCAAAAAATTTCATCAAAAAATTCCACCGGAAAGTTATATATGTTGGTTAAAAGCATAAAATAAATTGTATAGTCTGAATAAAGAAAGGAAAAGTAGGGGGGGAATGTATCTGGGATGTTTTCTTTTTTTTCTTTTTTTTTTTTGCAATTTTGAATTTAAATATACTAAGGATATGAAAATATGCATTTAGAAGAAAAATCATAGATAAACACGTAATACATATATAAGAAAAAAGTACATAAGACACTAATAAGGAAAGAACATTATTACTACTAACCACTACTTAAACGGATTACTAAATAATTAATGCAGCGAAAGAGAAATGACAATATCTCTTTTACCCCTTTAGAAAGAAAAACGTAAATTAAAAATAGGGGATGATTCCGGTGAGAATGATGTCCCAGGAGAGAAATGAGAACAAAATACAACCATAGATATGATTGATCGGATGGACAACAAAAAAAGGTGATTGGCATTTATTATGCCAATTATCGGTTAATTTAAGTGGATTCCTAAGAGAAATTCTAATATTAATTGACTATCAAGGGCATGAATGTCTAATCATGTCTAAAACAGTTTTCCACGTTAAGTGCAAATGGGCTCTTTCCTATTATTTAGCCAATCAATTACCATGTAATGATTATGACCATTTATTGCTTTAAAAAGTTTTTTAAATACTTTTCTAAACTTAGTAGTCCACGATCTCCACATTAAATGCTCTTCGTATTTCATTTTTAAATAACGGATTATTAGAAATTAAAATGAGCAAAATTTCAGTCTGAATAAATAAAAATAGCATGTTTAATTCATTAAAGTGCATGCACATAAATTATGATCATAAGCATTGTGCAATATATATAGTTGGAATGTGCAAAAAAAACTATGTGCATTTCAAGGTTTAAGGACATGCACTTCTCCGTGAAGCGTTTTGCACTTCAAATATCTTTTGCATCCAGTGAATGTTTAGTTTGCACTTTTTATAGAATTAAAATGCACTATAATTATCCAGTTGTGCACATTCATACCTGTTTTTAATAAAGTAAAAAATATAAATATATAAGAGTGTTGACTTAATTATCACGTACATTTTAATCGAATATTTGAATTTTTATGCACAATTAGTAGTTTACATAACTGAATCCATTCTTCAATTTAACGTATATAAAGTAAATACCATGTTGATTATGTTATTTTGCACGGTTATAAAATGCAATTCTATATGATTTCCTTAAACCTTCTATAACATTTACAATACATCCATGCACTTGTGAACTTCCAAACATGTTTTGAATAAAAACGATTTTAATTAGAAATAAAATGAACATAAATATACAAGGGTGGAAAACAAACAACTATCGTGTGCATTTTTATTGTATCTAAAAGTGCACTATTATATTACACTTTCTAAAATTCTACGTATGCCATTTTTTATAAATGAAATGCACTTGTATAATGTGAATCTGAAATACATACTAAAGTGCACTATTATATCAAATTTTCTACATTTTACATTGATAATATTTATAGAATCCAATGCACTTTTTCTTCCAAAAGGTCATAATTGTTCCATAGACACCGCATCGTATCTGCAGAAAAGAGTAAAATATACGAAGTGCATGATCAAGGTATGGTAAGTGCAAAAATAAACATATACAGTTGCATCAAATGATATAAAGAATGAGGTTCCATTACTCAATGCAGAAGAATAGTCATTAAAAGTGCAGCAAATACTAAACACAATGCATGAAAATATTTGTACAGGAGCATTAGTATGTTGTTGAAGTAGCAACCCACTCAAGAGGTAAAAAGACAAACATAACCACAAATACAAATGTGAAGTACTTCGTATATAACAAGAAAATATAAAAAGAAAATAAAAAAGTCAAATTGTTCATGCTTGTGCATCTGTTCATCTATGTTAGTGCAATGGTATGTGATTCATATAAGTTGCTTCGTGACATTGAATGAAATAAAATTATAATATACACAAAATGAGCATAACGTTGATTCAAAACTTAAAAAACTTAAAAATTTTGTTTGCATGGTTATAGTTGTAGAATTAAGAGACATAAAATAAGCATAAACTAAAGCTCACTTGAAATATAATCAATAAGATTTTTAAATAACTATTTAAAATAGAGAATAATAAAACAAAAATTTTAAATTGGATATAAACAAATAAATGTCGGAAGTTCAATTAGAAACACAAGAACGTTCCCCGTCTAACTATCATCCATGAAGAAGAGATGATATTGTATGAATATTTTTCTTGTATGACATCTTATAAAAGACGCGGTAAAAGAATGGTGAAGAAATGCAGATTATTTGGTTTTTGTAATGGTGAAAAAGAAAAAAAGAAGATGATAGAGAAAAAGGAAGTGTCAAGGAAAAGAAAAAAATCAGAGATGTGGAATAATAGAAACGGTTGAGAAGGAAAGGAGAGAAACTCATGAGGGCCTAAAATATAGGAAAGTGATTACTATTAGAATACGAGAATGGAAAGAATTTTGAAAGTACATGTTTAGCCTTGTACGCAATAAGTAATTAATTCTCTTAATATTGCAATCCAATGGCTTAGAATGATTCTTTTTTCTCTCCCTAGATCTTATTATATATAAATATATAAAGCGAGAACCCTTTCTCCATACAATTTTCCGCTTCTCTCTCCTAAACCATTTAATAGTCGGTCTCTCACATAATCAGTTACTCCCTTTATTTCTTCCTTTTACTCATCCGTTTCAACGGATGTTGCGCACCCAAAAATGGTTCATTAACTTTCAAATGTCGTAAAAGATCACTAACCTTTCATTATCATGCCTAAACCATGAACTATAATCATCCATCTATCTGGAGTATCTATGACACTGACACTGCAAAGGTTTGAATAAGCTGGCTAATTAAAAAAGTTTCTCCATCTAGAAGGTTCAATTCATGCTTATCTTATTTAGTTTAACCTTATTGTCCGATGATTTAGATCAGATTCATCACACCGACCTTTCATTTCCTCACCTTGTATGTCCTTTGGCCTGCGGTTTCTACTCCTTCCATCATTGTCTTCCACTCCACCCAGGGGCGGACCCAGGAAATTGATATTGGGGGGGCGATAATTTAAACAAAAAAGATCTAGGCGATTATTATTATAAGTTATAACCTTAATATAATACGGAGTAGTAATTAAATGAAGCATTATAATAGAAAAAGAGACAAATATATTATTACAAAATAGTTAAAGTTAGTACCTTAGAATTGTACCCAACGCTTCTTCAACGAGATAAATTCCTCAATCACGGCTTTTTAGTCAAAAGTTTTAGCAATTTCTCTTTCAATATAAACAATAAGGTTGTCTGCAACATACTCATCCTCCATTTTATTGCGAAGCCTTGTTTTTATGATTTTCATTGCGGAAAAAGTCCTTTCGGTTGTTGCTGTCGAAACCGGTAGAGTCAACAAAAGTTAGATCAATTTATCAACAAACTAAGAAAGTACACTTTTGACTTCTCCGTCTCCGCTAATCTTTGACAAAGTTCACCCATTGTAGAAAAATTCGCCAACTTTGGATGGTTTAGAGCATTGAGCTTATAATGTTGCAATTGAAACCTCAAGCTCACCTTATCCTGCTCAATAAAACCAAAGGGGTAATATTTATCCATTAAAGAACAAATATCATCAATGTTAAAAGACTTATATGAGTCCTTAGGATTCAAAGCACCACTAAGAGTAAGAAGATCCATTATCTGTTAACCGCATAAGGACGTTCAATATCAAACCCTTCTTGATCATGGCGTTTGCGTTTTACCGCATAAGGAGACTTCATATTAGGAACTTCAATTTCATGCTTTGTGCAAAACTCTTTAACAATTTCTAAGAAGTTATCCCATCCACCCTCCCTTAACTTTTGGATCAACATTTTGGTGCTTGACACCAAATGCATAGCATTTACTATGTCTCGGCACTTCTTCTGTATATGCTGACATAGAAGATCTGTAATGCCCATAATTTCTTTAATAAGATGCAACAAGAAAACAAAATCAAAAGATTTAATCTTCTTAAGTTCTCTAGCTGCATTTCCACGAGTAGAATAGTTATTGCCATTCTCTTCAACATCTTCTAAAACAGAACAAGTTGCAGCAAACATCCTAATCAAACTGCAAGCAGAACTGAAATGTGAGCTCCAACGAGTTTTCCCAGCTTGTTGTAATGTACCAACCTAATTAAGTCCTCTGCTTGTTTCAAGCTCACCAATTTCCAACATTCTTGCAATTTCAAGTGCTTGAGCTTCCTTTAATTCATCACTTCGTTTGCAAGAAGAATTAGTCACATTAATAATAAAGAATGAATCGATGAAATTTTTTTGCACATATTTCACCTCTCTAGAAGCAGCAACCAATGCTAATTGCAACTAATGTGCTAAGCAATGAACATAGTAGGCATAAGGACAATCATTTAAAAATAATCTATCTTTCCGTTTCTTTCTTCTAGGTGCGCATGTTTTTCATTAGTTTGGTCTGGGCGGTGGACTGGGATTAGATTTTGGGGTGGGTTAATGGGGAATAAATTTTGGAGTGAGTTGATATAATATTACTTGTAAAATTTCTATTTTTTAGGCTCTTAAACAATTGGGTTTCTGCGAGTGGGCTATGCTTTGGGGGAGAAAATATTTTTTGGGGGGGTTCAAAATTTTTCTTGGAGGGGCGAGAATTAAATGTTGGGGGGTAAAAATAAAATTTTTGAATATATATATACTAAAAAAAAAATTTGTTGGGGGGCGGCAGCCCCCTGGGTCTGTACTACGGTCCGCCCCTGACTCCACCGCTCCTCGCCCCTGACTCCACCGCTCCTCTCTTTATTCATAGGAGTGTTTGGAGACTCAAGTTCAGTTTCTTATCAAGCAAAGGATGAAATAGATGTTGAGGAAGCTTCAATTTATTGGTCTTAAAATGTTAACTTAGAGGCACAATCAAGATGTGGATCCGATGCTTTCCAGATTGTGGTTCAATTTGGCCAAGAACCTTCTTTCTTGAGAAGATGGAGGAAAATAATGTCTCACGTGGCGTTTCCTCTTAAAGTTAAGATTTCGATTCAAATTTATATTCTTATAGAGTCAATTCCTTAAATAGGACTAAAAAGTGGCAAAATTGCATAAATTAGACTACATTTTTTAAATTCCCTTAATAGGACTATTTATGTGTGTTTGGACAAATATACCCTTGTAACTTGTGAAATGTTTTAATTAATAATAAAATCATAAAAAATTAATAAAAATCGAAAAAAATACTAAAAAATCGTAAAAAAACAGAAAATTAATAAAAATATTTAAAAAAAAAATAAAAAAATTTTTTTAAAAAAAACAAATTAAAAAGAAAATCATAAAATTAAAATAATAAACATTACCACCTCTGTCACCCCTAGCACCACCAGCTCCCATCACCGGAGAAAAATATGCCAACATTTTAAATAATGCCATAATGATGGCATATTCAATGAAAATGTTGGCATATTGAAGAGTAATTATGCCATTTTTTTGGCATTTTCAGAAAAATATGGCATTTTTTTTTACCAAAAGCGGAAGAAATTTCACCAATCTGAGGTGGTGGTGCTAGGTGGCGGCGGGAGGCGGTGGGAAAGGTATCCATAATTTTTTTCATTTTTATGGGTTTTTACTATTTTTTATTATTTTTAAAAAAAATTAAATTTTTTATTTTATAAATGTTTTATAAATTTTTTACGTTTTTAAAATATTTTTTTCGTTTTTTATGATTTTATTATGAATTAAAGCATTTCATTATGAATTAATACTCTTAGGGGTATTTAGGGTAGAAAATCAATGTTTAGTCCTATTTAGGGAATTTTAAAAGTAATAGTCCTATTTGTGCTTTTTAGGAACTCATTAGTCCTATTTAGGACAATTTCTGATTCTTATATTATACACTAGGGATGTTATCAATGAAATAACGGAAAGTTCCCGAAATAGGACTAAAACAATTTGATAATTCCAAAATAGGACTGACGTGTTTTTTATTTCCAAAATAGGAGTAATTACTGTCAAATTTGGAAAAAATGTCATGTTTGATGTCTGGTACTGCCAAAACATGACAGTAATTAGTCTTATTTTGGAATTTTCAAACATTTTTAGTCCTATTTCGAGTAATATCTCATTACATTTTTGTTTTAAATTTTGTCTACGAGTAGGCATAACTATTTTTTGCCAAGTCTTTTATTCCACTTTTAAATTTTATTAACCATTCTTATCAAAGAGATACGAACCATAATAGAGTAATAATGCAATTAATAAAATCTTATTATTAATACTTACTAAAAAAGCATGCCCGGGAAAATGTTATTCTGTTAAAAAGTAAAAATGAACAGAAACACAATTTCATCTCTAATATACAATATACAAATAGTATTAACACACTAATATTTCTTTACGCTATAACAAAAGAAAAGCTGAAGATTTAGTGTCGTAATTTTAGGATGTGTCCGTAACTTTATACATTTGCAAATTTGTTCTTATAATTAATAAATTTTTCCGCATTAAGAACTTATACACCGGTAAGTACACTTTCCAGTGAAAATTATGACACGAGTGACGTTTTTCTTATAGGACTTCTATAGGAAATTGTACTTTCCGGCGGAAAATCTTTTATATAGAAAAATTTATTATTTACATGACTAAATATATATGAGTATTGAGTATATATGGCTACCAGGATAATAAGGAACATGTCTATTTAAAAGCCCATATATTATTTTTATACATGAAAATATAGTAATTTTTTAAACTTTTTGTTTTGTATGAACTTTTTTTTTTAAGGTTCAAATTGTGAGTTGGAAAAATTGAATTTCATTCGTTCAAATTAATATGGTGGCTTTTGGAGTGAAGATTTATTCAAGTCAAGTTTGTGATATGTAAGGCAAATCCATCATTTGGGAATCTCTTTTAGGGGGTGTGCACACTTAAGGTAGGAGTTCGGCTATATTTCTCGTCAATGGAGAGCTAGGGTTTCCGAACTCCTTTGCATGGTACCGGCAGCTGTTTGGTCTGCTCCGGCCAATGGGTCGGGAGCAGCGATGAGATCATTTGCGGAGGTTTTAGCAGCGAATAAGGATATAACTCTAAAGGTTCCGTTCCGACGTCGTGGGATGCCAGCGGTACAATTCACCGAAGATGATATATCAGAACTGGCAGCTCAGCATCAGTTTGCTCTGGTTGGTTCTTTTCTTAGAGGGAGACCAAATATGGTGGTTCTTAGGCAAGAGTTCGAAAAATTTGGTTTCAAGGGTCCATTAACTTTAGGGTTACTGGATCAACGACACATTGTTTTAAAGTTTGGCAATGAGGAAGACTTCCAGCGTTGCTGGCTTAGGCAAACGTGGATCATAAAAGGATTCAAGATGAGAGTCACACGTTGGACACCCGATTTCCAGCCAGATATTGAATCCCCAATTGTTCCTGTTTGGATTATGTTCGATGGGCTGCCATTGCATTTGCAAGATAAGCGGGCGCTTTTCTCAATTGCTGGGATGATTGGTAGGCCATTAAAGGTGGATGCGGCAACGGCAAATCTTTCTCGACCTTCTACGGCAAAAGTATGTGTGGAGTTGGACTTGCGTCAAGAGATACCTGCTAGGGTTCTCATTGTGCATGGTCAGCGGGAGATTGTTCAGTCTGTCACTTATGAGGATTTGCCCAAATACTGCGTTAAGTGCAGTAAGATGGGTCACTGTAAAGAGGAGTGTGGAAAACCAAAAGAGAGGGTAGACAAAGTGCGGGTTGATAAGGAAGCAAATAAAATGGTTAAGGTGGGTCAGTTAACTCACAAAGCTAATGGGAAAGAATATCACAAGCCACCGGAGAAATGGATTCAAGTCTCAAACAAAAGAAAGGGGAAGGAGATCGTTACGACAGAGGTAGAACAGGCAGAATGTTCTAAGAAAAATGAACGCGGTGGTGGGATAAGGGATCCCACATGTGGAGCTATTGTTGAGTCAGCAAGAGACTTAGCCAAAGTTTCCCAAATAGACTTAGCCAAAGTTTCCCAGGATGTTAAAGAGACTATGCCAGGTCTTATGGAAATCATTAATGTTGAGGCAGAGATAGATCATAACGTGGAGCTTGAGAAGGAACAAAATAGAGTAGAGAAGGAGAAAAATGCTGAGGGACAGATTGATCTATATGTGGAGGAAGGGGTGTTGATCGAGAAGAAACAACATGAGGAGGAGGTAGAGAAGGGACAAATCGTGGAGGTTCAGATGGAACATAATGAGGAAGTAGAGGAGTTGGTGGGCAAGGAACAAAATGTCAATTCAGTTTCTATAATGGAAGATGTGAGTAGTAGTCGGGTTGGTATGGAAGTTACCGAAACTATCAATTTGACTACGAATGTTACCAACCTTATTTCCTTTGAGGAAGGTAATCTTGGAGTGGAAGAAGGGGAGATGGTAGTGGTAAGGGAAGGTTTTTCTTCAGATGGAGAAGAGGGAGGTATTGTGGAGGAGGTTACAAAAGGTTATTGGCAGGCTGTTTGTAAGGAATTGAGAAGAAAGGTGGAGCTTATAGAGAAAGAGCAAGCAAATGTGTTGGGAGCTATCCCGAGAAAGAAAATCAAAGAGGTTCCTCCTCGAGCGGTCACGACCCGACTGGCTGCTAAGAGGACTGCAACGGGTTCCTCCGTCGATGTTTCTTTATGAAGCTCCTCACTTGGAATGTGCGTGGCCTTGCCTCTTCGTGCCCGAGGTTGCGTGAAATTTCTAGGCACTATACTATTGACTTTATTACTATTATAGAGCCCATGGTAAATCAAAATAAGGGGGATTTTTTTAAGCACAAGTTGGGGTTTACTGACTTGTTTATGTCTTCTTCTAATAAAATTTGGTTGATGTGGAACTCTCATTCCTTTGATGTTCAGTCAATCAATGAAAAAGACCAATTCTTAGTGGTCAAAGTTACCTATACACCTATGAATCTTAGTTTCGTTTTCTCTCCAGTTTATGGTCTGCACACGAGAAGTGATAGGGCCAGGTTGTGGGATGGTTTGGTTAATTTTGTGCAGCAGGATGTTTCAGACTGGATTGTTGGAGGGGACTTTAACACGGTGGCTGCATTATCGGAATACAAGGGACAAGCTGGTCCCTCACTAAATGACATGATGGATTTCAGAAATTGTATTGATAACTGTGAACTTATTCAGCCCCCAGCTATTGGGTCTGCTTTTACATGGACTGGTGTGAGATCTAATGGTCGGGTGTGGGAAAAGTTGGATAGGTATTTGGTTAACCAGGGATTTAATTCCAGGTTTGGTGCAATTAGTACTCAACATTTGAGTAAATCTAGCTCGGATCATTGTCCAATTTTACTCTTATGTGAGGAGTTGGGGAGTAGTGGACCTAAACAGTTTAGGTTTCAAAACATGTGGTTTTCTAATGATGGTTTCTTGCCGTATGTCAAAAGCAAATGGGATGGGTACCCGACTAGTGGAGGGATGAGGGGTTTAATGTATAAGCTCAAGTTGCTGAAAGGGGATTTAAAAACTTGGAATAAGGAGATTTTTGGGGATATATTCAGTGCTTCAAAAAAGCTAGAGATGGAGGCTTTAGCTGCAGAAAAGGCTTTTGAAGTTAATCCAAATGAGGAGACGAGAGCCTTTTGTTTTAAAAAGCAGGCTGAATTATTGCTCAAGATTAAACAACAGAGCGAGTACTGGAAACAGAAAGCTAACGTGAAATGGATAGGGGAGGGGGATGCCAACACTAGTTTCTTCCATGAATATGCTAAAGAGAAAGTCAGACGGCAACGCATTCTAGCTATCAAAAAGATGGATGATGAGTGGTGTTATGATCAGCGGGAGATAGGGGCAGAGGCGGTTTCATTTTTCAATGATCTATTCAGAAAGGAAAACACCTATTCTCACTCAAGTGTGCTTAATCAGATACCAACATTAATTCAAGAAGGTGATAATGACATACTTAGTAACATTCCTAGCGAGCAGGAGATCAAAGCTGCGGTTTGGGCATTAAACAAAGGATCTGCACCTGGACCAGATGGTTATGGAGGGGCTTTTTATAGAGGCTGTTGGGATATAATTAAAAAGGATGTAACTCTTGCGGTTCAGGAGTTTTTTCTAGGGATGCCAGTGCCCTGCAGTGTGGGTAGTGTGAACATGGTGCTCATACCCAAAAAGAAATCCCCGATCTATTTTGGAGACTTTAGGCCCATATGTCTCTCTACTTTTATTAGTAAAATTAATACTCGCATACTTGCAAGCAGATTATCGGGTTTCTTACCTAATATCATTTCTAAGGAGCAATCTGGTTTCATGAAGGGAAGAGAAATTAAACACCAGGTTTTGGTGGCCCTAGAGATGCTACATCATCTGGATAAAAAAGTACGCGCCTCAAATATGGTGATTAAATTAGATATGACAAAAGCTTTTGACAGGGTGGACTGGGATTTCCTGGAAGCTGTTTTACAGAAGTTTGGT
Source organism: Cuscuta epithymum (assembly GCA_945859915.1). Lineage (NCBI taxonomy): Eukaryota > Viridiplantae > Streptophyta > Magnoliopsida > Solanales > Convolvulaceae > Cuscuta > Cuscuta epithymum. The sequence goes on from CAMAPF010000059.1 coordinate 5,557,181, forward strand.
TTTAACCAGAGAGTAAGGGGTCTAATAATGGGTAATTTGAAAGCTACTTTTATCTCAGTTTTGGTTAATGGCATCCCTTATGGTTTTTTCAAACCAGCTAGGGGGGTAAAGCAAGGTGACCCCTTGTCTCCGTTACTTTTTATCATCATGTCAGAAGCATTTTCTAGAGGGTTGAATCACTTGGTTAGTTCAGGCAAGATAGAGGCATACAATCTGGGTAGGGGACCCATTGTTTCTCATTTGGCCTTTGCGGATGACCTAATGGTGTTTCTTAAGGGGTCATCTAAATCTGTTTCTACCTTCAATGATTTCCTACAGTCCTATCAGCTTGCTACAGGACAGTTGGTTAACAAGGAAAAGTCTTGTTTTGTTGTGGGGAAAAATATTACTCTAGGCAGATCTAACCACCTGGAAAACATTTTGGGGATGAAAGTCTCTAAGCTACCTATCAAATACTTGGGGGTGCAGATACATAAAGGAGTTACTAGAGTGGCTCACTGCAAGGACTTGCTAGACATGTTTGACAAGAAATTAGCAGCTTGGAGCAATAAATGGCTATCTCAAGGAGGCAGACTGACTCTAATTAAGCATGTACTTAATTCAATACCCCTACATGTCCTGGCAGTTACAAATCTTCCACAGTCAGTCATGATACTGATTAAGAAGAAAATTACTAATTTCTTTTGGGGAATTAGTAATAACAAACCGAAAAAACATTGGATTAAATATAACAAGATGTGCAAACCTACTGACTGTGGAGGTTTAGGCATCAGGTCCCTAAGTGATATTCAGCAGATTGCAAGTATTAAGCTATGGTGGGAGTTTCATAAGGGAAGAGACATTTGGGCTGGCCTAATGCAAAGCAGGTATGGAGGTAGGGCTCCTGGGGTGATGAAGCCCTTTGATTCACCAGTATGGAGAAGAATTTGCCTGGTTAGTGAACTGGCAGAGGGAATGGTTACTAGGGGAACTCATACCCTTACTTGGAATCACTCTACGGATGGAAATTTCTCCACCAAAACAGCCTATAAGGCTCTATGGGCACAGGGGGGTACATCCTTATCAACTAAATACATTTGGCATAAGAAACAGGAACCCAAGATCAGAGTTTTCCTTTGGAAGATTTGGCATAGAGGTCTTCCATTCCCAGAGCAATTGGCATCCTTCGCGGTAGTATATCCTTCCATCTGCCCGTTGTGCCATAAAGAAGGTGTCAGTCAGGATCATGTCTTGCTAAACTGTTCCTTCTCAGAGTCTGTGTGGTGCTTCTTCAACAATACTCTGCAAATTGGAGGGGGGAGGGTAAATAGCATACAAAATCATATAATGAAGTGGTGGATTACAGTTGCTGGGAAGTCAATGGACCAAATCTACAAAGCTGTTGTACCTGGGGTTATAGCTTGGCATCTGTGGAAGCAATATTGGCACTCAGTCTGGGAAGGTTCCAAACCGGACAGGGATGGAGTTATACAAAGCATATACAAATACATGGTCAACTGGAGTTGGGCAAACAATAATCTCAAAGGAAGCGACAATTTACAAGAGCTGGGACTCATACCTCCTAATATATCAGGTCGAAAGCCTCGGATTTATAGGTGGAAGAGACCTGCGGCTTCTCAAGTGAAACTCAATTGGGCAGTTTTCAGGCAGAATGGGAAATCGGCGGCGGGCTTTCTCCTTCGAGACCATTCCGGCAAGATGGTGGCTGCATTTGGTTTTCCGATGAGCGGACCTTCCTCAGATGAAATGGAGGTTTTCCAAAAGGCGGTTGAGTGGAGTGATCGAATGGGGTTTCCTAATACAGTGGTTGATGTTTCTGATTATAGGCTGTTGGAGTTGGATGGTTTGGTTTCGGGCCGGTCGAACATGGGCTGGGAGTATATTCCGGATGAAGCTAACAAGGCAGCAAAGGTGGTTGCGGGTTTGGGCCTAAATCGGGTCTTCTTATGGAACTTGGGCCAGATCATTCCATGTAAGGCTACCTGCAAACCTGGGGCGAAAAAATCATATTTGAGCTTTTGTCATCTACAATCCTAAGTATACAATGGTGTTAAAGTGGAACGAGAGCACCTTTGGAGTGGGTTTTCACATGCATATTGAGAGAGAAATGAGCTTCATTTGGCTGTGGCAACATGACATAAAGTTTGGGGACATGTGAAAGTAAAACCCCATTTTTAAAGGATTATAACTCTTTCATTTGTACTCCAATTTTTACAAAAAAAAATATATCAAAATTCATAATTTTTATTATCTTTCATATGACATCAATATAAAATATGAAAAATAAAAATATGAAGATTAAACTGCCGAAGGTATCAGACCAAAAAAAATCTTATGTAAATTCAACTGCTAAAATTTAGATCTCATGGTTAAAATATTATTCATACATCTTTCGGTTGTTATTTTTTTCAAAGATGGATCTAAAATAACAAAAAACAAAATTCTAAATTTATTTATTTTACATCAAAATATCTGACTTTTATTGATGAGGTTATGCCTAAAATAATACTAAAAAAAGAGCTATGAACAAAAAAGAGACCTTTATTTCAATTTTCCAAAAATGAGACTAAAAATGGGTTAAGAGACTATTATACCCTTATTTTAATAGAATCTCACCCATTAGTCTACAATAACGCCACAGTGACCAAAACCATTATCGTGACCAAAATTCGTCACTGACCAAAAATCATTTGTGACAAAAAATCCAAAAATCCGTCAGTGACCAAAATCATTAGTGACAAAAAATTCTACATAGTTACCAACGTCAACCCGTCCAGTGACCAATCCGACTAGTGACCATGACCAATCCACCCAGTGACCAAAAATCATTTGTGACCAAAATTCCAAAAATCCGTCAGTGACCAAAATCATTAGTGACCAAAAATTTTACCTAGTTACCAACGTCAACCCGTCCAGTGACCAATCTAACTAGTGACCATGACCAATCCACTCAGTGACCAAAAATCATTTGTGACAAAAAATCCAAAAATTCGTCAGTGACCAAAATCATTAGTGACCAAAAATCCAGTTACAGTTACCAAATCCGTCGTCTAGTTACAGTTACCAAATCCGTCGTCCAGTTACAGTTACCAAATCCGTTGTCCAGTTACATTTAACGACCCGTCAAGTTATAGTTAACTAACTCCAGTTACAATTACCCGACCCGTCTAGTTACAGTTACCTGACCCGTTATCCAATTACAGTTATCTGATCCGTCCAGTTACAATTACCTAACTTGTCCAATTACAATTACTAGTGTTACCCGAATAGTCCAGTTAAAATTACTCGATCTGACCAAGTACAATTACTTGACTCGTCAATTACAGTTATCCGACTCGTCAATTACAATTACCCGACCAATTAAAATTACATAATCAGACATTAACCGGCAATTTAGTTATAGTTATCTGACCCATCAACCCGTTACAGTTGCTGAATCCGATAGTGACCACCCCTACCACCGCGGCCGGCCACAATAGCTACTGACGGCAGCGCCGCCACAGCCGCCAACCCGCCACCACACCTCCTTGACACACAGCCCCCCTCTTCTGCCTCCCCCGGTGCCCTAGCCTCCCTCTTCAGCTTCCCCCTCTACAGCCACCTGGACCCTACCCAATCCACCTCCCCAATCCGTCCACCACCAATGCCACGCTACTCACCAGCCCCGCCGCTGCCCCCACTCCAGTCCAGTCGCCACCACCGTTCCTCTTCCCCAACCTCCACCCTAATCGCCTTCCCCAGTCGCCGCACAATAGCTAATAAACCCTAGCCACCACATATCTTCATATATCCTTACCGAGAGCAGCCGCCGTGCGTCGGATCTGACGATTACAGATCTCTTCAGTCGCATCCCAAAATCGGACAAAAGAAGAAGAAAAGACAAGCTAGGCGGCGGCGTACGATGGAGGGAGGCGACGTAAGACAGGGGGTGGAGACGGCGTACGCTGCGAACGATGTTGGGACCTGTGGCGGCGTACGCTGCGAACGATGTTGGGACCTGTGGCGGCGTACGCTGCGAACGATGTTGGGACCTGTGGCGGCGTACGCTGGGACGCTGGACGGAAGTATTCTTCACGCGGTAGATTAAAAGAAGAGAACGGTGATGCAGATGTCGGCCTGCTATTTTCTAATTTTTGAAACAAGGGCATTTTAGTCTTTGAATCTAATTTGAGTCTTCTTTTTGTCAAAAAAGAGGTCCGTTCCCTTTTTCGTCCACCTCATACTTGGAGGTAGTATATCTGCCATTCTTTCTTTATTGATCATAATTATTCCGGAAAAATAATTGGAAAAACAATTAAGTATAATAATAAAAGTAAAGCTTTAATTAAAGAAATTAAACTTGGTTGGGTGAATATATTGATAATGATGGATTACACTACAAATTGAATTGACTGGGTGAATACCTATAAACTGGTGGAAATTTTGATTTATTGAGAGGGATGTGTTACGGTTAGACTAATTAGGGGCACCTGGATCCATCCATTGATTGGGTGGGACTGAGTAGTACTCGAGCGTTGCCGATTCATTCCTTGGTCTCTTTTCCAGGCAGTCCGTTTTTACTTTTTCAAAATATGATTCAAGTAGGGGCGGAGTCGGGGCAATGAGTCGATACAAAGAATATTTTTGAATAAAAATTTTCACATGATTTTTTACACTATAAATATAGACATTTTTTAAATTTGAGTTGAACCGGGACCATGGTTGCCCCCTAGCTACTGATATAAAACTTATTTACATAATATAGCTAATAGTGACTAGCCATAGTATAGTTTCATAGTCACTTAAGTGTAAAAAATTAACATAAGTTACCGTGACTAAGTTACTATTATAATCACTAAGAAGGTAACATTTTTGTAAGATACATCTATTTTAGTCATATATATATATGTAATTATTTCTATGAATAATATATCTACTTGCAATTGTACATTTATGATAAATTTAAAGACTTTATTTAGTACAAGTGCTAAAATTCAAAGCCAACGTAATTTTTTACAATATTTGTTTACTATAATTATTCTTGTGCGAACTATAGCCTGACCCAATTCCAATTATGGTTGAGGACCGATGGAGTTGTTCAATTTAAATTTCCAGGTAAAATAATGTTTGATTCCTAAAAGTGTCCACCCTATATGCAATGAGTCGGAAACAACCGAGTCTCAACTTATACAAATCGAGTTGGTTATTGTATTACAAAAGGTTCATAAGTCATAACAAATTGCAATTTTAGTTGGTACAAATTTTTTATTGTGCTTGTATGTATAACTAAATTGTGATTTCTATTACCATTCATTTTCAAGTTGGCGAAGTTAATTATTCCCTCCGTCCCCATTATATTGTCTCATTTTACCTTTTTGTGAAATTTCATTAAAATTGTCTCATATCATATTTGGTAAAGTTTGTGTGACTCAAAATCATTCTTACTTTATTCGTACTTTATCAATTAATATCAACCACACAAACTCACTTTTCTTAATAATTGTGTCACTCTCTTCCGTCCCAATATAAGAGGGACAGAGGTAGTAATATTCATTGGTGCATTCCCGTGCAACGCACGGGTGGATTACTAGTGTTCTTAACATTCTAAACTCTCATTTGTGAAATAAATAATATTACATCTGGTACAATTTAATTTTAATTACATTCTCATAAACATTTTGTGAATTTTAAATTATGTACTTCACACCATCAAATTATATTTGTGGAAAATTATATAATCATGGTGCTAATATAACTTTTTATAAAAAGTTTGGGGGATAATTTAAATATCTCAAACTTCGAAGGGGTGTGAGATAAGTGTCCTAAACTTGCACGTGTAATATATATACCCCAAACTTTATATAGAAAGTTAGAGTAGGCATATGCCACACGTGAATACCCCATAAGTCACACATGAATGCCTCCATAAGCCCAATCTTGAGTGAAATAAATACCACGACTTCGATCTTGTTCAACAAAATCATCGTGTAGTAAGTCAATAAAGCCCAAAGTCATCTCTTTTCCCCTTCTAGTTTACCAACTACACTACCTGCATGAATATGGTCTCCACCAAACAGCCATAATGCTTTTGCTAGTACACAAAAGTGTATACTGTGAGTTTTTTTTTTGTCTACCAATAACTGCAAGCATCACATGGTGGATGTGAAGGAGACCATTATCACGGACATAATGAGTCAAAGAAGTATTTGTAGTATATCCACCATTAACTAGTCATGCATTATAATAGGCCAAAGTAAAGCTCTTTTTAGCATTTCTTCGCATGTATCTGGAGTAGCATTCAAGTAGACATTGCTTCAGCTCAAAGTAAGAAACAATCTCTCCAATGCATAAAGGGTTGTGAGTTTACAAAATCAAGTCCACCACGAAGACATTCATAAACCGATCGACCGTAGTTTTTAGCCGATAACCCCAATTTGGATTTAATAGTACATCTAGGAGAGGATGCCCATACTTGTTCAATTTTGATCGAGCTAAACTTGCAAGTATACAAGTGTCAATATAGTAATAAATTTTTATAAAAATGTAAAAAATGTGTCAATCCACGGGGAAGTGGTTGATATTATAGATGTTAGAATATTAGGTTTCAGCCCATTACATGCCAAAATATCCCTAAGAAGCCCTGATTTCACTTGATCCATCAACACATACATCCATCTTGGGATACACCGCAAGCAGTCTGCCGCACGGGCAATGTACTGCCCAAAATCCCCACTTGGTCCCCCCAGATAGAACTTTTGGGATAAAAAGAAGATATGCAGTGTATTTTGGCTACTGACAAAATAACAATAAATAAGTGATTGCATACAAAATAGTCTAAGTAGTTTAATTTTATTACTGCAGATAATAAAATAAAGTGTGGTAAGATCATAAAAGTCGATCACTGTTTTTCTCGTGTTCAATTCTATTTATAGAGAAGTCCGATCATGATACATTCGAACAAAACTTCGCAACCTTGTCAAACGTTGGTGATGGTTTGAAACTTCATGGCTTTTCTCATTCAAAATTAGATTAATGTATCATCATGAACGTAAATGGCCATACGCATTTGAATTTTATTTTAAAATTTGAACATCATGATTAAACATGACCATTCCAACCATCATCTCGTTTACAATTATTATTATTAAGATATGATTTACTTAATCATAAATAAAAAGTAAAATACACATCTAAAATAATAATATTGGTAATGATCCTTTAATATTATTTTAATTAGAAATTCACAACATCCATCCAACTAAAATAATACTACGTATTAAGGATCAAATTGAACACTTGAGTCATATTTCTCAATAAATTCCAACAATTCTTCTCCATTTATTGAGAAATAAATAACACTTAATCCTTGCCAAATAGACCACTTATTAAGACTTATGCATATTGAAAGTGTCATACAGATTGAACTTTCATTTAGTGCAATATTCTTTACAATATTTCGGATCATAATAGTAGACTAAGCTTTGAACTATATAACCTCTTTGAAATACTGAAGATATTACACACACAAGTCTTCATACAATTTCACTTTGAAACTTGACACTATTAACGGTCTTGTGTCCATATCCATTCAAGAGCCCAAACAAGTAAAACCTTAAACTTGGTGAATCGGCCGCCATTCTAGCTCACATAGGTAAACCTTTTCAATTGTGTTCTGCAATCAAACGCTTTATTAAAAGATCTATTAAGACATAGTCAACTTCATTACACATTGCAGACTCAAGCACTTACCTCGGGATGGTAATTATTCAAAAGTGCTTCAATCACAAAATGACTTACTCATCATCATTGAACTCAAGATCTAGCGTTGTACTAGATGTTGAGTTGTGCTTTCTTTCACTTGTGATTATTTTCTAAGGGCTTTAACCTCATCCCTTTTGCAATTTTGTACATCATGTCCTTTGGCATCGCCTTTGTAAAAGGATCCGCCAAATTCACATGTGATTGTACAAAATCAATCACAACAACTCCAGAACTAATAAGTTCTCGCACATAGTTGTGTCTCACTAGTCACTCCTATGTGTCTTGACTTACCATTGTACACATGGTTATAAGCTTTCGACAGAGTTGATGCACTATCACAATGGATTGATATCAGAGCATAGGTTTAAGCCATATCGTTTCTTCTAACACTAAATCCTTTAGTCATTCCGCTTCTTTACAAGCTGATGCTAAATCTATAAACTTCAAAGCCATGAAATAGCACCTCCTCCAAGAAGGAATAATCATCCACTTGTGGATGAATAATCCTCTTGATTAGTAATCCAACTTGCATTCGTATAACCTTCTAAGATAGAGGGTTCACTCTTATAACATAAGCCGAAGATCATTGTTTTCTTTAGATATTTCAGTACTTGCCTCAAGGCTTGCCAATGAAATATACTAGGATTACTAGTATATCTACTTAGCTTTCATACCGCAAATGCAATATCTGGTCGGGTGCTAGTCATTGCATACATCAAGCACCCAATTACCCTAGCATATTCAAGCTGTGATACAGCTTCCCATTATTTGGAACTAATTTTCAACTAGGATCCATGGGAGTGGAAACCGGTGAACAATCCAAACTCCCAAATCTTTTCAAGACTTTCTCTATATAGTGAGATTGTGTTAAGGTGATAGCATCACCTTGTTTAATTATCCTAACTCCAAGGATAACTTCCGCTTCACACATATCTTTCATGGAGAAGTTTGAACAGAGGAAAGCTTTTGTCTCTTTCACTTGCCTCAAATCAGTGCCATATTTGTCTATATATCATCCACATATAGGCAAATAATGACACCATTACCATGCTCATTAAATTTGCTATATATGCACTTGTCTGATTGGTTTATTTTAAAACCATTTTTCAGCATCACCTCATCAAACCTTTGATGCCATTGTTTAGGAGCTTGTTTCAGACCATACAAGGACTTGACATGTTTACAAACTTTCTTTTCTTGTCCTTTAACAACAAACCCTTCGGGTTGTTTCATATACACCTCCTCCTCCAATTCACCATTTAAGAATGCTGTTTTGACATCCATTTGGTGAATTATAAGATTGTGAATAGCTGATAAAGCAATTAACAATCTTATGGTAGTTATTCTAGTTACCGGTGCATATGTGTCAAAGTAATTGATACCATGTTTTTGTTTAAAGCCTTGTGCAACTAATTTAGCTTTAAACTTATCAATGGTACCGTCTACTTTCATTTTCTTCTTGACAATCCTTTTACAACCGATTGGTGTGCAACCTGGTGGTAAATCACTTAGAACCCAAGTATTATTGCCCATGATTGAATCCATTTCATCATTCACGGCCTCTTTCCAGAAGGAAGCATCTTGTGATTTAATTGCCTCCTCAAAAGAGTTAGGATCCTCCTCAACATTATAACAATATAGTGTTTGAGTTACAAGAGCCTCTCTTGATCCTTCAACCAAATACAATTGAAAATCGGGACCAAATGATTTTTCTTTTCTAGCCCTCTTACTCCGTCTTATTTCAGGCTCATTTTCATGATCCTTTTCCAGTTCATGTAAATTTGAATTACTTGGACCGGGATCAACATCCTTTGGCCTAGGGATAGAAGTGAACTGCTACTCATCGAAAAGAGCGTCCCTAGTCTCAATAAAAGTGTGAACCGCAACCGCAATTGAGTCATTCGGTTCAATAACATAAATCGATATGATTTACTATGTTCAGCATATCCAATAAATATGCACTTTACCCCCTTTTCACCTAACATTTTTCGTTTAGGTTCCGGTAATCTCACGATTGCCCTACAACCCCATACCCTAAGATAACTTAGTTGGGGTGTTCTTTTGTGCCAAAGATTATATGGGGTAATCTTACTTTTCTTGTTAGGAACTCGATTGAGAATATAACAAGCAGTTAACATAGCATCACCCCAAAATCCATTACTTAAGCCTGAATTAGACAACAGGGAATTAACCATTTCTTTTAAAGTTCTATTTTTTCTTTAAGCAATGTCGTTTTGTTGCGGCGTGTAAGGGGCTGTTGTTTCATGGATTATTCCAACGGATTCAAAAAACTTAGGCTCATAATATTCTCCTCCTTTGTCAGTTCTAAGCCTTTTCACTTTCTTTCCAGTTTGTAGCTCAACTTCCGTTTTGTAAACCTTAAATTTATCCATTGCCTAATCTTTTGAAAATAAAAGATATATATAACAATATCTTGTGCAATCATCAATAAATGTGACTACATATTTTTATTTCCAAAAGAAGGAGTGCTATGGAAATCACACAAATCACTATGCACTAATCAAGCATGTTGGATTTTCTTTCAACATTTTGAAAAGAATTTCTAGTGATTTTATTTAACATGCAAGTTCTACATTTTTCTATGTTAATATTAAAAGGAGGAATTAATCCTACTTTAGACATGTCACTTAATCTAAAATAATTAACATGACATAACCTATTGTGCCACAAAGAAGAATCACAAATCATATAAACAGAATTAACAACTTTATTTACAACACTTAGTTTGAACATGCCATCACAATAGAAACCTTGGCCAACAAATACACCATCCTTAGATAAAATAAACTTATTTGCTTCAAAGCTAAGTTTAAACCCAAAGTTATTTAGGATGCCACCAGAGACAAGATTTTTCCGGATTTGTGGTACAAAGTACACATCATTAAGAATTAATTTTTTTCCGGAAGTTAATTCCAACTCTACTTGCCCAATTCCTCGAATTTGCACAGTAAAGTCATTTCCCATGTATAAGATCGGCCCCTCTTCCAACTCTTTTAGAGTCTTAAAAGCTTGCCTATCTTTGCATACATGCCTTGTCGTTCCGGTGTCGATCCGCCAAGATTCATCATCCTTGGTTGTCTTGGCCACCGTCAGGATGGCCGTTCGATTGTGCCTTCTTCTTTTTCACCTTCGGGCAGTCCCTCTTGAAGCGTGGACCACCACATTCCCAACAAGAGCCTACTTTCTTATCTTTCGGCTTCTTTTGAAACTTGGAACCTTTGGTGAATTTCCCGGAACGGTTTTTATTTTTCATAGTCCCACTTGATTGTCCCTCCTCCATAACATTTATAGAGGAAATCGGAAGGTCGTTATTTTTATCATTGTCACCTTCACGCAACTTAATGCCTTCTTCAATTTGAAGTCGGCGACCAAGTTGCTCCATTGACAAATCCTCCTTTTTGCGTTTGAGGCTATTTTTCACTTCCTTCCATGAAGGTGGTAATTTGTCGATTATAGAACCGACCACAAAGATTTCATTGACATGCATGTTGTGAATCAAAAGTTGATCATACAAACGTTGAATTTCGTGAAATTCAGATGCCTCTATGTTTTTTACGTTACTCCTAAAAACTGCCAAGATTATTTTGATCTATTAATCTGCAGGTTCTTTAACTGTGACACCTAATGTTTGTCATCAACAAAAAGGGGGAATTTGTTGATTATTGTGTTTTGTCAATGACGTTTTTATGCCACACGAATATCTAACCCTACAGGTGAACCAATGGAAAGAACCAGCTAATGGTTTTAGGATGTTACACCATGCATGGCATACCATGCATCGCATACAACATTATGTTAACTGATGTTTTGAGGGGGGGGGGGGCAATGTACACAACTACTTTATGATGCTTTTACTTGCTACTACTTTATGACACTGTTTTGATTCTTCTTGTTTCCTTTTGTTTGATGACAAGGGGGGGGATCAGATGCCTCTATGTTTTTTATGTTACTCCGATCCTAAAAACTGTCAAGATTATTTTGATCTATTAATATGCAGGTTCTTTAACTTTGGCACCTAATGTTTGTCATCAACAAAAAGGGGGAATTCGTTGATTATTGTGTTTTGTCAATGACGTCTTTATGCCACATGAATATCTAACCCTACAGGTGAACCTATGAAAAGAACCAACTAATGTTTTTAGGATGTTACACCATGCATGGCATACCTATCTCCTTATTAATATATTGTCATGAATGGTTACGTAATGAATCAAGCTTGAGATACACACTATCATACACGCTAGTACACACTCGTGTTTGTGTAGGGTTTTTTGTTGTCTGTATACAGACATAACGTATTTGAAAATACGTTATGTCTGTATACAGACAACAAAAAACCCTACACAAACACGAGTGTGTACTAGCATGTATGAAAAATGGGTAACAATAGAATTTTTGTTACGTAATTATCTATTTTGAATGTGTGATTCCATGAATTCCTATTATGACTTATTCACCTTCCATGCATGAGTATCTATTCTATAAATATGTAATCATCTATTTTTGTCATGATCCGTCAATATTACCAAGCTTGTTATTTTAAGAAGAGCTATTACCCAAAATGGGACTAAAAAAGTTTGAAAATTTCAAAATAGGACTTCCATGTTTTTATTCCCAAAATAGGACTAATTACTGCCATGTTTTGGCAGTAACAGACTTCAAACATGGCAGTATTTTCCAAATTTGGCAGTAATTAGTCCTATTTTGGGAATAAAAACATGGCAGTCCTATTTTGGAATTTTTGAACTTTTTTAGTCCCATTTCGGGAACTTTCCCTTTTAAGAAAGGATCATTGCATTCAAGAGAAGGATTTTAGATCTCTACATAAAAGGAAGAGTTTTTACATAACAACAAGGCAAGTCTCCACATCGACGATACGGCCATACAAGGAAGAATAGCCTCAAACGGATCCTTTTAGCGACCTATATATTGAGATCAGAGTAATCAAAGTGCGCTTCACCGAGACAAGAAAAATATACTAGTACAAATAGATTTCCATTGAAGCATTTAAGAAGACCAAGCGCCTGGAATAGCTCACTCAAGAGTTCTAGATATAGTTTATTTATATTATCTTCTCTTGTGTAATGAGGTTTTGAGGATTGGCTGTTGAAAACATCATCTGGATTGGTACGTGTGTTGTGAGAAGTTTTGTTGTAAAACTGAGTGGCTCTCTACCCGCAAGGTAATGCATAACTCTTCCTAAAGAGGATTGAGTTGTGGTGACTCAAGGATAGACTAGTAGAGTTTATCTTGTAACCAATTCAAGACTTTAGTGAAGTTGTTTCAAATTACTCTGAGGGAGGTCGAGCTTTTTTAATCTCTTTTGAGCCAATGAATTTTTTCTCGTTAAATCCCTGTGTTCTTATTTACTTTGATTCTCCCTTTGCCCAACACTAGATCTTGGCGAAAAACTATCATTGTTCCACACACATACACAATTCACCTCCCCTCTTGTGTTATTAACTGGTTCATCAAATATATTTTGGAATTCCAAAATATGACTGTTGTGACCAAGTTTAATTACTTGACTCGTCAATTACAGTTATCCGACTCGTCAATTACAATTACCCGACCAATTAAAATTACATAATCAGACATTAACCGGCAATTTAGTTATAGTTATCTGACCCATCAACCCGTTACAGTTGCTGAATCCGATAGTGACCACCCCTACCACCGCGGCCGGCCACAATAGCTACTGACGGCAGCGCCGCCACAGCCGCCAACCGGCCACCACACCTCCTTGACACACAGCCCCCCTCTTCTGCCTCCCCCGGTGCCCTAGCCTCCCTCTTCAGCTTCCCCCTCTACAGCCACCTGGACCCTACCCAATCCACCTTCCCAATCCGTCCACCACCAATGCCACGCTACTCACCAGCCCCGCCGCTGCCCCCACTCTAGTCCAGTCGCCACCACCGTTCCTCTTCCCCAACCTCCACCCTAATCGCCTTCCCCAGTCGCCGCACAATAGCTAATAAACCCTAGCCACCACATATCTTCATATATCCTTACCGAGAGCAGCCGCCGTGCGTCGGATCTGACGATTACAGATCTCTTCAGTCGCATCCCAAAATCGGACAAAAGAAGAAGAAAAGACAAGCTAGGCGGCGGCGTACGATGGAGGGAGGCGACGTAAGACAGGGGGTGGAGACGGCGTACGCTGCGAACAATGTTGGGACCTGTGGCGGCGTACGCTGCGAACGATGTTGGGACCTGTGGCGGCGTACGCTGGGACGCTGGACGGAAGTATTCTTCACGCGGTAGATTAAAAGAAGAGAACGGTGATGCAGATGTCGGCCTGCTATTTTCTAATTTTTGAAACAAGGGCATTTTAGTCTTTGAATCTAATTTGAGTCTTCTTTTTGTCAAAAAAGAGGTCCGTTCCCTTTTTCGTCCACCTCATACTTGGAGGTAGTATATCTGCCATTCTTTCTTTATTGATCATAATTATTCCGGAAAAATAATTGGAAAAACAATTAAGTATAATAATAAAAGTAAAGCTTTAATTAAAGAAATTAAACTTGGTTGGGTGAATATATTGATAATGATGGATTACACTACAAATTGAATTGACTGGGTGAATACCTATAAACTGGTGGAAATTTTGATTTATTGAGAGGGATGTGTTACGGTTAGACTAATTAGGGGCACCTGGATCCATCCATTGATTGGGTGGGACTGAGTAGTACTCGAGCGTTGCCGATTCATTCCTTGGTCTCTTTTCCAGGCAGTCCGTTTTTACTTTTTCAAAATATGATTCAAGTAGGGGCGGAGTCGGGGCAATGAGTCGATACAAAGAATATTTTTGAATAAAAATTTTCACATGATTTTTTACACTATAAATATAGACATTTTTTAAATTTGAGTTGAACCGGGACCATGGTTGCCCCCTAGCTACTGATATAAAACTTATTTACATAATATAGCTAATAGTGACTAGCCATAGTATAGTTTCATAGTCACTTAAGTGTAAAAAATTAACATAAGTTACCGTGACTAAGTTACTATTATAATCACTAAGAAGGTAACATTTTTGTAAGATACATCTATTTTAGTCATATATATATATGTAATTATTTCTATGAATAATATATCTACTTGCAATTGTACATTTATGATAAATTTAAAGACTTTATTTAGTACAAGTGCTAAAATTCAAAGCCAACGTAATTTTTTACAATATTTGTTTACTATAATTATTCTTGTGCGAACTATAGCCTGACCCAATTCCAATTATGGTTGAGGACCGATGGAGTTGTTCAATTTAAATTTCCAGGTAAAATAATGTTTGATTCCTAAAAGTGTCCACCCTATATGCAATGAGTCGGAAACAACCGAGTCTCAACTTATACAAATCGAGTTGGTTATTGTATTACAAAAGGTTCATAAGTCATAACAAATTGCAATTTTAGTTGGTACAAATTTTTTATTGTGCTTGTATGTATAACTAAATTGTGATTTCTATTACCATTCATTTTCAAGTTGGCGAAGTTAATTATTCCCTCCGTCCCCATTATATTGTCCCATTTTACCTTTTTGTGAAATTTCATTAAAATTGTCTCATATCATATTTGGTAAAGTTTGTGTGACTCAAAATCATTCTTACTTTATTCGTACTTTATCAATTAATATCAACCACACAAACTCACTTTTCTTAATAATTGTGTCACTCTCTTCCGTCCCAATATAAGAGGGACAGAGGTAGTAATATTCATTGGTGCATTCCCGTGCAACGCACGGGTGGATTACTAGTGTTCTTAACATTCTAAACTCTCATTTGTGAAATAAATAATATTACATCCGGTACAATTTAATTTTAATTACATTCTCATAAACATTTTGTGAATTTTAAATTATGTACTTCACACCATCAAATTATATTTGTGGAAAATTATATAATCATGGTGCTAATATAACTTTTTATAAAAAGTTTGGGGGATAATTTAAATATCTCAAACTTCGAAGGGGTGTGAGATAAGTGTCCTAAACTTGCACGTGTAATATATATACCCCAAACTTTATATAGAAAGTTAGAGTAGGCATATGCCACACGTGAATACCCCATAAGTCACACATGAATGCCTCCATAAGCCCAATCTTGAGTGAAATAAATACCACGACTTCGATCTTGTTCAACAAAATCATCGTGTAGTAAGTCAATAAAGCCCAAAGTCATCTCTTTTCCCCTTCTAGTTTACCAACTACACTACCTGCATGAATATGGTCTCCACCAAACAGCCATAATGCTTTTGCTAGTACACAAAAGTGTATACTGTGAGTTTTTTTTTTGTCTACCAATAACTGCAAGCATCACATGGTGGATGTGAAGGAGACCATTATCACGGACATAATGAGTCAAAGAAGTATTTGTAGTATATCCACCATTAACTAGTCATGCATTATAATAGGCCAAAGTAAAGCTCTTTTTAGCATTTCTTCGCATGTATCTGGAGTAGCATTCAAGTAGACATTGCTTCAGCTCAAAGTAAGAAACAATCTCTCCAATGCATAAAGGGTTGTGAGTTTACAAAATCAAGTCCACCACGAAGACATTCATAAACCGATCGACCGTAGTTTTTAGCCGATAACCCCAATTTGGATTTAATAGTACATCTAGGAGAGGATGCCCATACTTGTTCAATTTTGATCGAGCTAAACTTGCAAGTATACAAGTGTCAATATAGTAATAAATTTTTATAAAAATGTAAAAAATGTGTCAATCCACGGGGAAGTGGTTGATATTATAGATGTTAGAATATTAGGTTTCAGCCCATTACATGCCAAAATATCCCTAAGAAGCCCTGATTTCACTTGATCCATCAACACATACATCCATCTTGGGATACACCGCAAGCAGTCTGCCGCACGGGCAATGTACTGCCCAAAATCCCCACTTGGTCCCCCCAGATAGAACTTTTGGGATAAAAAGAAGATATGCAGTGTATTTTGGCTACTGACAAAATAACAATAAATAAGTGATTGCATACAAAATAGTCTAAGTAGTTTAATTTTATTACTGCAGATAATAAAATAAAGTGTGGTAAGATCATAAAAGTCGATCACTGTTTTTCTCGTGTTCAATTCTATTTATAGAGAAGTCCGATCATGATACATTCGAACAAAACTTCGCAACCTTGTCAAACGTTGGTGATGGTTTGAAACTTCATGGCTTTTCTCATTCAAAATTAGATTAATGTATCATCATGAACGTAAATGGCCATACGCATTTGAATTTTATTTTAAAATTTGAACATCATGATTAAACATGACCATTCCAACCATCATCTCGTTTACAATTATTATTATTAAGATATGATTTACTTAATCATAAATAAAAAGTAAAATACACATCTAAAATAATAATATTGGTAATGATCCTTTAATATTATTTTAATTAGAAATTCACAACATCCATCCAACTAAAATAATACTACGTATTAAGGATCAAATTGAACACTTGAGTCATATTTCTCAATAAATTCCAACAATCCTTCTCCATTTATTGAGAAATAAATAACACTTAATCCTTGCCAAATAGACCACTTATTAAGACTTATGCATATTGAAAGTGTCATACAGATTGAACTTTCATTTAGTGCAATATTCTTTACAATATTTCGGATCATAATAGTAGACTAAGCTTTGAACTATATAACCTCTTTGAAATACTGAAGATATTACACACACAAGTCTTCATACAATTTCACTTTGAAACTTGACACTATTAACGGTCTTGTGTCCATATCCATTCAAGAGCTCCAACAAGTAAAGCCTTAAACTTGGTGAATCGGCCGCCATTCTAGCTCACATAGGTAAACCTTTTCAATTGTGTTCTGCAATCAAACGCTTTATTAAAAGATCTATTAAGACATAGTCAACTTCATTACACATTGCAGACTCAAGCACTTACCTCGGGATGGTAATTATTCAAAAGTGCTTCAATCACAAAATGACTTACTCATCATCATTGAACTCAAGATCTAGCGTTGTACTAGACGTTGAGTTGTGCTTTCTTTCACTTGTGATTATTTTCTAAGGGCTTTAACCTCATCCCTTTTGCAATTTTGTACATCATGTCCTTTGGCATCGCCTTTGTAAAAGGATCCGCCAAATTCACATGTGATTGTACAAAATCAATCACAAAAACTCCAGAACTAATAAGTTCTCGCACATAGTTGTGTCTCACTAGTCACTCCTATGTGTCTTGACTTACCATTGTACACATGGTTATAAGCTTTCGACAGAGTTGATGCACTATCACAATGGATTGATATCAGAGCATAGGTTTAAGCCATATCGTTTCTTCTGACACTAAATCCTTTAGTCATTCCGCTTCTTTACAAGCTGATGCTAAATCTATAAACTTCAAAGCCATGGTAGAGTTCGTGATACAAGTTTGTTTCTTAGATGCCCATGAAATAGCACCTCCTCCAAGAAGGAATAATCATCCACTTGTGGATGAATAATCCTCTTGATTAGTAATCCAACTTGCATTCGTATAACCTTCTAATATAGAGGGTTCACTCTTATAACATAAGCCGAAGATCATTGTTTTCTTTAGATATTTCAGTACTTGCCTCAAGGCTTGCCAATGAAATATACTAGGATTACTAGTATATCTACTTAGCTTTCATACCGCAAATGCAATATCTGGTCGGGTGCTAGTCATTGCATACATCAAGCACCCAATTACCCTAGCATATTCAAGCTGTGATACAGCTTCCCATTATTTGGAACTAATTTTCAACTAGGATCCATGGGAGTGGAAACCGGTGAACAATCCAAACTCCCAAATCTTTTCAAGACTTTCTCTATATAGTGAGATTGTGTTAAGGTGATAGCATCACCTTGTTTAATTATCCTAACTCCAAGGATAACTTCCGCTTCACACATATCTTTCATGGAGAAGTTTGAACAGAGGAAAGCTTTTGTCTCTTTCACTTGCCTCAAATCAGTGCCATATTTGTCTATATATCATCCACATATAGGCAAATAATGACACCATTACCATGCTCATTAAATTTGCTATATATGCACTTGTCTGATTGGTTTATTTTAAAACCATTTTTCAGCATCACCTCATCAAACCTTTGATGCCATTGTTTAGGAGCTTGTTTCAGACCATACAAGGACTTGACATGTTTACAAACTTTCTTTTCTTGTCCTTTAACAACAAACCCTTCGGGTTGTTTCATATACACCTCCTCCTCCAATTCACCATTTAAGAATGCTGTTTTGACATCCATTTGGTGAATTATAAGATTGTGAATAGCTGATAAAGCAATTAACAATCTTATGGTAGTTATTCTAGTTACCGGTGCATATGTGTCAAAGTAATTGATACCATGTTTTTGTTTAAAGCCTTGTGCAACTAATTTAGCTTTAAACTTATCAATGGTACCGTCTACTTTCATTTTCTTCTTGACAATCCTTTTACAACCGATTGGTGTGCAACCTGGTGGTAAATCACTTAGAACCCAAGTAATATTGCCCATGATTGAATCCATTTCATCATTCACGGCCTCTTTCCAGAAGGAAGCATCTTGTGATTTAATTGCCTCCTCAAAAGAGTTAGGATCCTCCTCAACACTATAACAATATAGTGTTTGAGTTACAAGAGCCTCTCTTGATCCTTCAACCAAATACAATTGAAAATCGGGACCAAATGATTTTTCTTTTCTAGCCCTCTTACTCCGTCTTATTTCAGGCTCATTTTCATGATCCTTTTCCAGTTCATGTAAATTTGAATTACTTGGACCGGGATCAACATCCTTTGGCCTAGGGATAGAAGTGAACTGCTACTCATCGAAAAGAGCGTCCCTAGTCTCAATAAAAGTGTGAACCGCAACCGCAATTGAGTCATTCGGTTCAATAACATAAATCGATATGATTTACTATGTTCAGCATATCCAATAAATATGCACTTTACCCCCTTTTCACCTAACATTTTTCGTTTAGGTTCCGGTAATCTCACGATTGCCCTACAACCCCATACCCTAAGATAACTTAGTTGGGGTGTTCTTTTGTGCCAAAGATTATATGGGGTAATCTTACTTTTCTTGTTAGGAACTCGATTGAGAATATAACAAGCAGTTAACATAGCATCACCCCAAAATCCATTACTTAAGCCTGAATTAGACAACAGGGAATTAACCATTTCTTTTAAAGTTCTATTTTTTCTTTAAGCAATGTCGTTTTGTTGCGGCGTGTAAGGGGCTGTTGTTTCATGGATTATTCCAACGGATTCAAAAAACTTAGGCTCATAATATTCTCCTCCTTTGTCAGTTCTAAGCCTTTTCACTTTCTTTCCAGTTTGTAGCTCAACTTCCGTTTTGTAAACCTTAAATTTATCCATTGCCTAATCTTTTGAAAATAAAAGATATATATAACAATATCTTGTGCAATCATCAATAAATGTGACTACATATTTTTATTTCCAAAAGAAGGAGTGCTATGGAAATCACACAAATCACTATGCACTAATCAAGCATGTTGGATTTTCTTTCAACATTTTGAAAAGAATTTCTAGTGATTTTATTTAACATGCAAGTTCTACATTTTTCTATGTTAATATTAAAAGGAGGAATTAATCCTACTTTAGACATGTCACTTAATCTAAAATAATTAACATGACATAACCTATTGTGCCACAAAGAAGAATCACAAATCATATAAACAGAATTAACAACTTTATTTACAACACTTAGTTTGAACATGCCATCACAATAGAAACCTTGGCCAACAAATACACCATCCTTAGATAAAATAAACTTATTTGCTTCAAAGCTAAGTTTAAACCCAAAGTTATTTAGGATGCCACCAGAGACAAGATTTTTCCGGATTTGTGGTACAAAGTACACATCATTAAGAATTAATTTTTTTCCGGAAGTTAATTCCAACTCTACTTGCCCAATTCCTCGAATTTGCACAGTAAAGTCATTTCCCATGTATAAGATCGGCCCCTCTTCCAACTCTTTTAGAGTCTTAAAAGCTTGCCTATCTTTGCATACATGCCTTGTCGTTCCGGTGTCGATCCGCCAAGATTCATCATCCTTGGTTGTCTTGGCCACCGTTAGGATGGCCGTTCGATTGTGCCTTCTTCTTTTTCACCTTCGGGCAGTCCCTCTTGAAGCGTGGACCACCACATTCCCAACAAGAGCCTACTTTCTTATCTTTCGGCTTCTTTTGAAACTTGGAACCTTTGGTGAATTTCCCGGAACGGTTTTTATTTTTCATAGTCCCACTTGATTGTCCCTCCTCCATAACATTTATAGAGGAAATCGGAAGGTCGTTATTTTTATCATTGTCACCTTCACGCAACTTAATGCCTTCTTCAATTTGAAGTCGGCGACCAAGTTGCTCCATTGACAAATCCTCCTTTTTGCGTTTGAGGCTATTTTTCACTTCCTTCCATGAAGGTGGTAATTTGTCGATTATAGAACCGACCACAAAGATTTCATTGACATGCATGTTGTGAATCAAAAGTTGATCATACAAACGTTGAATTTCGTGAAATTCAGATGCCTCTATGTTTTTTACGTTACTCCTAAAAACTGCCAAGATTATTTTGATCTATTAATCTGCAGGTTCTTTAACTGTGACACCTAATGTTTGTCATCAACAAAAAGGGGGAATTTGTTGATTATTGTGTTTTGTCAATGACGTTTTTATGCCACACGAATATCTAACCCTACAGGTGAACCAATGGAAAGAACCAGCTAATGGTTTTAGGATGTTACACCATGCATGGCATACCATGCATCGCATACAACATTATGTTAACTGATGTTTTGAGGGGGGGGGGGGCAATGTACACAACTACTTTATGATGCTTTTACTTGCTACTACTTTATGACACTGTTTTGATTCTTCTTGTTTCCTTTTGTTTGATGACAAGGGGGGGGGGGGATCAGATGCCTCTATGTTTTTTATGTTACTCCGATCCTAAAAACTGTCAAGATTATTTTGATCTATTAATATGCAGGTTCTTTAACATTGGCACCTAATGTTTGTCATCAACAAAAAGGGGGAATTCGTTGATTATTGTGTTTTGTCAATGACGTCTTTATGCCACATGAATATCTAACCCTACAGGTGAACCTATGAAAAGAACCAACTAATGTTTTTAGGATGTTACACCATGCATGGCATACCTATCTCCTTATTAATATATTGTCATGAATGGTTACGTAATGAATCAAGCTTGAGATACACACTATCATACACGCTAGTACACACTCGTGTTTGTGTAGGGTTTTTTGTTGTCTGTATACAGACATAACGTATTTGAAAATACGTTATGTCTGTATACAGACAACAAAAAACCCTACACAAACACGAGTGTGTACTAGCATGTATGAAAAATGTGTAACAATAGAATTTTTGTTACGTAATTATCTATTTTGAATGTGTGATTCCATGAATTCCTATTATGACTTATTCACCTTCCATGCATGAGTATCTATTCTATAAATATGTAATCATCTATTTTTGTCATGATCCGTCAATATTACCAAGCTTGTTATTTTAAGAAGAGCTATTACCCAAAATGGGACTAAAAAAGTTTGAAATTTTCAAAATAGGACTTCCATGTTTTT
The DNA here is from genome assembly GCA_945859915.1 of Cuscuta epithymum. Taxonomy (NCBI): domain Eukaryota; kingdom Viridiplantae; phylum Streptophyta; class Magnoliopsida; order Solanales; family Convolvulaceae; genus Cuscuta; species Cuscuta epithymum. The sequence goes on from CAMAPF010000059.1 coordinate 5,579,539, forward strand.
ATTCCCAAAATAGGACTAATTACTGCCATGTTTTGGCAGTAACAGACTTCAAACATGGCAGTATTTTCCAAATTTGGCAGTAATTAGTCCTATTTTGGGAATAAAAACATGGCAGTCCTATTTTGGAATTTTTGAACTTTTTTAGTCCCATTTCGGGAACTTTCCCTTTTAAGAAAGGATCATTGCATTCAAGAGAAGGATTTTAGATCTCTACATAAAAGGAAGAGTTTTTACATAACAACAAGGCAAGTCTCCACATCGACGATACGGCCATACAAGGAAGAATAGCCTCAAACGGATCCTTTTAGCGACCTATATATTGAGATCAGAGTAATCAAAGTGCGCTTCACCGAGACAAGAAAAATATACTAGTACAAATAGATTTCCATTGAAGCATTTAAGAAGACCAAGCGCCTGGAATAGCTCACTCAAGAGTTCTAGATATAGTTTATTTATATTATCTTCTCTTGTGTAATGAGGTTTTGAGGATTGGCTGTTGAAAACATCATCTGGATTGGTACGTGTGTTGTGAGAAGTTTTGTTGTAAAACTGAGTGGCTCTCTACCCGCAAGGTAATGCATAACTCTTCCTAAAGAGGATTGAGTTGTGGTGACTCAAGGATAGACTAGTAGAGTTTATCTTGTAACCAATTCAAGACTTTAGTGAAGTTGTTTCAAATTACTCTGAGGGAGGTCGAGCTTTTTTAATCTCTTTTGAGCCAATGGATTTTTTCTCGTTAAATCCCTGTGTTCTTATTTACTTTGATTCTCCCTTTGCCCCACACTAGATCTTGGCGAAAAACTATCATTGTTCCACACACATACACAATTCACCTCCCCTCTTGTGTTATTAACTGGTTCATCAAATATATTTTGGAATTCCAAAATATGACTGTTGTGATTTTCTTCTCGAAATAGGAGTCGTGACTGCCATGATTGAAAAATATTGACTTTTCTAAACCTGTTTTGCAATTTCAAAATCTGTTTACACATATTTCCAACTTTTCTTATGGATTTTTGTCAAATCTTTCTATAGTTAAATTATTGAATTGAGTTTTTTCATCTTAGAGCTTTTCGAGAATATAAATTCGAGAATCACTGCACCGTTACTTGGGAAAAATATTGCTAGGAAGCAATTGACTTAGGTTGGAGTTCGACATAAAATATTTTTTTTATAGAAGAAGTCATAGTGTTAGTTGCTTAATTATTTTCCCTATGGAATCTGTTCCCCATGCTTAATTATAAATGTTATCCAAATTCAAGTAAATAATGTATTCATTGTTAAAATATGGACAAAAAATGTATTGGACATAAAAGTGTAATGTTATCGACAGTAATATTCATACTCAAAAAATATTTCAGATTAGGCAAAAAATTGTATTACTTTTTATTCAAAATTTCAAAATCATTTGCATGTAAAATTTTATCTGTAAAGTTCATATATAAAAAATGTCCATCAGATGCATCCAAAAGTATTGAATAAATGTATGAGTATGACATAGACAAAAAAAGTTTGTCGGGTAAAAAATGTACACTTTTCGTGCCACAGATGTACTGTCTGTAAAAGTTAACTTTTCCGACCAGTATTTTTGTCTGTACCCTAACGTTATAAACAAAAAATTTTGGTGGGAAAGATTTTGAAAAAATGTGGACAAAAATATAATTTCAAACCACATGTTAAACATTTTTGTTCGTATCAGACATTTGTTGTTTTTTCTAGAAAAACATCCACTAATATTACTTACAAAAAGTGGTAGACAAAAGTGTGAGTTAGTAAGTGTAATAAATAGTGTAGAAAAGTAATAGAGAATGTGAAAAAAATATTAAAGAGAATATGAGAAATAGAAAAAGTAAAGGTAATGCATTATTTTCTAAAGAGAAAAGTTACCAAAAAGGAAAAATATAGTAAACAAAAAACATTTCTTTAAAAAAGAAAGTGTAGCAAATAAAAAATACGAGGGGTATTTATTAATGAAAAGTTATAACAAAGAAAAAGCATTTTAAAGCATCCAAAATGCAAGCCGTTTTAGTCTAAATAATTAATGCCAAATGTCAAATTTTTAAAAGGGTTTCTAATCCACATAATAAATAGTGGAGTGATTAGACACTAACATAAGGAGGCCTACAATGCATAAGGTTTGGGCCAAGTTAATTGTCTACCTTGAATTAAGTATATTAAAATAATATATATTAAATATAATATACCCAGTATTTGTTTATTGGAACAAAACGACGCTGCTCTGAAGCAAAATAGCGGAGAAGGAGAATCTGATGAAGTAGCTGCCATGGCTTTCTACAGAGAGTCATTCTTGGTATACACAAAATGTGTACAGTGTACACAAATTGTACATTGCATGTGTACACAGGCAACTAGGGGGTTTTGGAATCAAATCCTACCCATTTTCAAATGAATTGCCTGTGTGCACGTGCAACTAAGGAGGTTTTGTCATTTGTGTACTCTTTGTGTACAACTCATGTACACAAGGGTTTGAAACTCAATGGAATGAGTTTCAGCACTGATTATTTCAAGCTCCCCCCAGCCCCCCGGAGCCACAGGGGAGGTAGATCTGTTGAAGTCCCATCTAGACAGAGACGGATCCAAGATTTCGAGTCAAGGGGGCGAAATTTTTTTCATTAGTGTAGGGGGTAAAAAAATTTCCGCTTGTGTAGCAGGGCGATTTTTTTTTCTCCAGTGTAGCGTGACGAATTTTTCCGCTAATGTATGACTCTGCGACTAGTTTTTGTTCAAAAATATTCATGAGTAAATACACGATGACATTTAAATCTATTATACTCTAATTTTAGACAATGGAAAATAACTTTGATTTAATAACTGTAAGTACTCTAGAAAATTATTTAAAAATAAGAGAGGATATAACATTTTATCAAATTATTTGAAGGTAAAGAGTTTAAAAGGTACACATAAACCGATGCATTTTAAATAACTTCTGCTTTGTTTAACACTTTAACCACATGAATCTTATCAGAATAAAGAATCAATTTTTGAATTGAATTTTTTTCCTACGAAGGAGGGTATTCGTGGATCACGAGGAGTTTCCTTAACAATAGTATGTATGAGATTATTATTTTTAGAATAATATTATACGTAGTATTGTTAATTCATATATACATCGTGCATATTATATTTGTATTAATGCTAAAATAAGTTAATGTTTATTATCTAAGCAACAAATTGTTTTTAGAAAGTAAGAAGTAAATTGATAGTGTAATTTAGTGTCAGCAAACATTTATATTTTGGATTCACTCTACATGATCTAAAACTGTTTAACAATTGTGTATAACATTTAATATCGTTGATATATTACGAAATCGGGTACTAATTATTTAATAAAGATAATTAAGCATTACAAAACTAAGAATTTTATATAATAGGTATCCTAAGTCTTAAACAATGAGTTGTTCTATTGTTTATTTGTTTAAATTATGTAAAGAATTTTGGAAAAATTACTTTAAATAATCCGAACTATCGCTCATAGACCAATAATAATATGTACTATTGAAATAATACTTTTATAGCCGAACTATCGAAACATTTAACAGAACTGATACGGGCTACTTCTGCGGTGATAAATCCGACCATTTAACTGACGTGTCAATCGGAGGTATGACTCATTCCCTACTTTTCAATTATTGGACACATCATCTTTCCCAATCTTACGAAGGTCTCAGTTCAGAGAAGGAAAGAAGCTAGTTCGCAACCTCAGTTCGCAGAAGCAAAACAAAGAAGAGAGGTCAAATTATTGCTCCATCCTTGAACAACAAAGAGGAAACACGAATACAGATCTGGAGCATGGGATTTCTTGTGTCTTCGAGTACATGGAGAAGATGCTCCGATGATTTATGGATGTTCATTGTGGAAGGTAAATTCTTGTGAAAAGCACGATTCATGGGGGTCCATGTACCACTTTTTTTTAATTTCGTTGATTAGTTAGGGTTTGATGAAATTTGATCTTTCCCTTCTTCAAAACGGCTAGGGCAAGCTGGAATTAGGATGATTTATGGGTGTTTATTGGTTGTTAATGTTATATCTTTCAAGCTGTAATTGAACTTTCACAATTTATATTTAAAGTCGAAATAAAATTTTATTATATACGTATATTTTGTTGTTGGATTTTGATCCTTCCATTTTAATTGGGGAAAGTTGCATCTTCTAAAGTTGCAGGTTGGAAAAAGTTGCATCTTCTAAATTTATATGGATATATAGAAGGTCAATAGCTCTGCAGTTAGTTACACTGAGGCTGAGAGATGTTAAAGGTGTAATTGATGGGCATAACCTCCACCACTATATGCTCACCCAAAGCTAAAAAAAGACCAGAGATTTTGAAGTTTCAGCAACAAAATTTAGTATGAGAAATTGTAGCTTGTTTGCTATATGGAAAAGAGTTGATGTAGATTTTGTTTCATTTGGTGTACAAATATACTGATGAAAGAGTAATATATGTTTCACACCACAGCAATCCATCCCACCTCCCGTTTCAGAGCTCGACAACCTCAATTGCTGCATCAGTTCATCATGCATTCAGCACAAGTCACGACGCCTCGACCGCCTCCACGTCCGGCCAGACCAACAATCCGACACGCGCACGCCCAGGAAGTTCATACTAGAAATGTCTTTTCCTGCTAGTGCTATTGCAAGTCCTTCTACAATCCCAACAGGGTATCAAGGGTGTAAACAACTTACCAAACATATTGCATTTGTTCGAGTTGGACTAAAGCCTCTTCATGCAAAATCACAACTCAGGCAATACAGAAGAAATATAATATGTACTGCACAGGGGGGCGTTAAGTGCAGCAAGAACAAATAAAAGGTGCATTAAGAACTGAAAGTTGCTACAAAACATAGTGTAGCAAGAACAAGACTGGAGAAAAAAACAAAATGTGCAGGAAGAATAATAAAGACCTGCACAAAGAACAAAAAAATGTTGAAAAATGATAAATCAGAAGCAAGACAAAAACAAAGGCACCAAAGAAAAAGTGCATAGAGGAGAAAAACTTGCACCAAAAACAAGAAACGGCACTACAAACAAGATGAAGCAAATATATACTTGAGAAATAAAGCCATTTTATCTAACTCATGCACCAAATGACTTCACCATGTAACGAAGAAGCAAGTATAGATAGTAGTAAATATTAAATGAGATAAGTTGAACTCAAACATGTATTAGAGTTCATGAAGAAAACCCAGGTACCAAAACAAGAATTTGATGCATTACATTGTTGCCTTTTGCGCTAGATAGATAAAAATTGACAGCAAAAATATTTATGAACCCCTAAGCATCTAAACAAGACCATACTTTGTCTATAACTAAAAAAAGACTTCATTGCGTATCAAAAGAGACACTGATTGTTGCACCACCCCTTTAGGCCTTCATCCCTGAGATGTGTGAGACATTGAATGGTTGCCAAGTGCACAAATAACTCTTTCTCTGCCTCTGCTCCTGCCCCTGCCCCTGCCATTATTGTGCACTCTTTCAGTGGTAATAGTAAGTTGACCTGCAAAAAGTTGGAAGAAGGTTTAGTAAGAAATAAAAATCAATATGTTGTGGAATTACTCAGAATGTATATAACCTGATGATTCAACACCCCCTTCAGGAATTTGTATTGCACATTTTTTGGGTCTGCCTCGAGGCCTCTTCTCAGGGGGAAGTGGGACGTCACCTTTGTTTGGACACTTTCTCTTATTATGCTCAGGTGACTTGCACACACTACACTTCATATACACCCCGTGCTTTGTAATTTTCCCTGGTTTCTTCGGGTCTTCGTGCGGATCTTTTCTTCTATTTTTCTTAGGTCGACCCGGTTGGGCTTTGATAGGGGGAGGGTCCAAAGGGAAGATTTTCTTTGGCCAAAACTTCTCACTAACACACGGGGTAATATTTCCTTCATAAGCTCTCAAATAAGCACTCTTCTTGTAATAGTCATTAACATAATCCTCTACCCTCACTTTTAGATATGATAAACAAGCTATAGCATGGCGACATGGTATACCTGTCAAGTCTCATTTTTTACAAGTGCATGTATGATACTGAATATCCACCTTAAAAGCATCCATGTATTCTGTAACTTTGAAAATCTTCAGCGTTGAAGGTGTTACTGACAGTTGCCATGCTCTAACTTTCTCCTCCTCTAGTTTCACTTTTATTCTAGGGCAAATAGCATCTGTTTCTTTTCCTTCCATCAGTCCCTGCTTCGTAACCATTCTTTCCATCAATAAATTCATGATAGTGTCAAGCATATCAATTATATGTTTTCCTCTAGCCTTGAGAATGTATGCGTTAAATGTTTCTGCCAGATTGTTCACTACCACATCGCAGTTGCTATCAGTGGAGAAAAATGCCCTGCAAAAGACTTTGGGATTTTGTCTCAAAAGATCATCAGCCCCATGAGCAGAGATTGCCCTAAGTTCTTGAATTGCTTCTTCAAAGTCGGCTTCATTATATGATTTTACCGCTTTCCAGAACAACATTTTCAATTCATCTCCTTTATGCACCTTATTCCAATTAGTATATATGTGCCTTGCACAATTTCTATGAAACCCCTTGGGAAAAACAGAGGCAGATGCAGCGAGAAGACCCTGCACATAACGTAGGTCAAAATATTTTTGTTAGTTTATCAGAAAAGAAACAACTTAATGTCTAATCGAACTTATAAAAATCTAACCTTTTGTTGGTCTGACATGAAAGTCCATCCTTGTCCATCAGTTCCATTCAATTGAGATTTCAAGTGATTCATAAACCATTCCCAACTATCTCTATTCTCCCCCTCAACAACAGCCCAACAAATTGGAAACATTTGGTTGTTGCCATCTGTCCCTACTGCAGCAAGTAACATTCCACCTAGGAATGTTTTAAGAAAACATCCATCTAAGCATATAAATCTTCTACAACCTGCAATAAATCCATCTTTTAATCCGTGAAAACATACAAACATCCTCTGAAATATATTAGGACTTGATGGAATCGTAAGCAGTTCAAATGCACTTCTCTCATTTGATCTTTTTAACTCTTCGACGTAGCTTCCAATCTTGTTATAATGATCTTTCACCGAGCCGTGTAGCATTGTATTGGCAATTTGTTTTGCTTTGTATGCAATCCACCTTTCTACAATGACACCATATTTCTTTTTCACACTTTTTATTATTTTAGAAGCTGGCCAGTTAGGATTATCCTTGAAACGACCAAGATATTCCTTAGCAATCCATCGAGATGTAAGTTGGCGATTTTTCTTCATATCTCTCATGCAGTTATGATAATTGTTAACAGTCTTTACCATGAAACAACACTCCTTGGTGTGCCATGATCCGTATACTTTGAATGAGCAACCTAACACACAACCCACCCCAACCTTTACCTTCAGTTTGTCAGATGCCACAATTCTCAAATTAAAACCATTTACAATGCCATACCTTTGCACAGCTTCTTTGACATAGTTCATATTAGGAAACCGCATACCAACTTTCCATTCAAAGTTCTTGTAATCAGTTTTTTCATTCAAAGCCATGCTCTTTTTCCATCTCTCGCTCCTCAGACTTTCGTCATCTTCAGTGATGGGCATCATTTCACCATCCGAATCTTCATACTCACTAAATTGTTCTTCTTGTTTCTCAACTTCCAAAATGTATTCTTTAGCTCTTTGCCTAGCCATTTCGAACTCCTCATCAGAATTAGAACTATCCATTTCAGGGACTATCATATTATGCTCTTCATTAGTTTCGCTTTCACTTTCATCATGTTCTTTCATGCTTTTAGATTCATCTCTTGAGTTACAACTATCAGAATCTTCAAAGACCATCTTTTCATCCTCAAGAGGGTTGTTTCCAGAATCATTTTGAACAAGCCCATAATCTGAGTAATTTTCGTTCATCTTGTGGGGGATTGCTGTCGTATAAAAAACATGACTATATACTCAACATATGTTGTTGCATACAAAACAAAAATGTAATATTAAAAGAAAAAATTCATATTAAGACAATGAAAACCCTAAAACGGAAGATAATGAAAAACCTAATTTGAAATCAAACAAGATAGTGTGCTTACCTTCTTCTCCTGTCAAGGGCGAACGAGCGAACGAACCTTCACTTCCTTGTCCGTTTTTCAATTATGGAGACTGACAAACTCTCGCGCCGGACTCCAATAGAGTGACTGTGCTTCAGTCTTCTCTCTACTCTGGCTCGTAAACACCACATATCACTTCATCTCTTCGTGTGCATACCAAGCCTTGTTCCCTTGCTTGCTCTTGCTCAAAAGTTGATTGCTCAAAAGTTGAACTTCTACGATTTCCCCGTTTTCTTTTAATATAAATTTAATTATATTTTTAGTAGATACTGACATGGCATATGAGGTGTAATTGTCATTTTGAAAAGTTGGGAAGGAGCATTCACTCCGATTGCCACATCATTTAAAATGGCCGGATTGAACACCGCAGTTGAAGTCCGTATCATTTCCGTTAAATGTTTCGATAGTTTGGCTATAAAAGTGTTATTTCAATAATATGTATTATTATTGGTTTACGAGTGATAGTTGGTATTATTTAAAGTAAATTTCCCAAGAATTTTAGATTTTACTTCTTTTAAATCTCCATTTAAGTACTCCGTATTACATTATGTGAGCTTATATATTAATTTTCAAAATTAAAAGATAAGGGGGGCAAAAACGTATATATCTAATTAAAGTATGAAAATTTTACAAAAATATTACATATATAGTAGAAAATTTTGAAAGTCCAAGGGGGGCGGTCGCCCCCCCCCCCCTCCTTAAATCCAGTCCTACTTTAGGAAACTTAAATTCTAGTTGCCTAAAATACCCCTTAATTCATATTCCTTTTAGCTTTTATTTTTTCCGGTAACGACCTAACGGCCTACTTCCTTAGGAAACTCAGCTCGTTCCTCAAGCTTCCCTGACTTCTACCGTCTACGTTGCTTGACAAATTCGAATTCGATTTCCATCAATTGCGAGTCATGATCTTCATTCGGATTTGATTTCTCGTTCTCTGCGAAATTTTGAGTCAGTTTCATCCCGTGAATTTCTAGTGCGAATTCCTTCTGTGAATTTCTGCTGCGAAATATCATTCCTGCTGCGAATTTCTGTTGTAAGCTTGTATGATGTGTTCGAATTTTCATTCTGATTATATATTTCAGTTCGCTATCTTGGAGTTGTAGTTTGTTTATGAATTCTGTCATTAAATTTTCTTCATAATCTCACATTATGTTTCTCTGAAATTATCTCTATAACACTTCAAATTTTTGTCTTTTTTTATCACTTTTGTATGCTATAATTAGACATTCTTCTGCATCAATACGTTTTGATCTTCAATATTTTGATTACTTTACTGTTTATGTTCTTATAATTCCGACTGATGGATAGTGTACCCGGGGGTAGCTTATCCGAGGGGTTATTCGATGAATAACCTAGAGAGAAGTCAGAGCAAGTAAGAGAGAGAGAGTCAAATGTATTAAATGAACTCAGTGTGCCTTACAAGGAGAATAAGGGCTGCTATTTATAGCAGCCATAAATGCGATGAGGGTACACGTGTCAACAATCTGACGGACGGGGGGCACCTCAATCGGGGTGGCACCGGCATTCGCATGTGTACCGCATTATATGCGGTGGGTGGATGTGACTGACGTGCACTTTGTTGTGAGTGCACTCAAAGTAAATTCAACACTAACACTTATACGTAGTATAGGTGAAGTAGAGTTCGTATCTACAGGGAAAGGAATAACTTTCTTTTTATATAAATAGTAAATAAAGGGGGGTTTTGTTTGTTGAGTGATTTAATTAAATTAAACACGAAGATGAACGAGTTATATGGGATTAAATTCAAGAATAAAAGGGACTTGGTCTTGCTACTTTCCACTTGTTGATATATTTTAGTCGATCATTGTTATATCTATAACTTATCCCCTCTCGAATACTCAACCGAGGAGTATATCCAATTCATCGAGGGTAGTTATTAACAACGACCGTTCATTAATAACCCTTACTATTTATCAAATATAGAACAACGCCGTATACCGATATAACAGTAGCTTTTAACCTCTTTAACTCCTTGATGAAATCAATTAAGATTGATAACCTCAACGCAACGGTTTCGGTTTAACCAACAAAATTAATCCCTCTTAAGTTTATTAACCACGACCGTGCATTAATAAACCGAAGTTACTTACTTATGAAACCTTCAACGTTTAACCATCGGTTCGTTGAACGTTTCTAGTAATAATCAATGTTGGAACGTTAACTAATCGTCACTTAGCCACCCTCCAACAATGATATAGAATGAGATTAAGGGAAGAATTAATAATCAAGAGGAGAAAGTAAGAAAATAACTCACAACTTTAATAATCAATCAAGCTTCAAGAGCAAAACCAAGAAATGGAAGTTTAGCTCCTCATTTGGAGACTAAACATGCTAAAAGAAATATAGAGAAATTCTATTCTAAACTGAGCTTAAGAGTATAAAGGAACTGGTGAATCTATTGTGAAGGAAAGGAGGTGTATTTATAGGCTTTTTTGGGGTGCAGGTCGGGTACTCGATCGAGTATATATATGTACTCGATCGAGTATGTGTAGAAAGCTGAATTCGATCCATACTCGATCGAATTTAGAGTAGAATTCATAGCTATACCCGATCGAGTATGTCGGTGTACCCGATCGGGTATAGACACTCGATCGTGGGGAAATCTTCTTCTGCATGTTCCTTTGTTTTCGGATCCGATCCGATTTGAAATTTCAACCAGATACTCGATCGAGTATAGGAGATACTCGACCGAGTATAGACAAAAATCAGGATTTCCTACTTTTGTCTTGTGATTTTGCACCTTCCTTCCACTTTTGGGGTTCACCAACTGTCCTTGAGTGATGTTAGACCTGTTTGAGCTCAGAATAAACCTAATCTAAACAATTTACAAGAATTTAACAAACTAAACTATTACACCGAAAGTGTGTAATTTCCGAAATACTAAACAACCAAAACTTACTAAAAATGTAAATAAACACACGGAAATTACAAACGTATCAACTCCCCCACACTTAGTTCTTTACTCGTCCTCGAGTAAAGGTCAATGTTTACAAGTGTAAAGATTCCCAGAGTTTCAATAGTTTTAACAAGATAAAAACACAAAGACCACCAAGGATAAAATATGAGTTTTAATGCTCAAATTACAAATATCATCTTGGGTTTTATGGTCTTCTAGTGTTCATCTTCTCTTCCTCTTCTCCTTTTTCTTCTTCTTCTTCTTCTTCTTCCAAGGGATCAAATGAGTTCCTGCACACAGAAAAATATTCCTCTCATATCTCTCATTTTGCCTAGGAGCCTTTTCAGGTTTTCATCCTAGCATCTCTTTGTGTTTTTCCATCCTCCCTAACTCACTCATTTTTTTTAAGCCATTTTTGCTTAGATTGCCCATTTTTTTTGGGTTTTCAACCTAACTAGCATTTCCTTTTTCTTTTATTTCCTTTTTTGTTTTTTTTTTGTTTACAAAGAGTAAAAGAAAAGTCATGCATAGTAAAGAGTAGAAAATAGCATTACATACCATGAGGAGTCTCCCCCCTTCTCAGTCCAAGCACTGTCCCTAGTGCCCGCCTTCGCCGCCATAGTATCCGCCTCCAAAACCTCCTCCAAAACTCCCGTCGCCCATGTGAGTATCTCCGTCATCCCCGCCATCAAAACCGCCACCCCCGGAGCTCGATCCTCCAAAGTTGCCCCATTGAGTGGGGTCATACCAAGAGGGTGGTGGTGGTGGTTGAGCCATGGTGTGGAATTGGCCTTGATGAGCCATGTAAGAATACATAGGTCCATAGAACCTACGTTGATCTTCTTCATATCTGCGGTTGTCTTCGGCCCGTTGCTCCTCTAGCCTTTGAAATCCCGCCCTTTGTTCCTCCCGATATTTACCAACTTCATTGGTAACTTTGTTGAGTCCTTCAAGCAGTTGTTGGAAGTAATCGGGAGGTGGGGGAGCTTGGTTCGGTTCGGGCAGGTAGTGATGTGCAACCTCGGGTTCTTGGTACTCGGGTTGAGGTTCTTGGTCGGGTTGGTCTTCTGGGAGATCTTGGGCTTGTGGTTCTTGGAGATGTGGTGGAAGGGCATGAGGGAATAGGAAATGGGGCACGTCGAACTCTGGCCTGTAGATGATTTTGGGGGTGTCGGGGTTTGGCATGAGGAAGTATTGGACCGGTTGGACGTGTATGATCCAGTTGTACATGTGTTTCGGTTGGTCCCCAATGTACACTGTATGAGAAAAAGAGGTGCAGCCTGATCGGCCTAACCAACCTATGTCCATCAAACAATAGTCGGGTATAGGGGAGTTATCCGTATACCCGAATTTACCGGCCAAGTGCATAATTACCCCTCCCAAAACAATGGCTCCTTTGGCTACACTTTCTTTTTTCAGATGTGCCCACATGAGATTGCACAGATTAAAGTCTACGTGACGACGGAATAGGGCCACGGACATCAAACAAACGTCCCCGATTCTAGTGTGATGGTTGTTGGGACGGCCAAGCAAGCAATTGGCTAGGAATTTCAAGAACAACCGGAAGACGGGGTGTTGGACATGACTAATATACATTTGGGAGGAACTAAATTTCACTTCCCCGGTCATCTTTGTCCATAGGGAGTGCCCAAAGATGGTGTTATCCGAGATGGATCTCTCGTAGGGCACCGGGATGCCAAAATGTTCAGCAAACTCGAGTTTCGTTATTGAATAGTTTCGGTTAAACAGACGAAACTCGAGTCTATCATCCCTAAAATCCGCCTCATCACTTTCAAACTTCACCGAACTCAAGAATTCGTAGATAATTCGTTCATTAGAATTGTATTTCATATTGAAAATACGGTCCATATCTAATGTATGAAAGAATTTTCTACAACTCTTATAGACTCCTAATTCACGTAGAGTATCATGGCATAGAAAACGGGAAGGTTTTACTTGCCCTTTTGTTGTTGATAGGAGTCTAGTTCGGTGTTCGGCGTCGGCGGGAATGATGTCTTCAAAGCCCGGGATGGGTGCTATGGTGCTTGAGCTCTCTCCCCTATTCTTCCTTGGAGCCATTTGTGAAGCTTTTGAGCTTGAAGAGGCAAAAATTCGAATGGGGGTAAGGTTTTTGGGATTTGGTGGAAGTTTGGGGGAAGTGGGATTTTTGGGTATAGATATGGAGAGGAGAATGAGGGGAGTATTTTGGTGGTGGAATGGGTTGATTTGGTGGAGAATTGAGAGAGATATGGTAGAGAGAAGGGTTAAAAATGGAGTTTGGGGAAGAGGGGGTTCGAAATTTTGGGAGTACTTGGGGAAGATGAAGTGTTTTGGGGTGGTGTTGGGGTTAAATCCACAGGGGTACCCGATCGAGTATCCCTGTATACCCGATCGGGTACCGGAGACAGGGGTTGGGAAAGTGAATTTTCTGAGTATACTCGACCGAGTATGAACCTATACTCGATCGAGTACTGGAGGCAGGGATGAAATAAAGTACTTTTTCCCGTTATACTCGACCGAGTACAGTAATATACCCGATCGAGTATGCCTCTATTTATCAAAAAATTTGGAAACTTCGATCGAGTACTGAACTCGGGTTCTTCTTTTCAGTAATACCCGCCCGAGTATGTATCTATACTCGATCGGGTATATCCCCAGGTATCATTTTTTTGTTTTTTTTTTGTTTTTTGTTTTTTGTTTTTTGTTTTAAACTCACACACTCTATTTGATAAAATGATACAGAAAACATACCTTGCTTGGGTTGCCTCCCAAGAAGCGCTTTGTTTAACGTCGTGGCTCGACGATATCTTTGTTTCTCCTTTATTCATAGACCGGTTCAGAAAGGTCTATGATCTCTACGTTCTTGGGTTGAAAACCCTCAAAGAAGGGTTTTAGTCTCTGTCCGTTCACTTTGAGCACTTCTCCCGTCTCCGGGTCTTCAATTTCCACCGCCCCGTGTGGATAGATTTTGACCACTTTGTATGGTCCGGCCCAACGGGATCTCAACTTTCCCGGGAATAGACGAAGGCGTGATTGGAATAGGAGGACTTTGTCATCAAGTTTGAAATCCTTCCTTATGATCATTTTATCATGCCACTCCTTCGTCTTTATTTTGTAAATCTCCGCATTGTCATAAGAATCCAGGCGGAGTTCTTCCAATTCTTGTAATTGGAGCTTCCTGTGTATACCGGCCTCGTCAAGATTGAGGTTGAATTCTTTTACCGCCCAATATGACTTGTGTTCAAGCTCTACGGGAAGGTGACAAGCTTTTCCGAACACAAGTCTATAAGGTGACATACCGATTGGGGTTTTGTAGGCGGTTCGGTATGCCCAAAGTGCATCATCAATGCGTATACTCCAATCCTTCCTGTTCGGGTTCACTGTTTTTTGGAGTATGGATTTCAACTCCCTATTCGAGGTTTCCGCTTGGCCATTGGTTTGTGGGTGATAAGCGGTGGAGATCTTGTGAGTCACACCATATTTCTTGAGTAGGGATCCCACAATTTTATTACAAAAATGGGTGCCTCGATCGCTTATTAAAATTCGAGGGACCCCGAACCTTGAAAATATGTGTGATTTGAGGAAACTTGCTACCACCTTGGCATCATCAATTTTTGTTGCTTTTGCCTCCACCCATTTGGAGACGTAATCTACCGCAAGTAGGATGTAGATGTTACCTTGAGAGTTTGGGAAAGGTCCCATAAAGTCAATACCCCATGCATCGAAAATCTCACAGAAAAGCATGGGGTTTTGTGGCATCTCGTTCCTCCTTGAAATGTTTCCCGCTCTTTGGCAATTGTCACAAGATTGACAAAAGCCATGTGCATCCCGGAATAGACTCGGCCACCAAAAACCACTTTCAAGAATTTTCATTGCCGTCCGTTTCGGGCCGAAATGTCCTCCACAAACATAAGAATGGCAAAACTCTATAATGTGAGCTATCTCATATTCGGGGACACATCTTCGGATTATTTGATCCTTACAATGTTTCCACAAATATGGGTCATCCCACACATATAGTCTTGAGTCCATTTTTAATTTTTCTTTTTGAGATTTTGAGAATTGTGGAGGAAATTTGCCGGAAACAAGGAAGTTTACAATGTTTGCGTACCATGGTTGTATGACTTTGATGGAGAAAAGAGTTTCGTCCGGGAATTCGCCTTTGATGAGATTTGTGTGAAGATCTTCAATGTCTTTGTGAGGAATGAGTCGGCTTAAATGATCGGCCACCAAGTTCTCCACTCCTTTCTTATCTTTAATCTCCACGTCAAACTCACTCAATAGGAGGACCCATTGAATGAGTCTTGGTTTGGCTTCCTTCTTGGTCATAAGGAATCGGAGAGCCGCATGGTCGGTGTAAACGATAACTTTCGTTCCAAGAAGGTAGGAACGAAATTTCTCCAAAGCAAAGACGACCGCTAGCATTTCCTTCTCGGTGGTGGAGTAGTTCTTTTGAGCTTCATTTAAAGTCGAGGAGGCATAGTAGATTACATGAGAAGCCTTCCCGACTTTTTGGCCTAAAACAGCCCCCACCGCATAATCACTTGCATCACACATGATCTCAAAAGGAAGAGACCAATCGGGAGCTTGTATGATTGGAGCGGTTACCAATCTTGCTTTCAAAGTGTCAAAAGCCTCCTTGCATTCGTCATTGAGATCAAATTCCACCTCCTTTTGCAAAAGTTTGCATAAGGGAGATGAGATTTTGGAGAAGTCTTTGATGAACCTTCTATAGAAACCGGCATGTCCAAGGAAGGAGCGGATGTCCCGTACATTTGTTGGGTACGGAAGCGTTTGGATGACATCAATCTTGGCCTTGTCTACTTCAATGCCTTTTGAAGAGATCACATGCCCAAGAACAATCCCTTGTTCCACCATAAAGTGGCATTTTTCAGAATTTAGGACAAGATTGGATTCAATGCAACTTTTTAGCACAAGAGTGAGATGGTAGAGGCAAGTGTCAAAAGAGTCCCCATGAATTGTAAAATCATCCATAAAGACCTCCATGAATACCTCCACAAATTCGGAGAAGATGCTCATCATACACCTTTGAAAGGTGCCCGGTGCGTTGCATAATCCAAAGGGCATTCGTCGGTAGGCAAAAGTGCCAAATGGACATGTGAAGGTTGTTTTCTCTTGGTCCTCTGGGGCTATTGGTATTTGGAAATACCCGGAGTAACCATCAAGAAAACAATAGAACTTGTGCCCCGCTAGCCTCTCTAGCATTTGATCAATGAAGGGCAATGGAAAGAAGTCTTTTCTAGTTACCGAATTGAGCCTTCGGTAGTCAATGCAAACTCGCCACCCGTTTTGCACTCGGGTGGGCACCATTTCGCCATCTTTGTTTTCAATGACCGTCACTCCGGTCTTCTTTGGTACCACTTGGGTTGGACTCACCCATTTGCTATCGGAAATGGGAAAGATGATTCCCATTTGAAGTAGTTTGATCACCTCCTTTTTCACCACCTCCATCATGGGAGGATTCAATCTTCGTTGCGGTTGCCTCACCGCTTTGGCCTCGTCTTCAAGTAGGATCTGGTGCATGCATGTGGATGGACTAATGCCTTTAATGTCGGCAATAGACCATCCAATAGCCAATTTGTACTCCTTGAGGACCGCAATCAACCTCTCCTCTTGTTCTTGGGCTAAGGCGTTTGAGATAATCACCGGTAGAGTGTGATTTTCGCCCAAGAACACATGTTTCAAATTTTCAGGGAGTGGTTTCAATTCCACCTCCGGTGCCTGCAAAACATATGGTAGCGGCTTCTCGCTCGGAATGGTTAGTGGGAGGGCTTTAGAGCCCGGTGGCAAAAGTGGGAGTTGATTCAACTCCGCCACCATAACCTTCATGTTATTTGACATAGAGTATTCCAAAGTGAACTCCTCTACATCATTCTCAATAGAGCTTAATATTTCATCTTTTTCCTCAACTTAAAATACATCTTGGACCCAAGTGTCACAAGTGTCAATGGCAAAAAGGGAGTGATTATCGGTGGGATATTTCATGGAGTCATAGATATTAAATTCAACTTTCTCACCATCGAACTCCATGGTTAATATTCCACTAAAGACATCAATTTTTGCTTTGGCCGTCTTTAAAAAGGGTCTTCCTAATAAAATAGGGACTGCATTTTTATCGTTCTCCATTTCGAGAACGTAAAAATCAGCGGGAAAAATTAAATTATCCACCATGACGAGTACATCCTCTACTACACCTTTCGGGTAAGCATTGGATCTATCGGCAAGTTGGATAACAACCCCCGTTTCATGTAAAGGGCCTAGTTCTAGGGACTTATATAGAGAATATGGGATGACATTAATTGATGCTCCCAAATCTAACATAGCCCTAGAACAACTAGAATTTCCAAGTTTACATGGTATAGTGAACATTCCCGGGTCACTATACTTTTTAGGCAGTTTCTTTTGAAAAACGGCCGACACTCTTTCGCTTACTTGGATTTTATGCTTGCCATTTAATTTGTGTTTCCTATTAATTGTGCAAAGCTCTTTTAAAAACTTTGCAAACCTAGGAACACCTTTTATTAAATTGAGAAGAGGAATATTTACCTCACATTTGCTGAAGGTCTCATAGATATCTTTGTCATTGTTGTATTTGCGGTTGTCCTTGAGAGCCTCCGGGAAAGGTGGTACCGGCTCGTATGAGTTGAGCGGTGGAAACTTTCTTTGAGGTGTGACCTCCTCCTCCTTCTCTTCTTCATTTTGAGGATTTGTGCTTGGCACCAAGATATCCTCCTCCTCCTCTCCAACATGGCTCTTTGCTTTTGCCTTAGCCAATACCAATTCTTTGCCATTTCTCAAGGTGACCGTGTGAGCTTGTTGCCTTGGATTCGGCTCCGTTTGAGATGGGAGTTTTGCCGAATCCTTAGCTTCAAGCCTACTCACGGCATTTGAGATTTGGCTCATTTGGTTTTCCAAATTGTGGATGCTTGATTTGGTCGTTTCTTGGAATTGGGTCACACTTTGTTGCATCGTAGCCATGTTCATGGCAAGTGACCGAATCATGTCTTCGGTGGACATGCTCGAGTTCGATGTTTGACCTTGTTGTTTATATTGTTGAGGGGGAGGGTTTGATTGTTGAGGAGGTTGAGAGTTTCCGTACCTTAAGTTGGGATGATCTCTCCATCACGGATTGTAGGTGTTTCCGTGAGGATCATACCTCCTTTGGCCTTGGAAACCCAAAGCATTGACTTGCTCGGGGTTCTCCTCTTGTAATGTTGGGCAGGAATCGGTGGGATGCCCTTGTGTCGAGCATATGCCTCAGACCTTGACTTCTTGGGTTTTTGGATTCAAAAGAAAATCTTTGACCAAAGAAGTCAAGCCGGCCACTTGACTTTCCAACGAGTTGTTGGATTCTGCTGCCATAACTCTTTTTGATGATGACCTCCCATTGTAGTGTCTTGAGTTTTCGGCTAATTCCGAAATGAGGTCTCTTGCTTGGGAAGGGGTTTTGTTGACAATGCCCCCTCCGCATGCCGCATTCACCATGCGTCTATCTTGATCAACAAGCCCATCATAGAAGTAGAGGATGAGATCTTGTTCCGAATACCCATGATATGGGCAACTAGCGCATAGTTTTTTAAAGCGCTCCCAATATTCGTACAAGGTCTCATCATCCGCTTGCTCAATGTTGCTGATTTGCTTTTTGAGACTTGAAGAGATAGATGCGGGATAATACCTGTCGAGGAAGCTCTTTTTCATTTGAGCCCATGTGTTGATGCTACCCGAAGGAAGGTAGAAAAGCCAATCCTTTGCGGTGTCTTTTAAAGAGAATGGGAAGGCCCTTAGCTTTATTTTCTCCTCGGATACACCATTGGGGCACATGCTTGTGCACACAATATGGAATTCCGATAGATGTTTGTTAGGGTCTTCCCCCCGTAGGCCATGGAAAGAGGGAAGTAGATGGATGAGCCCAGATTTTAGCTCAAATGTGACCCCCGTATCAAGAGTTGGAAAGGTGATACATAGGGGTTGTTGATTTAGATTCGGAGCCGTGAGCTCCCTCAATGTTCTTGTTTCATGAGCCATAGTGATTGGCTCTTCGGTTTCGCTAGATTGAGAACTAGCGCTTGATGATTCTCCCGAGTCGGAGTTTGAAAATTTGTTTTTCAACCGCTCGAGAGTTCGTTCTATTTCGGGGTTTGAGTGGTATGTGATTTCGTTCAGTGAACGATATTTTACCATGTACTACAAAGCTCAGCAGAAATAGAAATCTTTATACTTGAACCATATTTTTTTTCTTTTTCTTAAAATAAAATAAAAAGAAAAAATTAATTGCCTCTCCCCGGCAACGGCGCCAAATTTGACGTGCACTTTGTCGTGAGTGCACTCAAAGTAAATTCAACACTAACACTTATACGTAGTATAGGTGAAGTAGAGTTCGTATCCACAGGGAAAGGAATAACTTTCTTTTTATATAAATAGTAAATAAAGGGGGGTTTTGTTTGTTGAGTGATTTAATTAAATTAAACACGAAGATGAACGAGTTATATGGGATTAAATTCAAGAATAAAAGGGACTTGGTCTTGCTACTTTCCACTTGTTGATATATTTTAGTCGATCATTGTTATATCTATAACTTATCCCCTCTCGAATACTCAACCGAGGAGTATATCCAATTCATCGAGGGTAGTTATTAACAACGACCGTTCATTAATAACCCTTACTATTTATCAAATATAGAACAACGCCGTATACCGATATAACAGTAGCTTTTAACCTCTTTAACTCCTTGATGAAATCAATTAAGATTGATAACCTCAACGCAACGGTTTCGGTTTAACCAACAAAATTAATCCCTCTTAAGTTTATTAACCACGACCGTGCATTAATAAACCGAAGTTACTTACTTATGAAACCTTCAACGTTTAACCATCGGTTCGTTGAACGTTTCTAGTAATAATCAATGTTGGAACGTTAACTAATCGTCACTTAGCCACCCTCCAACAATGATATAGAATGAGATTAAGGGAAGAATTAATAATCAAGAGGAGAAAGTAAGAAAATAACTCACAACTTTAATAATCAATCAAGCTTCAAGAGCAAAACCAAGAAATGGAAGTTTAGCTCCTCATTTGGAGACTAAACATGCTAAAAGAAATATAGAGAAATTCTATTCTAAACTGAGCTTAAGAGTATAAAGGAATTGGTGAATCTATTGTGAAGGAAAGGAGGTGTATTTATAGGCTTTTTTGGGGTGCAGGTCGGGTACTCGATCGAGTATATATATGTACTCGATCGAGTATGTGTAGAAAGCTGAATTCGATCCATACTCGATCGAATTTAGAGTAGAATTCATAGCTATACCCGATCGAGTATGTCGGTGTACCCGATCGGGTATAGACACTCGATCGTGGGGAAATCTTCTTCTGCATGTTCCTTTGTTTTCGGATCCGATCCGATTTGAAATTTCAACCAGATACTCGATCGAGTATATGAGATACTCGACCGAGTATAGACAAAAATCAGGATTTCCTACTTTTGTCTTGTGATTTTGCACCTTCCTTCCACTTTTGGGGTTCACCAACTGTCCTTGAGTGATGTTAGACCTGTTTGAGCTCAGAATAAACCTAATCTAAACAATTTACAAGAATTTAACAAACTAAACTATTACACCGAAAGTGTGTAATTTCCGAAATACTAAACAACCAAAACTAACTAAAAATGTAAATAAACACACGGAAATTACAAACGTATCAGTGACGCCACATTAAATGCGGTTGTTGTTTGTCCCCAAAGGGAATCTTCGATGAGTGTGCTGTAGCCGAAGGCTCTTCTGTGGCCGAAGGCTCTCCTGTGGCCGAAGGCTACCCTTATGCCGAGGGCGCCTATGAGCCGAAGGCTCCTGATTTCTGTCGTTTTCTCCCAGTAGCTTTGTATGCTCAAATCTAGTTGTTCTGTGGAATTTGGAGCCCTCGGCCATAGGGCCGAAGGCACTCCATATGTGCGTCGTGGGCTTCTTTAAACTTGGGCAGCTGTGTTTGGGCCTCGTGTGATCATTGGGCTTGATGGGCCTGTGTGGGAGAAGTAGGAGTCTGTGGGCCGGGGGTTCTTGGGCCATATACTCCATCACTGACTTTAATTTATTGATTACTTTTTCTGTGTTTTGTTCTTATATCTTTCACTTTAGAAGTTATTACTGTTTTGTTGCAGCTTGTGTTATTATTTTTTATTGCATTTAGTTTTTCAAACTTAAATATATTAGATATGACTTTTTGTAATCACACAGTTACATATTGACATGAATGTACTATGTGATGAACTTTTTGCTTGAATTTACTTATGTTTAGTTTTTTTACAGATTAAAATGTTGCTTATGCTAAAGGTGGATGGGAGTTGGAATGATTGCCATGTTTTCTGTAATAAAAGAACTTGTGGTCTCATAGTTCCGGATGAGACATTGTATACTCCTTTTATTGCTTTGGTCTATTCGTGCATTGGTGCTTTTGCTGCGAATGAACGGATCAAAATTAGTTATTTGGTTGAAGAATGTCCTCCTCCAGTTGTTGTTAATGATGATTATAGTTTGTTATTTTACTTGGCTCTTAAAAAATCACAACCTGAATATGTCAAGTATCCTTTGTGTGTTGAGTTGTTTCGGGTATTTGTGTCTACTCCTGCTCACTTCTCTTCTCAGCTTCCTGCATTTGATTTGAATGTGTCTGCAAATGGTGAATTTGAGCATCTTGAAGATAATTCTGTCATGCATCATCACACATTTGATGTTTCTTCCCCTCAAACTGAAGAAATGTCTATGGATATGTATGCTACGAATGCTGATATTTCAGTTTGTTGTGGTGATACCAATCCATTACATACACACGTTTTTTGTTCTAGCAATGAAGTTTCTTCACCTACATCTTCAGACGGTGAAGGTCTTGTTGTTCATGAGCACTTTGATTTAGAATATTTTCATGATTTTCAAGATATCCAAGTAATCTGTCACTTTCATCCTACTCGTATTGCTATAAAGTCTATCTAGATCATTATCCCATCATTTGAAGATGTATGCCATTTTAAATCTTTTCCAATACACAACTAGGACATCAACTAAAAAAATCTTGCATGTTGTTTGTGTTGATGAGGAGGGTTGTGATTGGGTTGTACGTGCAGTGAGGTTGGATGGATGTCAAATGTTTCAAATAAGAAGGTACTTTTTGTTACTCAACTGCACATTTAAAATATGATTTTGTAATATTTTTCACTTATTGTCTACTTAATGTCTTTTTAATGACTATTTATTGTTGTACAATTCCCCAGGTTTGATTCTGAACATACATGCTCCCTGGATGTGAGGCCAGGTCCCCACCGCCAAGCTACCACAGAAATAATTGTTGAACTCATCAAACACCGGTATGCGGATGCATCTAGGAAACCTTATGCTCCAAAAGATATTATTGTTGATTTAAATAGAGATTATGGTTTGACTATACCGTATAAGAAAGCTTGGCTTGCAAACAAGAAAGCTCAAGAAAAGTTGATGGGTTCAGATGAGCAGTCATATCAATTGTTACCCTCCATTGCTTATGTTCTTAAAAAGAAACATCCTGGTTCATTGATTTTATTAGATGTTGGTGTGCATAATCGATTTAAGTCCTTCTTCATGTCATTACATGCTTGGACTGAAGGCTGGAAACACTGTTTTTCAGTTCTTTTTATTGATGGTTCGTTTATGAAAGAGTATTATAAGGGAATAACATGGACTTTCCCTTTGGCGTTTGGTGTGGTTGATACTGAGCGAAGAAAAACATGGACTTGGTTTTTTATGAAACTGAAGGAGTGTCTAGCGAATAGGGAGGACTTGTATATTGTTTCAGATCGTCACGATGGTATTATACATGCAGCAAAAGTGGTCATTCCGCATGCTGTACACGGCTATTGTGTATACCATATCCTAGGAAATATTATATCAAAATTCAAGGGGTCTACTACAGGTCTTGCATGGAAGTTTAATAAGGCTGCTAGGGTTGCCACTCCTCAATTTGAAGAGTATATGGCTTTATTAGATGCAGAAGATCCCCGTATCCGTGATTATTTGGATGAAATAGGTGTTGAGAAATGGGCTCGTTGTTTTTGTACTAGTTCTAGGTATTCATTGATGACATCTAACAATGCTGAGTCGGTGAATTTAATGGACCGTGTGCCCCGTGAGTATCCTATAACAAAACTGATAGAGTTTTGCGTGGAAGGATGCAAAAATGGTTTTGTGAACATCGTGATGCGTCATCAAGTTGTAAAACAATTCTTTCTGCCTATTTTGAGTCTCAACTTCGTTCTTATCATGTCGAGGCAGCTCTTATGACTTTAATTGTATTACCTTCTACCTTTTTTGGCATTGTTATATTTTTGTTCTTATCATCTTTTTACACACATGTTTTAGGTGTAACTACTGTTAGTCTTTTTATTTATTTTTTAGGTGAATCCTGCTAGTCAATATGAATTTGAGGTGGTGGACAGAACATCGAGAAGCTTCGTTGTTAATTTGAAAGACAAGACATGTTCATGTTGTGAATTTCAGCTTGATCACTTTATATGTGTACATGGAGTTGCAGTTGTAGGCCATCGTCGAGGCTTATCGTGTTACGATTACATCTCAAACTTTTACTTCACACGAGAGTGGGTTGCTGCTTATACAGGTGAAGTTCACCCTCTTGGTTCTCGCTGTGATTGGGGTGTTCCTGCTACTGTGGCGTCTGAAATCTGCAGGCCACCTACATGCTTGACACGCCAACCCGGTAGACCTAAAAAGAATCGTATTCCTTCAACTGGAGAGTTTGGTTCCCGACAGCGGTGTTCACTGTGTAAGAAAGGAGGACACAATAAGAAGTCTTGCACAAATCTTATCCCATCCTGTGGAGTTTAGTTTCATAGTTTGTTGTGCTTTGGTTTTTATTTCCTATACTAATAATTGTAAGACTTTTATTGCTTTCATTCATCACTATTGTTAGCTGCCACGGTTTGTTGGCATTGGACTCTATGTTCATTGGAATTATATTTTGGAGTTTCATTATATGTACTTTTGTTATTGATATTGACTTTATTGTTTCTTATAAAGCAAACAAGTTTGCTTTTATCGATGCAAATTATTGTCTACTTATGTACGGATTAATGTCTATAAGAAGACCTTAATTATAATCTATGTTAATTTAGCCTTTGATAGTGACATGTGTTATGGCCTCTTGTGATTTGTGTTCCTTTGCCACTAGTATGAATGAACTATCAAAGACTTTACTTTTGCATGTAGACTAAAATTATACCCATCCCACCTTTTCGTACTTAGTAATGTAAACATATTTCAATATTATACTAATTTAATGTTCAAAACAAACACATTGCATATTTATATATTGAAACACCTTTATGAATAATACCAACTTTCAAAATACCTTTTGTACGTTTACTAACTTTATGTTCATATCAATTGCAAAAAGAAACATTATATTCATATTCATATCATGTAATGACTATTATACCTTAAAATGGTAATTGTATTAACACATCACTTCATTAGTTTAATTTATTAGGTTTCATATTTGCTTTACTTTGACGTTTGTATTAGTTGTTGTGCTTAATGTGGTTGTACACGATTAATGTCTACGCATATGCGATTAACGACTAATTAATGTCTGATTATGCACTTCAATCCTCACTTCAGCAGATATTATACTTAAACTGAATATCAAATGAAACATGAACAAGCATTTGATGATATGACACCCAAAAAATGATCAAATGAACATTACAAGAACAAGTATTAATGACCAAACGATGGAAGTTTTACAAGTTTCATTCCTTTCAAAACACTTATTCATTACAAATCATTTTAGTCTAATTGCATATCAATAGATCATATTAAGCCAAACCCTTTCCTCGTGATGCATACATCAGCAACTCTGTCATCATTTTGTGTCGGTACATTTCCATGTCTTGGTTTGAAACTTCAGTCACTTCTCTACCCATCATTAGAAATTGAGCAAACTTTATGATAAACATACCACAATTGCCCCTGTAAAGAGATAAATTCTTTAATATAAAGGTAAACAAGCATAATACATTAAAATATGTTACAAATATAATATTTGAGCCCCACATACCCATCCTCCTGTTGTGGACAGTTACGGACCATCTCTATTCGAATTTTTCCTTTTCCAATATGTGCCTCTGGCCGCTTGTCATAAACACCCAGCCTTTCCATCACCTTTGGTAGGAAATTCTCCAAGCAAGGAATGAAGACCCTAATGCTTGACAGCGAATCTCCTCTTCTCTTTAGGGAGTCATAGACTTTTATTCGTTTACCATTAATGTCTAAGACCAACAGTATCCAATGCATTGCTATGTTTAATGGCATGTAGACATAATCGGCTTCTGCTCATGGCATTCCATGTCCTCTATTTGATCCAAACATTGTGTTCATTATTGTGCCACTATAAGCCGCATCTGTCATTGTGGTTTTATCATTAAGCACCATTTCAGCTTTCACCTTGAGCGCCCCGAGAAACAAAGGATCTGTTGTGGCATATTTTTGCTGCAGCTGGTACTGCTTTCTTTTCACTGCCAGGTAGTAAAATGCCACTCCAATATGCTGAAATAAATAAAAATCAATTTCTTAATGATTTTTATGATATAGTATTATAGTTTATATATTACATAAATTTTTATACACTTACCGTGTCAGTCAACCAATGTGGATTTGTGAATAGTTCATAAATCCATGTCTTGGTTCTTATGTTAAACTCGTCCAATTGAAGCCCAAACTTGCATGTCACTAGTTCCTCTTCTTTCTTTTTGTATTTTTTGAGACATTGCTGGCATGGTTCTTTACTAGCCCCTCCATCATAAATTCTTTCACCTTTTCTAAATCTTCTGTAGGTGGCATTTGCTTTGGATCCTCACTGAATGGGCCTGCAATTCCAATCACTTCAGAAATTTTTGTCTCTTTTCTCCTCTTTAGTGCCCTTTCCATCTTGCTTTTCTTGGATTCTGTGGTTGGGTAGGAGTGTATCTGTCAGGACTCTTAGCAGTCCTTTTTGACCTTTTAAAGCCTTTCTGTTCAGCTCCAATAACACTCGTATTTCCATCTTGTGCATTTATAACTTCATGGTAAGTTCCATATGTCATTATAATAAGAAATTAATGTCTCTGTAATTCTATTAACCATCTGTACTATTTTATTTTTTCTGAAGTTTTGGTCTTCAATATAACCAATTACCTCATCCTTAAAGTTGCGAACAATTCCTGATTTGTTCATCTCTTTCTTCTTTACTGATTGGCTCACACTTATTAGATTCACTATCTTCTATGATATTCTGTTCAGCAACATATACCTACATAAAATTTAATATTTGTTAATGTTTATGTTACGTCACCATATGTGCAATTAGATATAATAGTCGTACATTTTCATCTGCGAAAGTAACTCCTCTTCAGGCTGATGAAGGACCCTGAAGAGGAGTTGAAGCTTCCACTGGCCGAAAGGCAGCGCCCTATTCTGAGCTCCGATGAAGAAAAAGAGCCGTGGACTGAAAGCGACGACTATCTCTTCCGGAGTTCAGCCAAGTCAAAAACCGCCGAAGATGTCGAGGACGACGCCGATAGTGGGGCCGTTGAGGGTGGCCAAGGACAAGCTGTTTAGTGTTTCCTTGTACTTCGTTTTCTTTTTTCATTTGTAGTAGTAGTCTCAATGGCCGAAGCGCCCTGATGTGTGTAATGGCCGAAGCGCCCTCCTGATGTACTTGACATCCGAAATTAATGAACTCCTTTGCCTTTGAATGGATGTGTTGTTGCTTCGTCTTCATCGCCTTAACTTCATATGTGTTTAATTCTCGTGATTTTTGCCAAGTGTCAGAGTTGCCTACACCCCGGTTTGATTGAGACGAAGCGTCCCTTGTCTGTGTATTTATGTAGATTGTTTTCCTTGGAAATTTTCTAAGTGTGGGCACCCAAATATGCCTTGCTTGTTTAAGACGATGCGAAGCTTCATCCGGGTGCCTCATGAGGACGATGTGGGTGGCGCAACATCTTGGGTATGTTGTCCTTTGTTGTAGGGACGATGTGTCCAGTAACGCGTACCTTTGGTTGGAAATTTTTCTAAGTATCACAATTCCGTTTTGGCGTCTTTTGATTGAGACGTAGCGACCCCCATTCTTTGAAGACGATGCGCCTCGTCGTCTCTTGATGAATTCCATTTTTGCCTTGACAACTTTTCCGAGTCAAGTTTTTGGAACTTAATTCTGAAGTGTTGAGGACGAAGCGATGCCATATTATGTTGTCATGGCTGAGGCCGAAGCGCGTACTTCACTTTTCTTGTTTGATGAAATCTGATATGTACTTAGCCGATTTTGAGGCTTGGTTTTTGTGGGGATTTTATTTTATGCTCGAGGCCGGCGAGTGCGCGGTCCGTCGGCTTCCCTCTTCTTTTTTTTTTTTTTTTTTTTTTAGGTGATCGAAGGGTTACTGTCCCTTCGTCCATGTGCGGTAGTTTGTCCGCTTACGTTTTTCGCGTGGATTAGTGAGAGGGAGTAAATACGCCCTCGGCTTGGTGTGTCAGTGGCATCTTTTTTGGCCTTTCCACATCTATCGTCGACGAGGGACCGGACTAGGCATCGTCTTTTGACGGTCGCCCTTTGTGGTCCTGAGCGAAATTTTACTGACGGGTGGAGTTTTTGTAACCTCGGCCTTAATTCAGGCTTGTCTTCCTGCGGTTTCCGCGCGGACGACGTGGTATGCTTCTCCGTTTGAAGACGTCGGACCATGCACACAGGTCCTTCGTCCTACATATCGCCGGCCGATTTGGGTGTTTCACCGCTTGTGCCGATACGATATTTGGGTGCGTTGTCTATGCAACGGCTTTGTAGGCGCGTTGTGGGTCACAACGGCCTTAGGTGCGTCGTTTATTGCGACGGCTTTAGGTGCGTTGTTTATTGCAACGGCTTTGGGTGCATCGTTTATTGCGACGGCTTTAGGTGCGTTGTTTATTGCAACGGCTTTGGGTGCGTCGTTTATTGTAACGGCTTTGAGTGCGTTGTTTATTGCAACGGCTTTGGGTGCGTCGTTTATTGCGACGGCTTTGAGTCGCATCGGTCCTGGGTGTTATCACCGCTTAGGCCGATGCGGTCTTTAGCTTTTCCTTTGAAAGAATGGATTGAAACATGATCTTTATTCAATAAGTGGCGCTAGGCCTAGGGTGTTTCATTCAACCAATACGCCGAGGGGTGGGGGACGTTGCCCGCTTCACCACTTCTCGAGTTATTGGTAAAATTTTACCAAATGGTGTACATTCCACAATCGTGGTACATCTGACCCATTAGGGTTCTTTAGTCTATAGGTGCCGGCTTTGATGACGGCGCTGATGATGTAGGGCCCTTCAAATTTGACGGCGAGCTTTCCTCCTTCCGTTGGTTTGCTCGCTTCCCTTCGGCGGAGGACGTAGTCCCCCACTTGGAATTCGCGAGAGCGGACCTTGGCGTCGTAGTAAGATTTGACTTGGCGTCTGTAGTTTTCTGCCTGAAGGTAAGACATCTCCCGCCTTTCGTCAATGAGGTGCAAGTCAATCTTCATGGCTTCTTCATTGGCTTCGGGGTCGTATTGTGTGACCCGTCGGCTGGGGAGGGTGACCTCAGTGGGAGCCTTGGCTTCGAAGCCGTAGCACAAGGAGAATGGCGTCTCCCCAGTGGCCCTCCTTGGAGTAGTTCGGTAGGACCATAGGACGTTGGGGAGCTCGTCGACCCAACTTCCGCCTTCTTCCTCAAGCTTCTTCTTTAACCCCTCCAAGATGGTTCTGTTGGCGTTCTCAACCTGCCCGTTGGCCTGAGGGTAGGCAACGGAGGAGAAACGGTGTTTGATACCCCATTCTTGGAGGAGGCTTTGGAACGGTTCGGCTTCAAACTGGGTGCCGTTGTCTGATATGATCTCCTGGGGCACGCCGAAGCGGGTGAGGATGTTCTTGTAGACGAACTTTCGACACCGCGCTCCGGTGATGCTTGCGAGTGGTTCGGCTTCGACCCATTTGGTGAAGTAGTCGATGGCGACGATGATGTATCTGTTGTTGCCTGCAGCTCTTGGTAGCGGGCCGACGAGGTCGATGCCCCATCTGGAAAATGGGATGGCAGTGCTGACCGGGGCGTAGTTGACGGCCGGTCGGCCAGGTGCCCTTTGATAGTGTTGGCATGCGCTGCATTTGCGGGCGACTTCAGCACAATCGCGTGCCATCGTCGGCCAAAAGTAGCCTTGGACGACGAAGCGCCGTGACATGCTGAAGGGCCCCTGATGCGATGAACAGACGCCGCAATGCACTTCTTCCATGGCCACTTCGGCCTCATTCTGGTGTAGGCACCGGAGGAGGGTGCCATTGTATGATCTCTTGTAGAGCTTGTCACCCTCAATGACATAGCTCGGCGCCCTGAGTTTGGCGAGTTTAGCCCTCTCCTCGTCTTCAGATAGTGTGCCGGAGGTGATGTAAGTTGCGATGTCAATGATCCAATCCTCCGGCTGGTGTTGTATGGAGAGTATAGGGCTAGCGTGAATGCTTGACATGCTCAACTCCTCCACCTTCGCTATCTTGGAGATGTGCTCAGGGGTGTCGGAGCTGAGTTTGGAGAGCATGTCGGCCTCGGCGTTCTCTGCCCTTGGGATCTGAGTGATCTCGTAGGTATCGAACGCCTTGAGCAATTCCGCAGCGGCCTCCTTGTATTGCTTCATTCTCCCCTCTTTGGCCTCGTAGGAGCCCTCCATCTGGTTCACTACGAGTTTGGAGTCGCATTTGATTCTGATGTGGCGTGCTTTGAGGCCAGCGGCTAGTCTGAGCCCGCTGAGGAGCGCTTCATACTCGGCTTCATTGTTGGATACCTTGAAATTGAAGCGGATGGCATAGTATGCTCTGAATCCTTCTGGGGAGATGAGGACGACGCCACCCCCACATGCCTTGTTGGCCGATGACCCATCCGTGAAGAGGGTCCAGGCTTCATCTGGTTCATGGCTGCTGGTGGTGGCGGTCGTCTCCCTCGCTGTGCATTCCGTGACAAAGTCAGCCAAGGCTTGCCCTTTGATAGATTTCCTCAGCTTGATCTCAATCTGGTACTGGCTCAAGAATATTGCCCACTTGATCATCCTTGGGGAGCTGGTTGGGCTCCTCATGAGGGCGCCCAACGGCTGATGCGTGAGGACATGGACGGGGTGAGCCTAGAAATAGTGCCCCAACTTCTTCACCGTGTGGACGATGGCCAGCACCGTCTTCTCAATGGGGGAGTACCTGAGCTCGGCCTCCCGCAACGTCTTGCTGACGTAGAATATAATATTGCCTTTTGTACTCCGTCCTCTTCCCTGATGAGTACAGAGCTCACGGCCGACGTGCTCACTCCCAAGTAGAGGAAGAGAGTCTCGCCGGGTTGGGGCTTGGATAGGACGGGTGGGGAGGCGAGATATTGTTTCAGCTCTTCAAAGGCTTGTTGGCACTCCGTCGTCCATTTGAAGCTGGTGGCCTTCCTCATTATCTGGAAGAAGGGGAGCGATTTTTCCGCGGACTTTGAAAGGAAATGGTTCAGGGCCGCAAGGCGTCCCGTCAGCCGTTGCACTTCTTTGATGTTGCGGGGCGGCTCCATGTTGATAATGGCTTGTATCTTCTCCGGGTTCACTTCAATGCCCCTTCGGCTGACCAGGTAGCCTAGAAATTTACCTCCCTGGACGCCGAAGGTGCATTTCTTCGGGTTGAGCCGAAGGTTGTATTTCTTCATGATTTCGAAGATGCCCCGGAGGTCGTCGGCATGGGTTGTGGATTGTTTGCTTTTGACGATCATATCATCGACGTATGCTTCCATCGTCTGGCCTAAGACTGCTCTAAAAATCCGGGCTACCATTCTTGTATAAGTGGCGCCGGAGTTTTTGAGCCCGAAGGCCATGACGAGGTAGCAAAAGATTCCCTCTAGGGTCATGAAAGCAGTCTTCTCCGCGTCATCTTCATGCATGGATATCTGGTGGTACCCTCTGAACGCGTCGAGGAACGACATCAACTCGCACCCCGCTGTCTCGTCCACCAACTGATCAATGTTGGGGAGAGGAAATGGGTCCATCGGACACGCCTTGTTCAGGTCAGTGTAATCAACACACATTCTGAACGTGGGCGGCTTCGGTGCGAGGACGACGTTTGCCAACCATGTGGGGTACTTCACCTCTTTTATGTGCTTGATGGAGAGCAGCATGGCCACTTCGGCCTTGACGAACTCCCTCCTGTCAGCCGAGAGGTAGCGTTTCTTTTGTTTGATGGGGGAGGAGGCCGGGTTCACCGATAGCCGATGTGTGATTACCTTTGGGCTGATGCCCGGCATGTCCTCTGGTCCCCATGCGAAGACGACGGCATACGCTCTCAAGACGGATAGGATGTCCCTTCTGATTTGTTGGGGGAGCTGTGTCCCAATCTTCAGCATGCGTTCCGGCCGGGAGACGTCCAACGGAACATCTTCCACGTCTCCGACCGGTTCGGCCTTTGGTGTGTCTTCTTCGGCCGAGGCGGTGGCGATAGTGTCTATCCGCTCCTCGGCCTCATTGATCTTCCTTGTGAGTTTCAGGTAGCAAGCCCTGGCTATCTTCTGGTTTCCTCTGGCGTAGCCGACGCCGTCCTTGGTGGGGAACTTGAGGCATAGATGTTTCATGGAGATGATGGCCTCAAGGTCCTCCAAGGCCGGGCGGCCCCAGATCATGTTGTGGGCGCTGTCCAGATTGATGACCACGAACTCCATGTCAATCTTCGCCTGACAGGTACCGTCACCGACCACAACGGGAAGCACTATCGTGCCCTCGGCGTCGATAGAGTCCCCGGTGAAGCCGGATAACGGAGTCCGTATCGGCCGGAGCTCGGTCTTCTTCAGTTTCAGTTGTCTGAAGGTGTCAACGTACATCACGTTGACAGAGCTGCCAGTGTCGATGTAGTTGCGGTGGATGATGTTGTTGCCAATCTCGCATTTGACGACGAGGGCGTCCCTGTGGGGCAAGGGTCCGAAGGGGAGGTCCTTATCGGTGAAGGTGATGGCCTCCACGTGCCGTCGCTTCGGCTGAGGGGGGGCGTGGGACACCTCACCAACGTATAGGGACTGAGCCCATTTTTTCCGTTGGGTAGCCGAGTCCCCCCCTGTGTTCCCGCCGACGATGATGTGAATGTGATGCTTCTTCTGGCGGGGTTCTTCCTCGTCCTCATCTTCACTGAGGGCGCCGATCTCCCTCTTTTTCCCGGAGGATCCTTCCCCCCTTTTGCCAGGGTTAACCCAAGTGTTACTCTTGGGGACAACCTTGACAAATTGGGAAAGTTCCCCCTGTCGGACGAGGCCGTCGATGTGCCTCTTCAGGGTGGTGCAATCCTCGGTCTTGTGGGATGTCTGGCGGTGGTACCTGCAGTATGTCCCTCCTTTGTGGACCGCAAATATCTCCTCCTCTGACCTGGGGTCCTTCACAATGAGGCCCTGCGCCTCGGCGTGGTCAAGGACGACGCTCACCGGGTGGGTGAGGGGGATGCGTTGTGCCTCCAACTTTGGACGCCATGAACGATCTTCTCTTCGCTGTCCGCCCTGCTCCTGGTGCGCCTTCTTTGGCTGGTTCTGTCCTTTGTTGGCCGGCACGTGGTGGGGGTTGGACGAGGAGTCCTTCTTCTGTTGCTTCTCCCCACCCTTCTTCTGGCTCAAGAGCTCGTCGGCATCAGCGTGCCTATCTCCGCGCCGGAGCGCCGCGAGGTATGACCGCGGGGGCTCTGTGAATAGACTTCGGGCGAAGTGGCTCGGCCGAAGTGCTCCGCGGAGGAAGGCCAGGAGGGTGAGTTCATCGGCTCCTTCACATTCGTCCGCCTCCCTCGTCCAGCGATCGAGGAAGGTTCGGAGCGTCTCTTCCGGTTGTTGTTTGATGGTCAGGAGATGAGCGAAATGCTTCTTCGCACGTTTCCTCCCGGCAAAGTGGGTGAGGAAGCGTTGAGCAAGGTCCTGCCATGAGTCGATGCTTCCCTCCGGAAGGTTGTTGAACCAATCGTACGCTGGTCCCTCCAAGGTGGATAGGAACCAGCGACACATGTACTCCTCCGAAGCGTTGGTCATCATCATATTGTTCTGATAACGGGTGAAGTGCTCCTGGGGATCAGTGCGGCCGTCATATGGCTTGATCGGGTTTCCCTTATACTTCTCTGGGATGGGGGCAGAGAGCACCCTCGCGGAGAAGGGGGTCCTTGTTCTTATCTGGATGACGGGCTCGTCACGTCGGTCGGCCAATTCCCTTTCCAGAGCACTGACCTTGTTCAGGAGCGCGTCGTAGTTGGGATGCTGGGATGTATGAGCCGCTGCGCGCCCTGCGGCCTCCCGGGCCTCCATATCAGCGAGGCGCTTCTCCAGGCGGGCGATGATCTCATCCCTTGGGTCCGCGTTGGCCGCGGCGCCACCCAGAGGGGTCTGGATCCGGTCCGCGTGGGCCAGGTTGATTTGGTGACGCGCATCGTCATCATTCAGCTTTCCCTTTCCTTTGTCTGGTCGGGGTCGATCCGTTGTCCGGGAAACGGACCCGAAGCTTTCCTTTGGTGATCCCGGCTCGCGACCACCCAACCGATCCGCAACCCTTCCCGTAGGTACCCGACGGCTCGCGATGTCACCCAGCCTGTTGCAGGCCAAGATTTTACCGCGAGGTTGGGCCGGTGTATCCCGGGTAGGAGAGGCGGTATGGGAGTGGGTGTCCACGGCGAGGACATCCTCGTGGTCGCCGAAGAAGGTGACGCCTTGTGGACGAGGTGGCGGCGGCGGCACCGTCGCGACCTCCCCCGTTACAGGAGTGTTGTTTTCCCCGGTCTTTGCGACAAGAGCGCTGACAACGTTGGGGTCCTGGAGGATGCTCGCAACAATGGCCGATAATGCGGCCGGGTTGATCTGGGGAGCAGCAGGGTGAGAGGCCTGCTGGCCCGAAGTGCGATCAGCATTGCGTCTGTCTTCAAGTCCGATGCGAGCATCCGGAGCAGTCGTGTTGAGCTGGACGCGAAGGTCAGCCGTCGCGTGCTCGACCTCCTGAGCATTCTCATCCTGGATGATGAGATCATTGGGGACGTTGTCAGCAACGTTTCCCTGCCCTTCCTGGTTCAGAGGGGCGTTCCTACCAGTGTTCTTTGACCTAGTTCTTGTCATAGCTAGTGGTAGTGTCTGGTAGCGACGAAGGGTACTCACTTGATCTGTTCTAGGCTCTCAATGAAAGCACCAAATGATAGAGTATTAATTCTAGAGAGAAGTGAGAGCTAGAGAGAGAAAGTGAGTAATTATATTTCTCAACTTGGAACCCCCTATAATTAGCCCCTTGGGGTCTATTTATAGGTAAAAATGTGGATTTGGGCCCCTAGCCTTGGGCTTAGGAGGCCCATTACAATAATCATGCCTTCTTTGGGCGAAATAAGGCCACTAATGGGCTGTGTACAATACTTATAAAACACAGTAAAAAATACATTCTGCCTGGACGAAGTCCGGACGATGCGGTCCATGGACGATGCGGTCCATGGACGATGCGGTCCATGGACGATGCGGATCCTGGGTCTTGCCCAAGGATCTAGGCGACATCTTCTTTCTTGGACGTTGTTTGCCTTTGGCCGATGCGGGTGTCCTGCTGGTGTCTTTTGGGCCGTTGAGTATGTGGGCCATGGGGTCCAGGCCCATATACTCTATCAGTGTTTTTAAGAAAACTGAAACTGTAATAATATTTAACTTACCTCTTCTTCTATTTTCTTGTCAGTTTCTTTCAAGTTATTAATGACATCATGAAGGACACTGTTCACACGCAATTCTAATTCTTGTGTGTTTATGCTTGCTTGAGCTGGAGTTAGTGAACCTTCCTCTTCAAAGATTACTGTCTTCTCTTTTTGTGCACCTATGGGATTTGCATCCTCGCTTTCAACTTCTTTATTTTCTTCATGGTGATCACTGTCTGCAGTTTGTACCTTTTGCACAATATTTCCTTCATCTTTCTGTGTTTGATCAAGATGTAGGTCAAAACTAGGCATATCTGGAACCAAGGCCTCTTCATCTACCCTTGTCTCAGAAGTTTCATCATTATCCATGCCCATTTCTTGTTCATTATTTTCAGCTTCTCCATTTGATGTGCTTCTTCTAAGCATTAATGCTTTTAGCACATCTATTTGCTCCTTTTGACCATTGAGAAGTCTTTGCATTCCATCTTCCAACACTTTTATTCTACCCTCAAGCTTTTGGGTCTTCTTGGATTGGAGCACAACTGCAGCCATTATATTACGCATAATGACCTTGTCCCTCATTTGGTTCCCAACACTGTTTCTTGTCTTCACCAAACATTGTAATCTTTGAAGTCCTCTTACCGTTTCACTCTCACCATTTTGTTCCTTCATGCCCTCATTTTCTTTATTGTTGCAGTCAATTTGTTCACCATCACATTGTCTTTTTTTATGCTCATTTTCTTTACCGTCAGTGTCTCTGACCATCACCAATAACTTCACAATCATCTTGATTCTCTGAAATTGCCTTTTGAAGTGCATGAATAGCAAAGTCTGCTTTCTCTTTTGATAGTCTATGCTTTAGAGTAAGACGACCTCCTTTGCCTAAATTTACTGTCTTCTTTCTATACAACTCCTTTATTTCTGGAATCTTAAGTTCCTCCTCAGTTGGTTGCATTGATTCATACTCAAACTATATAAAATAGGGGAAAAAAATATCAGTGCAGACAATAAAATCAGGTAGACAACAAGGATGTTTTCTTTTGGACTGAAATTTGCTGGTCTGGTCTGGTCTGGTCTGGTAAATGTCTTGTCTCTGTGTATTTTATAATTATCCAAGTCTGGTCTGGTCTGGTCTGTTTAAGTCTGGTCTGGTCTGATCTGGTCTGGTCTGGTTTGGTCTGGGACTGAAAACAGTCCAAAAGAAAACATCCTAAAATAAAGTAAACAATAAATTAAAGTTTACCTCTTCATTCAGAAATATGGCATCTGCTAGTGTAACAATGTTTGTCTTTTTTGGTACTGACCACTTCAGCAGTCTTGGCCGCATTGATCTTCTGCCTTCCTCTACCATACAAACATTTGCTAACCTAAGAGCTGGGAAACTTTCAAATGTCCATATTTGCAATGCAAAAACAAAACCTGGAAAGGTGAACCTATCTTTGGTTGCCTTTTGAATATTCTGTGTCCACTTAGGCGCTTTTTCCATTAAATATGCTCATATTTCATCTTCCCAAGGATACTTGTTCACTAAATCCAAATCATCTACCATATTAAGGTACATTGCTGGACATTTCACTGACTTCTGGTTGCCAATGATAAAGTTTGCAATCAAATTAAGTACTGCCAGCTTAACCCTATCTATGGCTTCCTTTTGCACAGGTATATTTTCAAACTCCTCAAAAGCCCTTGTTATATCAGCCCTTAAAACATTATTCCTTCCGTTAAAAAATCTTTTCCATATGTCACCTATACTGTCTTCTCCAGGTACTACCGGTTTATCTCCTCCCATTTTAAATCCTGTGATTAATTCCAAATGATTCTTTCTGAAACTCACCACCCTATTTCCTATATGGAAATTAATCCTGTCTGTGCAAATCTTCTTGTTAAGCTTCTTCACATGGTTTTCAGCTATTAATACCAACAACTGCCCATTCATCCATTCCAGATTACCCATGTCCAATAATCCTCCAAAACTTGTATTTCTAATTTTTTTGAGTTGCTCTTCATTTAGCAGCTTCTTTATTACTTCAATGGCATTATACACATTTGAATAGCAATTCAATTTTATCTTCTTCTTTGTACACAATACAGGGTTTGCAATTGACCTTACAATTGCCTGGTCATAATCAGTGTATAAGTATTATAATCATCAATGAACAAATAACATGATTAACATTTTCTTATGTATATACTGCCTACTAATTAAACACAATGTCTATATACATCTCTTAAATAACATGTCTATATACATTAGCATTATCTATATACACAATGTCTACCTCACACATATAATTCCTCACACATAAAGACAGTCAGTAAGAGAAGTAGTTATACTATCAATGAAAAATTATACAAATAGGACCAAATCTATTAATGACTGCTTGGATACAAACTGGAAAATTCTATTTGGTTAAGTATCAATTACAAATTGTACGACAACTACTCATTTAATGATTATCAATAATTCATACAGAATTTTTGATGATTTCACAAGAGAAATAGACAGTAAGAGAAGTAGACAATTTCATATGCATACTTTAACATGATTTCCAACTATTGAATTGAACATCATACCTGACCAGACGGAAGAACAATTTCAATGTTTTGAACGTTTTGAGCCTCTGATTTGTTCGGTTTCTTCGTTTCGAAATCACTGTCAGATTGACCCGCTTCAACTTCTTCCCCGATTTCATCGTTTTCAGCCTCTGATTTCTTCTTTCTCTTCGCCATTTGTTCGTCGAATTTACTGACTCCTTCGTCGCTCGTGCTTGCTCGTTGAAGAAGGTTGAAGATCGGAAGCAGAAATTTTTTTCCGTTGAGCTTTCTTTGAAATGCGGAAGAAGTTGTTTTACCGATTAGGGAAATTTTAATGTTGAGCGGCTGAAACTTACACGTGGCGCGAGAGTTTTGAAATGAAGGGTATAAATGTCAACTCCTTTGGAGTTAAGTACTACTCGTATTTTGACTCCTATTTTTAGAAACTTTGTATCATTTGGTACTATTTGTATAATTTTCCCAAAAAATGTTTGGCGTACACAGGTGTAGACATTTTGTGGCAGAACTCCACAATTTTAATTTCCGAACGAGATGTCAGCAGCGGCGGCTGGTCTTATCCTACCAGTTCCAGGATTTTGCTGCACCAGATTACGATGCACGGCCCAAAGTCCCGCCTTCAGAGTCGACTTTCCACCCCACAAATCTGTGCACTGGGATAGCAGAAATTTCACCATGAACGGCGCTGTTGCGGCCCGAATCAATGCACACAACGAGGATCAGGGCGGTCTTGCGGCGCTCGAACAAGAACCTCTGATCAATGACTCCATAGTCGTGGCAGCTTCTCGACTTGAAGCCACTCTGAATAACACGGTTGCGTAAATTTCTTCTGTTTCCTTTCGAAAATTTGAGATTTTGTGCATGTGTGTGGTTGGGGGCTTTAGTAAATTGCTCATTCTTTTGGGGATTCCTTGTACGCATTTGATGCTTTGTCCGTAGAAAACCTATAGCATATTTTAGTGAATGGTCAAAAGGGTAGATAGTAATTTGAACGTTTAGGGAAACCCAATTTATGATCCAGTATGGACTTTAGATAAATAGATTAACATGTTGTTTAAGGAATCTAAATTATAATATTTTTGTGATTGTAAAAAATGCAATGCAGATATGTAAAAACTAAGTTCAGCTCCAAACTTTTTCAATCAAACACTTTTTGCTTCTAGTTTCTCAACCATTCTCTTAAGGGATATGGTTAACATGACTCATGCAGTCATGCATTAATCATAATGTCCTATCATAAGCCGCAATTACAATCCATATATGACCGAACAAGACTTGTTTTTTATTGCAATGGATCAAAGGTGAATACTACCTCCATCTCATTAAGATTGAGACATTTTTGCTACTTCATCATTAGGATTATTATTATTTATTTAATATCTAAGCATTATAAGACTAAAATATTTCTAGAATGTTGGGCATCTATATTTTTAAATTTAATCACCCAGTCCTAGTCGCTACTCTGCCCATGACAGAGTTGCTACCGAGTAGCGGTTTAACTACTTCGCAAATAAGATGAACCGGTTGGAGTATGGTGCCTGATGGTGAAAACTCATCTTTTTTTACTTAAATCTTTTTCTTCATTTCATACCTGGACTTTTCATGGTTTTACTTTGAACCTTTCACAATAGTTAATTGTAGAAAAAGAATAATCACTTTTTACGCTAACTCATATAGAGCATTATTACACTCGAAATGCAGAGTAAGTGGCTTTTTGCTGTGCTTTTTGGTTTAACCTTGGTCTCGAAACATGATGCACAAGCACTTTGGGCTTCTATAGGTTCTGTTCTCAATTCTCTTCTGTCATACATCCTGAAGAGAATACTGAACCAGAGACGGCCTGTTTCCACCTCAAGATCGGATCCTGGAATGCCGTCATCACATGCACAGTCAATCTTCTATATCGTCACATTTACTACCATCTTGAGTAACTTACTTTCTCTAGCTAAGTTTGTTATGATAATAATGTATATACAAGTCATTTGTAATGTAGCTCTCACATTTAAACTCTACTTGACCATTGTTAGTGCTGATTCAATGATATGAGGTATATGAAATGCTACATGAATACTTAGGGAAACTGTTGGGTGCTCATGTAGCGCATCCACTCTCCTTCAAAGTCTTCATTACTCAGATGCTTGACGTTATTTTCTGTGTGCATTGCACCTGTAATAACAATTGCATCTACTGAATTTTTTCTTTCCACTTTTTTTCTTCAAAATGGGATTTAGTTTAGAAATTTATCTATATATGTGACTAAAGCATTCATAAATTCTTAATATATGACTAACAAACTTAATCATGCCTCTATATGAGTAATAATTAAATTGAAGGGATCAAAACGCATATCATACATGCAAAACACCGTTAAATTAGAAATAAAAATCTGTTTAGTCATATCGTAGGAATCACCACATCTTTCAGTCTTTCTCCTAGTAATTTTCTCATTTAGTTTTGTCTTTCTTTTCAATTTTTTCCCAAAAGATATTTATAAAAGCATTAATTAGGCACGGAGTTTAAAAGATTGAGAGGTTCTATCTTTATATTTGAGGTTGCCTCTATCAACCATACATATAATGTGCTTAGAACAATTATAAGTTTCTGTTTTGTACCTAATAATGAAACACAACTAGTGCATTATGAAAACCAAAAATGCATCAACCAGTCAAAGAAACTTTCTATAAGATTGGTTTGCTTATCTTCTTGCTGCCTTCTGGGGAGATGGCATTTTTGTGCACTTGTACCATCTATGTTTCAACTGTTTTCTTGAATTAGCTCTCGGCATTTTTGTGCACTTGTACCATCTATGTTTCAACTGTTTTCTTGAATTAGCTCTCATTTGTGACTGTAGTGATTCAAAGTTTTGGACTGAGTGGACTCACAGCAGCACTCGGTGGGCTTATCTTTGCACTTGGCTGTTACTTTGTAAGTCTACAATTGTTGATGAGAAATCTCTTGCCTGAGGCATAACTTGTTTATCTGAATGACCTTTTGGACTACTTAATAATGCTTAAATTTTAACAACAACTAAGGATAGTTATGAAAATACAAAGAGACCAGACATTACCAGACCAGACCAGCAAATTACAGTCCAAGTAAAAACATCCTAATTGAGAACAGTTATATTTAGTTGGTTTTGCCTTATCTTCCAAATAATTCAAATTTGATAACCTGTCAAGACATAAGGACTTGGCTCCCTATTAAGACGAATAATTTGGAAACATAATGTTGATTTTACAAACTAGTTTTGCAATGCAACATGATATATATGAGTATAACAAGTATCTCTAAATATTTTTTTATCTAAAGGATATAATATATGATGATTGATGGTTTTGGAATTTCATCTCATTCTTATTGTTCATGCTCTAAGGTTGTGACTTGTGATACAAAGGGCATCAGCCTTACTTTGCCACGATGCGTGTTTAATGAATTTA
The DNA here is from genome assembly GCA_945859915.1 of Cuscuta epithymum. Lineage (NCBI taxonomy): Eukaryota > Viridiplantae > Streptophyta > Magnoliopsida > Solanales > Convolvulaceae > Cuscuta > Cuscuta epithymum. The sequence continues at coordinate 5,620,224 of CAMAPF010000059.1, forward strand.
TGGTATCAATTGTTAACTAATTATAGACTATTTATTTTTTATTCTTTGAAAATGTAGAAAAATGTGACATATATTTGTAACTTTATTTTAGGCTAAAGGGTCAAATAGGTACATGAACTAACTTAAAGTGTTCAATTAGCCCCCTATATAGGAGGTTCTGCCCGGCCGTCGCCAATTGGGGCGGTTCCCTGTGGAATTTTTTGATGAAAATTTTTGAGCATCTTCTTCATTAAGTCTAGTTTACTCATATCAAATTTCAGCTAAAAATTAAATCGGAAGGCAGTCAAATGATTTTCCAAAATGTACTGCGTTGTTTACCTGCGCAGTTATCTTCAAAAAATCATTTGACTGCCTTCCCGGTTGAATTTTTAGCTGAAATTTGGTATGGATAAACTAGACTTAATGAAGAAAATGCTCAAAAAATTTCATCAAAAAATTCCACCGGGAAACGCCCCAATTGGCGACGGCCGGGCAGAACCTCCTATATAAGGGGCTAATTGAACACTTTAAGTTAGTTCATGTACCTATTTGACCCTTTAGCCCTTTATTTTATGTACGTATGTAGTGTATAGATAAGAGGTTAGAGCTGATAGACTTCATTAATTATTAGATAAGCTCGTAGATAGTTAGATCCTATTATTTAGGATCTGAACAGATTCTGATTAATCCCACATTACAAACCCTAACTCCCAAATTAGCCCTATGACAAATTACCAATCTCCTATTCATCTATGCTAATCACCAGCCATAGATTGAATGGAAAAAACTATTTGGAGTGGTCTCAATCTATCAAGCTTGCAATTGATGGGAGGGGAAAACTGGGGTACCTAACGGGAGAAGTCAAACCAAAACTTTCTTGTGAGGAAGGTTATAGCACATGGAGGTCAGAGAACTCACTTGTAATAGCCTGGCTTCTCAGCTCCATGGAGGCCTCAATTGCCAAACCTCATATGTTTATGAAGACAGCAAAAGAGGTCTGGGATTCCATAAAGGAAACTTACTCAGACCTTGAAAATTCTTCTCAATTTTTTGAGTTAAAAACCATTCATTGGTAGTCCAAACAAGGAGATAGAGATGTCACTACCTACTTCAATGAAATGGTGTCTCTATGGCAGGAATTGGATCAGTACTATGATGATGAATGGGAAAGTGCAAAAGATTTGGCCAAACACAAAAAGAGAGAAGAAAATGACAGGGTTTATATGTTCCTGGCAGGAGTTAATCAAAGTTTTGATGAAGTGAAGGGAAGGATTCGGGGAAAGAAGCCTTTGCCTTCAATCAGAGAGGTATTCTCTGAAATCAGAATTGAAGAGAGCAGGAAAAGGATTATGAATAACACTCCAGGACCTCAGATGATACTGGAGACTCCTCAGCATTGGTGGTCAAGGGAGAAGAGAGGAAAAATCCATGGTGTGATCACTGCAAGAAGCTGTGGCACACAAGGGAGACTTGTTGGAAGATCCATGGAAAGCCACCTGGAGTAGGAAAAAAGAAGTTTGAAAAAGCTCTCAATACTACTGTGATTTAAACTCAACAAGAGCAGGAAGTCAATTCCAAACAGTTTCCTTTCACAAAGGAACAGATAGAGCACCTACTCCAGTTTCTAGCTATCCAAAAAATACCCAACCAAGAAACCCCCTCTTGTTCTTTTGCCCAAAATGGTAAAATTACATCATATTTCTGTTTTGAAAAATCAAAAACCACCTGGGTCATTGACTCAGGTGCAACTGATCACATGACCTTTATTCCAAATGTCTATTCTTCATATACACCTTGTGCAGGGGAAAAAAAGTCAAAGTTGCAGATGACTCTTTTTTCAGCCATTGCAGGAATGGGAAATGTCAATATTTCCTCATCCATTAACCTTTCTAAACTTTCCTGTAATCTTATTTCTATTAGCAAGTTAACCAAAGACCTTCAGTGTTGTGTCAGATTTTATCCCTCTTATTGCATTTTTCAGGATCTGGCATCGGGGAGGATGATTGGCGGTGCTAGAGAGGAAGATGGACTATATCTTTGATGAAGGGACTGAATTAAATAAACAAGGTCAAGGAAAGGCTTGTCTGCAAACTAGTTCTTTTCCTTGTAATAATGAGGTGTATTTAATGCACTATAGATTAGGTCATCCTAGTTTTTATTATTTAAAAAGATTGTTTCCTCAGTTATTTCATAATAAAGATCTTCATCATTTCATTGTGATATGTGTGCACTTGCCAAACATCATAAGAATTCTTATATTCCCCATTGTTACAAACCAACTAGTCCTTTTACTCTTGTGCATAGTGATATTTGGGGTGCATCTAGAGTTTCTACTTTGAAAGGAAAGAGATGGTTTGTAACCATTATAGATGATCACACACGGGTCACATGGGTTTTCTTGATTAAAGAAAAATCTGAAGTTGAAGATGTGTTTAAAAAATTTTACTCAATTGTTCAAACTCAATTCAATACCAATATTAAAATGGTAAGAAGTGACAATGGCCGTGAGTATTTTTCTCAAAGCTTGAATTTTTTTTTTGCTGAAAAAGGGATTGTACACCAAAGTTCTTGTATTAATACACCTGCTTAGAATGGCATAGCTGAGAGGAAAAATAGGCATTTACTTGAGGTCACTCGTGCAATTATGTTTTCAACTAGAGTTCCAAAATATTTATGGGGAGATGTTGTTTTACATGCTACCTATTTAATTAATAGGATGCCATCAAAAACTTTAGGGTTTAAAACCCCTATTGATACACTTCAAAAATGTTTTCCTACAACTAGACTTATCAGCTCTCTTCCCTTAAAAATATTTGGCTGCACAGTGTTTGTTAACAATCCTGACAGAACAGCAAGCAAATTTGACCCTAGGGGTTCAAAATGTGTTTTTCTAGGACTGTCTTCAACTCAGAAAGGACATAAATGTTTTGATCCTACAACAAAGAAGATGTTTGTTACAATGAACATTAGTTTTGTTGAAAATCAACCTTTTTTAATACTCATCTTCAGGGGGAGAATTCTAGTGAAGATGGTAATAGTGTGCTGCATATTCATGAAGATGGTAATAGATCTATGGCTAATGGAATCTGTGAACTACTATGGATCAAGAAAGTAATTTCAGAACTGAAAATGAAGATGGATTTACCTATGAGGTTATATTGTGATAATAAGGCAGCCATTAATATTGCTCATAATCCTGTGCTACATGATCGTACCAAACATATTGAAGTGGACAGACACTTTATCAAAGAAAAGATTGAGGTTGGGATTGTGTGTACTCCATTCATATCTACAAAAGAACAAACAGTTGATATCTTCACAAAGGGATTGTTCAAACCAGTGTTTGAACTACTTATAAGCAAGTTGGGAATGTATGATATTTACTTACCAACTTGAGGGGGAGTGTAGAAAAATGTGACATAAATTTGTAACTTTATTTATGTACGTATGTAGTGTATAGATAAGAGGTTAGAGCTCATAGACTTCATTAATTATTAGATAAGCTCATAGATAGTTAGATCCTATTATTTAGGATCTGAACAGAATAGTTGTTATCTGTATTCTGTATATATACCACTGCCGGATGGCTGAATAATATCCAAGGAAGTTTTATTTCTAAAACCTACAGAAAACAATCTTAGACTTTATTGAATCTATAAAGTTCATTTCACCCACCACGGCCTTGTCGGAATTAAGGTGGCAAATATGATGATCAACACAATGACTGATACAAGCTCTATTGCCTATCATTGACAAACATGTGACAACATATACACTTTGCCTCCTATTATTATCAATGATGTGGCACATATCCACATCTGGAACTTGCACTGTGCTGGATGGGGTTCTAGATGTTCGACAGTTCTCAGAACGAATTATAATATGCTTTTCTCTGAAGTTTATGTTCATATGGAAACTTCTTTGCTTTATCAAACAGATAGGATATGACGATAAGTCTTTCATTTAGCATGAGCTTTGGTGCATTTAAAAATATCACTAGCAAATGTACCATATTAATTGTTCTTACTGATGTAGTTAGTCAAATGGCATTCATTTACTTCTTCTTCAAACTCCTATCAATTTACCGAAGATGCCAACTGGTTCATTTACATCGGTATAGCCTCAAGTTCTACAATCAATTAGCAGCCCAAGCTGAAATACCATAGTATTTTGAAGGTTTTACTGGAAAGATTTTATAATCTCAATACTTGATATTTTCTTTATATGCAGTCATGGCTACGGATTTCCCAAAAGCTTCATACAACTAGCCAAGTATTTGTGGGTGCTATGGTAGGGTTTGGCTTCTCCATTTTGTGGTTCTGGTTATGGGATGCAATTATGTTGATGGCATTTCAATCTCTCGTTTGGTTCCGGGCTATTGTTATTCTTTCTGCTGCTGGGTTATGCTCCGGCTTTCTCGTTTATGTTATTCGATATTGGATCCTAGATGAACAAAGGAAGATTTCTGAAATCAAATACCCAGATAGAAGCTAACAATATATGTTGCATACGTACGTACATGGTGGAAACTGAATTAACTTGAGAAGAACAAGTAATATTGTTTGATCTCGCAAGAGGGAAAATGGCTTTTGTCCACTTGTGTATTTCTTTTCCTTCTTTTGTGCCTTTGTAGGCTTGTGATATAAGTCATACTTCCTCCGTTCTTAAATAAGTGCAACACTTTCCTTTTTCGTATTTTTCAAATTAAATGCAACCTTTCTATTTTGGGAAAGAAACACTAACCAAATTTCCTTCTATACCCTTAATTGTTTACGCACTCTCCGATCTTTACCTACTTTATCTGACACTTTCTTTTACCATCTCCACTCACCGCCATCCACCAATTCCAATTTCATCCTGCTTACAGCCTCTCCATCTTCCGTTTTATCTTTTCATCTGCCCACCCAACCAAAATTACTTTCATCTTCCCACCATCATCTACTTTCATCACCAACTCAACCATTTCTCTAATTCTTTTCGTATCATCTTCGTCTTTAATATTTTTTCCCTCTGGTTTGTATTTTAGTTACCGTCGAAATGGAAGACATGGATGTAGATGAAACCGATTTTGCTCCTGTTACGAGAATATGATTGAGGCTTTGTGAATTAATGCTTTGGTTAATTACGAGGGGCCATGGATTCTGATTCGACTTGGAATTATTGTTTGTAGACGATAGACTATTTCAGCACTTCAAGAATTACTTGTACTTCGCCGGACGGCCAGACCTGTAACCGAAAATCATCTTACCTCTCGTTTCTCACTTCTCAGCACCGACCCTTCTGTTGTTCTTGCTTGAGGAATTTTTTTTGGACTTTTGGTTATTTCATCGCAAGTAGACTGTTGTCCACTATTACACACTGTAGCAATTTATTTGGGCAGCTGTGGTTTCCGTATAATGAAGGGTAAAAGTGGCAAGTTCAACACTAATTCATTGCCTATTAATTTCCGTGCCCAAGTGCATGTTGCACTTAAAACCGAACAGAGGAAGTATAACCTTAAAAGCCTAAATTGCCTGATTGGTGGTTGAACTCCGTCATGAGATCATTTTTTATATCATGTCTGTCCCAAGCCAGGATAAATAAGGGAGGTGAATCGAAATATGAATCTGATATCTTAGATCGTTTCATGTTAGCCGACCCTAAAATACATTAGGAATACGGCTTAGATGTTGTTGTTAGATGTTGGTGGTGGTGGTGGTGGTGGTGGTGGTTGAACTCAAGGCTTTGAAAATAGCGCTTAAATAGTGAAACTGTACAAGTGTACAACTCTAAAACCAGACACAGAACTTAAAGTTGTAAATACCTTAAAAAAGATGAGTAGATTCATGTAAGGGGGTGTTTGGATCTGATTCTTAAAATTGATTCTGCTCGTTCAGAGAGCAGAGGCGGAAGCTGGAGTGTTTGGATGAAAATGCAGAAGTGGTTCTAGTGCTTTAATTTACTCCTAGAATCGATTTTTTACAAGTTGGGGGAACAAGCTTCTGAAAATTGATTCCGATTCTTCTTTAAAAAAGAAGCAGAAGCACAATCAGTTCCAAACATCCCCTATATCTATTTAAAATACTTTATCACCCCTTAAATCATATATACAATAAAATAATGGGTAAACACTGACTATGTGTATTATTAAATTATACTTTGTCACGCCATCTTTATACTTTGTCACGCCATCTCTTTCAAGCACATCGTTCCAAGCTCGTGGTCCTTCCACGACCACCTCGCTTGCGGGGGCATGATAAAGTATAATTTAATAATACACGTAGCTAGTGTTTATCCATTATTTTATTGTATATATCAACTCCAACCACTTGTATATTTTAGCCTAGCTTTTAGGATCCTGGAGCTTATCACATGCTGAGTTAGTTCGCCAGCATGCTTTACGTAAGTGTTTATATATATATGGCTAAGGCCATACCATATAATCAAGCATCTCAATTATTATCTCATACGTAATATAATCTTTAGCCTTAAATCATTTATGATCATGGCAAAATCGTACTTGGAGTATTTTTTAATGAAAATATTTGGAAATCATTTATATTTATAAGAAATAGATATAAAATTCAAATCATAAACAACGTTTTTAATTGAAGTGCTGAGTAACGTTGTGTGCTATACCAAAAGTATATATGTGGATGAATAAAAACATTTCAAGCAAAGAAGCCATGAATTGGGGAAAGCAATTTCCACTAACCAGAAAGGAACAATTTGGGGCAAGTCCAATTAAAATCACTCAAAATCAAGAAAGGAGAACGGCACAAACAAGAAGATAGGCTAAGTTTATTTACATATGGCAACAATAGAATGAGTATTGAACGAGATGGAATAGAACCACACCTTGGACAAAGAAGAAGAAGATAAAATAATTCAATCAGGAATTAAGCGTAGCAATAGACATCCGCTGACACAAACAGTGAACAAGAGATAGCCCCATGACCTGCTCTTTGCACAACGAGACGGGCTAGGGCTATGGAAAAACAAATTAGTGTTGATAGTTCTCGTTGTGTGCGTCGCAATTGGTAATGATTGGAATGGGTAAAAGGCTTGAAAAAGTTGAATCTACTGAAGTGGAAGTGTTTAGTAATACGTAGTATGTTGGTTGAGTTATGGGTGGACCGGGACCGGTCGGACAGGCCCGGACCGCCACTGTGCGGTACCGGACCGGCCCGGTTGATCAGGAGCGGGACCGGGCCTGGGGGTTTGGGGGCGGGTCACGGGCTTAAGCCCTCTTGGAATTGGCCCGACCGGTCTGGGCCAAAAATGTTTTTTTTTTGTTTTTCGAATGGATTGGGGGTAGGCGGGTTGGGCTGGGTGGTTTGGGGGTGTTTGGGGGGTGGGGAGGAACAAACAAGGAAAACAAAAAAACAGTATCGGGCCTCCAGTTGCCAAACCCGGTCCCGCCCATAGCCCGACCCGGGCCCGGTCCATCCCTAGTTGAAATGATTGATTGAATGTAGAATTACCATATTATTACCCCAATGCCGCAAAGGCTTCCCACCTACGGTGGAATAAGGGGGGGTCGGATGTACGCAGTGTTCCTCTTGCACTAAAGCATAAGGAGATTGTTTCCGGATGACCCATTGTGAAAATCGCGTTGAATTTGCATGCACTGATTAATTCTTCATAACAAAAAAGCGTAGACCGTTTAGTATACCATTTTGCTTTATTCCATCGCATTTCCGTAAGGAAGATTATTTTGAATAGCAACGAAATTTAATTACAAGTGCGCTAAAAACCACAATAAATTCGAAATTGAGCAAGTCTAAAATGTTCAAGCCACGTACAAAATACAAGAAAAACCAAAGGCAGATAATAAGACCATATCTACTTGGAATAACAACACAACAAGTGAAACCACAAAGAATAGAAATTTGGGCAGGTAAACCTAAGAAAGTTAATAAAGGAATGCTAATCTGGGAAGAAGACGGCTAGATGGACATAAGAGAGTTAGAGAAGAAGTATACCGTACGGACGTAAAAAGAAGATGATAAATATGTCTCTTAAATAGTTAACGGTATAATAATAGAATTCAGCCGGAAAAAATAAGGATTGGACTACTTTTTCAGTTGATAATAATAAGAATCAACCCATTTAAGCGGTGTTTCGTGAACTTTTTGTACATTCATGCTTATCAACCGTCCTCCAAACGGCCACTAAATGTTTTCTTTTTTTCACATGTGTTATTGTGTTAAGTGTTTACTGTTAGTGTGCTTGACACTAACAAATGGTGTAAAATGTTGTTAATGACCACACATGTACAGTTTTAAAGCATGAGTTGAGTTAATATTATTAACTTATATTTTTTTTATTTTTTTTATTATATACTATGTATTCTGTAAAGTCTTATGATTTAAGATAGCGGTTCAGCTTCCAAAACCTTCTCCCTAATTCGATTCAAGAGTTCAATTTGAACAACCTTGGTTGTTCAGTGAAACATTGGTCTAAATGAGATCACAGCGCACGACAGCCAAGTTGTGGTGGTTGAACCACCTAGTTTACATGAATTACATCCATGGACACAATCAAAAAAGATATTTGTACCCACCCTTATACCCACTTTTATACCCACCACGTCTGTGAAAGACTCTTTTTTTGTCTGGATTCCGTTCTCAGACAAAATATGTCTTATACTGTCTATGCAAAATTTAACCGCTATTTTGCACATACAGAACCAAATACATAACATCAAAACCAAGTGTGTCAGAAGTCAGAACTCAGAAGTCATTTTGGATGCAGATGCTAATGTCGATAACTATTCAAACTATAAGAGTATAAGATAGCTGTCTCATAAGAGAAGACTGCACTTAGCAATTCCGATCCATATACTATTGGTTATAATAACAAATGAGAATTCCCCTTAAATATATTAGTATTAGATATGGTGTCTATCAATATGACAAGTGAAACAAGCTGAGAAACTTACAAGTAGAATTCAATCCATGCATCTAGTGATCTAGGGTTGCCATATTTTGAAGAATATGTAGCTGTCATCAGTAGTAGCTCCCCACGTCCAGCGTCACAATAATGCAGAAATAAAGCTGACATTAATTTTTTACATACAATGTTCTTGCACAAGCCTGTATTTTGAACTGCATGCACTGCTCTGGTTAGTTCTATTTGTATGTCTGGTCAACAGAGGACCAAGTTTCACTCATTATGAAGTCTTCATCACCGTCGCTATTGATCCCCAAACGGAATATATCCCATTACAAGGCTTGAATTTGCCCACCATATCCATAGTGCTTTAGAAGACCTTCATTTTGCCTCCAATTCTCTTTAACCTTCACCTCTATCTGTTTGAAATTAACATGCTTTTAGAATGTTCTACCCTAAATTTCAACTCAAGTTTGACTTGTTATGGACTTGAAATTCAAGATGACAATGCCTACATAAAGCTGTACCTCGAGAAAAACTTTCTTTTGCAAGAAATCTTCTATATCCAGCCGTGCAGCTGTTGCAAGAAGCTTCAAGGCCTTTCCTTCCTGAACTAAATAACAAACCAGATCAGTGTGCATGTGAAACTAGATCAAATTAATTGTTTATAGGGGAATTTACTGAAATATGACTCGAGCATAGTCATTTATCTAAATATGAGTATATGACTACTATAACTTATATGCCTAAACATAAGTATTGATACAAAAAATACCCCCTCAATACCCTAAATGACATAAAACTAAAAACAACTATTGCCTTCCCCCGAAACACCGTCCACCACATCCAACCGCACTATTGTCATTGGTGCCACTGCCCATTGATGCAACTCATTAAAAAACTAATTATTAATTTATACTAGTCTTTAAATAATACCAAATCGGTATATGGATGAGCCTAGTACTGGACTGGATCCAGTTTCAAGAAACAATTTGTGGAATGTAGTCAAGCGTGCAAAGCAAGATAGAGCAATAATTCTAACTAGTAATGTTACTCTCCATATCCACTATTCTTCACATTCATTTTGCATTGGTAAGTGTCCTGCATTGGATGCTCACTGGATTTGTGTAGGTAAACCTCCAATGTTGATGATCCTTTTGGAGTGAAGTAAACCTCACTCATTGGAGGTCCTTGGGCGAGTTAGACGTGATTTAAAATGGTGTGAGAGTCTAGCTTGTTATTTTTAACACTCAACTGTCTGGGGTAGCTTTTTCATCATTTGCAATGCAGCCAAAGATTCATTATTTTTTGTCTTGAGAATATGATGGAATAAAGCAAAATGACTCACTAAACTGTCTGCGTTTCTTTGTTATGAAGTAACAGTCAGTCCATGCAATTTTGGACACGATTTTCACTATGGGTCATCCGGAAACAGTCTCTCTATGATTTAGTACAGGGGTAAGGCTGCGAACATCCGACCCCCCCTTACCCCACTGTAGGTGGGAGCCTTTGCGGCACTAGGGTAAATGAAAATGAAATGAATGGATATGGTTATAAATTTATAGTATAAACTCCATAACATATAGTTAGGGGTTGCAACGCAATGCTATTCAAACAAAAATCTAAAGGTATTAAAGCAATAGTGAGTGGCATTGAAATTATCCTACCCAAAGTTTAAAACCATCAATCATATCAAACTTTTGACTTTAGCACAGAGGTTAAATGGTTAATCATGTTGAAGCAAACATAGTGGTTTTCAGGCTAATAGTGGACAGTTCAAAACAAACATACTAATTCAAGAAGGAAAAAAAAAAGTACCTTTCCAACAAGGATGCCTTTTTGAGAGTTCTTCTCCACTATAACTTCAACTTGTATAAAGTCTTTTGCTTGTGGTCTACTTTTGTAGCTAACTGCATTAACCTGCAGAGTTAAAAGTAAACTGATCTAATATATAAACAAAATAACTCATTAGAATGTAATGAATTTTGCAGATTATTTATAAGGCTTGGGAATAAGGCTTGGATGTTGTTTGTTGTTGTCCTAACTGAGTAATGTTTTACACTTTTACCTGACATGCATAGGGGACTTCATTCCTGTATTGCATAAAGATCTTTTCCCTCACAATTTCAGCAACAAAAAATCTTTCTGGATGCTCACTAGCAATGCCCTTCAGGGGACGACCAAATATCCAATTTTATTGACCAGGTTAGAGCTTCTCCAAGTATTTAAATGTTGCAGACTTGCAGATTATTAAGAAACTAGCAATGCCCTTTTGAAACTTAGTAGATGCAAAAATATAGGGCCTAATTTAGCCAAAAAATATAGGATCAAGTGAAGTCACTCATTCAAACTTTCAACAATGAATGTAAAATCTGCTGCTTTGTTACATCATTAACTTTCCGAAGTGAGAAGTAATTTTGTGGTGGTGTGGTCCTAAAGAAAATCATCTAGTTGTCAAAATAGTACTCTGAAGTGTACACAGTCATTATTTGAAAATAATAATAAAGCAAAATCAAGAAACATTGGTATTACTTAAAAAAAAAGTATTGACAATAAATAGAGTAATTGGTCCATACCCTGGGATAATAAGATGGTCCAGGGGGAAGCTTTGAGAGTATCCAATCTTTCACGTCTTCCACACCATGCCCATATTTGGCACTGACAGGAATAACCTCATCAGCGCAAGTAAATTTCTCATACCACTGGAAGAAAGAGAATATGTTAATACCGTAGGAACATAATTTGACATCCTTGAAACACACATGGAAACCTGGAACTTCAATCAGTGGCATAACAAATGTGGTTCATTATATGAAGAATAACATTATAACCCTTTGCCTATCAAAGAATGGAATTAAGCCCAAAAAGAAAAAGAAACAAATTGAAGTACACTGACACTGTTCTCATTAGTTCTACTACTTCTACGTGTTAGAGCCCTATGACCCTACATCACTAAAGTCAAAAGAACTCCGGTTTAACACACTAAATAGGAAAAAGCTTTAAACAGTGATGTGTATTCTAAGGCAGTTGTATAATCCTAATTTAAGGGCATTTTCTTTTTGAAAGTTAAAACTACATTCAGTTTTGTTATGTAGGATTCCACAGCATTAGGGGATATAGGGTGGTTAAACTGTCAAGCATAATTTCTAAATTAGAAGAGCAGGTAGTATTTAAGCATTCACATTAAAAAGAAGCCAGAACTTGGCAACCAAGTGTAGCAGAAGAACCAGCATAGACCTCAAGTTTCTTTCCAATTTCACCAGGTTTGATCAGGTCCTTCTTATTCAAAACAAGCAATATTGGCAACCTATCTTGTAGACCTCCAACACCCTCATGGAGTACTTCATCAATCTATATCAGGCAAACACCAGAGAGATTAATAGCCCTTTTGGTAATTTCTTTTTTCAGCTTATCAACCAACCTTTTTTACCAAGTACGTAACTTTTGATTTCACGCACTGAATAGGGTAATAGTCAGAATAAGTAAGGTTGGAGTTACTTTTCTAACTGCATTGTCAGAGTTACTGTAGAGGATCATTTTAGCTATTTGTCATATAATTTTTTCTTTATTTTATTAATAATAAATATTTTAATTATAATATTTCCATATTTCAGCAGATTCAGTCAATTCAACAAAATTCATCAATTTCAACAGATTCAATTGATTTCAGTATTACAAAAAAGGCTCTAAGTGTTATATAACATATACAATACATTTAACAAGCAGAAAGTAGCTTCCTTCCATATGAAGGTGCATACCTTTTCAGGAGCCTTACATGCATCTACAACAATAAGTATGCAATCGGCACTGACAGAAGCATTGCGGACATTCCTCATCATCATTGAGTCTAATTTGTGCATTTTCTTCTCTATAACACCAGGGGTATCATATAGTATCATCTGCAAGCAAAGCCACGGTCTCTAATCCCAAAATATACATAACATTGTAAATATCCTGATTCCTGACCATATTGCTTATTGAAGATGAAAATTACACTCTGAAAAGGTCTTAAATCCAGTCAATATTTATGCAGAAATTTGAGACCATTCAGAAAAGATTTTCATGTGAAGAGAGGTTGTTTATGGCTCAATACTATAACTTTCATGAGTGAGGTTAATTGAACCATTGAAGTAGGACTGAAGACAGAAAAATGCATACATGTAAAGAAAAGAAATAATAGTTCGAACTTTAATACGAACATCTTCAAACCTGATACTCAGGACCTGAACATATACCAAGAATGCGATGCCTTGTAGTCTGAGGCTTATCTGTAACAATAGAGAGTTTCTGCCCAACCATTTGGTTCGAAAGTGTACTTTTACCCACATTAGGCTTCCCAAGGACAGCAACATATCCTACATTAGGAACAAAACAATGTTCAACTCATCTCAAACAAGTTCTCTTAGCATAACAAACCATGCAACTTCAGAACCTAATTAGCTGCACTCATACTGTATGAAAGTATGAACCGTGTGATAACATTCATACTGTATGAAAGTATGAAACTACGAATATAGGAGTAGGACTCACCGCTCCTATGATTTGGATTACCAGAGGAATAGTCAAGCTCTTCGAGTTCATAGTCATCGAGCGATTGACTATTGCGGTCTGGTTTCTGCGTTAGAGACAAAAGAATACCGGAGTCGTCCTTTTGATCTTCTTCTTCTTCTTCTCCTCCATATATTATCTTCGATGTTGCTCTGCATTTGTTATAAACATCACTCGCTGCTTCATTCTCGTCTTCTTCTGCTGCTAGCTTAACCTGAAAGCCCTCAGACATTCGATTTCTTTGGCGAGAAGCAGTGGCGTGAAGTTTGAGAGTAGTTGCTGGGTTAGAATACGAAGTTTTTGGGCTGAATTGGAGGAGGCGAGCATCGTATAAAGTACAGAAGCAATTGCAATGTCGTGACTGCGGCGGAGCTGCTGCTGGGTGATGGTGGCGTTGGGGCAGAGCGAGCTCCATCATTTTGGACCCGTCAAATACACTATCCTCCTTCATTCACTTTTTTATTTACATACATGTGCCCGGAAAGCTAATGTTTATTCGCGTACCAAATTACATGTGCCCGGAAAGGTAATGTTTATTTCAACGCATTGGTTTTGTAAGAAATAAATTGCCCTAACCCGGACTAAAGCATATTCTCCCCGATCGACTTTACCCTATTCAAAGTGGAAAGTGATAAGTAAAAAAAATATTCTCCCCGATCGACTTTACCCTATTCAAAGTGGAAAATGATAAGTAAAAAAAAAAAAATACTAATTTCCTCCTCCCTTCTTCCTCTCCCAAACAATTGTCTGTGGAACACACAACTATTGTCTGTATGGTAAAAGTTGTATGTGCACACAGACAAATAATTGTTTGTGCAATATGAAAATATTGTCTGTGCACACAGGCACTGCACATATATTGATTGATTTGCAAGCTGATGTCAGTGTCGGGCGGCTGTCAGCGTACTTTTTACAAAAAGTAAATGTCTGTGGACACAGACAAAAGTTGTTTGTGTACACGGACAACTCTTGTCTGTGACCACAAACAATTCCGTACCAATTGCCTGTGACACCGCGCCCGGATGTACTTGAATTTGAAATTTGATATGTATTTGAACTCCCTATTGAATAAGATTCGTGTAACTGATTGGTATATTTAATTAATGTGCGATTAATTGAATTATTTATCGGGCCCATAATAATGAGAATGGGCTACCAAATATTGGTTGGGTCATCGTGATAATTATAGAAGCCCAATAAAGTGCCAACTAAGGTTGATAAAAATGCTTGGACAACGCGAGTGCTATTTTGACCCAACCTGCCAAAAATAGCGAGAATAATTGAGGGGAACTTCCTACACCCACTTTGGGATTTTTCTACATGACTTGAGGTCTCAAAATAATGATTTTGAGACAAAGAATCATGGGTTTGGCGGAGTATTAGATGGGAGAGTGATTGGAGACAAAACCACACCCCTCCTTGTCCCATTCATGCATTATTCTCCAAGTTGATTGAGAATAGATGCACTCCCTCTTCCATTTGAGTCCATACGAAGAGAGCAAGAGAGATAAGGTCTAGGGAGGAGTCTTTCACAGAGCTCAAACGTGAGGGAGCAAGGAGCTAGGTGCAACACTTGAGATTTAATATAAACGGATTAATAGTACTACTCATACCAACAAGATGCATCTCCTTTTAAGGGAGCTCATCCGCTAAGAACTCCAAAGTTAAGTGTGCTTGCACGGAAGTAGTCTTGAGATGGGTGACCCCCTGGGAAGTTTCTCATGGTGCGCACGAGTGAGGACAAAGTGCGCGGAAAAGGTTAGTGGCGGTATGTGGGGACAGTACTATTGGTCCGGAGTAACTACCTCGGGTCCTGCGGGGCCGGGGTGTTACAGGTGGTATCAGAGCAACCCAGCTACAGTGTGCTGACTCGTTAGATATCGGGCGGGCGGGCACTTAACGGGGAAGATTCTGGGATTTGATTGAGATTGGTTTAAGGGCGCAACGAGGGCGTTGCGATCCTAAGTGGGGGTGATTGCAACACTTGAGATTTAATATAAACGGATTAATAGTACTACTCATACCAACAAGATGCATCTCCTTTTAAGGGAGCTCATCCGCTAAGAACTCCAAAGTTAAGCGTGCTTGCACGGGAGTAGTCTTGGGATGGGTGACCCCCTGGGAAGTTTCTCAGGGTGCGCACGAGTGAGGACATAGTGCGCGGAAAAGGCTAGTGGCGGTTTGTGGGGACAGTACTAGAGGTCTGGAGTAACTACATCGGGTCCTACGGGGCCGGGGTGTTACACTAGGGAAATCCAAGAGAAAATATCAAGAAGGAAAGGAGTCGAAATTGCCGGAAACCGCCGAGAATAGGAGGCTGTTCGTAGCTGCAAACCACGAAAGCCGCCCACCTTTTGCAAAAGCCGCCCGACTTTCGTCTACTGTCCAGATTTTTCATCTCCAATCGATTTAGAACGGGGATTGATCGGAGGGCTTAACAAAGACAACTATTTCAGCACTTCATAAGTTTCAGGTAGAAGTTGAGCTTGCTACCAGTGCCCGTTGCTTCGGGAGAATCAAGGAAGGAAGGCGTGGTTCGTGCTTCCTCCGTTTATGTTTTAAAAACATTTAAATAAATGCTCATGGATATTATTTTTGAATAATTATTTGGGGGCTTGTATGCCCATGTTTGCCAAAGTGTGGCATAAACACTTGTATTAAATGTTTCCGCTGCTTTAAATGAATATTTTACATTATGTTTGTTTATGGATGTACTATGTGTGAATGGTATTCAAGACGCCTAGTATTGTATGAATGAGTTGGACTGCGGTTGACTATTCGTACTGTACGGCGGGTTGTTGACGTGTCCGGTAGGTCCGGGGCGTGACATTGCCTGTGACCGACATTTTGTGTACAAGTTGTGTACAACTTGTGTACCCCCTAGCATGGTTGATTCAATGTAGTTGAAAATTAAGAAAAGATAATATGATGTGGTTGAGATTTCTGCTAAGAAGAGAAAAATGAGTAGAATCACAAATTAATTGCAATAGAAAAGTAACAAAGTTTTTTTAGACAACCAAAAAGGGAAAATTGACAAATCCAATGCGACGGAGGGAGTATAAAATTCCAAAATATTACTTCCGACCCACTAACACTGGGATATGAGAAGGTGGTATGCTTATTAAGAAAAGTGGATTTATGTGATCAATGTTAAATTGATAAAATAAGAATGATTTACAACCACACAAACTTTATCAAATTTGGCATGAGACAATCTTAGTAGGACAAACCGAAAAGAAAAGATGATACAATCTTAGCGGTAGGGCTGGGTCCGAAAAATCGAAAACCGAAAACCGAATCAAATTAAACCGAACCGCAGCCAAATAAAACCGAACCGCTACGAAACCGAAACCGAATGTAAAAAACGGAACCGAACCGAAGTTGTTTGGTTCGGTTTTGGTTTTTACCCTTCAAAACCGAACCGAACCGAACAAACCGAACTATTTAAAATATGAAATTTATATGTTAATTGTGTTAGGACCCCTGGACTCTGATAGTAAACATGATTGTTTTAATGATGTCACCCTCCTCTTTATAAGTGTTAGATTGTGGAATGATTACTTATGAGTACTTTGTTCATTGTGACAAATAACAATGTAAAATCTATATACCAAATAAAATTATACTGGAACGAAAAATGAAATAAGGTAACATTGTCTTTACCTTACATGGATATTTAAATCCAACCAGTATAATTTTATCAGATACATAGATTAATCATGTCACATCAAAAGAACATCTAGTAAAAAATAAAAAAAAAATGTGACAAATAAATAATGTAAGATTTGTACCAAATAAGTTGTACTGGAAAGAACAAAATGCAATAAGGTAATTTTCATTCTACCTTTATGGGATATTTTACAGATCCCACCAGTACAACATTTACTTGGTACAAAATAACCTAAGTCACATATTTTACTACCCGCTGGTTCACATAATCTACTACCCGTGTATAGCTGATTCACACACGTCACTACACAAGTGTAGTTGCAAGACAATGCCAAGACCTAAGTATGGGTTGACATTTCGTACGAAGCAAGTTGGCCTTCAAGCAGCACCAAAGACAAATTCTTAACCAGCTCCAAAGAAGAAGACAAGTAACAAGTTGTTATCTTCTGAAACCAAGATTCAACGAACAAGATTAAATCATCTCAACCAACGGATGAACTTAACCTACCGGAGATGCCTATAAATAAAGGCAGAGGCATGAGTTCAAAAAACCAAGTTATTGAGTTCAAAGCAAAGAGATTCTATAATCACAAAGTATATCTAGCAAAGGAGAAAGTGCTTGATCACAACTTCACTCTTTCTTTGACTCATGCTTCACTAAGCTCTTAGACTAGATCATACATTGTTATATTTTTAGAGCTTAGATTTTAGTTGGTGGCCATAAATTTCGTGAAACATTTCACAAGTGGTTGTAAACACTTAGGAGAACAGTTGTTCGGATCCTAAAGTGTGGTTAGATAGATAGAGTACCTTTTGATCCCCACTGGATCATTTGAGAAAAGTCTAAGGACTGAGTAACTTTGAGTGGTGTTATACTCATCGTGAAAAACCTTCAATCTAGGCCTGAGTGTTGTAAAGGCTAGATTGGCACTAAGTGTATTGGGCTTAATACTTTAGTGGAAATCCATCTGAAATAGGGTGGGACTGGATGTAGGAGGATTACACCACCTCTGAACCAGGATACATCGTGTGTTGATTCTTCTTAACTCAACAAAGCACACACCCATCACTTCTCACAAAAGGATTGTAGTTTGCCAGCAGCATCCTAAGCAGTAGTCTTAACTGACCCTACTGTTTATCCTACTGCTTAATTACTCACTCTCCTTGAGACAAGTCTTTCCACAAGAATCTCTCAAAGCTTAGAAGGTGTCTCAGCAGCACTTTGGTTTTCACCCACCTGTTGAACCCACTGCTCATACATATTTACCTCCTTTGAACGATTACAATAGCCAAAACAAAAAGCCTGTTGAAAATATTCCATAAGTCATCCTGTTTATCAGAAGTTGCCTTAGCAGTCTTCTGTCTTCTAGCCAACTGCCAACCCAGCAGTTGTCTCAGCAGTAGCCTGCCCACCAGCCAACTGCCAAGCCTACTGCCTATCCATAAACAGTCCTAACATCACTCAAACTAGAAAGTTGTCTCATACTAATAGTCAAGAGGTTAAAGACTTCCGCTGTGCATCTATTAATCCCTCAAAAGATTATAGATCAACTCATCTAGAGGAGAAGAGTTCTTAAAGTCGCAAAAAGCTTTAAAAGTCTATTCACCCCCCCCCCCCCCCTCTAGACTTTTACCTCTATCCGGGACCATCAAGTGGTATCAGAGCGGAGTGTTCCTAGAGTCAGTTTCTGACTAATTTGAACTAAAGATCCAAATCCACTTCACTCCCAACACTTTCTAAAAATGGACAGTCAGTTAGCCAAAAATCTTCTGTTCAACATGAACAAATTTGATGATTGGAAAATTCGGATGAAAGCACATCTCAGTGCTTTAAAAGTCTATTCACCCCCCCCCCCCCTCTAGACTTTTACCTCTATCCGGGACCAACAAGTGGTATCAGAGCGGAGTGTTCCTAGAGTCAGTTTCTGACTAATTTGAACTAAAGATCCAAATCCACTTCACTCCCAACACTTTCTAAAAATGGACAGTCAGTTAGCCAAAAATCTTCTGTTCAACATGAACAAATTTGATGATTGGAAAATTCGGATGAAAGCACATCTCAGTGCTTTACATGATGAGATGCTTGAAGTAATTACTGATGGACCTATCAAAATAACAAAAGTCATCACATCCAGAACCTCAGAAGGGGCAGATGATGTATACGTTCCAAAACCAAAAATGGAATGGACAACTGAAGACAGGAAGAGAAACAATCTTGACAACATTGCCAAAGATATTCTCTTTAAATCTGTTGATGAATCCATATTTCCCAGGATTAGGAAATGTGAAACTGCAAAAGATGTCTGGGATGAGCTCACAAAAATTGGAGCAGGTGATGAACAGGAAAAAGACAACAAGCTAACCATAGCCCTCAAGAAATTTGAGGAATTCAAAATGTTGCCTAATGAATCTATCCATGAGATGGAATCCAGATTCCTGAAGATAGTGGCAGAAATCTCAGACCTAGGGAAAGATCTATCCCAAAAAGAGATTTCCCTCAAGATCTTGAGAGGCCTGCCCTCGAAGTGGGACATGAAGGTGACTGCTATGAGAGATAGCAGAGATCTAAGAACTCACTACTACAGAATGTATATATTACGTCGGTTATTTTATACATTTTACGTCGGTTTTGAAAGGGTCGTCTAAGTAGGAGACGTTATAGGTAGGAATTTATAACGTCGGTTTGCAAACCGTCGTAAAAGAGACTCTATAACGTCGGTTTTGCTAAATAACCGACGTAGAAGATTTTGAAATAATAATAATTAAATGATCTTTTTTGTCAGTTTTTTCACGTAACCGACGTGTTATGTTATTTTTTAAAAAAATTGTTTTTACATTTAACAACGGTTTCAGACAAAAACCGTCGTTATATACAATACATTTTTTCATGGAAGCTGCTCCAGCTACGTAGAAGAACTTATCCAGGGAAGCTATATACATAATTATCCAAATAGACCCATACTCTTTTCACATCAATCCACTTATTTCTCAAATTTTTACAACATTCAACCAAAAGAACGCGAATACATTCAATATCACTAAACTAAAAATTAAAATGTAATTTTGTACAGACAATTTTAATATCCATAACCATATACGAAGTACTAGTATATAATATTTCAAGAACTACAAATCCTATTACATAAGTTGGGAAAAAAGAAATCACGCTTATACTACACTAATACATATGTTGGAAAAAAGAAACCAGGCTTGGACGAAGGCTGATACTGATGGTGGCAGCATCCCTGAGTGTGCCTGGTAGACCACTTCTGAGTGTATTACAAGTCCTGCATAAAAAGAGGTCAGCACTCCGCAGGGAATAATGACGCCAAACCCAAAGCACCAACAGAAAGTAGGACAACATAGCAACAAAGAATCAGACCTTGGATTGTCTGATGACCTAAAGTAGCATGTAATTATATGCTTTGAGCAATCAGGCACAGGGCTGATCAGCAAGCGCATGCAACATATTTTCCAACACCTTGCCCACTGCAAAAAATCTATCTGATGTGGTACATACATAATATTGAGAACAATATCAATCTCTTGTTAAATGTGAAACTGATATGGATATGTGCTTTAGACGGTTTCATTTACATATCTAATCTTAACGCGATCAAATTAAAGAAAGAAGAAAAGATAAAACATAGATAAAGAACAGTTACCTCACCAATGACTCATAAGCTACTAAGCCTCAGATAAGCTAAGGGTCTCGATTTGCTAGTTGTATTGACAAAAGGATACAAACACAGAGGAATATGGGCTGCAAAAAGATAATTGAAGAATCACAATACATGTGAAAAGAAACCTACACACAAACTTCTGTTATGGCTTCATTATCTCTTCAAACTATCATGAAGTTAACAAACAATATGCGAACTAAAGTAGTAAGCAAACATTTTGAGAATTTTGAAATGATACTTATCATTCATAAACAACAATTTGGTGTCTGGGTGAGAGGCTACACACTGCAAAGTCCAAACCATGGAGGAATGATCATATAGTCTGTTGATAGTTGTTTACAATAATACGATACTCCAAAAGCCAAGTATTAACAATTGAATGAAGTAAAGTTATTGTAATCACATTTTCAAAAGGTAACTACTTTTACCTAACAAAAATCTAACAAAAGTTTATCATGTGTAATGATCAAATCTGTAACTTTGAGCTAGCTTGAAGACAGATTTCATCAAAGTTTCACGAAAGGACCAAAAATCAGTGGCTTAGTTAATATATCCAGAATGACTAAAATCAGGAAGGACCCAACAATTGATCAGAATTAACTTAACACTAGATTTCATTAAATAATGTGGAAAATGAATGACTATAATCATAATGAACCCAGCAATCAGCTAGCCATGAGCCAACCCCAGTTTTATTGAAGGACGCTTGAATGTGAGGATTTATAGGAGATATTCAAGCATGGATACACGAACAAATATTCATGATTTTTACAATGGATACAAAGTGAAAATTCAAATTTGGATGAAACAGCAGGGTGCAAACTCCAACTTTCCAGTATAGATTGTGGTAACCAATATATCAGCTTTGAATTAATTGCTAACAATACTTAATGAGCTCATTGAAAATGAATAGAACCCTATGGTAACAATCACCTTATATTGCAAATTATTATTCTAAATATAACAAAACAATAATCTGTGGCCTACTTCAGTTGGATTGGGACCAATGCCAAATTTAGTTTATGTCCAAAATACCCAAAAAATAATAATATAATAGCTACAAGTCTGTTGTACTGAGTAATAAATACTAAGTAGCAATCATAAAAATCAAAGAAGACCCACTTGAATGGTGAAGAAACAAGTAAAACAGAAATTTAAATTGAAAAATAAAAACGAACAACTGTGTCAGCAGTTTTCCCATTGCTACCTTTACAGGCCGCATACATAAGTATATATATCTACATATATACATATTGATATATGTGTGTGGAATTATTTTTAATGTAGAATAAGCATTATTCCTCAAAATTCAATTAGATAACAATACAGATAGAATCATGTCGGAGATAGAAAATACGAGTATATGGATTGTCTTAATTATCGAAACCTATACCTCAATCATTCAACTCGTCTGGCTGATGGGCTATCAAGCCTTCCTAGCCGCCTAGAGTGCAGCCTGCCTGTTGAAGACTGACCAGGTGAGTAGGGATGCAGCTCCGTGGATGGCTCGCCGGGCCTGACAGGTGGTGTATCACACCCTTCTCATATAAATCGTACATCAGACTTTCGCCTCATACGGCTCCGTCCCGGAATCGCGAAGGTCAAGTGGAAGAAATCTGATTGACAAATTGATAATTGAGGACGAACTTACCAGTTTTCGCACAGTAACGAGTTATGTCTAAGGAGAGAAGAGGCCAATTAACCGTCGAGCACGAGGCAGAAGAAGCAGATAAGGCGCGCAGAGAGAGGAGTCCAAGACATTTAGCAGAGCGAGGGTTTGGCGATTCTTTGGACTTGGTATTTTATTTTCTCTGTAGGGCGGTTTTTATAATTTTAATGTAACCCCCCATCCGTAAGAAATTATCAAATGCCTTTTGAAGTCGGTTCTTAATAAACGGACGTTATAGGCACGTAAATAAAAATAAAAAATTCTCACCGCGTCCATTTTCAAGGCATATAACGTCCGTTCTTTCAAAAACCGTCTTAAAAACGTTCCCAGGTCTCCAACCACGACGGTTATTTAAGAACCGTCGTCTAATGTGTGACGTGATATGTCATCTTTGTAGTAGTGACTCTATCAACTGACAAGCTCCTCAGTGACCTCAAGGCCTATGAATTTGAGATGAAGGAAATGAAAGAAGAAAAGGAAGATGAATCTAAGACACTAGCGTTAGTGTCTGAACCAAGCACATCAAGATCCAGTGAAAAATCCCTCAACAATCTCCTCACTGATGAGCAGTTTGCTATGTTTGTGAGAAAGTTTAAAAGGTTCATGAGAAAGGAGGAAACTGCTCCTAAGAAATCATACAATCTGCCACCCAGGAGACAAGGAAGACCCCAAACCAGCGAGGAAACTATCCTATGCTACAACTGTAGACAACCAGGACATTACAAAAATGAATGCCCTCTGCCCTTATCTCAAAAGTATCAAGGGCAGCAGGGGACTGCTCAAAACGCTGGTTACAAGAAGGATTTCAAAGGCAGGAGACAGGCCTTTGTGAGTGAAAAGAAAAGAGAGGAACCCCAAACTGATGATGAAAGCAGCTCAAGTGACGAGAGCTCCTCATCTGAGAGCTCAGAAGATGCACTTCTCTGTCTGGGATCCTGGCAGGTGGCTGAAAAAGGTAGCAGGTGCATCACTGAAGAGAGCAGCAGTTGGCTCAGTGAAGATGATAAAAGTTGCTCCGCTATATGCTTAATGACCAAAGACCACTACAATGACGTCGAGATTCAGGCTGCTCCAGGCACATGACAGGCAGCAAGAGGCTCCTGTCAAACTATACAGCAAGGGAAGGACCCAAAGTAACATTTGGGAATGTGGAAAAACAAGGAGAAACCAAAGGAGCTAGAGACCTATCAATCAATGGACTCATAATCCAAAACATATCTTATGTTAAAGGATTAAAGTTCAATCTCATAAGCACAAGCCAGCTTTGTGACAATGGTTATAATGTTACATTCTCCAAAAACATCTGCTTGATCAGAGATGTTACAAATAAACAAATTGTGCTCACTGGTAGAAGGAAGAAGGACATGTACAGTGTCGATTGGAGCTCAGCAAAGGAAGGAATCTGCTTGGTAACAAAGGCAGATTCAAATTTGAGTTGGGAATGGCACAACAAATTAAGTCATCTCAACTTTAAAACAATCAGCAAGCTGTCCAGAAAAGGACTAATAGAGGGACTTCCAGAAATCAACTTCAAAAAGGACCACTTATGTGATGCTTGCCAGAGAGGAAAACAAACCAAGGTATCATTCAAATCCAAAGAAGTGGAATCATCAACTAGACCATTGAGCCTACTACACCTTGACTTGTTTGGACCAGTTGAACCAACAAGTCTAAGTGGAAGAAGGTACACCCTGGTTGTTGTTGATGATTATTCAAGATACACTTGGACAATCTTCCTCAAAAAGAAGAATGAAACAGAGAAGAAGCTCCCTGAATTGATGAAACTAATCCAGAATGAGAAAAGTCTCTCAATCCAGAAAATAAGGTCAGATAGAGGCACTGAATTCATCAACTCCATAGTAATTCAGTACTGTGAAGAAAATGGAATCCACCATCAAACCTCAGCAGCAAGAACTCCTCAACAAAACGGTGTTGCTGAAAGGAGGAATCGGACACTCAAAGAAGCTGGAAGGACAATCTTAGAAGCAGCTGGATTACCCAAAAGATTTTGGCCTAAAGCAATCAACACTGTTTGCTACACTCAAAATAGAAGTCTTATTCATAAGACTCACAAGAAGACACCATATGAGTTATGGAAGGAAAGGAAGCCAAATATTAGTCATTTCCATGTATTTGGATCCAAATGCTTTATCCTAAACAATGGAAAGGACTATCTCAAGCCATTTGATCCCAAATCTGATGAAGGGATCTTCCTGGGATACTCAACAACAAGCAAGGCCTTCCGGATCCTCAACAAGAGAACTCTGGTGGTGGAAGAATCAATCCATGTGGTTTTTGAAAACCACCCCTCTGCTCAACTAAAAGATGAAGGTGAGTCATCTAAAAATGAGAATACTGGAAAGGCTCCAAGCTGCCTTCTCAACAATGATATTCAAACAAAAGAAAGGATCTTGGAAGCAGTAAAAAGCAGCCCACTGCCAGCAGTTACCACCAGAAACAGTCCATTACAAGCAGAGGATAGTGAAGAAGAAGAAGAGGAGGATGACCAACAAATCCAAACCAACATCAATAAGACATCTGACATTAGGTGGCTAAATCAACATCCTCCACAACAGATTATTGGAAACATTCATGAAGGGGTTCGCACCAGATCATCAACCCAAAGAGAAGCATTGTTCTCATGCTTCATCTCACAAATTGAACCAAAGAAGACTGAGGAAGCTCTGCTAGATTCTGACTAGATACAAGCAATGCAAGAAGAACTCAACCAGTTTGAGAGAAACAATGTATGGAAGCTTGCACCCAGACCCTATCATCAACATGTGATAGGAACTAAATGGGTGTTCAGAAACAAGATGAATGAGGAAGGCACAATTATCAAGAACAAGGCAAGACTAGTAGCCAAAGGCTACTGCCAGGAAGAAGGTATAGATTTTGATGAAACCTTTGCTCCTGTTGCTAGACTTGAGGCTATAAGAATATTCTTAGCCTATGCTGCCCATAAGCAATTCACTGTCTATCAAATGGACGTGAAAAGTGCATTCCTAAATGGTCTACTAGAAGAGGAGGTTTATGTGGAGCAACCTCCTGGATTTGAAATCAATAGAGGGAAGGATCTAGTCTACAAATTGCACAAAGCTCTTTATGGACTCAAGCAAGCCCCAAGAGCATAGTATGACACTCTCTCTGAATATTTAGTGAATAATGGATTCATTAAAGGCAAAGTAGACAAGACCCTATTCAAAATTGAAGAAGGTCCCCACATACTGCTTGTTCAAATCTATGTTGATGACATAATTTTTGGAAGCACAAATCAAGCATTATGTGAGAAATTTTCAACTCTCATGCAAGGCAAATTTGAAATGAGCATGATGGGAGAGTTGAACTATTTCTTGGGACTACAAGTAAAGCAGACTCCTCAGGGTATCTTCATCAACCAAGCAAAGTATACAAGAGATCTCATGAAAAAGTTCAAAATTGAAAACAAGTCTACTGTGAAAATTCCCATGAATACTTCACAAAGTCTGAGTCGAGATGATGATGGCAAAGATGTTGATCCCACACTGTATAGAGGCTTGATCCTGAACCTGAACGAACTTTGTGGAAAAATCTTTCAATCCACAAGAAACCAAGCATGGCGGGAGAAAGGACGGTGTTGCAAAATCTTACGCCAAACTTCATCGAGGATGATAGTATCAGCGCACCGGCAATCGAGGCAGCCAATTTCGAGATCAAACCCGCCATTGTCAACATGATGTCCAACCATCAATTTGGCGGGTCCAAGCAAGATGACCCTAGGGCCCACATGTTGTGGTTCACCCAAGCATGCCAAACGTTCCGCTTTAACGGAGTGACCTCCGACGCCGCAAAGTTGACCCTATTTCCCTTCTCATTACGGGATAGGGCATCTTTGTGGCTGAATAGCTTTCCAACGGGTCACTTCACAACATGGACGGCACTGCACCAAGCATTCATGCAAGAATACTTTCCTCCATCGGCAGTTGCTAAAATTAAAACAGCAATCCAGAACTTTAGGCAATTCCCGATGGAGTCCTTAAGTGAAGCATGGGATCGTTTCAAGGATATGAGAAACAAATGTCCACTCACACTGATGGATTCTAGTAGCTTGATGTTCCATTTTTACAATGGACTTCAAGTTAGTAGCAAAAAAGAACTTGATTTCTCTTCTCAGGTGGGATCATTCCTTGACATGGCACCCAACACCAACGAAGCTCTGGTGGAGAAGGTCACTTCAAATGCAAGATACTGGTATGACGAAAGAACTCCAGCAGCAACAAAACCAGGCTATCTTGAAGTTGACCAACTCACGGCCTTAACAGCAAAGATTGAAGGGTTGGTCGTGGAAGTAAAGAATCTGAAGAATGAAAACAATCACACCAACCAAGTCAACAACATCGGTGCTGTCCCGAATCAACAATCATCCCGATACTTCGGGAACTCAAGCTCTGCTCCACAGTCATCTCAATTTAATACTTTTTCACCTGTTTCTCATTCAACTGAACTTGTACTCTCATGTGAGATATGTTTTGGTCCACATTTGACCAACTCGTGTCAATTAGTCGATGAATGTAATGTAAACAACAACAGGGAAGTGAACATGCTGGAGTACGGCCGAACAAAACAAGAAGGGCCATGGGCGAATCAGGGCAACAGGGGGGGTAACTCCAACTACCCTCCTCAGAATTTCCAAGGAAGGAATTACCAAGGTAACCAATGGCGGGGGGATTACAACAATGGTCCTCCTCGCGGCGGTTATCAAGGTAATCAAAACTACCCCAACAATAATCAAGGGAACAACTTCCAGAGTCGGAACCAGGGAGGTGCACCAGCCCAACAGAACAACCAAGCTTATGTGCCTCCACACCAACGACAAACGGAGGCTGCCCAGCCATCAGAGATAGACTTGTTGGTAGCAGAACTGGCAAGGACACGGGAGGAAATAACAAGATACAAGGCCAGCACTGACAATCAGATCAAAAGTCTGATGATGCAAATTAATCAGAACAATGTTCCTGGTCGTCAGCCAGGCAACTTGCCTAGCACCACGGAACCAAACCCCCGTGAACATGTGCAAGCCATCACTCTTCGAAGCGGGAGACAAACAACCGTGGCTGAGCAGAAAGACAAGGAAGAGGAAGGTACCCCGACCATGGAACCTGAGAAACAAACTGATGCTCCAACTGAGAAGAGCATCGAACCAACACGCCCTAACACAAGGGTCACTATCGTCAAACCTTCTCTCCCGTTTCCTTCACGGGTTAGAAATGATGACGATAGCAGGAAGTACAACAAATTCCTGGACCTACTCAAACAACTCCACGTCAACCTGCCGCTGATGGATGCCTTAGCGGAGATGCCCAAATATGCCAAGTTTTTCAAAGACTTGCTGACAAACAAAAGGCAGCTGCAGGAGCTCTCAGTCGTGGACTTGAACGCAGAATGCTCGGCCGTGGTTCTGAGGTCAATACCCGAAAAGCTAAAGGATCCAGGTAGTTTCATTATCCCTTGCTCTATAGACAATTTCAACTTCAATAATGCTCTAGCTGACTTAGGGGCAAGTATCAATCTGATGCCTTCCTCTATAGTCGAGAAGCTAGGACTTGGGGAAATGAAACCCACCAGGATGTGTCTTCAACTGGCTGATCGCTCAGTCAAATATCCGAAAGGAATTGTTGAAGACGTCCTGGTCAAGGTTGACAAATTCATTTTCCCAGTCGACTTTGTAGTAATGGACATGGAAGAGGATAGGGAAACACCTCTTATTCTGGGAAGGCCCTTTCTGGCTACCGCCAGGGCCTTGATTGATGTCACTGATGGCTCATTAACTCTAAGAGTCGGAGATGATCTATGCACCTTCCGACTCTCAGATGTTATGAAACACCCCACAGATTCCTTTCAAGGATGTCATTTTCTTGATACCTTTGAGTCTATTGAAGGGTATCTGTTTGGGGAAGAAAATGGACATGTAACTGATGAAGCATGTCTGTTAAAAAAGGCCAACAGTGATGTGAGTGATGCATGTGAGAGTTGTGAGGATGCGCTGATTGATCAAGCTTCTAACGAAGTATTGACTGAGTTTGAGGGGGAGAAAAATGAACAAAACTTGAAAAACGACCACCCCCTCGAACTAAAGAAACTGCCCGACCACTTAGAATATGCATTCTTGGATGACGAAGGCAAATGCCCTGTCGTCATCGCCGCACACTTAAGTGAGGAACAAAGGGAGAAATTACTTGGAGTCCTTAAGACACACAAGCAAGCAATTGCTTGGAAACTTGAGGACATCAATGGAATTAGCCCCACCTTTTGTACCCACACCATCAAAATTGAGGAAGGGTTTAAACCAGTTGTCCAACCACTACGACGTTTAAACCCAAACATGATGGAAGTAGTGCGTGCCGAGATTGTCAAACTGCTGGATGCGGGTATCATTTACCCCATCTCTGATAGCCAGTGGGTAAGCCCTATTCATGTTGTCCCCAAAAAGGGGGGAATGACCGTCATGAAAAATGAAAAGGGCGAACTTCTACCCAGTCGAACTGTTACCGGGTGGCGAATGGTAATCGATTACCGCAAACTGAACGAAGCCACCCGGAAAGACCATTTTCCCCTTCCCTTCATCGATCAATTAATAGAGAGGTTGGCAGGCCATAGTCACTACTGTTTCCTGGATGGCATGAGTGGATACTTCCAAATCCATGTCAACCCGGAAGACCAAGACAAAACTACGTTTACATGCCCTTTTGGGACCTTTGCTTTTCGTAGGATGTCTTTTGGTCTCTGTAATGCCCCTGCCACCTTCATGAGGTGCATGATTGCCATTTTTGAAAAATACATTGGCCACTTCATGGAGGTATTCATGGATGACTTCTCTATTTTTGGGGAAACATTTGAAAAATGCCTTGAAAACCTGGAAAAAGTACTTATCCGCTGCAAGGAAACCCATTTAGCCCTAAGTTGGGAGAAATGTCACTTCCTTGTGAAAGAGGGTATAGTACTTGGACATAAAGTGTCAAGTAACGGGGTAGAGGTGGATCGTGCAAAAATTGAGACAATAGAGAAACTTCCTCCACCAACCACGGTAAAAGCCATCCGCAGCTTCTTAGGACACGCGGGCTTTTATCGTCGTTTTATAAAGGATTTCTCTAAAATCGCAAAACCTCTCACCCGGTTACTTGAAAAAGATGCGGTTTTTATATTCTCTGATGAATGTCACCATGCTTTCCAAGCACTTAAAACACAACTGATCAGTGCACCTGTGCTTGTGGCCCCAGATTGGAGCTTACCCTTTGAACTCATGTGTGACGCTAGTGACTTAGTAGTGGGGGCCATCCTTGGTCAAAGGAAGGACAAGAACTTCCACCCAATCTACTACGCTAGCAAAACTCTGTCAGGGCCACAACTCAACTACACCACCACTGAAAAAGAATTCCTTGCTATTGTTTGTGCTTTAGAGAAGTTTAGGACTTACATCATTCTTTCGAAGGTTATTATCTATACCGACCATTCGGCCATTAGATATCTCCTCCAAAAGCATGATGCTAAGCCTAGACTGTTACGCTGGGTTCTTTTGTTGCAGGAATTTGATATTGAAATCAGGGACCGAAAAGGGTCTGCTAATCAGGCAGCTGATCACCTCTCGAGGTTAGATGCCGAGTTAGCAGAAACTTTCGGAAAATGCGAAATTGAGGAGCTTTTTCCTGCTGAGAGATTGATGGCGATTTCCGCCAAGGAGCAAACACCGTGGTATGCCGACATTGCCAACTACCTTGTTGGTAAAGTCGAGCCTACCGAACTGACAAGGCACATGAAAAGGCGGTTCCTATCAGAAGCAAAGCACTATTTTTGGGATGATCCATATCTATTCCGAATTTGTGCTGACCAGGTGGTGAGAAGATGTGTTACTGAAGCTGAGGCAAGGGACATTCTAGAGCATTGTCACAGCGGTCCTACTAGGGGCCACTTTTCAGGGAATAGAACCGCAAGGCGGGTTTTGGACTGTGGGTACTTCTGGCCCACGATTTTTAAAGATGCTAATGAATTTGTTTCCTCTTGTGATAACTGTCAACGAATCGGGAACATTTCTGGGCGCAATGAGATGCCCCAACACTTTATCTTACCTTGTGAGGTATTTGATGTTTGGGGCATCGACTTTGTTGGACCTTTCCCAAGCTCAAGAGGAAACAAATACATTCTTGTGGCCATTGATTATGTTTCTAAATGGGTTGAAGCCCAGGCCTGTGTCACCAACGACTCTCGAGTAGTCGTGAATTTTCTGAAAAAGCTCTTTACCAGATTTGGTGTGCCTAGGGTTTTGATCAGCGATAGAGGGACTCATTTCCACAATGATCCAATGGCTAGAATTTTGGCCAAATATGGAGTCCAACATCGAAGCGGAGTAGCGTACCACCCCCAGACTCAGGGACAAGTGGAGAACGCTAACAGGGATTTGAAGTCCATTCTGGAGAAAACTGTTGCCCAGACCAGGAAAGACTGGTCAACTAAACTTGACGACGCTCTTTGGGCATTTCGGACTGCTTACAAAACCCCGATCGGAACCACACCTTTTCGCCTTGTATACGGGAAGTCTTGCCACTTACCCGTCGAACTCGAGCATAAAGCACTTTGGGCGATGAAAAATGTCTGTTTTAAACTGGATGCTGCAGGGAAGGAACGATTTTACCAGCTCAATGAGCTGGAAGAGTGGAGAGCGCAAGCTTTTCATAATTCTAAACTTTACAAAGAACGGGCCAAACTCTACCATGATCAACACATCAAGGCTCGTGATTTCAATGCTGGAGATAAAGTGCTGTTATTCAACTCCCGGTTGAAGCTCTTTCCAAGAAAGCTTAAGTCAAGATGGTCCGGACCGTTCAAGGTCATAAAAGCTTACCCCTACGGAACCGTTGAGATTGAAGATGCTAATGGGGGTCCCTTTAAAGTCAACGGCCACCAACTTAAACTCTACCATGGCGGCCCGATTGAAAAAAGCAAGGAGATTCTCTATCTCCAAAAATTTTGAACCAAAGGAGGACATTCGTCAAGCTAGTGACGTTAAAGAAGCGCTCATTGGGAGGCAACCCAACCAAAAAAAAA
This sequence comes from Cuscuta epithymum, assembly GCA_945859915.1. Lineage (NCBI taxonomy): Eukaryota > Viridiplantae > Streptophyta > Magnoliopsida > Solanales > Convolvulaceae > Cuscuta > Cuscuta epithymum. Next base: position 5,651,724 of record CAMAPF010000059.1, read on the forward strand.
AAAAAAAAAAAAAAAAAAACTAACCCAAAAATATTTTACTTTGTTTATTTCTTGCAGATGTCTGGAGGAAGACGTGACGATCCCATTTTCGAGGAGCCACCACTAGGACGGGAAGACCCGCCGCCACAGCCTGATATCCCCTTTGCTACTATTGCTGATCGCAGACGCTTCCAGGCATGGGGGCAATACCGCACACTCCTTCCTCCCATGATCCTGGACCCGACGATGCTAGAGGAATGGGGGTACTGGGATGACATTGATGCCCTGCTAGGAGACTCTTTATGGCGGAGGATTCTATTCGTTCAGGAGAGGGCCAGCCTTCCATTGACGATGGAGTTTCTGTGCTCCGTTCAGTTCACTCATTACGGACAGGCTGTGCAGGAGGGTGCTGTTATTGGGTCAGAGTCTCGGATGAGGTTTACTATTCTAGGCATGGAGCACTCCATCACTGTGGCTGAGCTCGGATGGAGGATGGGGCTCTATACCCCAGCATACACACAGACTGAGGAGTTCCGTGCTCTTCCGACCCGCTTACCCGAGGCATTTGACATTGATGAGTTCTGGCACAGACACTCCACAGACACCAGATCATTTCTCCGGATGCACCCCCATTCGAACAAATGGAGGGAGACTCACTGGTACATACTCTCGTTCGTACTTTCTTGTGGTTTTTTTGGACGACCTAACAACACAAACAGGTTGTCCAAAAAGGACATACTATTCTTTTGGAGTTTGATTCACCGCATCCCGGTGAATATGGCTGTCCTTATGGCTCGTTTCTTCCGGAGCCAGGGGAAGACTGTGCGGCGCACTATCCAGGCAGGGCCTTTCATCACTACTCTCGTTAGATCATTCTACCCAGATCTAGACATTCCAGGACTAGTGCACTTACAGGATAGCATCCGCGTTCTTCGATCCTCATCCTTTACCAACATGAGGATCAAGAAGAAGCGGAACACTCAGGAGCTCCCAGGTATTGAGCAGCCGACCCAGCAGAGTAGTTCTTCTCGACCCTCAGGACATGAGGGATCTAGCGAGCCCTTTTCATACATGCCTAGCACCGCAGATTGGAGAGCGATGATGGATGGGATGAGGAGTCTACAAACCTCAGTCTCAGAGATGCGGGTTGCACAGGACAGAGGATTCCAGGAGATGCGAGATGCGCATGAGACGGCCCTGGGAGAGTTCAGAGACTTTCGATTAGCTCAGGAGAGAGCCACCCGGGATATGCAGGCGGAGCTAGAGACCCAGAGGCTAGATATTGATGAGATGAGAGATTGGCTTAGGCCACACTATGGCCCCCAGGATGGCGCAGGCGATGTTTAGATTTGCTTCTTCCTTAACATTTTTATCATGTTTGTTTGTTCTTCAGGTTGGACATTGCGCTGCTCTTTTGACTTGAATGCTCTTACAAACTGACTATGGATGATGTAAGGATTTTAAAAAACCATTTTACTCCTGTTTCATTATTCCTCTTCACAAAATCTTTTCAAAACTCAAGTGTGAGGAAAGAACCAAAAAAAAAATGTGCCTTTATTTCCCAATTTTGTGCCTCAAAAGAAGACCTCGAGGGCGAGGTCCAGCTCAAGTGTGAGGAGGTTGCGTTTTACACTCAAAAGTCAAAACCTTGTTTTAGAACAATCTTTTTACTATTTTTGATATGAAACATTAATTTCTCAATTTGTTATCAATTCACAAAATAGTTTAGAAAATCACCCTTATTATAAGAATTTACTATTATTATTATTTTTGAAAACTTAAAATTGTTATGGGTTTTTGGTTGCGAATGTAAAGGTCTGAATTTGTTTTAATTGGACATTCATTTTATTCATTAAAAAAATGTTACTATTAATAAACCTCTTCAAAACTCATTGTTATAGGACAATTCCATCTCCGAAAAGGGGCTCTGTTTCATTCGTTAATCACAGTCTGTGAGAATGAAATATGCATTTACCATGGGATAACACCGCCAACAAGAGTGAAAAAGAGCAAAAAAAAAAAAAAAAAAAAAAATTGGTGAACAAGATGAATGTCCAAATTAGAATAATGAAAATCTTGGGATAAGGAATTGATTGGTGGTTTAACATAATAAATAGTTTTTCTTAAGTAATACTAATTTTAAATTCTTGTATTTTGGGTGATTTTTCTAAAATGTTTAAAGATTAAGAATAAAAAGAAGAGGTTTTTGTTTCTACTTCTTTAAAATAGCAATTAGATTGTAATACAGTTAGGCTTTACCTTTTGAGTGTGTTTACAACTAATTCGTCGCTTGAGGACAAGCAACGCTTAAGTGTGAGGAGATTGATAAGTCCATTTTTGAACTTATTTTTCTTATCAAATTTAAGCGATTTTTGAATGAAAATAGAAAGAAAAGACACATTTTATATATTTCGGTTCAAGTTTCATGAAATCAGGTAAAAATCACATCCATAATATGTTTAGCGGGATTTCGGGTCAATTGAGCACAAAATGAATCAATTTGAGTGACAAATGCATGTATACTGGAAGAAGCAAGCATTTTATCAAGGTGATTCAGAAGACAAAAATGAAGAGCAGGAAAAGCCGCATCTGCCAGACAAAAATGGCAGAAGGCGCCCAAATAGGCGCCCAAAATGGAGGCCTTCACGGCCGCCTACGGGAAAAATCAGAAGTCAACCTCCCTTTGACTCGGGACCAGGAAAAGACCGAAGGCTACCGACACTGGACAGAAGGCGGCCGCCTACGGTGGCCGCCTGCGGCACAAGGGGACGAAACCAACCACCGGTCGGCCAGACAGGACGGCAGGCGGCCGCCTGCTGGACCGCCTGCGGCGGCCGGGATCCGCTGGGATCCGCCGCGATCCGATTTGACAATGAAAAGACGGCAGGCGGCCGATGTGTGACGGAAGGCGGCCGCCCTCTGTGGCCGCCTACGGCTGACGGGGACCGGCCACCGCCCGCTGTCGGCGACGAAGACGGCAGGCGGCCGCCTGGTTGGCCGCCTTCGGGGAAATTTCTCCTATAAATAGCCCGATTTTTCCTCAACTCAAACACACCTCCTCCAACCCTAAATCAGTTCAAAACACCTTCTTTCTTCCTCCATTTTCGAGCTCCAAAGGTCTTAGAGAGAGAGAAACTTCAAATCTTCATATCTTCTTCATTTTAGCTCCAAATTGTAAGTTCTTTATATGTATTTTCATCTTCTCAATGTGTAGAATCTGAATCTGTGCTTTGTTTCTTCGATCTGTTCTTCGAAAATTTCCAGATTATTTTTCAAGTATTTCGCATTTCCTTCCAAAAATTAAATAAAATAGTTATTGTTGTTGAAATCATTCCAATTAATTATATAGTTGTTCACTAGCCTCAAGGTAGTTATTTATCTGAAGAAATTAATTTTTCACGAACCAGAAGTAATTTTTAATTAATTTTGGTAATTATTTGATATTAGTTCATAATTTAGAATAAATACTAGAAAAAAAAAGAAAAAAATGAGTTCGGCCCTATTTACAGTTTAGTTAACTTAAATATCATTACTAGTAGTTAATATAAAATTTGGTACGAATTTAGAGTATTTTTTATTAATTTTCGGTAATTACCTTATATTATTGCTTAAATCAAAATAAATACTAAAAAAGGAAAAAAAATTAGTTCGGACCTGATTACAGTTTATTCACAGTTATATACCTCCCAGTAGCTAAAAATAAAATTTATAACGAAGTTAGCATATTTTTAGTTGCTTTTTGTATTTTCTAGTTAAAATTGGGAAAGTTATCAATTAGTTGTTAAAATTGGATTTTAGTTTCAAAAATTCGTAAAAAAATTCCAGAAAGTTGTATTTTAGTTCCTACAAGTTTATTGTTCCAGAATATAATTTTTGTTTAATTTTTGCTATCATACATGTTTAATTCCTTGTTAATGTTGAATTTAATTATTATATCGTTAATTGTAAAAATGATAATGAGTAGCTAAATTTGTTAGGGCATGAATTGAGTAAAGGAATATGGATTGACTTGTTGACCTAAAATTAGGGGGTAAAATTAATAAATTGGACTAGTTGTTTAAAATGATGAAATAGTAATTAATAATAGTTAGCCATTTTCATTAATTAAATTCTTGGAAAATTAATTCTAACTTGTCTATGAGATTAGAAATTAATTTAAGCCAACCATATTTGAGCACATTAATAAGGCCTAGAAATAGGATAATTTAATGAAAAGGATTTACATCTTGTCTATGAGAAATAAATTCAATTGCTAAAATAAAGAGTTTAACTAGTTAATGAATTTGGCTATTTTTATTAATTAAAATATTGGAAAATTATTTCTACCTTGTCTATGGGTTTAGAATATAATTTAAGCCAACCATTTTAAACACATTAATGATACCTAGAAATAGGATAAATTAATGAAGATAGTTTCTATTCTTGTCTATGAGGAAAGAAATTATTAGTCCAACTTTAGTCTTAATTTCCCTAATTAAGAGGTCCAAGAACATATCCATTTCTAATTACTCAATTCATTGCCCTTATTTGCATCCTTGAATAATCAGTCTTTATACATTAATCTTTAAATTGCACCTTGCTCCTAGTTATAATTTAGCATAATAAAGAACAAAAACACTTTCCTATATTGAAAAGGCTTCCAACGATTAGCGATAGCCCGTGACTAAAATTAAATTAAGAAACTTCTCCGCCATTCCTCAAGAGACACGACACTCGGGGAAAAACCGAAAGGTTAGACTCCGTTTTACTACAACGCCGCGAAAGCGGTTATCAATTGGGTCCTTGTTATATCTTACCACTAGTAGGCCAGATTCCTACTCAGTTGGTGTGTGTGCAAGGTTTCAATCAAAGCCTAAAGAAAGCCATCTCTTAGCTGCAAAGAAAATACTGAGGTACCTGAAAGGAAATCCTAACTCTGGATTATGGTACCCAACAAATGGAGGTTTTGAACTCTATGGATACTCAGACTCTGACTTTGCTGGATGCAAAATTGACAGAAAAAGTACCTCAGGTACTTGTCAATTAATTGGTGGAAGACTTGTTTCATGGTTCAGCAAGAAACAAAGCTCAATTGCCACAAGCACTGCCGAAGCTGAATACATAGCTGCAGGCAGCTGCTGTGTGATAACACAAGTGCTATAGCCATCACTCATAATCCTGTGTTTCACTCAAGAACCAAGCATATTGAGATCAGGCACCACTTCATCAGAGAACATGTTGAGAAGAAGACCATTAAACTTGAGTACATTCCCACGGAAAAGCAGTTGGCTGACATATTCACCAAGCCACTGAATGAAGCAAGATTTAATGCACTAAGGCAAGAGCTTGGTATGTTAGATGATCTTGATCAAATAAAAGAATAAACCCGCAATTACTCAGGGGGAACTTGATTCTTAAATCAAGGGGGAATTCCTAGCCACCTGCTAAGGGGGAACTCTCATATGGTACTCTGAAGTAGCCAACTGCTAAAGGAAGACTACTCAAACTCACACTGAATGAAGCATCAAGGTCCAAGAAAATCAATCTCAAATATAAAAGAAGTCTAAATCCGTGCAGAAGACTCAGCATGTGACTGCTCACCAACAGCAGTAGGATCAGCAGGCAACTGAAACCTAGCCCTCTGCTACATGGGTAATGAGAAGACTTGAATTAACACATTCATAAAGTGGAGTACAAGCTTGGCACAAGGAAGGAGCAATAATGACAACAACACTGCTCCAAATGGCTCTCCAAAGAGCAGAGGTATTCTTCTGAACTATCAAATCATTAAAGTCACTTGTGAAATACATGCTCAGAATCAAGAGCACATTGATACACACACAAATGTCTGATGCCACCCTTCCAAAAGCAAAAGGGATTTATATCTACATGCAACATGCAAACATGACAAGTGGAGGTCAAGCGAAAACACTAAATGCTACATCATCAAAACGGTGAGATCATCCAATCACTCTCTTCTCTTCAATCTATGTTACAACCGTAATCTAGAAAAGAACAAAGCTGTAATATCATTAATAAACCTCGATTCTCTTACCCAGAAATCCTAAACGATGCATGAGTGTATAAATAAACTAAGGTTCTATCTAATCTTCACCATCAAACACTCATCCTCTTCCTCTTATACCAACCTCAGCCGTCCTCACCCTTTCAAAAATGTCAAACCAGAGACTCAATCTCAATCTTTCTTTGGCTCCTCCACAAAACAATGAGCCTGTAACTCAAAATAGAGATGATTTCATGCGCAATCTTGAAACATCTATGCTCTATGAATATAAGGACTGTCTCTACAAAGAAAAACAGAGAATCCTCATGTGGAGAACTTGGAGACTGGCTCCAATTAACATTCTTCTGGGCTTGGCTCCCCCTAACATCAGTACTGAAGAGGAGTTCGCACTTAACTGGTTCAAGACACAGTCTATCGCCGATGCCCTATTTGAAGACATCATCAACAAAGTCTTTGAAGAAAAGATGGCCGAACTCCATACTGAAAGGAGAAGATTCTTCATTGGAGAATCATCTGGCAGGAAGCTTCAAGAGTAGAAGATTGTTGCTGCCAAAAAGGGGGAAAAGTAGAATCTAACACTTGTTCCTTAAAAGATTTTTTTAAGGAATCTAGTTTTTGGCATCATCAAAAAAGGGGAAAATGTTAGGACCCCTAGACTCTGATAGTAAACATAATTGTTTTAATGATGTCACCCTCCTCTTTATAAGTGTTAGATTCTGGAATGATTACTTATGAGTACTCTGTTCATTGTGACAAATAACAATGTAAAATCTATATACCAAATAAAAGTATACTGGAACGAAAAATGAAATAAGGTAACATTGTCTTTACCTTACATGGATATTTAAATCCAACCAGTATAATTTTATCAGATACATAGATTATTCATGTCACGTCAAAAGAACATCTAGTAAAAAATTAAAAAAAATGTGACAACTAAATAATGTAAGATTTGTACCAAATAAGTTGTACTGGAAAGAACAAAATGCAATAAGGTAATTTTCATTCTACCTTTATGGGATATTTTACAGATCCCACCAGTACAACATTTACTTGGTACAAAATAACCTAAGTCACATATTTTACTACCCGCTGGTTCACATAATCTACTATCCGTGTATAGCTGATTCACACACGTCACTACACAAGTGTAGTTGCAAGACAATGCCAAGACCTAAGTATGGGTTGACATTTCGTACGAAGCAAGTTGGCCTTCAAGCAGCACCAAAGACAAATTCTTAACCAGCTCCAAAGAAGAAGACAAGTAACAAGTTGTTATCTTCTGAAACCAAGATTCAACGAACAAGATTAAATCATCTCAACCAACGGATGAACTTAACCTACCGGAGATGCCTATAAATAAAGGCAGAGGCATGAGTTCAAAAAACCAAGTTATTGAGTTCAAAGCAAAGAGATTCTATAATCACAAAGTATATCTAGCAAAGGAGAAAGTGATTGATCACAACTTCACTCTTTTCTTTGACTCATGCTTCACTAAGCTCTTAGACTAGATCATACATTGTTATATTTTTAGAGCTTAGATTTTAGTTGGTGGCCAGAAATTTCGTGAAACATTTCACAAGTGGTTGTAAACACTTAGGAGAACAGTTGTTCGGATCCTAAAGTGTGGTTAGATAGATAGAGTACCTTTTGATCCCCACTGGATCATTTGAGAAAAGTCTAAGGACTGAGTAACTTTGAGTGATGTTATACTCATCGTGAAAAACCTTCAATCTAGGCCTGAGTGTTGTAAAGGCTAGATTGGCACTAAGTGTATTGGGCTTAATACTTTAGTGGAAATCCATCTGAAATAGGGTGGGACTGGATGTAGGAGGATTACACCACCTCTGAACCAGGATACATCGTGTGTTGATTCTTCTTAACTCAACAAAGCACACACCCATCACTTCTCACAAAAGGATTGTAGTTTGCCAGCAGCATCCTAAGCAGTAGTCTTAACTGACCCTACTGTTTATCCTACTGCTTAATTACTCACTCTCCTTGAGACAAGTCTTTCCACAAGAATCTCTCAAAGCTTAGAAGGTGTCTCAGCAGCACTTTGGTTTTCACCCACCTGTTGAACCCACTGCTCATACATATTTACCTCCTTTGAACGATTACAATAGCCAAAACAAAAGGCCTGTTGAAAATATTCCATAAGTCATCCTGTTTATCAGAAGTTGCCTTAGCAGTCTTCTGTCTTCCAGCCAACTGCCAACCCAGCAGTTGTCTCAGCAGTAGCCTGCCCACCAGCCAACTGCCAAGCCTACTGCCTATCCATAAACAGTCCTAACATCACTCAAACTAGAAAGTTGTCTCATACTAATAGTCAAGAGGTTAAAGAATTCCGCAGTGCATCTATTAATCTCCCAAAAGATTATAGATCAACTCATCTAGAGGAGAAGAGTTCTTAAAGTCGCAAAAAGCTTTAAAAGACTATTCACCCCCCCCCCCCCCCCTCTAGACTTTTATCTCTATCCGGGACCATCAAATTGTTAAGCATTAATTCTAATAAATCTTAATATCATCAATAATCTTTGGTTTTCTTGTGTTAGAGAAACAATGTTTGTGTTATGTTTAATTTAATTTAGTTTATAAATTCATTTACACATTTAATAATGTAGCTATTAGTAGTAATTAACTTTTATTTTTAGATAACTTAAAGATTATATATTGATAAATTAATAAATATTCATCTCAAATATATCACACAGAACGTATATATTCATGAACTTTTTTCGAATTAATCACAAACAAATTAAATTAAATCAATAATATATACAATTTTATCTATCTCGCATACTCATATAATTCAAGACATATTTATCTCTTCTCATTTTTATTTTATTTGTTGTTGTATTGTGCTTGCATTTTTTATGTAATATGTTTGATCCCTCTAAGTATTATATCAATTTTAAATCAATTGAGAATTTTTTTGATAAAAACCGAAACCGAACCGAAACAAACCGAACCAATCAAACCGTGGTTCCAAGTTTTGGAGTGTAAAACCGAACCGAACTTTTTACTTTGATTCTATATTTGGTTTTAGGTCAAAACCGAACCGCAAGAACCGAACCCACCCCTACTTAGCGGGATGGAGGGAGTAGCAATTATCATATTTTATTTCCATTATAGTGTGAAACTATTTGGGAAAAGGTGCTCCAATAGGAGTCCTGACATGTGTATATATAATGAGAGAGTTCAAGATACAAAAGGAAACAAAATGATAGTCTATCTGAATGTGCTTGCTACGAGCATGCTGGACTGGATTGGCAGCTAAATACGAAGCAAAGATGTTGTCACATAATAACTGGACCGGAACAGTTACCGGAAATCCGAGCTCAAATAGGACCGAACGAATATGTAAGGTATCCTGAACAGTATAGGCGACGACGCGATACTCAACTTCTGTAGAGGATTTGGAAACAGTAGGCTGTTTTTTGGATTTCCACGAGACGAGGTTTGGACCCAAGAAAACCGCAAACCCAGTCGTGGAACGAGATGTATCAGGACAACCTGCCCAATCGGCATCTGAATAGGCAATAATACATGTGGCCTGAGTGGTGGGTTGAAGCCATAATCCATGATCAAGAGTCCCCTGCAAGTATCTAAAAATACGCTTGACTGCAAACAAATGAGTAGTGCGGGGAGCATGCATAAATTGAGACACTAAATGTACAGCATAGGTAATATCAGGTCGTGTCAAAGTTAAATATTGTAAAGTACCAACCATACTTCTGTACTCAGTAGCATCTGCAAGAAGTTCCCCATCAGTAAGGGAAAGAGACGTGCGAGTAGCAAGTGGTGTACGAACTAACTTAAGGGTGTGGAGATGAAAGTGAGAGAGAAGATCAAACACATATTTATGTTGGGAAAGAAACAAACCTTTAGTGGAACGCACAGCTTGGACTCCCAAAAAATAATGAAGATCACCCAGATCTTTCATAGCAAAATGTGTAGCAACAAGCTGAATAAAAGCGGTAATAGCAGTAGAAGAAGTCCCATTAATAATGATGTCATCCACATATAATAATAAATAAATGACATTATTATTTTGGCGAAAAATAAATAAAGAATTACCAGACTGGCTGCACGTAAAATTATGAGATAACAGAAAACTGCTAAACCGATGAAACCATGCACGCGGGGCTTGCTTAAGACCATAAATGGCTTTGCGCAATCTGCACAAATGATTAAGAAACAAAGGATGAATAAAACCCTGCGGCTGACGCATATAAACCTCTTCGGTGAGGTGACCATGCAAAAAGGCATTTTTAACATCCAACTGTCGAATGACCCAACCAAAGGAGATAGCTAAAGTAAGAACAATACGGACAGTGGTGGGTTTTATGACTGGACTAAATGTTTCAGAAAAATCTACACCTGCCTGTTGATTAAATCCTTGAGCAACCAAACGAGCCTTATGGCGCTCAATAGACCCATCAGAATTATACTTAGTCTTATAAATCCACTTAGAGCCCACGACATTTTTAGAACTATCAAACGGCACTAAATCCCATGTATTATTAGAAATAAGAGCATTAAATTCCTCAGCCATTGCCTCACGCCATATTAAATGTTTATTAGCCTCTGAAAAACACGTAGGATCAGCTGATAAAACAATAATGTTCAAATTAAAAATTGATTTGGGTTTAAAAATTCCCGACTTCGCCCTAGTCTGCATGGGGTGTTTATTGGCGAGCTGGCCGTGAGGAACTGGTGGAGAGGATGGTGCGGCCGTAGATGTTGCAGACATAGGAGAAGTAACGGGAGGGGCAGTGTGGAGGTGCTCGATCCGAGAGACAACTGGAGAAATGGGAGGGTGGCTGGGACTGTGGTTATGAGGCGTAGGTGGCGGGGTCATGGCTGGTAGTGTTGGACTGGTCCATGGGGCATGTGACGGGCTGGAGGCTGCGGGTATAGTGGCAACAGGCTCGACAGGGTCTATGGAAGCTGGAACAGGCAGTGTAGGAGTGGCTAGGTTAGAGGCAGTGTTGGTGAGTGTGAAGTCGAGAGGAATAGATGGAGACACTATATGGTCCATAGAAGAAGACAATGCGGTGTATTGAAAAAGATTTTCATGAAAATGAACGTGTCGGCTTATGAAAACTTTACCAGACTTGGGCTCCAAACAACGATAACCTTTAAATCCAGATGCATAGCCAAGAAAAACACATTGAACCGAACGAGGAGAAAGTTTATTCGAGGCAGAGGCAGAAAAATTTGGATAACACGCACACCCAAAAAATCTTAGTAAGTTATAGTCAGGGATTTTTTGAAAAAGTTTTTCATATGGTGAGACACCAAACAAAGTAGGAGACGGAAGTATATTAATAATACATGCAGCTGTAAAAATAGCATCAACCCAAAAACTACTAGGCATAGAGGTTGTGATAAGCATAGTCCTGGCAAGTTCTAAAAGATGACGATGTTTTCGTTCAGCAACACCATTTTGTTGAGGAGTCTGAGGACATGATTTTTTAAAATAGATACCATGCTCATCAAAAAAATGTTGCATATTAAAATTAACAAACTCTCCCCCTCCATCACTTTGAAAAACTTTAATTTTTGCATTAAACAAATTTTCAACTAAGAGTTTAAAAAGACGAAACTGAGAAAAGACTTCATTTTTCGTGTGCAAGGGATATAGCCATGTGAAACGAGAAAAATCATCAATAAAACAAACATAATATTTAAATCCTAAATTAGACAAAACAAGAGATTACCACACATCAGAATGAATTAATTGTAATGGTGCAGAAGAATTGTGACTAGCATCTGAAAACGGTAAACGTTGAGATTTGCCTAAGCGGCACGAAACACAATTATGTTCAAAATTTGAGGAACTAGTAATAAGTTTTCTAGTGCGTAAGAGACGCAAAACAGTATCACCACAATGTCCTAGTCTACGGTGCCACACAGGGCCAGAAGAAATAACAGAAGCTAAGGCTACGGAAGCAGGAGGGCTGAGGCTGATAGGATTGAGATGGCCATTACAGTGCGCCTGAAGAAGAACTGCCCCCGAAATTTTGTCCTTAACAAGAAAAGAATTTTTATCAAAAATTGCAACACAATTATTATCAACACATAATTTTTGAATGGAAATTAAATTAAATTTAATTTGAGGCACATGAAAAACAAATTTTAATGACAGTGGGCGGCTAGGGGTATTTAATGTGATATTACCAATATTAGCAATGGGAAGCCTAGTACCATTCACAACACTAATAGTCATGGAGCCAGAGTAAGGTGATTTATTAGATAAAGTACCTTCAGACGATGTCATATGAGCTAAAGCCCCGGAGTCCGGATACCACAAGACATCGTTGGATTCACCACTCGGAGTAATTAGCGCAGGTGCAGAGGGTTGTGAGAAACGGGACGGACAATGTAAGGCAGAATGTCCTGCAGAAAAACAAATCTGACACACGACTGGAGGAGGAACTGAACCAAGAATTCCCTCAGCTGACGGGAAACTTGCATGATGTAAGTGAGTACCAAAAGTAGATTTAGCATTAATATTTAAAATGGACACAACAGATTTACCAGATGCCGCATTAGTAGGTCTCGGATGAAAACCACCCCCTGCCGCTGGAGGTGGTGCTGGAGGTCCCTGCCGATTCGGGCTGAGACCTTGTTGTGGCTGGAAGACCTGCTGGCCGTAGGCCTGATGTGGCTGGTAACGGCCTCTGCCGCGGCCGCCGCCTCTGCCGCGGCCTCCCCTGCCTCGGTACGCGGCTGGCTGACCATTTTGCCCGGCTTGCACCTGAGCTCCAAACGCCGGTTGGATGGAGGCTTCTTGTTGGTTTTGATACAGCAACTGTTGTTCGGCTTCCATGAGACGCGGGTGGAGTATATCCGGGGGAAAGCTCTCGGGGAACAAAGATATGGTGCCTGTAACAAAGCGGTATTCCGGTCCCAATCCTTGTAGCGTGCTTTGAAGTAATTCTCTATCAGTCACAGGAGAGTTAATTGTAGATAAAGCATCCGCCAAATTTTTAATTTCGCGCAAATAATGTTCCATGGATTGATTTGCCTTCTTTTTAGTATTAGACAGTAACCGTTTAAGTTCCATTGCTCTGGGTAAACTAGCAGACATAAAACGAGATTGTAATCGCTCCCATATACCACTCGAATGTTTAATATCATGCACATCAGTTAATACTTCGCGAGATAAAGTAGCAAACAACCAAGAACGAATTGTTTGATCTACTCGAAGCCAATGATAGTAATCAGTATTAACGACTTGCTGATTATTAAAATTCAGAGTGTATAAGGGAGGTACCGGAATAGAGCCGTCTAAAATACCAAAAAGGCCTTGGGATACGAGAAGTGATTCAAACTGAGTTCTCCATGTCAAGTAGTCCTCCACCGCTTTAAGTTTAATTGTCACAATCTGCCCGACATTTGCAATGCCATGGGAGACGGTTTGAGCCAGGGCAGCCATAGGAGATCCAAACAAGGGATTGTCATGGTTCGGCTGAGTGACACCGGGTAATCCAGCAAAGGACGGTCCAAAATAGGTGGAGCCAGACGGTGTCTGCGGTTAGGGGTGGGCACGGTCCGGTCCGGTCCAATATTTGGCCGAACCCGTACCCGTACCGTTACTATTGAAACGGTTCGGTACGGTTCGGTCTTAGACCCAAACCCGTTCGGTACGGTCCATTTTCAAACGGGACGGTACCATGCCATATCAATACCAAACAATGCCACTTTTTCCAGGTGTTTTAGAAAAAATTAAAGTTTAACCATCCTCCAAAAAATCCAAACAATTTATCAATTTCATATATCATACTACCTTCGTTTCAAATTGATTTGCAAAGTCAATCTTTTTTGGTCAAACAATTTCTTTTTATTCACTTAATTAGAATTTCACTTTTTAATTATATTCTAATTTAGCCTTTCACAAAAACTACTCTGTACTTCGTATATTTTAATTTGGATTTTGCAACTTTAGAGAGATTTTAATGTGGTTTCTAAATATGTAAATTTTAATTATTAAAATTTGTATTAATTATCAAGAACTTAACATTAACTTTGACAAAAAAATGTTGACTTTGCAAATCAATTTGGGATGGATGAGGTAATTAATATATTTTAGATAAACTATAGTAGTACAAATTTAATAAACCATACTTCGGTCCGGTTCGGTCCGGTACCGGTTCTCATTTTATGAGAACCGGTCATGGCATTGTTTGGAGCCGGTTCGGTCCGGTTCGGGACAAAAAATTTTGAGATCCGTTTCAAACCCCGTTTATCGGTCCGGTACCATACCGGTCCGGTTCGGTATCATGCCGGTTCGGTATTTTTGCCCACCCCTATCTGCGGTGCTGGGCGAACTCCTGCCGAGGGAACAAGAGAGCTCACCAGCTACCAGGGGGACTGAGGAGGTAACGTGCTGAAGAGAGAATAGTCCTGGGCAGCTGTGTATGGCGAAAAGGAGGAGGCCATCTGATCGGAAAAAGGTAGCGGCATGGTGAACTGGCCCACCGGTGTAGATAGCGGTGGTTGGGATTGAGCCGGAGAAGAGGACATGATGACCGTAGACGAGGATTCTGCGGCAGAACTGAATCTGGTACTCACCGTAGAGGAAATCGGAGGTGCAGTCATTGAAGCGGTCAGCGGCGCCGTTGAGAGAGTTGCGTCAGTCATGGCGGCGACACGAGCTTGCGTAGAAGACGTACGAAGGAGAAAAGAAAAAAAAAGGTTTTTCTTTTCTTTTAGGCTCTTGATACCATGTGAAACTATTTGGGAAAAGGTGCTCCAATAGAAGTCCTGGCATGTGTGTATATAATGAGAGAGTTCAAGATACAAAAGGAAACAAATATTCCTAAATATATTTTAGGATACAAATATCCCTAAAATATATTCTATTATATAGAAGTCATTTGCTCCAATTCTGAGTTTTATCATTTTTGCAATGTTTAAGATGCGGGAAAAGAAGATCGATATGGGAGACGAAGACGAGGCGTCTCCGTCTCCCACATCGATCTTCTTCTCCTGCACCTCTAACATTGGTCTTCTTCTCCTGCGATGTGCATAACTTCAGGTTACTCCCCCGTTCTATTTTTTGCCTTTTCTCCCTCTTCTCTCCTCCTCTTCCGATCGAAACATTCATCTTCTAGACAGTGCCGATCCTACCCAAACTCGAGCCTGAGTCGAACTTCATAAAAAGGCCCCTATAAATTACAATTTTATGTAGTATATTTTTTTTAGTTAAAGATGTAACATAAAAAAATAGCTAATTAAATAAATTTCTTACATTATAGAGAGTATAATATAAAAATACCAATTGTATTAAACGTAACTAATTAAGTTCAACCTATCCAATAGTTTTAGCAGCAAAAGTATTAATCAAATCGGCATAATCGAGGAGTTCAATAAATTCCTTCTCAATTGATAACATAGCTAATTCATTCAACCTTTCTTGAGATATGGTTGATCGCAAAAATGTCTTTATCAACTTAAGTTTTGAGAAATTTCTTTTGCACTGGATGTACTATCAACTTAACAGGTGTTGTCAACAAGATTATATATGCAATATATGCTTTTGTATCATTTTCCTAACCTCATTTGCCAACATTTGTATCAATTCATTTTGAATCCTTCCTCCAAGATATGTAACATAAGTCTCATTATCCTTAATACGACGTAAGTGCTCTATCGGGTCAAACTCAAGATAAATAAAACACAATTTACCGAAATCATAGATATGATAATATTAGTTTTTTGTGACATATCTTAATATTAGTTAAAAAATGTGCTAAATACTGCATTCTTGTCACTAAATTAGAAATGTGCTAATTTTGAATGTGTAAATTTTAAATATAAAAAAACTGAAATTGTTTAATTATGCATCTCAACTCGTTTCAATATTCAAAATTAAGTTCAAACTTAGTTTTCTAAATGTATGGGTCAAGAAATGTGATATCAAATCAACCCTGGAACATTTCTATTTATCTTCGATTAAGACAAGTTAGAGTTTTTCATTGTGTCCAAAACAAATTCAAAATGGGCCCATAAACTCTCTTACGATAGTACTTCGTACTTTATAATCTCAATTCTTAAAAAGTAAAGTTGCAAACTCAAAAGCTATTCACAGAAAACTGAAAATTGGAAGACATCTTTTACCGGTGCACCGCCCTGCGGGTCTAGTAACCTAGTTCGGCTGTTTCTCTTCTAACTTCGTTGGTCAATTTGTGGGTTATTTCAGTTTTCAAACGCAACAGCGATAGAATCAAACAAAGGCATGTATTTTATATTTAAAAAAACATAGCTCTATAGTATATAATAGGAAAATAGCTAAAAAAAATTGGGCTCCTAAAATTTTGACATTTTTGGGGCCCTGAGGCCCATGCCTCAGTGGCCTCACAGTAAGCACAGCCCTGCTTCTAGATTGGAATAATGGTAGCTCTAAATTTCAGAAATTCAAGTATTCCTGCTCCTGTTTTTCTCCTGCAATATCTTCTTCTAGGCATGTATCGTACTATCGTATCAGACATTTATTGGTGGCTTCGCAGCTTGCAAACGAAAGTAGAGAGACTTCGCAATACAATTTGACATTACATCCCAATTTTAGTCTTACCCTATTACACTAAAAAAAAGCAGTAATCCTACAATGATACTTTTCATATGTTTTGATTTTGTTGTAGGAATTTTCTCGCCCTAAGAAGTACATTAATGGGCGCACATGAGGTGTAAACTATGTTTGTATACAAACAATGAGTATCTCATGCAAAGAATAGTTGTCTGTGTGATATAAATATAAATATAAATATAAATATAAATATAAATATAAATATAAATATAAATATAAATATAAATATAAATATAAATATAAATATAAATATAAATATAAATATAAATATAAATATAAATATAAATATAAATATAAATATAAATATAAATATAAATATAAATATAAATATAAATATAAATATAAATATAAATATAAATATAAATATAAATATAAATATAAATATAAATATAAATATAAATATAAATATAAATATAAATATAAATATAAATATAAATATAAATATAAATATAAATATAAATATAAATATTATTTCACATACATATGAGTTTTCATGTGTTCAATTTTGCAAGTTCGTTATGGAATATAAGTATTCATATAGTATCAGACTTTTAGCTATATGAAAATGATTCCTTTTTAGTGTGTTGATATCGCATTTGTTATATCATATGCAAGTGTGCGCAAACACACACTTATATGAGCATGAACTAAAAAATGATAAAATTGAAATTGAATCAATCAAAACTGAAACTGATTATAAAGTGATTACAAAAAATGATCCTTGTACACACCAATTATACACAACATTAAACTATAAATATCATCTATTTAAACCATTTCACATTTAGCCTCTTCCCTCCCCACTATTTCCCTCTCTCCTCCCTACGGTACCCCCTCCCCAGTCCCCACTCACTCTTCTTTCTTTTTTCTTCCATTTTCATCACTTTCATCTTCATCATTTTGTGTCATCTTTCATCTCCATCACCATCTTCCATCTTTATCATTTTCATCTTCATCACTTTCTATCTTTCCACTTCATCTTTCATTTTTAAAGATTTTCCGGAGATGGAGAGTTGCCGGAACCAAACCGGAGATGAACAAGCTAGTGTCAGAATTATTGTCTTATCGTATATCTTCCTAAATATTGATAAAGTTGTCTCTATGAAGAAAGAAAACTGGAAATATATAAATAAAAGTCACTAGAATACAAACTGAAGATGAAAGGTCACAGGAATTATTGTTCGTATCGTCTTAAAGAATTGTATATGTATCGTTCAAAATACTGATATAGTTTGTCTGTATGAACAAATAAAACTGAAAACTTAGTAAATGCTTGTAAAGTTAGACCACCGAAAAAATAATGTCTATGAAGAAACATCAACTTTTGTGTCTTTTTTGCAGAGATGGCAGTGTTTGTGATACAAAAATCGATGTCTATGTACAGACATTAATTGTATGTGGCACTTGACAAATGCGTGTACTTGTACATTTTGTTTGTGGTAAACATTTTTGTTTGTGGAAGACAAATAATGTCTACGTAGACATCAAGGTATGCCTTTTTTGTAGAGATAATTGTTTGTGGCACAAAAACTGGTGTCTGTGTACAAACGTTAGGAAAATGTTTGTACTTTTTTACATTTTTTGTCCATGTCATACATTTTTGTCCGTGAAAGACAGCTAATTTAGTATTTTGAATGGTATAGACAACACCTCTCATTTATTTTCCGGTGACTTTTCACCTTCAGATTGTTTTTCCGACGACTTTTAAATATATGTTTTCAATTTTATTTCATCATACATACAAATTTTATCAATATTTAGGAAGTCACAGATGATGTTATATACATTACAGGAAAAGAAATTCAACGAATGTTCATTTCAGGTTTGATTTTCCAATGACTCTCCATCCGTGGTGAATCTTAAAAATTGAAAGATAAAGTGGGAAAGATAGAAAATGATGAAGATGCGAATGATAAAGATAGAGATGGTGATGAAGATGAAAGACAACACAAGATTGTGAAGATGGAAGAAGAAAGAAAGAAGAAAATTGAGTGGGGAGGGGGGCACCGTAGGGAGAAGAGAGAAGAGAGAAAAAGAGTAAATGTGAAAAGATAGAAATAGATGTATTTATAGAGTTTATTGAGGTGTACAAGTGATGTATTTACACACCATACACAAATTTTTTCTTTTCATTTTTGTGAAGAGAATAGTTTTTCAAATTTTGTCGTTGCGAGATCGATTCTCTTCACAAAAGGGGGAAAAAAATGTCTATGGCGTGCACAACTTGGCACGTACAAATAACATTTCTCAAAGAATTTTGGAGTCCAATCTGACTATGACTGTTTGATCTTGATTATTATACTTTTCTGATTCTAAATATTTTATGGTCTTAAAATAATTCGGTGGCACCTCGCGCCAGCTACTTTTTGAGCCTTTAAAACACTTGCTCCAATCTATTAACAAGTCGACCCCAAGGTCTTATAAACTCATGTCTCTCTCTGATAAACTTTCTACAGATACATATTTGAATCATAGACCACCTTATTTATATTCAAACTACAAGAGGGGCAAGAGGGAGTACAAACAGGTTTACCAAAAAAAACTCTACAATACAATGGCTATCAGGGGCTGCTGGTTTGAGCTTCTTACACGCTGCTAGATTTGATGGCAGACATGGATTAGGTAACCAGGGCAGTATCATTCCAACCTAATTCTTACCCGCCAAACCACTTAAACCCGCTGCCAACTTTAGCTCAGATTTTGTACAAGACCTGATTTTGGGCCTGCAAGGGAATCATTAGTGACAGAGCCCAAAAAAACATATTGGTGGGGGAGGGGGGCAACCTCGAGAGATTTAGTGGCATTAGTGGGAGGCCAAAACTTCATATTTCAACATATTTTCATCAGTTTATAAACATTTGTATGTGCGTATATACATGCACACATTGGAACAAATTGGGGGCTGCAGCCCCTTCATCCTCTTCGTGTCTCCACCACGGTAAAAGAGAAAGAGATGAATACTCCGTATAAAATAACCATGTCATCATACAGAGTTTGTTTTCAATGAACAGCAAACCTCATCATGAAGATATAAAGCTAAACAAACTATACCTTCTTTTGTGGGTAGAGAATGAGTGAGAAGGCCTCAGAAGTTCAGGGTTGACAACCAATCCAACAGTGCTTTATTCACAATCTCTGGAACCTCATCATGCGGACAATGTCCTGCCTGCAGGTTAATGAGTGAAGCATTTGGATAAAACTCCTTAATTCGATTGGCCTTCGAAGGACGAATCCAAGGGTCCAAATCCCCCCACAGCAACAGCAATGGGCAAGAGAGTTGGCTCAAGATCGCATCAAGGGTGTATTTTCTCTGGTTCGACATAATTCGTGTCATTAGCCTGCATACAGAGAAATGCATAAAATGATACTAGGATAATACCACGTTCAATATACCAACCACAATACCAACCATAAATGGGAGACAGGTTAATATAAATGTGATAAAATCATTATTCTTGTTCTTAGTGATTAGAGATGTAGTCATTGACTTTCGACAAGCATTTTGGCCACATCAATTATCCAAAGAGCCATTTATGCAATGACAAATTCAACGATGCATATACCTTGTTCACATGGACCAATTACAAAATTGCAATTAAGTAATTTAAATATAAATAAATAATGAAATGATGATATGCACCAATCATATGCATTGCATATACGATACCCTCATTTTTAGTGGGGTACCATATCATTCACCATTTCACAATGTAGACCTATATTTGTGGAGTCAACTCCGCTCTACACCATCTCTCACAATCACACATATCCTTGGTGGAAACTTCCAATGATAATAAATACCCTTCATATAATTTCAGAGTAATTTAAATATATTTCATTTTTATTCTTCACCTTTTCCGAATAAATTAATATTTCAAATTTAAAAAAAAATATATAGTTATATTAACTGATAAGTTCGTATTACAACACGCATTTGATGCGTGTTGGGGTCGGATTTTGATGGTTTTTCTAGCTTTAAGGTGTTGCAAGTCTCAATTTTAGCTCAAGTTGTGTTTACCAGGCGTTGGTTCGAGTTTTGTATGGTTTGGAGTCAAAATCAGGAATTTAGAGTCCGGCAGCGGCGCTTGAGAAGCAATTGGGAAGAGCTAGAGAGCATTCGAGAGTGATTCGAGAGATTTGGAGGTCACCAGGAGGTTCACGACGAAGTTTTGATGAAGAAAGAGCCTTTGGATTGACCATTGGTGCATCCGGGAGCGTTTGGAGCAAGAAAACGAGAGAAAACGACGAAGAACAAGGACGCACGACCGTGCGTAGAGCACGCACGATCGTGCGTGAATTACGAACGATGCAAGAAGCTACTGCCTGCTACGCACGATCGTGCGTAGGCAGGGACGCATGATCGTGCGTAGCCCCGTGTTACGCGAAATATAGTCCCAGTTCGGCCAGAATTCATTAATTTTCCCCTTTTTCTATAAATAAGGCCTACATACTCCTTTTTGAGGGTTACGAACATTACGGAGAGGCCTAGGGACGAATTTATTTGCGTTTTTACGTTGTTTTCTTCAAGAACCCTGTGATTATTCGTAAGTTCATCTTTTTAATTAATGACAATTATTTTTATTCATCCTAATTTTGTTGATTCTTCAATTATGAATTGTGATTAGTTTAATTAGGGATTTGGGATTGATGAAGGGATTAATCATGATGTATGGCTAGATTCTTGATGGATTAATTGCATGAATGCCATTTAATTTGTGTTTGAATAATTTAATTGATATCTTTTGTAACCTGGAACCGCGGCTAGAATTACAATTGCTTGTAGAATAAATTAAGTGATATCTAGTTTATTCTAGGACACATTCACACACACTTAATCGTTCGCTAAGAGATTAGTAGTGATTAAGGGGCCGTAAGCTCGCTCGTCTTGACAATAATTTAGGATCCTGTCGCATGAGAGATCAGCCTAGTCCCCAAAATTATTGTACTCTACGCCGCGAGAGCGGTAAGAACTTAGTAATGATTAGCTAGGCTCAATTAAATTAATTTCATGTAATTAAGCCTGATCTGCCAGAAATCTGGTTACCCCGGAATCAATCTATGTTCCCTTCGTCGTTAATTAGAAGAAAATCAAATTTTTATTTTAATTGCTCATTCGCATTAGTTTAATTTCAAATCAAACAATCTCGCACAATCACATTTATTTTATTTATTTCTTTTTAATCGCTAAATTTAGTTAATTTTTAATTCCCTTTTGTCCGTCCCTGTGGAAACGATACACGTACTTTCAACCACTTTTCTACAACCTTTTTAAGTGTGAGAAAACTCACATCATTAACGTTACACAAAAAATATCACACAATTCGAGCTTTTTGTCAAAATTTATTAATTTAAACAGGATAAACACATCTTCACTTAGTTGAGCATTAACAATAATTTAATTCATGACAATTTCATATTCTTAAACAAGAGCTTCACTTGTTATTCTGCAAATCCACCTCTAATTGGCCAGCTAAAGAAAAAAAACATGAAACAAGAGTGAGAGTAGCCAGATGACTCACTTTGTTGACTATAAGACTGAGTCAACAATTATTCTTTAACTTTGGAGGTATAGGTCAAAATTTCACTGAATCATAGTATGAACGAGTATTTTAATAGTATGGTAACAACCAGGGGCGTAGGTAGGGGCCATGCTAGGCCCAGCCCACCCCAAATTTCATTTTTTAAAAATTATTCTGGTAAAAAAAATTGTAAAAGAATTATGAACGAATTCTTTACACCGGCTCAGCCCAATATACTGCCCTCGCTACTCCCCCGGGAATTAACACTTATTCTCTATCACTGGCACATATGCAAATGTACTATATGAAAGACGTATAGAAAATTTAAATACATATCAAGTGCATATAAAAGTCAGACCATATAACATCAATTTCATATATAATGCTGTTTCATTTCTATATATTACTAAAACTAATGTCATAGTCATAAATAACAAAACATATATGACCACCTTTGTTATCATATTTATTTTACAAGACTTCTGTTATCATGTTAAGCATCTTATCATGCAAAACTTATATTCATTTTTGTTTATCCGTGTCATACAGCTATGCAAAAGATGGAGTTCAATATAGTACCTGTAATACACCTCTCCTGCATTAGGGTCAGCTGCAGGCCATGATATTGAATCAATGAGATAATCGTCCACATTTGAAGAATTTATGTAGATCTACAATTTTAATGAAAATATAAGAATCATTTACTATAACTTGTTGAAATGATGCATTAATTAATTGTAAATTGTAATAGAGATCATGTACACTCTTCAGAATAGATTCAATTCGAGCTGGTTGCTTGGCTTGCCAAAACAAAAATCCAAGAAAAAAACGCTGAAAGATCTCCTTCACTGGATTTAGTATGGATTTTTTTGAGGTTGCATCTTCTTGTTCATTATTTGCAGAACTAGCATCCTCAAATTTCCCTGCACTGTTTAACAGCACAATTCCTTTAACTTTCTCTGGCGATGCAGCTGCTGCCACCAACGTTGTAAATCCTCCAAGGCTGTCAAAATGCATGGTATGTGAACTTAGTCATTTATATCAATCTTATTCCTCTATACACAATAAACAGCCAAAGCACAAGTTTTGCCATTATACCATTCCTTCCCATCCTCATTAAACCCATTATATGCCAAATTTTTAGGTTAGTTTCAAAAGGAGAATTATACATTACAACTTATAGCACAATGACTTCGGGTAAATTGCATTATTTTTTGCATTATTAGTGCTAAAAAATACGTAGTACTCCGTAATAGATAACAGATGATTAAATTGCAGTATTTTTTGCATGAATATACAGTGCTACGCATTTTAGACAATTACTTGACATTACAAATTTGGTGTCATCAAGATACCAACCCCTACAAAGTCAAAATTGAAATGATGATTTGGCATATGGGGATTAAAACAGAAATAAAGGCATTGCAAACTCAAAAAGCGCATTTCTCTCAAAAAGGAGAATTAGTCAAAGTCCACTACATTTAGACAGTGACACAAAAAAAATGGTTTACTATAGATGCGGGAATTAGATCAACAAATTTATTACTCCGTATCAAGAACTATACCTGTTTCCAACTAAAACTGCTGGCTCATTGACTATCTCCTTCAGAAAATCCAGAACCTGATCTCTCCAAATCAAGGTATCATATTCAATGAGTGCCTTCTCACTCCATCCAAAACCAAGCAAATCCAAAGCATAGACCTTGTAGTTTTTAGCCAATTCTGGTATATTATACCTGAAATAGAGGAGAAAAATGTTTCTGAAAAAATCTCGCAGCAACAGAAGTTGGGAATTAAAACAGGGTTTGTAAGCACAAGCTGTTGGCTTATGAGCAACCATGACACCCACATTGCAGAATCTGGACTGTTATGAGGAACCGAATTTGTCCATAATGCAAATAGTGCAGAATATATCGCTTCTAATATATTGAATCTTAAAGTTATAATTAGAATCGTCACTTTGCTAAAAACCTTCAATTCTTGTTAGATAAACCAAAAAGATCCATGCTGAATTAGGAACTTAATTAATTCACAAGCACGGATGAATATGTGCCCAAACCAACAAAAAATGCCGACCTCCAATGAAAAGCAGAAGCCCCAAACCCATGAATCAGAACAATGGGAAACCCGTCTCCTTCCACAACATAATGGATTTTGTGGCCTTTCCATGTCCAAAAGTTGTATCCCTCCCGCTTAAATGGCAGCTTTTCCGGTCCTATTTAAAAAAAAAAAAAGTAAATACCAAGACAATTTAAATTATGAACACTAAAATTTAGGCTAAGGACAACCTAGATAACTCAAGAACTTAAACATAAGTTTGTATCTTTACATTTGACCAGTCCTGAGAAGACTAAACATAAAAAAAGGGGCAGCCCCGGTGCACGAAAGCATCCCGCAAGGCAAGGGTCCGGGGAAAGGTCCCACCACAGTGTATAAGGGGCAGGCATTCCCCAATCAAATTCTGACAAGAGTAGCTCACAAGACTTGATCCCGTGACCTCTCGGTCACACAAGAACACCTTAGTCGGTGTGTCAAGGCTCTCCTTCTCATGAGATGACTAAACATGTGATGGTAAATTACTAGAGCAGACTGATCGTGAGATCTATGTGTTCTTTTGGGATCTTAGTCACATCGAGTTGCTCGTTTGAATGAGATGATTTGGACTCAAGGTCGAGTAATTGAAACTTTATACCACAATTTGTATATATTTATATTTAGCCGGTTTTAGAGACTTAATTTCAACCCAAATATGAAACCCCATGGACAAAAGCTCTAGCAGCAATTAGCAAAGTAAAAAGGAAAATGCCTTGAAAATTGCAAGCATTACACACAATGAGGTATCAAAACTTAAAATGCAGCCATGCAGGACTCGCCTTGAGACTGCTGTGCAGCTTCTTCAGAAGGGGAGGTTATAACCGAAGCTCCGGCAGCGAAAATTCCTTTGAAAGAGAAACCCCTTCGACTCAATGGGCGCATGCCTCCTTTAAACCCACACCAAGAAGGCGAAATTGTCAGGAAATGAAGAGACTTTCAAGTTTTGTTGATAAAAAATGGGGTTGAAAGCTTACTCGGGTTGATTCTAGCAGGAGCAATTAGGATTTTCCGATCTGTACAGAACCAATCTGTTGTTCTACCGGTGACCGGATGAACTGCGGAGAAGGAAGGTGACATCGTCTCAAGCTCCACCGCTGGGCTCAGCAAAGTCGATTATTGTACTTGAGTGGTAACTTTGGATATTCTTTTCTAGTCATTGGCATTATTGTTATCGGTGGCCTAGCAACAGCCATGTGACTGACATTGTGAGCAAGTGTTTTGCTTGTTGCAGTATTTACAGGACCACTACCGTCGGACTGATTTCATTCCAAAATTAGAAAGGTGTCAGGACGTAGGTGCCGTGCTACCAGTGGAGCTCGGGTTCAGCTTAATTACATCGAGCGGGTTTAATAAAGAAAGACCCACTTCCCATAAAAAAAATCATGGTTTGGTTCGAATTAAATTTCAGTCTAAGGATGTTTTCTTTTGGACTGAAATTTGATGGTCTGGTCTGGTCTGGTCTGTTTAAGTCTGGTCTGGTCTGGTCTGGTCTGTTTAAGTCTGGTCTGGTCTGGTCTGGTCTGAACTGGTCTGGTCTGGTCTGGTAAACGTCTGGTCTCTGTGTATTTTATAACTACGGAAGTCTGGTCTGGTCTGGTCTGGTCTGTTTAAGTCTGGTCTGGTCTGGTCTGGTCTGTATAAGTCTGGTCTGGTCTGGTCTGGTCTGTTTAAGTCTGGTCTGGTCTGGTCTGGGACTGAAAACAGTCCAAAAGAAAACATCCTAATTCGAATTGTGATTAAATAAATGCACTTTTTGGGAAAAAGTAAGTAGTAGTAGTAGTAAAAGTTGATAGTGTTTGGTAAAATAAGTGTTTTTTGTGTAATAGAAAATGTAAAAAGTAGATTTTGTACGGAAGCCGAGAAAAATAAAAGTTGATAGTGTTTGATAAAATAAGTGTTTTTTTAAAGCCACAATCACTTAAATTAAGTGATTGCAAACAAGTCATTGAGCTCTATCTATTCTAAAAAGTGATATGCAATTATTAATAATAAAGAGGTCGGTTTATTATACGTTTAAGCACGTATATGCAATTATTAATAATTTTTTAAACATAAAAATATTATGATAGCTTCTCGGTAAACCACTAGTGGTATTATAAAGAGAAGGGAGAGTTAAGATTTTAAACAAATAAAGAGGTTGTATTAAATGGGATTCAAACTATTTTCAATTGCCCCCAATGGGGGTATTTATACTAGTAATTAATGAGCTGGTGCAGTAAATGTGTTACACGTGTTGGCTATTCTATGGGAGAAAGCCTTAGGGCGTGGCAGGACTTGATGCGTGTCATTCTCTAAATGGCTTCTAATTAGGTGCTCTCGGTTGGGCGAGGTGACTCTGGTCGAGGTGCAAGGGTGCACCTCGGGTTTGGCGTTGTCCTTGTTCCTGAGCTATTTTCTGGGATCTTTGATCGAGGTGACATCACTGAGGAGATGATCGAGGTGACTGTATGGGCAGTGAACATATTTCTCCATTCTGGACTGGATTTGGTAAAGGGTCCTAGGTAGTGTGTGACGTACAGGCTTGGGCCGTTTAGGTAGTGTTAAGAGTGTGTGGGTCGTGAGTCTGGGCCCAATTACTCTATCAAGAGCCCCCCCTCACTGAGCTGAGAGTCTTCTAAGTGAAAGAGAGTAGAGCTTTTTGACATTGATCGTGTGCTTCAGCGTTAGTTGTTGTTGTTGTCCGAGGTGCTCAATTCGTGGTGCGGGTGACTTCCATGTATCTTTGTTGCACTTTCTTTGTTTGGCTTTTCTCGTAAATTTTGACCGGAGTGTAGTCCCTCAGTCCCCCATTCCTGAAGTGGAGATGACCAACTGGTTTGAGGAGTATAACTCGTGTCAGGACGCCACCTGTTGAACTGGCTCGGGTATCAAATATCTTCGGCGAACCTTGAACAAGGCAACCCTTTGGGAGAATCCTTGAACGAAGGTCGCCGTGTAGTCCTTTAGTCCCCCACTCCTGGGACGAGTTCTGTGGGGCTGGGGTGTTATAGGTGGTATCAGAGCAACCCTGCAATAGTTTGTCGATCTGTTGAATATCGGGAGGGCACGTAACAGGGGAAGATTCTGGGATATGATTGAGATTGAATTGTCTTAGGACGATGTGATCCTAAGTGGGGGTGATTGTAATACTTGAGATCACTTTAAAGGGAATAATAGTACTACTCCAAGTTAAGCGTGCTTACAAGGGAGTAGTCTTGGGATGGGCGACACCCTAAGGAGTTTCTCAGGGCGCGTACGAGTGAGGACAAAGTGTGCGGTAAAAACTTGTGTTTGGTTTGTGATGACACTATTAGAGGGTTGGATGACATTCAAGAGTAACTACCTTGAGCCCTACGGGGTGGGGTGTTACACGCTGGCCATAGACCATCATTGTGGTGCTCAATGTGAGGAGCTAGTCCGGTCCTTTGTTAAGAGAATTCATATCTGAGAGGTTATGTCCATTTGATGTCGGGCTGATGCTTTACCAGTGTGAAGGTGTTGAGGTGCATTTCCTGATGGAACTTTGGTGCATTTGAGCTTCATGTTGTGGTGCGGTTTGCATTGTTAACCGCGACACATCACAAAAGGCATCCTAGGTGACAAATGGCCAGGGTAGATTGGCTGAATGTGGTTGATCGCATCGATTGGACTGAGTGACAACCAACGTGTTGACACGTGTTGTAGACGTTAGGTTGCCATCGTTGCTTTCTCTATAAATACTGTCCTTAGAATTCATTTTCAAATTTTGTTTTCTTGAGAGTAGGATGAAGTGCTGCCAAATTCTAGAGAGAGAAACATTCTTGTTCATTTTCGAATTGCAAGGCTTCTCGATCGGCTCTAGGGCCCTGAAAATTATCAATCAAGAATGATGTTGATTATATCCAAGTACGGAATATGGCCCGAACGGCCGGTGTTCACCAGCGGTTAGATCCCGTTCGGTAACTATCCTGCTCCATAGGATTCTCTTGGGGTTATCCTCTTTTTCGGGCCCTCAAAAAATTTTGGGCCGGATTATTGGGCCGAACCCCAATATCCCAAAAGTAAGCTTTGCTCGTTTAGAATCAAGTCTCCTCCACGGAACATCAAAACTCTACACTTGAGCATAAAATTTGCTCAAGAAATTAACACAATTCACTTAAGAATTTTTACGAAAAGTTGGTGGGCATTCCTATTTAAAAGATAATTTTAATCAAACTATTAGATCATTACTAGTTAAATAGAGTGATGAAAATGTTTCAATCAGATGATCATTACCTTTAATGTTTCAGAATTCAAATTGAGTCAGTTTTGAGAAGAATTTTATAATTATTCAAATAAAGAAGGGAAAATAACTTTTTTTGGGTAAAAAGAGAAAATAACTTTAAATAGTACAAACTGTCTTCCATGAACTAATAATAATACCTACTTTGGAAACAACTTTTAATAATATCAACTATCTAACTATAGACCAAAAGTGATATAGAGCATTTTTCAATGAAAAATCAGTTATTTAAGTCATCAAAAACTAGAATTGAAATATCAAACAAGTGTTTGTATTTCCAAGTATCACGTATTTGATAGCTTGCTATTAGTTTATAATGTCTTAAATGTTTGAATTCTTTGTTGAAAAAGTGACTCCATATTATTTTTGTTTTATATTCAAATAATTGGTATTATTTAAAGTTATTTCTCAATAAGGAAAAAAATGGAAGGAAAAAGCCCAACCAAAAGTGGTTGCAAGGAATTCAAATGGATATATCATAATTAGGTCTAAACTTGTAAAGAATTACGTAGTACTAAAATACGGGGCGTACCAAGGGATGACAATTGTGTCCGACCTATGCAATGGATATCCGCACCGAACTATTCCGGTTAAAACGGGAAAAACCGGTTTGACCGGGTAAGGGCCCGGGGTACGGGGGCGGGGAACACCAGTTTTGTTTTTACGGGTAACGGGGTGGTTACAGTTTTATACATGCCCGCTCCATTACCAGCCCCATACCCGCCCTGTTTATTTTTAGTTATATTTTTTTATTACGTTTTTCTTTATTATTTGTCCCACAACTACTAAAAGATGATTTTTTTTCTATTTTCATTATGTATATGAGATATTATCCAAAATGGGACTAAAAAAGTTTGAAAATTCCAAAATAGGACTTCCATGTTTTTATTCCCAAAATAGGACTAATTACTGTCATGTTTTGGCAGTACCAGACTTCAAACATGGCAGTATTTTCAAAATTTGGCAGTAATTAGTCCTATTTTGGGAATAAAAACATGACAGTCCTATTTTGGAATTTTCGAACTTTTTTAGTCCCATTTCGGGAACTTTCCCTATGTATATATACGGATAATAGACGTATTAACTATATTATATGAATAGGAATTCATAATATATTTTAATGGTCTTGTTTGATTATTATCATATTTTTTCGTGATTAATTATTTATCAGATTAAGTATTTTTAGATTCAAATTCATTTAGGTTGTCTTCTTTCTCGTCTTGTAGATATACATAATTTTAAAGTGGCGTCTGAGTCTAGAGTCGTCTAGGCGATACCATTTTTTGTTTTTAAAAACTTCCCCCGTCTCTTAAAACTTTGTCAACTTTCTTTTTTTTGGATGTCCACTAACTTAGCCACACTCCCTTTTAAGTAAATAATTTGTTGTTCCAGTTAATTCCCTCTCATCTGCACAAACCTCTACCACATAGTTTTTACTTTATTAATCCATGTGCCGATTAAATTGACAAAGTTTTAAGAAACAGAGGGAGTATTATTTTTATATTAAAATATCAATGACTCGTTTAATAAAAACAATTACCCGCGGTTACCCGCAGTTATACGTGTTACCCGTTGGAGCGGTTATGGTTTGAAAAGAATTACACGTTGAATAATGCGGCGGTTATAGGGCGGGGGTTACCCAAGGGGATGTTTTCTTTAGGAGTGAAATTTGCTGGTCTAATCTGGTCTGATCTAGTAAGCGTATGGTCTCTGTATATTTCATAAGGGAAAGTTCCCCAAATGGGACTAAAAATGTTTGAAAATTCCAAAATAGGACTGTCATGTTTTTATTCCCAAAATAGGACTAATTACTGCCAAATTTGGAAAATACTACCATGTTTGAAGTCTGGTACTGCCAAAACATGACAGTAATTAGTCTTATTTTGGGAATAAAAACATGTAAGCCCTATTTTGGAATTTCCCAACTTTTTTAGTCCCATTTTGAGTAATATCTCATTTTATAACTACGAAAATCTGATCTGATCTGGTCTGATATGGAACTGAAAACAATTAAAAAAAAAACATCCTACTAAAACCGTCCCTGATCAGCCCATTGCGGCGTACCTTTTATTTGTGATTTGTCACAGTCGATATCTGGTCTGGACCCACCCTAAGGCGGAAAGTGGATCAACTCACTTCCCCTAAGCATATCGCCGGCGGCGATGGAAACCTCCGTCAGACTGCTCGGCTACTCAAACCGCCAAATCTCCGTCGCTCTCCTCCTCAGAACCCCGTCTCATAGCTCTCCCCCTGAACCTATTCCAACAATTTCACATCGTTGCCATCCAATTTCAACTTCCCGGCTCTCACTATCCATGTACAATGTCCCGCACATTAGCAAACCATGGAAGACATCTTTTACGATCCCCTCGTTCCCAACCTCATCCTCGCTGCTTTCCCATTCTCAACTTCTGAATTCCATAATCTCCTCTGATCTTTTCGCGCGTATTTTTTCGCATCCCCAAGACAAGCTCTTCGACTGGCATTTTGCATCGGACGGAGAAAAGGAGCGGGAAATTTGGAGTCCCGGAAATGACGGGCCTGTGGTGACTGTGGTCTTGCTAGGCTGGCTAGGAGCGAAGCCTAAGCACTTGAGGAGGTACGTGGAGCTGTATAACTCCAAGGGTTTTCATGCTGTCACATTCGTAGCTTCGGTGAGAGATGTACTTTCCTTTGATTTAGCGAGGAAACTCGAGGAGAGGATTGCATCCATGGCTAGTGAGCTCGCATCTTGGCTGTCACATCCAGATAAGGACGGCCGCGAAAGGGTCTTGATCTTCCATACTTTCAGCAACACCGGCTGGCTTGCGTAGGTTGATTTATTGGGCCTTAATTTTGGAAGTACAAGTTGCTTCTAGTTATATTTTTATACCCTGTTTCATCAAAAAGTTACTGCTGCAAGTATATAACTATTATATGAGGATTTTGGGGAGCGAGTAGATGATTATGCTCAACTCTCTAACCTTAATGGGGGAGTTTATAGCATTTGGGATCTTAGCTTTGGATAGTTTGATCTTTTAGATCTTACCTTTTTGCGTTTGTCTCCCGTGCAGATATGGTGCCATTCTTGACAATTTGAGAAGCCAAAAGGATCTACTGGATAAGATCAAGGGATGTGTTGTTGATTCAGGAGGAGACCCGCATATAGAACCTAAGGTTTGTTTCCTTAATTAGAAACTGTATTGTGCAGGTTCCTGTAGCTTACATCATACTCCTTAACAGATGATTCTTGTTTCTCGAAGTCCAAAAGCACATCTGGTCTATTGCTTGTAACTGATAAAAAGAAGAGGATGTATTACACACACACACACTCATACATATATTATATATAAATTTTAAATATTGTGTGCAGATGTGTCTTTTGCATCTTTATAATTATCCATTTTATGCAGTTAAAAATTCGTAGCATTTCATACCCCTTTTGTAGAATTAGTTTATGGGCGTTGAGAAGCACTCTTCAGTCTTTACACTGCTGATATCTTTGGTATAAGAGGTTGGGTGTGTCCTGCTTTCATGAAACTATTTCAACGAACCATAGTCCCACTGAATGATAGATGGCTTGTGAGATAGGTTTGAAGTCCTGAAGGTGTTTCTTTAACCTTGTTTATGCCCATCAATTCCTATGTATGGCAGTAAATTGTTTTCTATGTTAGCGGTTCACAATTGGCTATTAATTTTGTGTAATTGTGTGCTTGAGTTCGAGACATTATAAGTTGTCGAAGTCCATGCAAGTCTTCTTGCTTACCTCATGCATTAAAAGAATAGGAGGTTAGTTCATAAAAAAAGTTGTCACTTTGGACTTTCTGTTCAAGGTACAAGCTGGTGTATCATGTATGTGATAGAAACCAGATTCGGAAACGGAAAAATAGCGTTGATACGAAGTACTGAAACAGAAATACAATCGAGACTCTTCGAGAGGCCTCACTCTCCCAATTCCCAATCCCAATTTTCTGCCTGCCCATCTACTCACCACTCACCCTTATTTATTCTATTTCTAATGGGTCAGCCCACTTCTATTAAGTTACTGGGCCTAAACCCTTTTATTGAACAATATAAAAAAATACTACCTCCGCCCCATAAAGGTTGTCTCATTTCAATTTGGCACGGTTATTAATATAGTGGTTGAAAAGTAAAAGTTGTGGTTGAAATTTGAGTAGAATGAAGTGAAATGATATGGACCACAAATTTCTTACCAAAAAGAGAAACATGACATTCTTTTTTGGACAACCCAAAAAGGAAAGTAAGACAACCAAAATGGGACGGAGAGAGTACTTAATAAGACTCTTATTATTGGTAGTGTCTGAGTTCCTAACATCACTCCCCCATTGACCTTCCACCTTGTCCTCAAGGTGGATGATAAGAGATCGATCCAGTTCATATAGCTGATCATCTGTTCCCTTTCTCTTCTTCTGGCTCTTCCATCAAGACAAATAGATAATGTTTCATTCCACAAGCATGTCTTTTACTCCATTTATCTCCACATTTGAAACACAGACCCTTCTTACTTTTTTCTTCCAGCTCTGGTTGTGACAACCTTTGGCCTCCCTCCCATGTTTGGTTCAGTTTTGGTGCTTCCTTTGTTTTAATATTGGCAGAAACCTTCTCAGTCAGGTTGGTATTATATTGGTCATTTCTCCACTAGCTCCCTTCTATCAGCTGTTGAGGCTTGGATAAAGTCCCCCCTTTTCCTTACATACTCCCTTATCTTCCTCCTTGCTTTCTCTTATTCTCAGAGGCGCATTATTTTCTTCCAGTAATAGAGCACGGTCCATCAGCTCGTTCAAACTCTGTGCAGGATGCAATTTGAGTTCTGCTTTGATGTTGAGTGCAGAAAGATTAAAAACTAACGGGGTAAACCGTTGCCTAGATAATCAACGATATAAATCGTTGCCCAGAGCCCTTATAAACCCTGGCAAGATCAGCGAGAATGAACCCTGGCAAGGGCTATAAATAGCCTTATAAGAGAAAACCCTAATCGAGCCCAAATTAAATAAATCCTAATTAAGCCCATACTAACTCTACTAATAATAGGTCCAAACTAGAAAACAAAACCTAAACTTTATAATAATAAATAAAACTATAACCCTAGCCCACAACCAGCCCACGGAGGTGGGCCCAAGCCCGTTCATGCTCCTTGATCTCTCTGCTCTCTATCAATCTATCCTCCTTTCAAACAACCTTGTCCTCAAGGTTGGAATCCGGAAACTGGCTCACATTTGTCCCCGGGGGCTGCCCAATATCTTTAGGAAAAATTGAGATGTACTCCTTCACAGTCCCTGTCTGCTTGCCCCCGTGTTGCCGTTCAAAGTAATTGCCCTTAAACTGTTAGTCAAAACGAGCCACCATTGCATGTGTAAGCTCATCCCATGACATGCCCGACTTTCGTGCCCGTAACTAGGTCAACCAATATAGGCCTGACCCTTTCATCGTAACTACTACAGCTGCCACCTTTCCCGGTGGAGTACAATTCAATTCGAATTGTTGCTCAGCCCTATCAACCCAGCTGATCAGTTCTCCGTTAAACGATGGCAACGTCGTGAGAAAGGTGCTCCACAGTCCAATTCCGAACGAGGATGCTGTTGCTGGCTGCTGCGTCGAGTGAAGCCACCGCCGTTGAATGCTTCTCGGCCGCTGGCGGCGCGAGAGCCTTTGTGAGCGCAGCCAAGGAGGAAGTGACGTTGCGCGGCTGCCCGTCGCCGCTGTACGCAGATATGGTGGGGCTGCCAACCGCGTCCGAGTTTGTTTCCGTCGTGACTGGCGGAACGAGCGCCTTGGTAACCGCTGCCAGGGATGCGGCAATCTCTGCCAGACGCATGCCGTGCTCCTCTAGGGTTTAATTCATCTGAGTTTGCTCGACCACCATCTCTGTCAAGCGATCGTTCTGAGATCTCGTCATCCTGGCGGGACGGGATCCGACATGTCGGACCAATTGTTGAGAGCAGAAAAATTAAAAATCAATGGGGTAAACCGTTGCCCAGAGCCAAAATGCTGAAATCCAACTTTATTCCAAGACCAACAAGAATGAACCTTGGCAAGGGGTATAAATAGTCTTCTAAGAGAAACTCTAATCGAGTCCAAATTAAATAAATCCTAATTAACCCATACTAACTCTACTAAATACTTTACTAATAATAGGTCCAAATTAGAAAACAATGCCTAAAATTTATAATAATAAATAAAACTATAACCCTAGCCCACAACCAATCCACAGAGGTAGGCCCAAGCTCGTTCCCGCCCCTTGATCTCTCTGCTCTCTATCATTTGATCTCCACCTTTAGGCCATTGATAAAAATGCCTTTAAGCATTTCATTGTCAATGCTTCGGATGGGGGTTACGACCAGCTCGAATTTCTCCCGATATTCCATGACTGATCCTATCTGATTCACGCTAAAAATAGGACCAAAGGGATCTTGCACCATTGCCGGTTGGAACCGTCGAATCACAGCTTCCTTAAAATTTTCCCATGAATGTTCATTGGTCCGTTCCTCCCACCAATGGTACCAGTTTAAAGCTTTCTCTTCCATTGCCACTACCACCATCTCTATTTT
The DNA here is from genome assembly GCA_945859915.1 of Cuscuta epithymum. Taxonomy (NCBI): domain Eukaryota; kingdom Viridiplantae; phylum Streptophyta; class Magnoliopsida; order Solanales; family Convolvulaceae; genus Cuscuta; species Cuscuta epithymum. The sequence goes on from CAMAPF010000059.1 coordinate 5,686,705, forward strand.
CTCAGTCTCCTTAACTTGATTCAACCGGGAAAACCTTTCCACCCTGATGATCCATCCTAATGATCCACCCATGGGCATCTTCCCTGTTAAAAACAAGTAAGTCAACTTTCCTTCCAGTACGAGCATAACACCTATGTACTGCAGGTTCCGAAGTAAAGGACTAAGCGCGAGAATTATTAGAATGACCTCTGGTATGCGATGAGTCCGCACTTTCCTCCCGGCGATGATGTTTAGACACTCGCGACCTTCCTCTTCTCCTATGGCGATCCCGGTGTAGCATCAGATTCTTCAGTTCGGCCACCGTCTCGCGCAAGCCAAGCAGTTCGTTCACGGCAGTCTTCACTTCCGCTAAGGTGTTTTCTAGGTTTTTTACACGTTGCTCCATTCTCGATCGAGTCACGACCATGCGCAGTTATAGCTATCGTCAATTGCTTTGATACCAATGATAGAAACCAAATTTGGAAACAGAAAAATAGCGTTGATACGAAGTACTGAAACGGAAATACAATCAAGACTCTTCGAGAGGCCTCACTCTCCCAATTCCCAATCCCAATTTTCTGCCTGCCCATCTACTCACCACTCACCCTTATTTATTCTATTTCCAATGGGCCAGCCCACTTCTACTAAGTTACTTGGCCTAAACCCTATTATTGAACAATATTAAAAATACTTAACAAGACTCTGATTATTGCCTTATCGGTAGTGTCTGAATTCCTAACAGTATGTCTAAAAATGGAGTTAAGCATATATTCTTCACTCTGTTGTGCTCGTCTTCTTGTGTGGGACACATGGCCCACATGCAATCGATAGGGATACTTTCAATTTTTTGGTACGCTATGGAGTATCATTTCGATGTTTTGACTTCTAGTGAAGCTGAAAGCTGTTTGTTGATGACGACGGCAACAACAACATTGTGCATCTATCTAACCATGCGGGAAAGCGAACTGGTTTTTAGGACCTCTGGTGGAGCTTTTTTTAGTTTATGGTATACTAATATATTATACTCCATCCGTCCCACTATGATTGTCTCATTTTACCTTTTCGGTCCGTCCCACTAAGATTGTCTCATACCTTATTTGGTAAAATTTGTGTGGTTCTAAAGCATTCTTACTTTATTCCTACTTTATCAATTTAATATCAACCGCATAAACCCACTTTTATTAATAACCGTGCCACTTTCTCTTGTCCCAAACTTAGGGGGACGGAGGTAGTAATGTTTTAGCCTTTTAGGGTTGGTTGTTTACTTGTCTCACTGTATAATGTCGTAACACGTTAGTCTTAGACTCCAAGTAGTTAGCCCAGATTAGGCATGGACTCGGGCCGGGTGGCCCGACCCGGAATCGGCCCGAACCGGCACTGTTCGGAACCGGCCCGAACCGGTGGCCCAGCCAAGGACCAGTCCGGGTAGGCCTGGCCCGGTGGTTTTACAGTGCGGGCTCGGGTCACCCAATAGACGAACCGGCCCGGCTGGACCGGGTCCGGTTCCGGGCCTTTTTCTTTTGTTTTTTTTGTTTTCTCAATTTTTTTTATTTTTCTGGGTTGGGTTGGGTGTTTTGGGGTGGGTGGGGGTGAGGGGGGGTCGGGGATTAATTAGAAAAGTAAAAGAAAAATAGGAAGTGTCCTGAGGCCCGGGCCGGTTCCGGTTCACCCATTCTCAAATAAAAGCCCGGCCGGGCCGGGCCCAAGCCCGAACTGGAACCGGCCCGGCCCGAGTCCACCCCTAGCCCAGATGTAAACTTTTTATTATCAATCTTCGTTCTCCGGGTCCTTCTAATTTCCCTTTTACCCCACATTTTCCTTCTAAGCACTCCCTCTGTCCCTCAAAACTTTGTCTGGCACAGAAAATAATAAAGTAAAAACCTTGTGATTGAAATTTGTGTTAGAAGAGAGAGAAATAATAGGAATCACAAATTCATTGATTAAAAGAGAAAGTCTCAAAGTTTTTGGGACAACCAAAAATGGAAAGATCGCAAAGTTATAAGGGACGGATGGAGTTATATATATTTGATGCTTGCTTCAAAGCTATTCTGATATGTGTTTCAATTCTTTTACTATTAATAGATATTTTAAAAGTGGGGTTCTCCTAAATTACTGTTGCCTAATGATTACTAATTGTCTAACATGACTGCCTATCAATAAAATCAATTAGTTAGTGTTCTCTAATCCCTAAACTAGTGTGTATTATGTATGCACACGTAATTATGAATTGTGCTATATCTTAATGGGTTTGTCCATAGCAAACAACTTATTAAAAGTAACTCGATGTCTAATTTTGGCAGGTGTGGGCAGCAGGCTTTACTGCAGCATTGCTAAAGAAGCGTAGCTCTTCTGTATTGCCCGGAGAAGTACATGAGTTGTCACATGGTTCCCCTACAATGCAGGAAAAGAAGCCCTTGTTAATGGAAACATTGCTGTTTGAAGGATTTGAAAGACTCTTCTCATTTCTTCTGAAATTGCCAAGTGAAAACCGGTAAGAACCCAAACAGATCTTCCTTCCAGATGAAGGGGAGAATCTGTGAAACATTTCGAAAAGACAGAAATTTAAAAAGCCTTTTAATTGAACTATTTAATTTTGTGTTGAACAGAAGGTTGGTGAAGATCATATCTACTCTTGTGAATGACCAACCGCCTTGTCCTCAACTTTATCTTTATAGTACTTCAGACAAGGTGATTCCATTTCGGTCTGTTGAGTCGTTCATTGATGAGCAGAGGGGGAGGGGGAGAGAAGTGTTGTCATTCAACTTCAGGACATCTCCCCATGTAGACCACTATCGAACTTTCCCTTCCACTTATGCTTCGCTGCTGCAGAGTTTTCTTGAAAGATGTTTGGTCAAGGTTAAGAAAACATAGTGATCTGTTTAACTACTCGAATATGTCAAATTATATTTGATCTTCGATTTTACAAATTATAATTGTCAAATTGTATTTTTTTTGAAAGGGTCAAATTGTAATTCTTATGTCATAAAATTTTGAATGGAGTGGATTATGCTGAAAATGACATTCAGCCTTGAGACTGATAATTTAGACGAGCGTGCTATTATTATTACTAGTAAACTCACCCATGCGATGCATGGTTTGGAAATTTTTCTTTCAAATTTATGTGTGCTTAGTGATTCAGATCATACTATCAATTGATGACAACATCCAGTGGCGGACACAAAGGGTGGCAAAGGGGGGCTGCCGCCCCTCCAAAAAGAAAAAATTCTAGGTATATTTACCCCAAAATTTATATATATATATATATATATATATATATAGAGTCCTTTTCTTGTCCAGCCGGCCTGACGGGAACCGCCGTCCGGCCGAGGGCATTTCGGGCACTTCCCGATAAAATTGTTTGATGAATTTTTTTGAGCATGTTCTTCATGAAGTCTAGTTTATCCATACCAAATTTCAGCTCAAAATTCGATCGGGAAGGCATTCAAATAATTTTTTGAAGTTGACTGCGTCAAAGTATACATATAAAAACCCAGTCAACTTCAAAAAATTATTTGAATGCCTTCCCGATGGAATTTTGAGCTGAAATTTGGTATGGATAAACTAGACTTGATGAAGAACATGCCCAAAAAATTTCATCAAAAAATTCCATCGGGAAGTGCCCGAAATGCCCTCGGCCGGACGGCGGTTCCCGTCAGGTCGGCTGGACACGAAAAGTTGTCTATATATATATATGTGTGTGTGTGTGATAGAGTATTAATTCTAGAGAGAAGTGAGAGCTAGAGAGAGAAAGTGAGTAATTATATTTCTCAATTGGGAAAAGAATCCCCTATAATTAGCCCCTTGGGGTCTATTTATAGGTAAAAATGTAGATTTGGGCCCCTAGCCTTGGGCTTAGGAGGCCCATTACAATAATCATGCCTTCTTTGGGCGAATAAGGCCACTAATGGGCTGAGTACAACACTTAGTACAAAAAATAGGAAAATACATTCTGCCCGGACGAAGTCCGGACGATGCGGTCCATGGACGATGCGGTCCATGGACGACGCGGTCCATAGACGACGCAGTCCATGGACGACGCGGTCCATGGACGATGCGGTCTATAGAAATCCGGCGATATCTTCTCTCTTGGACGCTACGTGTCTCTGGACGATGCGGGTGTCCCGCTGGTGTCTTTTGGGCCGTTGGGTATGTGGGCCATGGGGTCCAGGCCCATATACTCTATCAGGAGTCCCCCACTCTCTGAGCTGAGGTGAAACCGAAGCGAAAGGGAGTACTTGTTCCTTTCTGGCTGGCCGTTGCGTGAGTCTAAGGCGTTTGATGGCCGAAGAGTTCCTGCTTTGATTTTTTGATGAAGCGTGCTTGGGAACTCATAGCCTTGATGCGGGCCGATGCACACTCTGTGGAAGTGCCTTTGAAGACGAGGCGATGCGCTTTCTTTTTTTTTTGTAGATGTGATGAATTTTGGTGTGGACAAGTCGTCATGTTTTTTATTGTCATCTTGTTGTGGTTGAAGAGCTCCCATCTATCCTTTTGGCCGTAGCGAAGACCCATTCTCATGAGATGAAGATGGTTGATTCTGTTTATGTAGATGATGCGATGCGCACCTTTGTTTTGTTGTGCGGCCGAAGCGTTTTGACTTGTGAGTTTTTGTTATGGTGAGACGATGCGGCCCTCTCAGTGTACGTAGCCGTTGCGTTAGATTTTTTTTTTATCTTGGGGTTCTGATTCCTGGGCTCTGTAGCCGATGCGATCCCCAGTTTTTTTGTTGTCGGAAGCCGTAGCGTGCCCTCTTTGCATTTGAGGCCGTTGCGTTTTCTTTTCTTGTGGCCGATGCAGTCCCCCAGTCCCCCACTCCTTTGGCCGATGAGCATCTGAGGCACAAGGGAGTAATGAACCGATCCGGTACCTATGCGTTAGTCGTGACTCCAACCCTTAGGCGAACCTGTCCAAGGTAACCCTGTGGGAGAACCCTTGGACGAAGGCCGCAATGCCAGGGTTATCATCGACGATGCGCGCACGGCGGCCGTAGCGGTCTATTAAGGTTCCTTGGGTTGCTGTGAGGACGTTGAGTTTAGGCCGATGCGTTCCTTTTTCGGGAGGATGGGCCGATGCCTGTTCTGGAGCTTTGTAGTATTTGGGCCGTAGCGGTATCCAGCCGATACCTTGCCTTTGTAAGGTTGAGTTGGACCGTAGCGATGCCTGTTTGAGTGATTTTGAATTGGTGTCCCCTGATTGGTTGGGAGAAGGGTGGCCGTTGGTGGGGCCAATGGGGTGGCACCACGTGTAGTGACCGTTGGAAGTTTTCTATAAATACCTCCCTATTCCGTAGCCGCTACCCCATTTGCGTTTGCTAGAGTTGAAGTGCTGCTGAGATTTCTAGAGAGATAAAGTGCTTCCAGAAATCTTCAAGTGTTCTTCGGATTTTCACCCACTCCAAGGTTAGGTTCTTGACTTGTTCTCCCTTTTTTCTTTATACTTTGCTTCCTAGGGGGTTAGATCTAGTGTTTCTAGGAAAAATCACTTTGATCCTCGAACAACCCTTAGGACGTAGCATAGTTGTTATGCCGTTCCCTGACGGCCGTAGCGTCCCCTCCCCTCTTAACTTAACAGCTTCTTTAGACGAGTCGGACTGGCCTTTTGACGACGAGGACCCGTCTCCTGGAGTGAATCTTGAGATAGTTCGAGCGTTTGAAACAGAGATGGAGAATACTGCCGATTACCGCACTTCTCAGGACGAGGAGCGTCTGAATGATGACGCGGGTTCCCAACAATCGGGTGAGGACGAGGCGAGCTCGGAACCCAAGCTTCGGGGAGATGAAGCGGGTGATGCCTCTTCGGCCGCCATCCCCTGCCCCCCACCTATTTCGTCTGTGCCGGGTGTGGCGTCGTCTTCTAGGGTTACCAAGGAACGCGCGTCGCGTCGGAGGAAGCCTGCGGCTGGCGGGTTGTCCCAGTTGGACTTGACAAATCTGTATGTCATAAGGCCCGAGGGCACCCGAGGTGATTATCATTTGGCTCAGCTGTATGTTGGGCCTTATGGAAAGGTGAGGGAGCCTAGGCCGACGGACCATGTTCTGGATCCTCCTCCTGGGTACTTCGGGGTTTATCCGATGGGGTTCTCGCAAGGACTACGGTTTCCGCTGCCCCCTTTTGTGATTGAGTACTTGAGGATGGTAGATCTCCCCCCGGCGCTGTTGACGCCGAATAGTTTCTCACTGATCGTCGGGTTCCTCATCCGCTGCGACGAGCTGGGTTTTGAGCCCACGACGGCCCTTTTTACAAATTTGTTCCGGATCGGCCGAGGGAGCCATAAGAATTGTGCTGGTTATGCTACGCTTCAGCAACTTCCGGAGAAGAAATCTTTCAAAGATCTCCCTTCGTCTATCCATGGGTGGAAGGCGAAGTTTGTATTCGTGAAGTTGGCCGATGGGGTTTTCTTTCCTTCGCAAGGGCATAATGGTAATTTTAGCCTGCATAATCCGCCGCGAAGCGCTGAGCTCGATGCCCAAGTTGAGGCATTCCTAAAAGGTGGGCCGAGGAGTGTGAACACGTACATTACTGAGTTTAAGATTGCGGCTCTTGGGATGATGCGGTATTACATTCCTGGCGACCCGGATTGTGGTTTGTGGCCGAAGATCTCTGGCTCTTTTGAACAGGCCGATGGGCCACTTCTAGGGATTCCGGCCGAGGCCGAAGGTTGACACTTGCCTTTGAATCTCTTTGTACTTAGTATTTTTCTTTGCTTCTAACTCTTTTTCCTTTGGTTTCGCCCTTGCAGGTTACGAGATGAGTCGTAAAATGTTCATGGCTCAGGCCAAGAAGCAGGTTGCCAAGGAGTTGGAGGCTGCCCAGCGAGCCGAGGCGTCCAAGGGTTCTGGAGACGGCTCTAGGGGTATTGCTGATGCGGCAAAAAAGCCGGTGGTGAAGAGGAAGAAGACTGCTGAGGGGCAGCGTACTCTTACTGAGGCGGGTCTGGTGCCGGCTGAAGGCGCCAAGAAGACGAAGCCGAACCCTCCTCCCAATGACGCTCCTTTGGCCGACACGCAGGCATCGTTCCAAGGGGGAGCCGCCTCTGATGTGCCCATCATTGAGGATCTGACGTTGAACGTCGCCTCGTCCGCCCTTGCTCCTGCTAAGTCCGGGGCTGCTGCGAAGAAGAGTGCCCGTGCTGACCGAGACCTGACCTCCGGTCTTTATGAGGTGACGGTGCGGTACCCGACCAAGGGCGGGCTTTTTAATGAGAAGGTGTCTGGCCACGACGTCTTGTTCCAGGCCATTCCCGATGCCGACAGGGAGTACCTGCGTCGGCAGAGCAAGGATGTGCGTCTCTTCGACGGCGGGCTGGACTACGTCGTCCAGGTGAGTCCTGACTCTTGTACTTAGTAATATTTTGTATTCCCTTCTTCTTCTAATGTTGCATGCTTCTGCAGGGTGCCTTCATGCTCATGGAGCAGCAGCGGCGGCAGGACGAGGAGCTTGCTCGCCTTCGCGAAGCTGAGAAGAAAGCCGCCTCTGCTGACGAGGCGCTTTCCCAATTGGAGCGGCTCCGGACTGAGACTGCCTCCTTGAAGGAAAAAGCTGATGCGGCGGAGATGAGGGCCGTTGCCGCCGGGGATGAGGCGAAGCGCCTCAAAATTCAGCTTGATGAAGAAGCGGCCGCCCGTCGGCTAGCAGAAGAGAAAGCTGTGCAGCTGGAGGCCGATGCGGCAGCGGCTGCTGATAGAGCCGTTGAGCTCTTCATGGCCGAAGGGTGGAAGGTCGAGACCCGGCGCGACTGGAGTTTTGAGGTCGTGGCGGAGCGCTTCGAGGCGTGGTCTCAGGAGGAAGCTGGCCGAGCCCGCCTGAAAGAGGAGTTTGAAGTCTGGTACGACCTCGGCCAGAGGCGTATGCAGATGTTGGTTTACCGACGCCTCCGCCGTCGCGTTAAGAACCTGAAGCCCAGGGGTATCGGTCTTCCCCGGATAATGAAGGACCCCGAGGAGGAGTTGAAGCTCCCACTGTCCGAGAGGCAACCCCCCATTCTGAGCTCTAGCGAGGAAGACGGGCCCTGGACCGAGAGTGACGACTACCTCTTTCGGAGCTCGGCTAAGTCCAAGAATACCGAGGATGAGCAAGACGATGCGGACAGCGGAGCCGTTGAGGGTGGCCAAGGACAAGCTGCTTAGTGCCTTGTACTTCTTTTTTATATTCATAGTTGTAGCCCCAATGGCCGAAGCGCCCTGGTGTATGTAATGGCCGAAGCGCCCTTTTTGTAATGGCCGAAGCGCCCTCTTTTTGAATTATTAATGATAACACCTTTGTTCAAGTATGAATGTTGTTCCTTGCTTCATTTTCTCTTTTATGTTTGGCGTTTGGTTTGTCAGTGTCGCGTCGTCTTAGTGACATTGCTTTGCAAGTTTTTATCTTGGCGAATTTGCCAAGTCTGAGACGATGTGTTCCATCGTTTCCTTTGTGTTGATGCGGGGGCACCCTCGCCTTACTGGTATGTGTGTGAGGACGTTGCGCGTGTTCCCCTGCATCTGATGTTAGGGACGATGCGCCCCTTCGTCGGAACTGTTGTGTTTAGAACATGTGTTTCAAAAATTTACCAAGTGTTGAAACTTTTTCTTGGCGCGGCGCTACGTCCCTTGCGTCTTAGGTAAGGCATGGCCCCAAAGTTCTGAAATCTTTCTAAGTGCCAAGAGTTTATCTTGTGTCATCCGTCTTCTGAGACGTAGCGGTCCTCTTTCCATTTGTTATCACCGGGGACGCCGTACCTCGTCAACCCTTGGTGTGCTGCTTTCTTTTTGGTGTGTTGCGGACGAAGCGATACCTTTGAATGTGACTGAAAATTTTTCAGTGTCAAACTTGTCTTGATAGAGGTTTTGCCTCGGTTCGCCATTTGGGATTTGTTACTCGGAGACGATGCGCCCCTGTTGCTCAAACATTTGAATGTAGTTTCGTATAACTGAAACCGGAGCGATTCCCTCTTATGAAGCTGTGGTTGAGGCCGAAGCGTGCACCTCGGATTCCTGTTAGGTGAAAACCTGATATGTACTTAGCCGACTTTGAGGCTATGGTTTTTGTGGGGATTTTATTTTTTGCTCGAGGCCGGCGAGTGCGCGGTCCGTCGGCTTCCCTCTTTTTTTTTTGTTTTTTTTTTTTGAGTGTCCGAAGGGTTACTGTCCCTTCGTCCATGTGCGGTAGTTTGTCCGCTACGCTTTTCGCGTGGTTTAGTGCGAGGGAGTAAATACGCCCTCGGCTTGGTGTGTCAGTGGCATCCTTTTTTGCCTTTCCACGTCTATCGGCGACGAGGGACCGGACTAGGCATCGTCTTTTGACGGCCGCCCTTTGTGGTCCTGAGCGAAATTTTACTGACGGGTGGAGTTTTTGTAACCTCAGCCTTAATTCAGGCCTGTCGTCCTGCGGTTTCCGCGCGGACGACGCGGTATGCTTCTCCGTTTGAAGACGTCGGACCATGCACACAGGTCCTTCGTCCTGCATATCGCCGGCCGATTTGGGTGTTTCACCGCTTGTGCCGATACGATATTTAGGTGCGTTGTTTATTGCAACGGCTTTGTAGGCGCGTTGTGGATCGCAACGGCCTTAAGTGCGTTGTGTATTGCAACGGCTTTGGGTGCGTCGTTTATTGCGACGGCTTTAGCCTTTAGGTGCGTCGTTTATTGCGACGGCTTTAGGTGCGTCGTTTATTGCGACGGCTTTAGATGCGTCGTTTATTGCGACGGCTTTAGGTCGCATCGGTCCCGGGTGTTTGCACCGCTTAGGCCGATGCGGTCCTTAGGTTTCCCTTAGCTCAAATCTTAAAAGATTGGGTGAAACATGAATTTTATTCAATAAGTGGCGCTGGGCCGAGGGTGTTTTATTCAACCAATAAGCCGAGGGGTGGGGGACGTTGCCCGCTTCACCACTTCTCGAGTCATTGGTAAAATTTCACCAGGTGGTGTACATTCCACAATCGTGGTACATCTGACCCGTTAGGGTTCTTTAGTCTATAGGTGCCGGCTTTGATGACGGCGCTGATGATGTAGGGCCCTTCATATTTGGCGGCGAGCTTTCCTCCTTCCGTCGGCTTGCTTGCTTCCCTTCGGCGGAGGACGTAGTCCCCCACCTGGAATTCGCGAGAGCGGACCTTGGCGTCGTAGTAGGATTTGACTTGTCGTCTGTAGTTCTCTGCCCGAAGGTAAGCCATCTCCCGTCTTTCATCAATGAGGTGCAAGTCCATCTTCATGGCTTCCTCATTGGCTTCGGGGTCGTATTGTGTGACCCGTCGGCTGGGGAGGGTGACTTCAGTGGGAGCCTTGGCTTCGAAGCCGTAGCACAAGGAGAATGGTGTCTCCCCGGTGGCCCTCCTCGGCGTAGTGCGGTAGGACCATAGGACGTTGGGGAGCTCGTCGACCCAACTTCCGCCTTCTTCTTCGAGTTTCTTCTTTAGCCCCTCCAATATGGTTCTGTTGGCGTTCTCAACTTGCCCGTTGGCCTGAGGGTAGGCAACGGAGGAGAAACGGTGCTTGATATCCCATTCTTGGAGGAGGCTTTGGAACGGTTCGGCCTCAAACTGGGTGCCGTTGTCTGATATGATCTCCTGAGGCACGCCGAAGCGGGTGAGGATGTTCTTGTAGACGAACTTTCGACACCGCGCTCCGGTGATGCTTGCAAGTGGTTCGGCCTCGACCCATTTGGTGAAGTAGTCGATGGCGACGATGATGTATCTGTTGTTGCCCGCGGCTCTTGGTAATGGACCGACGAGGTCGATTCCCCATCTGAAAAATGGGATGGCAGTGCTGACCGGGGCGTAGTTGACGGCCGGCCGACCAGGTGCCCTTTGGTAGTGTTGGCATGCGCTGCATTTGCGGGCGACTTCAGCGCAATCGCGTGCCATCGTCGGCCAGAAGTAGCCTTGGACGACGAGGCGGCGTGACATGCTGAAGGGCCCCTGATGTGATGAGCATACGCCGCAGTGGACTTCTTCCATGGCCACCTCGGCCTCATTCCGGTGGAGGCACCGGAGGAGGGTGCCATTGTATGATCTTTTGTAGAGCTTGTCACCCTCAATGACATAGCTTGGCGCCCTAAGTTTGGCGAGTTTGGCCCTCTCCTCGTCTTCAGGTAGTGTGCCGGAGGCGATGTAGGTTGCGATGTCAGTGATCCAGTCCTCCGGCTGGTGTTGTATGGAGAGTATGGGGCTAGCGTGAATGCTTGACATGCTCAACTCCTCCACCTTAGCTATCTTGGAGATGTGCTCCGGGGTGTCGGAGCTGAGTTTGGAGAGGATGTCGGCCTCGGCGTTCTCCGCCCTTGGGATCTGAGTGATCTCGTAGGTATCGAACGCCTTGAGCAATTCCGCAGCGGCCTCCTTGTATTGCTTCATCCTCCCTTCTTTGGCCTCGTAGGAACCCTCCATCTGGCTCACTACGAGTTTGGAGTCGCATTTGATTCTGACGTGGCGTGCTTTAAGGCCAGCGGCTAGTCTTAGTCCGCTGAGGAGCGCTTCATACTCGGCCTCATTGTTGGATACTTTGAAGTTGAAGCGTATGGCGTAGTATGCTCTGAATCCTTCCGGGGAGATGAGGACGACGCCACCCCCACAGGCTTTGGTGGCCGACGACCCGTCCGTGTAGAGGGTCCAGGCTTCGTCCGATTCAGCTCCTGTGGTGGTAACGGCCGTCTCCCTTGCCGTGCACTCGGTGACGAAATCAGCTAAGGCTTGCCCTTTGATGGATGGCCTCGGCTTGATCTCAATCTGGTACTGGCTCAAGAATATTGCCCACTTGATCATCCTTGGAGAGCTGGTTGGGCTCCTCATGAGGGCTCCCAACGGCTGATGCGTGAGGACGTGGACGGGGTGAGCCTGGAAGTAGTGCCCAAGTTTTTTCACCGTGTGGACGATGGCCAGCACTGTCTTCTCAATGGGGGAGTACCTAAGCTCAGCCTCCCGCAACGTCTTGCTGACGTAGAATATAGCTTTTTGTACCCCGTCATCCTCCCTGATGAGTACAGAGCTGACGGCCGACGTGCTCACTCCTAAGTAAAGGAAGAGAGTCTCGCCGGGTTGGGGCTTGGATAGGACGGGTGGGGAGGCGAGATATTGCTTCAGCTCCTCAAAGGCTTGCTGGCACTCCGTCGTCCATTTGAAGCTGGTGGCCTTCCTCATTATTTGAAAAAAGGGGAGAGACTTCTCAGCGGATTTTGAGAGAAAACGGTTCAGGGCCGCGAGGCGTCCCGTCAGCCGTTGCACCTCCTTTATGTTGCGGGGCGGCTCCATGTTGATAATGGCTTGTATCTTTTCTGGGTTCACCTCGATGCCCCTTCGGCTGACCAGGTACCCCAAGAATTTACCTCCCTGGACGCCGAAGGTGCACTTCTTCGGGTTGAGCCGGAGGTTGTATTTCTTCATGATCTCAAAGATGCCCCGGAGGTCGTCGGCATGAGTTGTGGATTGTTTGCTCTTGACGATCATATCGTCGACGTATGCTTCCATCGTCCGACCTAAGACTGCTCTAAAAATCCGGGCTACCATCCTTGTGTAGGTGGCGCCGGAGTTCTTGAGCCCAAAGGCCATGACGAGGTAGCAAAAAATTCCCTCCGGGGTCATAAAAGCAGTCTTCTCCGCGTCATCTTCGTGCATGGATATCTGGTGGTACCCTCTAAACGCGTCGAGGAACGACATCAACTCGCACCCCGCCGTCTCATCCACCAACTGATCAATGTTGGGGAGAGGGAATGGGTCCATCGGGCACGCCTTGTTCAGGTCAGTGTAATCAACACACATTCTGAACGTGGGCGGTTTTGGTGCGAGGACGACGTTCGCCAACCACGTGGGGTACTTCACCTCTTTTATGTGCTTGATGGAGAGCAGCATGGCCACCTCGGCTTTGACAAATTCCCTCCTGTCGGCTGAGAGGTAGCGCTTCTTCTGCTTGATGGGGGAGGAGGCCGGGTTCACCGATAGCCGATGTGTGATTACCTTCGGGCTGATGCCCGGCATGTCCTCTGGTCCCCATGCGAAGACGATGGCGTACGCTCTCAGGACAGAGAGGATGTCCCTTCGGAACTGTTGGGGGAGCTGTGTCCCAATCTTCAGCGTGCGTTCCGGCCGGGAGACGTCCAACGGAACGTCTTCCACGTCTCCGACCGGTTCAGCCTTCGGCGTGTCTTCTTGGGCCGAGGCGGTGGTGATAGTGTCGATCCGCTCCTCGGCCTCATTGATCTTCCTTGTGAGCTTTAGGTAGCAAGCCCTGGCTATCTTCTGGTTCCCTCTGGCGTAGCCGACGCCGTCCTTGGTGGGGAACTTGAGGCATAGATGTCTCATGGAGATGATGGCCTCAAGGTCCTCCAAGGCCGGTCGTCCCCAAATCATGTTATGGGCGCTGTCCAGGTTGACGACCACGAACTCCATGTCAATCTTCGCCTGACAGGTACCGTCACCGACCACAACGGGAAGCACTATCGTGCCCTCGGCGTCGATAGAGTCCCCGGTGAAGCCGGATAACGGAGTCCGTATCGGCCGGAGCTCGGTCTTCTTCAGCTTCAGCTGTCTGAATGTATCAACGTACATCACATTGACGGAGCTGCCAGTGTCGATGTAGTTGCGGTGGATGATGTTGTTGCCAATCTCGCATTTGACGACGAGGGCGTCCCTGTGGGGCAAGGGGCCGAAGGGGAGGTCCTTGTCGGTGAAAGTGATGGCTTCCAAATGCCGCCGCTTCGGCTGAGGGGGAGCGTGGGACACCTCACCAACGTATAGGGACTGAGCCCATTTTTTCCGTTGGGTAGCCGAGTCCCCCCCTGTGTTTCCGCCGACGATGATGTGAATGTGATGCTTTTTCTGGCGGGGCTCCTCTTCGTCCTCATCTTCACTGAGGGCGCCGATCTCCCTCTTTTTCCCGGAGGATCCTTCCCCCCTTTTGCCAGGGTTAACCCAAGTGTTACTCTTGGGGGCACCCTTGACAAATTGGGAAAGTTCCCCCTGTCGGATGAGGCCGTCGATGTGCCTCTTCAGGGTGGTGCAATCTTCGGTCTTGTGGGATGTCTGGCGGTGGTACTTGCAGTATGTCCCTCCTTTGTGGACCGCAAATATCTCCTCCTCCGACCTGGGGTCCTTCACAATGAGGCCCTGCGCCTCGGCGTGGTCAAGGACGACGCTCACCGGGTGGGTGAGGGGGATGCGTTGTGCCTCCAACTTTGGACGCCATGAACGATCCTCTCTTCGCTGTCCGCCTTGCTCCTGGTGTGCCTTCTTTGGCTGGTGCTGTCCCTTGCTGGCCGGCGGGTGGTGGGGGTTGGACGAGGAGTCCTTCTTTTGTTGCTTCTCCCCACCCTTCTTCTGGTTCAGGAGCTCGTCGGCATCAGCGTGCCTATCTCCGCGTCGGAGCGCCGCGAGGTATGACCGCGGCGGCTCCGTGAACAGGCTCCGGGCGAAGTGGCTAGGCCGGAGTGCTCCGCGGAGAAAAGCCAGGAGGGTGCGCTCATCGGCTCCTTCGCATTCGTCCGCCTCCCTCGTCCAGCGATCGAGGAAGGCTCGGAGCGTCTCCTCCGATTGTTGCTTGATAGTCAGGAGATGAGCGAAATGCTTCTTCGCGCGCTTCCTCCCGGCAAAGTGGGTGAGGAAGCGTTGAGCAAGATCCTGCCATGAGTCGATGCTCCCCTCCGGAAGATTGTTGAACCAGTCGTACGCTGGTCCTTCCAAGGTGGATAGGAACCAGCGACACATGTACTCCTCCGAAGCGTTGGTCATCATCATATTGTTCTGATAACGGGTGAAGTGCTCCTGGGGATCAGTGCGGCCGTCATATGGCTTGATCGGATTCCCCTTGTACTTCTCTGGGATGGGAGCGGAGAGCACCCTCGCAGAGAAGGGGGTTCTGGTCCGTATCTGGATGACGGGCTCATCGCGCCGGTCAGCCAACTCCCTTTCCAGAGCACTGACCTTGCTCAGGAGCGCGTCGTAGTTGGGATGCTGGGATGCGTGGGCCGATGCGCGCCCTGCGGCCTCTCGGGCCTCCATGTCTGCGAGGCGCTTCTCCAGGCGGGCGATGATCTCGTCCCTTGGGTCCGTGTTGGCCGTGGCGCCACCCAGCGGGGGCTGGATCCGGGCCGCGTGGGCCAGGTTGATCTGATGACGCGCATCATCATCATTCAGTTTTCCCTTTCCTTTGTCTTGTCGGGGCCGATCCGTTGTCCGGGAAACGGACCCAAAGCTTTCCTTTGGCGACCCCGGCTCGCGGCCACCCAACCGACCCGCCACCCCTCCCGTAGGTACCCGACGGCTCGCGATGTCACCCAGCCTGTTGAAGGCTGAGATTTTACCGCGAGGTTGGGCCGGTGTATCCCGGGTAGGAGAGGCAGTGTGGGAATGGGTGTCCACGGCGAGGACGTACTCGTCACCGAAGAAGGTGACGCCTTGTGGCCGAGGCGGCGGTGGTGGCACCGTCGCGACTTCCCCAGTCACGGGAGTGTTGTTCTCCCCTGTCTTTGCGACGAGTGCGCTGACGACGTTGGGGTCCTGGAGAATGCTTGCGACGATGGCCGATAGTGCGGCTGGGTTGATCTGGGGGGCAGCAGGGTGAGAAGTCTGCTGGCCCGAAACGCGATCAGCATTGCGCCTGTCCTCGAGCCCGATGCGGGCGTCTGGGGCAGTCCTGTTGAGCTGGACGCGGAGGTCGGCCGCTGCATGCTCGACCTCCTGAGCATTCTCATCCTGGATGATGAGGTCATTGGGGACGTTGTCAGCAACGTTTCCCTGCCCTTCCTGGTTCAGAGGGGCGTTCCTACCGGTGTTCTTTGACCTAGTTCTTGTCATTCTGTTGCGTCTAGTAGCGACGAGGGGTACTCACTTGATCTGTTCTAGGCTCTCAACGAGAGCACCAAATGATAGAGTATTAATTCTAGAGAGAAGTGAGAGCTAGAGAGAGAAAGTGAGTAATTATATTTCTCAATTGGGAAAAGAATCCCCTATAATTAGCCCCTTGGGGTCTATTTATAGGTAAAAATGTAGATTTGGGCCCCTAGCCTTGGGCTTAGGAGGCCCATTACAATAATCATGCCTTCTTTGGGCGAATAAGGCCACTAATGGGCTGAGTACAACACTTAGTACAAAAAATAGGAAAATACATTCTGCCCGGACGAAGTCCGGACGATGCGGTCCATGGACGATGCGGTCCATGGACGACGCGGTCCATAGACGACGCAGTCCATGGACGACGCGGTCCATGGACGATGCGGTCTATAGAAATCCGGCGATATCTTCTCTCTTGGACGCTACGTGTCTCTGGACGATGCGGGTGTCCCGCTGGTGTCTTTTGGGCCGTTGGGTATGTGGGCCATGGGGTCCAGGCCCATATACTCTATCAGTGTGTATGTATTTGTATTCATATTTTTGTACTGCCGCCCCTGTTACCGAGAATTCCTGTGTCCGCCGCTGACAGCATCTATCTTCATGTAATACTGATATACATCAAAGCATTAAATGAAACACACTTATAATATTATGGTCAAAATGAGAGTATTAAACATTACTTAAAAGATCAAAAACATCCAACTAATACGTTGAAACCATAACATTGTAAATATGCATTTAATGTAAACCTAAACATCGTTGAACACTTTTTTGAATACTATTCAAGAACTCTGGTATGTGCAGTTCCACCATTCGACCGGTCGCAGAATCTACCTTTGAAGCACTCTCAGAACTAAGATATGTTTTTGAAACTTCACCAACATTAAGAGTCGTCATATAGTCATTAACAGCTTCAACCACAGTCAGTGTCGGTGCCAAAATTGCACGGTCGCGCAAATAACTCATTTCACATGCAGATTCAACATATTCCGGAAATATGCTTTCAACATTCGCAGCTATAGGACCTCCATCTGTGCGTATCAATAGTTCATCAGGAATAGTAATACGAACATGATCATCATTACTTTCACCCAAGGCCGGCTATGGGGCCTAGGAAGCTAGGCATATGCCTAGGGCACCCAATCACCCATAGCAAGTAGGGCACCAGTTTTTGAAGAACTATGTATTTGGTTATAATATAATACTTCATATATTCTTTGTAAAAAAATTAAAACATATACTGAACAAAAATATTTCAATATGTATTCTTTACAAAAAGTATTCTTAATAAAAATTAGTATTTAATATAATTAATTTAGTTTTATGCAGTCTTTTTAGTTCTTATAGTAATTCGAAAACTGAAACATTGTTGTGGGACTAGTTTCAAAGAAAAACATTAAATAAAAGAAATTAATATTATATTTTTTTCTATTGATAGACGTTTAAAAATAAAACCTCGTCTTTTAACACCACACATCGATGTTGAGTTAAATGATAATTAATAATGAGAATATGTTTATGTAAGTAATGACAATGAAAATAATGCGAGTAAGTGAGCATGTAGGCAGCATTAGAGCATCCACAATGCTTGTTGAGGTTTATTCCCGAAGATCCGAAAGCCCAACACAAGCTCTGGATATTGTGGGGATGTTAACTTGGTTTGGAAATTGTATAAAATATAAAACAGTGAGATATTATTCAACACAGGAGCCCACTTGTATTCAGTAATTCTGCGATTACACTGAAATTACCTGAACGGTAGGTAAGTACAAGAATACAAGAATAAGAGAAGTGTTTCTAGTTATAAGCTCTGAGTATTAAAATGATAACCCTTTACAATGTATTCAATGCAGGTATTTATACTAAAATGAGGATGAGAAAGTTGGACACGTGGCTGAATCTGGTAGGCTATGCCCCCTGCCACGTATGCACCCATGCCTCCACTTGCTGCCGCCATGCTTCAGCATTAAATGCGGCCCCCACTTGCTGACCACCCGTTCGGGTAGGGTGTTCGATATTGGGATATCCCGTCATTGTTGTCCTGAGAGCCAATATCCCGAACGCTGCTCGGTGTGCGGCACCCCGTCAAGAATGCGGGTGTAGTTATTACCCGAAATGTTCCAAGTGTAGGTAATGTGCCGAACGCCGAACGGGTCTGGACTGCTTTGGGCCTTCTGTTTCCTCCTGGTTTCCTCATACTTTGGACCGGGGATATTGGGCCTGGACCCAATATTCCAACAATGCTGATGGGTTTTGATCCCCTTTAACCTATCATACTTTCACCCCCCCTATGATGACCTAGGTCATTTAAAATTTGTACATTCTCTCTCCATATTTTTGTTATATTCTAGCTTTATTTATTTATATAATTTGAAAAAGAAACATAAAATCCACATTTGACCCACTATCATTATTTATTGTTGGCATTGTATCTAGGTAGAGAACGGGTTGGATCCATTTTCAGATGAAAAAATATTCTAAAACAGGTAAAATAAAATGCAAGAGGGAAAAAGTAGTAAATTTCGAAGTGACTAAACAAATCCTTCATTGGTATCTATTTATAGAGGCAAAAAATCTAATTTTTTGTTATATTTATTTTTTACAATAACTTAAATTTATTCAATAATAAATGAAATTAGAAAGTTTAGGGATGTTTGATGAGATTGGTGGCTTCATTCTAAATAAAAAGCCACATGGCCTTCTTTAATTGGTTAGTCACATGCTTCTCTAAATTTTTGTCAGATGTCAATCTTGAGCTTCCATCTTGATCGAGCACTCTATTGATCTTAATAGAGTGGGGATCAAGTGGAGTCAAGTTTTTTTATCCTCAATTGACCTCCTATTGCTAATGTTCTTAATGAATATCTAGCCATCTAGGTACATATGATGAAAATCTAAAAGAAAAAAGATGACAAGAATGTCAATCGTCCAAACGGAACTACGTAGACATTTAGTATCATTGTATGTAAAATAAAACTATACGACTTAAGAATTTAGAAACTCTATTACTAGAAAATAAATTAGGTTTCGTCTAGGGCATCAAAATGTCTGAAGACGGCCCTGCTTTCACCCGCAACACCGTCACCAATGTTGGCAATCCAATCTGAAAAGACCTTCAAATCATAAGAATATGATGGATTAGTCGGGTTTAGCAGGTGCATATTTTTTGTCAAACGAACGACTGTGCATTCCGACCACATATATGATGAATTAATCGTCGCATTGACTACATCCTGTTTACTCCCATGAGGTATCATCAGAAACACTTGCTGAAAATCAAAGGTTTATATAAATTAATTGAAGGTGAATTATTTATAATGTCTAAGTAATAAGGTGACTATAAATTTACATGAATTGCATTTTTTAGACGAATTGTCTCTCTAAATAGGTAGAGTAAGGGAGTAAAATATGTGAAAGTGTGTTATGTCATTCTTGAATTATACTTGAATCTAAATTTGTGGGAAAAGTGCTTCTACTATTTCTAATATCCAAATATGGTCTGGTACTCTGGTCTGATTTGTTCAAGTTTGGTTTGGTTTGGGACTGAAATAAGTCTATGTATAAACATATCAAGTAATATGGTGACTATACATTTATACGAATTGCATTTTTTACACGAATTACCCTGATAAATTGGCAAATCAGAGGGTGCAAATATGTGAAAGTATGTTATGACATTATTAAATAATACTAGCTTAATGGTCTTGCCAAATTGCCAATCCCCTTCATGGGTCAAACCCCACAAATAACCGTATAATCCCGAATTCCTTATTATAATGCCATTTGTGACTTATCATACTTCCTATCAAAGATTCAAAATTCGTACATAATATAGTCCATCCATATCAAGTCCTTTTGAAATTTAGGGTTTTCAAGAATGAAATGTAACAATAAATCTTAAATAATACTCCGTACAATATTTAATTGATTTTACCAAACAATATCAACTTTTACTTTTCAAAATCACTTTTTTTATCAAACACTATCAACTTTTATTTAATCACTTCTCCCCATTTCATTAAAAAAAAGCATTTTTTTTAAAGTATAAGCTGTTGCAAACAGACCCTAAGTTTGATAAGGAGTATAATGAAACTTATTTTTTAGGCGAATAGTCAACAAGTACTTGTTCACCCCTTCAAGGAGGGGGTGAACATCACCCTCTTCTCTCTCTTGTTGTCATGTGATATGTCATTTCATTTTTTCTTTAAATTGTTTTAACTTTTTTATTTAGTACCTAATTTTTATAAAAAAATATCATATTTGATAACTCTATAAGATCTTTTCGATTGTATCAATATTGCATATAAAAAATTGAAAAAATCGTTTTTACTTAATATTCATTTTATGCTTTTTTTTGAATTTTTCATATGCAATATTGGTACCATATGAAAGGCAGTAAAAAAAAGTTTTGATATATTCCAAAAAATGGATTACAATTAAAAAATTAAAACAATTTCCAAATAATTAAGAATTATCTTGCCACATGGCAAACAATTAAAGTTGGGTGACCATCACAAAATAATGAATTGGGCATGTATATAATTTTATACAAAATTTATATACTCTGTACTAATAATGAAATATGTAGTATATTTTTAAATAATGCAAAGGAAGCACTGTTTAATGAAATAACAACCACTCCCTACCTCCCGTTAGAAAGATTTTCATTTTGCTTGTTTGAGTGTCTCAAATCATTTAAAGATTATCAACTTCTCAAATTTCTCTTAATCACACATTCACTCAAAATTATCTTTCTTACATATTACATGTCAAATCTTATAATCCCTCCAAACTTATCTCTCTTTAATTAGTTTCACTTTATATGTGAATTTTTTCTAAATTTTCTCGTTCCTCTCTTTTTATCCAAATTACTTTTGATGGACAATCTACCCGGGGGTATCTTATCCGAGAGGTTATTATGGGAATAACTAGAGAGAAGTCAGAGCGAATAGGAGGAGAAAGAGTCGATTTTATTAAATGAACTCAGCGTGGTTTACAAAGAGAACAAGGGCTGCTATTTATAGCAGCAATAAATGCGATGGGAGTACACGTGTCAGTAATCCAACGGCCGAGGGGTCACATCAATCGGGGTGGCACCGGCAGTGGCATGTTCACCGCATTGAATGCGGTGGGTGGATGTGACGTCGCATTAAATGCGGTGGTTGGCTGTCCCAAAAGGGAATCTTCGATGCCTGAGTCTGTTCAGCCGAAGGCTTTTCACGCAGCCGAGGGGTTCGTGAGGCCGGGGCCCTGTGTAGCCGAAGGCTCCCCTGATACCGAGGGCTTACAATGCCGAAGGCTCATGTTTTCTGCCGTTTTCTCCCAGTAGCTTCGTATGCCCAAAAATGCTATTCCGTGAGTTTTGGAGCCTTCGGCCAAGGCAGCCGAAGGCACCCCAATGTGTATTTTGGGCCTCCGTGGACTTGGACCGCTGTATTTTGGGCTTCGAATGCTCCTTGGGCTCAATGGGTCTGTACGGGAGAAGTAGGAGTCTGTGGGCCGGGGGTTCCTGGGCCATATACTCCATCAACTTTATTTAACCACTTAGCTAAAAAAAATTGTGTCATTTATTCACGAGAACTTTTCAACGGGACATAGGGATTATAATATGACTAAAAATGAATAAACAAAACGATTAAGACACTTTATGTTTTTATGAGTTTCCTTTATTGGATGCCGATCAAATTAATTTTTGTTCTAGTGGTTGATGAAACTAACTAAATTTTTATTCACAATTTTTTGTTTTTCATTAGAGTAAAAAAATGAAACAAGACTATTCAATGAAACTGCATTATAATGAGAAAGAAATGTCATAAATTCAATTTTTTGTGTCTATCTGTCTCATGACACATGTACACCGTGCACATTGTAACATCGACGATGCTCTTATAGTCTTATGTCATTCATTCACTTAGTTCCTTGATATAATTAAACGAGTAAATAAGTTATGATTTTATATAAAACAAGGGAGAGCAAATTGGAGCAATTACTTAGGGACAACAATAACTATAAATAATTTAATAGGGTAAATATGCGACCACTGACCATTCATGATAAACAAAAATTGGGACTGGCAATAAATAATTTAACCCCCCACACCCACCGTTGTGTGGGCCCACACCACATTCTCACTGCCTCACCACTCATTCTAAAATATAATCAATCGCACAACTCTCTCCATCTCCATCTCTCTACATTCACACCAATCAATCAATGGCTACTGCACGCGAGGACAACGTGTACATGGCGAAGCTCGCCGAGCAGGCCGAGCGCTACGAGGAGATGGTGGAATTCATGGAAAAAGTTGTGTCCGCTTCTGACGGCGGCGAGGAATTGACCGTCGAGGAGCGCAACCTCCTTTCCGTCGCCTACAAGAACGTCATCGGCGCTCGCCGTGCCTCTTGGCGCATCATCTCCTCCATTGAGCAGAAGGAGGAGAGCCGCGGCAACGATGCCCACGTTTCCTCCATCAAGGAATACAGATCTAAGATCGAGTCTGAGCTCACCTCCATCTGCAACGGCATCCTCAAGCTCCTCGACTCCAAACTCATCGGATCAGCTCACTCCGGAGATTCCAAGGTATTCTATTTGAAGATGAAGGGCGATTATCACCGATACCTGGCCGAGTTCAAAACTGGAGCCGAGAGGAAAGAAGCTGCTGAGAATACTCTCTCCGCTTACAAATCTGCTCAGGTTTCTTTTTCCCAGGGCTAATAATTCAGTTTGATTTTATCGCACCTCTTCAATTGACTATATACTTTTATTCAGATACTGTTATCGAATCTCGTAGTTGTAAAGTTTGATGTGAAACGTGAAATTGAAATCTTAACCGCAAATTAGTGCCTTTTCTTTAGGAAATCGCCACTGCAGAGCTGGCTCCGACTCATCCAATTCGTCTTGGTCTTGCTCTGAACTTCTCTGTGTTCTACTACGAGATCTTGAACTCTCCTGATCGTGCTTGCAGTCTCGCCAAACAGGTGATCAAATTCTTCCGTTTGAATATTTGCACTTGAAAATTTCTGCATTCTATTGTCCATCTCTACAACAACATCCAAGCCCTATTCCCAATCTAAGCTACACATATATCTATTCAATTACCATGGTGTGTTTTGAATTGATTTCCTTTGTACAGATGCTATTGTTTAATTGGCTTCACGGCCTCTATTTTTTTGAGTTTACCCCGCTTGTTAGGAACTGTTAATCAGTTTTGACGATTTATATATTTTACACAGGCGTTCGATGAAGCAATAGCGGAGCTCGATACACTAGGAGAAGAATCATACAAGGATAGCACTTTGATTATGCAGCTTCTTCGCGATAACCTCACATTGTGGACTTCAGACATGCAGGTATATCTTCATCCATTTGTTAATAGCGGCCTTGCTTGTTAAGATATCTGTGTTTTTATTAGTTGTTTATGTTTATGTAATTGGCCTCTTTGATAGGATGAGGGGACTGAAGAGATCAAAGAAGAGCCAAAACAAGACAAGGATTAAAAGCTGTCTAACAAAGGATCCGGAATCCTTTGCTATGGCTTTGTGTCAGGGTCAAATTATGATGCCCTCTGTAGTGCTAGGATGTCATTAATATGCTACATTTGAAGACATTGTTGTATGTTAATCTATTGTTACATTGTCAAAATTTCTAATATCTGTTGGTCCCTAATATGTTTTAATTACAGGGTGCTTTCATTTATCACAAATGTATGATGCATGAATTTGCACGATCTTTCTTTCAGCAATTGATGCATTCGTTCAATGAAGTTCTGTGTTATCTTCAGACCCCTCTATTGAATATACCTTTGTGGGAAGCGTTTTACCAATTACCATTGCTGGCTCATATTGTAATGAAGTCTATTTTGCTTTGGTTATTGCTTTTAAGTATATGCCTCTAGAGTCTAGACCTTCCTTGAACATCTACAGTAGGTGGGTACTTGGCAGTTGGCACCCCGCCTTGGTGTAGTCTGCACTCTGCACACGATGCCTTTCTTTTGTTGGTAGCTGAAAGTTACGGGAAACAACAGCTGTTAGACCTGGTGCCAACTGATTGTCTCTTCACCTAAACAACAGGTTCTTTTTTAGTTGCAACAATCATTTTTTAACGCTTGCCGATGCATAACTTTGACCGTTATTATATTTAATTCTCTATTAGTATAATACTTTTAAAAATCAGATTATGAAACTGTGTAATGAGATGATATTAACAATATTTTTCAAAAAAATAATTCACAAAATTAATAAATAAAATGTAGTCAAAGTAGAATACATGAATAATGTGTAAATTCTAATGTTGCAACTATTATGATACGGAGAATAGTACTCCGCATGTGTGGTCTGATTTGGTTTAGGACTGAAATCAATCTAAGTAAAAACATCTCTCGTATTTGTGCATTGCACGGGTAGTATATATGAATATAGTAGTTCCAACTTCCAACTTCCAAGTAACAATAACATGCATGCTTTATTCCCAAAAGATATGAGTATAGTAGTTCCAATTATAATTATCATTGATAACCTATGTAGCACTGATACTGGTACGCGGAAACGGGTACGAGGATACGTCAAAACCCAAAAAAGTAGGATACGGATACGAAACCATATTTATAAATATTAAAAGTTATGGTAGTATATTTACAAATATTAAAAGTTATTGGGGTCTATTTATAAATATTAAAAATAGTTTTTTTTGAATATATATATACACACACACACACACACATAATATCCTATGATGTCTATCCATTCATTGTATTGAAACATTTTCCTTTTTCAAGATAATTAGTAATAAATTCATAATATTTCTCATATACACTAGTGTATATCGAAATATAAATGTAGTCAATAAGTCATTAATTTAAAATGAGAAACAAGTCAAACAATTACAATCTTGAAATTAAAAGTGCAAGTACCCAATTCGGAGTATGAGTTAATGACTTAATTCGGATATACCCATATAGGCCCATTAGTTGATTACCAAGTAAAATGTAGTTTTAGATTTTCAAGAATTTTATTAAGTAAATTTTGGGATTTTTTTTTAAAAAGTTGATACGGGTATCCGTCAGGATACGAGTATCGGAAACTTTCAAAAAATTACAAAAAAATGGAAACTTTTAAAAATTGCAGATACGGCCCGGGAACGTACGGTACGGGTATACTAGAGTATCGGATACGGGAACGTATCGGATATGCCGATACGCTACCCTAGGGAAGTATCCGTGTTTCATAGTTGATAACAATTGCCAAACTTCAAATAAATTTGTATTGTTTAATGGTTCAATAATGTTATATTATGGTTTAATACGTAATAGTCTTTGATGATTAAACATTATGTATAAAAATCTGAAACATGAATGTTTATTTATAAAATATTGCCCAACATTCTTTTACGTTTTATGAATTTAATATTCATCAAAATTCTTGAAATGTTCTGGTTATATATGTTCATTTTTTACTAAATGTATATGCATCACCTTAACTTCACAAACAAATTAGCATAGACCAATTTAGGGAGTGTTTGCAACTGCTTAAAAAGCGCTTCTTGACTTTTTTTTCTTAATAAAGCTAAAATTAGTGTTTTCAAGTCGCAACTTCTATTTAAAAAGGGTTTCTCGGCTTTTGTGCAAAAAGTGCTTTTTATTTTTTCTATTACATAAAATACACTTTATCAAACACTACCAACATTTACTTTTCAAAATAACTTTTTTCTCAAACACTATCAACTTTTACAACTAATCAGTGTTTTCCAAAATTGCTGTTAAAAGTGCTTTTTTTTAAGTAGAAGCAGTTGCAAAGGCCATTTCACAATTGTTATTTTCAATATAAGGTAATAATTTGCAACTTTATAACTAGTTTGTTTATTTAAATATTTGCACGGTCACAAATTGCAAATTTGATGTGAATGGATTAACAATAGAATGTTTTCTTAATTTGCAATTAATAATGTCTATAAGGATAATTTTATGTATTTCTAATAATACTTGATAATTGGATAAAAATAGTATACTACAAACTATCATATTGATTTGGGTGAAATATATTGTACACCCGGTCGTATGGTCTTCGCCGTATAACGGGTATTTTTGCTATTAAGAGATCAAATGGCATTTAGTTGTTCTTCGCCCCAGCATCCGCATCCGCATCCGCATCTGAGCTGAGCTAATTCTTCGGCCACCGAGCAAAGTTGTAGCCTTCGTCCGCTGAAAATCGGCTCCTTGGTTTGGCCTGCTTCGTTTCACCTCTTCGGCCACCAGGCCCACCACACGTTTTTTTTGTTTTGTTTTGTCTTGTCTTTCTTCTTTTCTTGCTTTAGCTTGTTTCCTTTTTTCTTTCGTTTTTTTTGCTTGTTATTATATTATAAAATATTTTATGTGTTAATGTTTTGCTTTTATATAACTCATTTTGTAAGTTATGAATGGTCATTTGATATCGGTTTTATGCTAATATTAAAATATCATTTCGATACTCATTTTGTAAGTTATCTATACTCATTTGATATTGGTATAATACTCATTTTAAAATGAGCATTACACCATACATTTTTAAATGTCATATTCATGCATATTGGTGTAATGCTCATTTTAGTTTTTTCGATGCTCATTTCATAGGTTATGCATTCTCATTTGCTATTTGAGCATACTAGAGATTTTAAATGTGTTTTTTGAATTTTTTCGATACTCATTTTGTAAGTATGTATGCTCATTTTATCTTGGTGTAATATTAGACTCAATAAAAGAGGTTTGATACTCAATGAAAATATCTTGATACTCAACTAAAAAAGCTATGATTTTCATATTAATGCTCTTTTGTAAGTTACGCATGCTCAGACAGTACTCATATTATGCTCATTTTAAAATGTTCTCTCAATGCATATTTCAAAAATATCATATTACATTAGATTCACATATTGAAATTCATAGGAGTGTATTATAGATACAATTTAATGAGTTTTTATAAAAGAAAAAAATAAGAAAAAGGAAGTGAATTACAATATATGAAGTTGATATCACAATATTCATTGTTCGACTCTTACTACTCAGTAGAATACGTCTGATGCTCATTAAAAGTGCATTAATGCTCATCTAATGAAAATCGCGATTTTCACTGAAATTACAAAAATACCACCATTTTTTATTTGTGTTATCAGCTTTCGTGTAATGACACAGTGCTCATTATTAGACTATTAGTACTCATTAAAATTGGATTACTGCTCATTAAGATTACATTAATGCTCATCTAGCAGAAACCGTGATCTTCACTATATTTACAAAATTGTCACCCGCTTGTACCGTATAGGCACTCATTGATTTGAAGCTAGTTTATGTGATGCATTTCGGTGCATGTTTTAATTTGATTCTACACCCATTTTTATAGAGTTTTTTAAAAAACACCCAAAATAATGCTGGTTCAAACCCTAATTAAGCAAAGTCGCCACTCCAACACATAACCCATGAATTCAATGTAGAAATCACCAATCCAATTGCCCAGATGGGTCCTTCAAATTGTAAACCTTTTTTTCCTTGAAATAGCTATATCTTTTTTTATTTTTTTCTATTTTGTTAAAAAAAATATCAAAATTCATAATTTTTTATGATCTTTCATTTGATACCAATGTTACATATGTAATTTTTAAAAAAATTTGAAGAACATATGAAGCCCATTTGGTGACCTTGTTTTTTGACTTACCATTCTTATCAACCAACTTTTTCACCAAATACATAAGTTTTGAATTCGAGCACTGAATTGTGCAATAATCAAATATGTAAGGTTGAAGTTACTTTTCTGGCTGCATTGGTTGGACTTACTGTAGATGTCCACTTTAGCTATTTTTCTTTATTTATCAATATAAAATATATTTTAGTTTTTTCCCGAACTAATGCTAATTAAATAAATAATTAAGAAAATAAGGTTGGGTTAATAATTACCGAACCAAGTTTAGATTTTTTCCCATATTTTTATGTTCAGATGTAAGATATAGTAACTTCAGTCAATGCAGTCAGAAAAGTAATTTCATCCTTACTTATTTAGATTATTACACAATTCAACGCTCGAAATAAAAAAGTTATGTTTTAGTTGAAATGTTTGGCCGATAAAACTGATAAGTCGAAAAGTAGGGTCACAAAAAATTTCATATGTTCTTTTTTTTTTAAAAATTACATATGCAACATGTGTGTCAAATGAAAGATCATAAAAACTATGAATTTGGATATTTTTTAATACAAATAGAGCAAAAAAAAGGTATAGCTATTAAAAAATGATTTTATAGTTTGAGGGACCCACCTGAGCAATTAGATGTTGATTGCTACCGTTTTGGATTGTTGATTGCTACATTTAGTTCAGCAGTTATGTGTAAGTCGCCGCTTCAAGTGGCGGCTTTGCTTAACCACAATTCCAACCAACAATATTTTCGGAACTATTATTAATTCAACCCTATTTTCGTAATTATTTATTTGATTAACATTAGATTAATTCAGGGAAAAACTCTTTTCTATAGGTATAGTCAGTTTTTTAATTTTTTTCGCTGAAATGAGTCAAAACAATTCATGAGAAAACTCTCATTTCTAATTCGGACTCCATCTTGCTCTTTTAAAAACATAAAAATTAAAAAGAAAATTATTGATAATTACTAATATGGTTGTACACGAGTGACTAAACTATGTAATTTTAATAAATACATTCACCATAAGATATATTAGCTAGCTCTATTATGGTGAAAATTGTGTGTCTAAAGAAGTAAGTATATTAATACTCTTGTTATTCCATAGGGTTGGAAAGGAGAAGCTTTGAACCGATTAAACTCAACCTTATATGAACAACGGGTGCTGCTTAAACATTATATATACTAAAGAACATTTGATATCGCAAATGGAGGATGTCTGTATTATTAATTAATAACGTTGAGGATAATGAAACAATCTCGTCCCTTCTCTTTACTGAGGATTTGATTAACGAACAAGAAGAGTCTTCAAGGGGTATTTGTATTACGGAGGTCTCTCAAGAGACTAAAAAATGGAAGCTTAGATATAGTAACTCAGGAGATTGATGTTCATGAAGCGGGTATCTTAGAGTCTACTCCTATTCAAGTTTCCTTCCCAAGCACCGCAAATGATTAAATTATTGAAATAATTACATCAATATGACTAAAATAAAGATGGTTTACAAGAATATGACTAGTTACTAGAGTAACTAGTAACCCTAACTATATGATAGCATCACAACTCAGAAGAAGCACCAGACGAAGAAGGTAGGGCTATTTTGCAAGTGGAATCTCTTAAGGGCTTGTGAATCATGATTGGGGTTTTTATTACTAGTTTGATTAACGTACTATTTTCATGGGTGATCTTCAACAAGAAAGAGGGGTCTTGTCTTTGAACATTTCAGAAGTTGAGTTTGGATTTCCTATTGCATTTGCGAAGAGAGGAGATGACGGGCATTATTTGTTTTCTTCACTCTTTAGCGCTTTTATTTTCCTCAGGTTCTTTTGTTCTCTAATTTTTCCCCTTCATTGGCGTTTGTACTTTAATTTTTTTTTTATTATATAAAGTTTGGCCTTTCATGATAAAAAAAAGAATTAAATATATTAATTACACCAATCAATAAGATAGAGTTTAATAAGGGAACATGAAAAATCATATTGATACTAGTTAAGTGTCCAAATACATCGATTTTATTGTGAAGGGACATACTTTGTTTTTCAATTCCTTAAAAGTTAAAATGGGCCAAAAATGAGAGGGGGCCACCTATTAAATTTGAAACTTACCTTATGACTTTTTAAAAATAAAAACTTAATTAAATATAGTATTCTTGATCATTGTATAATACGTTAATAGAAAAATAAAATAAGGTGGAACTAATTTAATAGAGTATTACTGTTTTTGTTTGTACCATCATTTTTACTAAAATTATTAACATGAAAAAAATTGTAAAATCTTATTATAATATAATAAAAATAAAAAAGTTAAAACTATAAATTATTACGTAAAAACTGATTTCTACTTTATTTCTCCATATCCAGGGATGGAGCCAGGATGTAATCTCAGTGGTGTCAAAATAACATACCAACGAAAATTACCCTAAGGAGCACAGATCATATCAGGCCGGCCTGACGCAAACCTCCGTCAAGCCGATGCCATTTAGGGCCCTTCCCGATGAATTTTTTTGATCAAATATTTTGAACATGTTCTTCATTAAGTCTAGTTTATGCCCACCAAATTTCAGCTAAAATTTCAACCGGGAAAGCATTTAAATAAATTCTTTACCAAAACTGCGCTTTATATATATAAACAGCGCAGTTTTTGTAAAGAATTTAGTTAACTGCCTTCCCAATTGAACTTTAAGCTGCAATTTGGTTGGCAAAAAACAGACTTGATGAAGAACATGATAAAAAAATCATCAAAAATATCCACCGAAAAAGCCCCAAATGACCTCGACCTGTCTAACAGGATCGCTACTCTTACCTAAGTGAGAAAAATAATGTGAATTTTAAATTAGGAGTATTATATTATTGTTTCAGTTTCTTATTGAATATTATCAACATTATTCTTTCAATCATACATCAAAAAACTTGTGAGATAGGGGAGTATTAAATATATTGACACTTCATAAAAAATTAGTGGTGTCATTTTTAACACTTTCAATCTATATATACATATATATACAATAAATATATAGTTTGAGTGGTGTCATTTTTAACACTTTCAATCTATATATACATATATATACAATAAATATATAGTTTGAGTGGTGTCATTTTTAACACTTTCAATTTATGTATACATACATATACAATAAATATATAATTTGAGTGATGTCATTTGACACCATGACCCAGCACTTGGCTCCGTCCCTGTCCATATCATGAAAAGATTAGATATCTTACCTTTTATAACTAAATTACACTTCAGGAGAGAATTTGAAGTTAAAATTGGTTGCCACTTTATTACTTTATAGATAAATATAAATATAAATTGAACAGATGAGTGTTTTTCTTACCAAATTAAGATTATTATTATTATTATTATTATTATTATTATCATTATTATTATTATAATTATCACTATTTATTATGATTATATTTATCTGAGAAAAACTATTATTAAATTAGAGATATGACTTGGTATAATTTAATCACACATAGGGATGAAATTTTGGAACCAAAATTAGTTTCCCCTCTATTACTTCATATTTTCATTTTATGTAAAGATTAGATATCTTATCTTGTACTTCGTATAACTCAATTAAAGGGAACTTTGGAGTCAAAATAGGTTGTCACTTTATATTGGCCTGGATAAAGATAAAGATTAATAATTTAATATTATATAAAGATAAACATAAATAGATAATACACTATGTGAGATGTAATTTGTTGCAAAATTAGAATTTCAACGTTTTTCCTTTATGTGAGTAGTATTATATGTAGATTTTGTAATTTCATTGATTAATATTACTCCGTATTATTGTTATAATTACAACACATGATAATAATATTTTCACGTATTCCATTTTTATTTCTTTTTCTTCTTCCCGTTTATTATTTCATTTTCACTTTTATATATTTTTCGGATTAGTTTCCTTATGAAAGATCTTTTTTCACCGTACCAACTTCCTTACTTTATTTTCTTTTTTACCTACACTTATTTATTTCCTTTTTCCTCTTCTTACCTTTATTCTAACCCTAATAAATTTATGAGAAAATAGCCCCAAAATAAGACTAAACTAATCCCTAAATGTAATAATAGAACTAAGTTATTTATCTTCCCAGAATAAGACTAAAAGACCGTCCATCTTCTTATTATACATTTCTACTCTTACCATAACTTAATAGGATAATCATATTGATAGAGTATATGGACTTAGACCCCATGGCCCACATACTCACAAGGTCAAAAGACACCAGAGGGACATCCGCATGGCTCCCTTCGGCCTAGTGGGTCCCGCAACGGCCAGAGCAGGATTCACTCAGAACACTGCCTAGAAGTCAAGTGGGTCCTGCATCGACCGGTGTACCGCATCGATCAGGGACCGCGTCGGCCAAAAGACACCGCATCGGCCAGGAAGCATCCTGGCAGAATGTATTTTTCTAACTTTTTACTAAGTGTTGTACTCAGCCCATTAGTGGTCTTATTTCGCCCAAAGAAGGCATGATTATTGTAATGGGCCTCCTAAGCCCAAGGCTAGGAGCCCAAATCCACATTTACTTCTATAAATAGCCCCTAAAGGGGTAGTTATAGGGGGTTGAGAAATATTAATTGCTCAATTTCTCTCTCTAGCTCTCACATCTCTCTAGAATTAAATATGCTATCACATATTTTACATTATAATAAACAAAATAACAAAAGGTATTTCAATTTATAAAATATAGTAACAAAATAAAAAGAAAGTTAAAACATTTTTTTAATTTGTTTTATCCGGTTTTATTTATTTTTAAAGTTTTCTTTAAGTTAATTTTTATCACCATTTATTATTTATTATTTTTAAAACTTTTTTAACTTTCTTTTTATTTGGTTACTATATTTTTATAAATTGAAATACCTTTTTTAATTTTTTTTATTATAATGTAAAATATGATTATCCTATTAAGTTATGGTAATGGTAGAAATGTACTATAAGAAGATAGACGGTACTTTAGTCCTTTTTTGAGAAGATAAATAACATAGTCCTATTTGTGCATTTAGGGATTAGTTTAGTTCTATTTTGGAGCTATTTTCTAAAAAATATATTAGTGTTAGAATAAAGGTAAGAAAAGGAAAAAGGAAATAAATAAGTGTAAGTAAAAAGGAAATAAAGTAAAGAAGTTAGTATGGTGAAAAAAAATCTTTTATAAGGAAACTAATTCAGAAAATATATGAAAATGAAAATGAAATAATAAACGGGAAGAAGAAAAAGAAGGAAAAATGGAATACATGAAAATTGAAAAAAATAAAAAAACTTGAAAAGTAATAAAAATAAGAACAAGAAGACCAAAACGGGGAATAAAAGAGTCAGGATGATAAAAATAAAAAGGGGAAATTTTTAGGAAGAAAAAAGAAAATGATAAGTGGGACCGCGCGAAAAGAAGATTTGTGAAATGTGGGATTTATGGTTGAATGATTTGCAAAGAAAATGAAAAAACCTGGAATAGCAAGTCATTAACTAGTCAAGGACCAACGAATGAAGATGGGATGCAAAGGTTGCATTATTAATGAATAACGATAAGGTGAGACTATTAAAAGAAGACCGCTAAAAGGTCAAATTATTAATTTCCATTTTCCCTAATTGTAATAGAGAATATAGTTTACAAATGTTAAAGTAAGGACAAAACAACAGCAACAATGATAATGTAAATAATAATAACAATAATAAAAAGATGTCTTCAATAATTGAGTTTTAGATTTTAAATCGTCAACTTTGAACACCTGGAAGCAATCTTTGATTTTTGAAAAAAGATGCAAAAATTAAATCTGGCAAATGTTAATAATTTGTCATTTAAAATAGCACTTCAGAAATATCGTCCGAAATAGAACTTTGAAAAATAAAAAAATTGGGTGTATCTTTGAGAAGTTTCAAACACCCAGACTTATGGCCAATAAATGTTTTAATTTTTATGGTACTACCAAATACCGGAGTAGCATTTTTTGAGTTGAAGCCTGCTCTTACCCTACTTAGGGAGTGTTTGCAACAGCTTCTGCTTTAAAAAAAGCACTTTTGGAGTGATTTGGAAAAAGTGATTATTTGTAAAAGTTGATAGTGTTTGAGAAAAAAGTGATTTTGAAAAGTAAAAGTTGGTAGTGTTTGGTAAAATAAGTGCTTTTGGTGTATAAAAAGTGGAAAAGCACTTTTGACACGAAAGCCGAGAAAAATAAAAAATTGGTAGTGTTTGGTAAATAAGTACTTTTTTAAACCAAAAGCTGAGAAGTGCTTTTTTTAAAGTGGTTGCAAACCAGCCTTTAAGCGGTGTGTCCGCCGTTGTCGGTGAACTGATGAGTGTTGAATGTGCTTTTTCTAAATGGGTCCAATGCTTTCATAAAATTATGAGTGCGAATGTGAGTGAAAAACAATATTTCTTATAAATGATTTCAATATTATTCTAAAGTTATGGATGCAGGCTCAATACATATAATACGTGTATCACATAGTAGTCCATGACATAGGCACACATGGGCGGAGCTATCAACCGGACATTTTCTTGTTAAATTTCTATCGAGATTAACAAATCTTCACCCTTTTACTAATGAAATACTCAAATACTCAGAATTTCAATTCAGTTCAACGTTACACATCGTGTCACAAAATTACCGTGTTCAGAAATGAAATATAATGATGATGATTGTGACGACGACTATGATTGATATAACAGCTTCAAAGTGGTGAATGATGATATTTTGTTATTGGATAACGCATCTAGAAGGATGATTCATATCTTCCATGTTAAGAATTTTAACTTCGTTCTTCATTAACAAAAGAATTATTGACACCTATCAAGAAATCTTCTAATCCATTTTCTCTCAAAACGTGAAATTTACTTTTTGTGTTCTTAGTCAAGATCACCACCTCGGGAATATCTCAATCTTTTTATTTTAAAAAAGGGAAAACTGTCAAATAGGTCCTCGAATTTTCACAAAAAAGTCAATTAAGTCCTTCTATAGGAGACTTTGCCTGGTCGTCGCGATTTTGGGCGGTTCCCGGTGGAATTTTTTGATGAAATTTTTTGAGCATCTTATTCATCAAGTCTAGTTTACTCATACCAAATTTCAGCTAAAAATTTAATCGGGAGCGCATTCAAATTAATTCGAGAACGCAAAAATGTGCAGTTATTTTCAAGAATTAATTTGAATGTGTTTCCGATTGAAATTTTAGCTGAAATTTGGTATGAGTAAACTAGACTTGGTGAATAAGATGCTCAAAAAATTTCATCAAAAAATTCCACCAGGAACTGCCCCAAATCGCGACGGCCGGACAAAACCTCCTATAGAAGGACTTAATTGACCTTTTTATAAAAGTTCGAGGACCTATTTGACAGTTTTCCCTTTAAAAAATGTGACAACATATTCATCAATCACAATATTGTTTTCACCAACTACCAAGTAAAAACAAATGGATTACTCTATAACATTTCTATCAAGCCTCTAACGATATCTGTTGATTTTAAATCACTGTCATCATCAAATATATTACATCATAAACATGTATTGTAGGAGTCAACACATGTCTAAGACTCTAAGTTGATGAAATCGATCCACTTCATAAATATGTAGTTTAAATGCCTCATACAGAGTAACAATGCACAATTGCACATATGTTGGACTTTTGATGGAATTATTAACTTATCTAATACTTACACTTTTTATCAGGATCGGGGGCACTAGAGTTTTATGATAAGTAGAAATACTAAGCTTCACAGGCCCCCTAGGTCCTCCACTGCCTCAGCTCGTCTTGGTGAACAAGTGACAATTGTTTGTCTTAAAACTCGGGGTAAATCACTAACTTTTTTAATCTTCTTGCTCATCAGTTAATGATGAGAAAAAACAACATTTCGAGCTCTTTCATCGCATTCAGTCGATAGGGTGTGCTTTTCTATTTGGATGTCTAACATTTCGAGCTCAACATCCCAAGTCTTACCTATCAATACCCCCATTGATAGGTAAGTGATCACTTCCACACAAGAAGTCTTACCTATAACGGCTTAGGTTCGCTTTCTAAAAGGGGACAGGAATAGTTAGAGGATATTCGCTGCAATGACTTCAAATTGACATTCAAAATTTCATTTGTTAAAGAGAAACAGGGGAGAATAGGAAAACTTTGTTGCCCATTTCACTACTTCAGGGAACTTGCCTGACCCTAATCATTATCAAATTATATCAACATGGAGTGGTCTAAATTTTCATGATTTATACAAAACAACAAAGAACAGTAAAAAGTCAGACCAGAGTAGCTTCTATGCAGTAGGATTCAATGTGGTCACAAGCAGCGTGGAGTCGCTCCAACAAATTTTTTATCATATAGAGAACCGCTGAGCACAGTCGAATCCCCATTATTGTCCCCATATGCAAGACCTGAAACAAGTTGAATGGTATTTGAATTTCATTGACTTAGTAGTAGAAAAATATTAAAGAAATATACAATCACAAACACTGAATTTCATAATGCATTGATGATAAACATCATAAGAAGCATTTCTAGAAAGCTGAAGGTGCAGAGAACTCAAAATCAGAGGCTCAGTGAAAATGAAGAATGGGTGAAAGGCAAAACAGCAGGCTATCAGAATACAATTCTCAATACCCTATATTCTCCTCATGATCATCTCATAAAAAATTCCAATATCAAGCTGAAAACATAGATACGATAGAATTCTGAAATAATATCCTGATAGATTCGCAATCCATATATCAGGTGGATAGGTTTGCATCAAGAAGACCTCTTTGAATGGATATACTGCAGAAATGAAATAAATAAACACCAACTCATTTTACCACCATGATGCTATTTATGTGGGACAGCAATGTTATTATATTTTCAAAGCAAAATTGAGTAGAGCACTAATATATTATGCCCACAGTAATACAACTCTACATTGGCTTACGAAGCGCTCCCAAAGTGATACTTAAGCTCAATGTCATCTCCTATGATGCCAGGCCTGGTTTCCCTGAAGTCCCGCTTGAAACTGGGAGTATAATGTACTAATGATGCCAGGCCTTGTTTCCCTGAGTAAGACTAAGAGAGTATAATGTACTAATGTTATACTTTCCCTGAAGTCAGGCTTGAAACATTTTTAAAAACTCAATTTATCAGGCCTTGTTTCTTGTTTAATCTTTCTGGATGGGTGCTTCTCTTGGATTAGTCAAACAAGCAAAGCTAAATTTAAAACTATTCATACAAGTACTCGCACCAATGCTGCAGAATATCAGAAGTCACTAGGCGCTCATTGGGTGCCAAAGAGGCGCCTACGAGTTTGGCTCCAACAAGTAACCTTACTCTTAAAAAATACCGTGATGAGCTCATGTCTTACAAAGGTGTGGAGTTTTCACATAATCCCCACATGGTCTCATGCAAAAGATTCAATTTAGTCTACTATTTTTTTTTGAAAATATTTAGTCTCTACAATTAAAGTGGTCAATTAAATCAGTGTCCATTTAAAAATAACATTAAGTAAATTAACAAGTACCTTTTACAAAATCTTTTAAAATGATGTGACTCTCAAATGCCCGTGTATGAGGCTTGATTATGTGTAAATGAGATATTTCATCTTAAATATATTTTTAGGAAATATTTGGAAATGAAATATATATAAAAGTATATCAAGAGTACCATATATTTGAAATTAACAATAATAAATACCTTCTCATGTAGGCTTAGTCAAGGACGAGTCAACCAAATGCCCATATCCCATCCACACTCATAACACATTCTTGTGTAAAAAAAAGCTATTATTGTATGGTGTGTGAAGGACTGATTTGTGTTTTCGTATCCCTTTTCTCTATTTCTCATTTTTAACTCCGATCTCATATGTCGATTCAGGTTAGCCGATCCCAAAATCTTTGGGACTAGGTATTCTAGATGTTGCAGTATATATGTTATGAGAAATCTTGTAAGAGACAATCTCTGAACCAAGTGTACTATCGAGCCAAACTAGAGTCTGCACAATCTAAGTGGTTAAATCGCTACTAGCTAGCAACTCGGTCAAGGGCTGAGTAGCGAGTATGGCCGAGTACTCGGGATTACGCGGTAATTACTCGACCCTATATTAACTAATTTTAAAAATATAAATGTCCCAAAATTATAGTAATATATTATTCTTATTATTCTTGCATATGAATAAAATATCAATAATAATCCTAATGAAGAAGAAACAAGATAGAAGATAAAGCCATGGAGGAGGATAATTTTCCGAGAGATGAGGAATCAAGGCTGGAATGGGCCGATGCCTGAAATACTTTTAAACCAAGACTTTTTAAGGTTAATTTCCAATTTTTTAAATACCCACTAACTATTTATAAATTCCATAATATCCCTCTTTAGTAAAAACTTTTCATATTTAGCCAAAAAAAATTATGGCTGGCTCACTGAGTCAAAAAAATCCCAAATTAAGAAACTAGCCGAATACTCGGCGAGTAACTCGGAAAAGCAGGACGGGCTGAGTCGGATTGCTAAACGGAATGGCCACCTCCAAGTTGCAAGTACTCGCCAAGTAGATAACACAATGCACAATGAATTTAATTCCCATCCCTAACTATAAAGTTCCCACATAGTGCATATGCCACTGCATTACCCATCCCCTCCCCAAATTATAATGTACTAAACCCTGCCAAAACGCCATTTATACTGAAATGGAGGGGGGGTATTTATTTATAATTATGCTAGATACCCTGCCAGATTTAGCCTGCGAGGTGAACCACATCAATAATTTCTTCTCATTTTGCACAAACTTTTTACAAATCTTGCCAACCTCCTACAGTCCTACATCTCTAGTAGATTCTCTCCAGAAAATCCAAGGACGACAATTCCAAGGTCTTTATCTCATGATTGAAGAGCTTCTATAGAAGATATCATAATAATTTGGTTATACTGTGACATATTACACTATACGTTGTCCGGCCATGGGATAACTACCCCTATAGATGTCAAGAGTGGATATTCTTGTAAATATAACACAAATATCACAATTCGATACTCAAAATCACATTCAAATCGTAAGATAGCACAACAAATAGACTATCCAGACTTTAACCCCACTCAAGGCACAAAGAATCATCGCACAGGACCGTTGTGTTACACACTAACACTGTGGGGTCAAATGCTCCTTAAAAGCATCACAAAGCTGACTGATAAAACAGGATAGCAAGTTGGGTTCCTGTCCCAAATTATAAAAAGTCCCTGTGACCTAAACATTGAGTTTCTACTTTCTAGTTTCTAAGCCTCGACTTCTCAGCTTTGGTTAATTCTGAGTTGCTCTAGTCTCTACAGTACTTTGCTCTCTCTTTATGGCAAATTAGCATATAGGTATAGAACTTATTTTCCTGACACTGAGTTTTTCTCCACTACTTTCTGGCTCTCTAGTGCTTATATTATCACGATATAATTCCTCTGTTCTTTAATAGTTACAACACAATAACTATTACACTATTCATATACTCTACGCCGACAAAATTTTATTTATAAATGTATTAAAATATATATTATAAAAATGTTACTTCCTCCGACAAAATGTTATATATTATAAAATTTACTTCTCTGTCAAAAGTTGACTAACATGTAGAATAACAAAGTAAAAATTGTGTGGTTAAAGTTTGTGCAGAGGAGAGAAAATAAAAAAGAATCACAAATTCTTTATATAAGAGGGAAAGTGGCAAAGTTAGTGGGACAACCAAAACAGGAAAGTTGGCAACATTATAAGCGATAGAGGGAGTATAAAATTATATTATAAAGAATATTGTAAAATTTGTTTCAATATATAAAGTGTTGCAGCTAAATAAGAACGGTAGTGTGAATGACTGAATCATTTTGAAATGAAGTCTAGTTTAGTGTTTGACGTGTGATACTAATTGCAGTCTTTGCAACATCTGTGTTACAGTCCCACAATTACAATCTGGAGTAGTCTTAGCTTGACTGCTATACACCTATTATCATATGTTCAGTTCCTTTGTTCTAAAATCAGTGTCTAGATAGTGAGTGGATCAAGATACTCAAGAAAAGAGATGAGGATAGGGGAATGGGCGACAGTGTTCACACACTTAAAAATAGAAGATGGAGGGAGAAG
This sequence comes from Cuscuta epithymum, assembly GCA_945859915.1. NCBI lineage: Eukaryota > Viridiplantae > Streptophyta > Magnoliopsida > Solanales > Convolvulaceae > Cuscuta > Cuscuta epithymum. The sequence continues at coordinate 5,726,207 of CAMAPF010000059.1, forward strand.
TGTGTTGCTTATGCTGAAAGTCAGGACCAAGCTCTAGTCAGTGAAGGCGTTGTATTATTTCGGGGTGCCTTAGCAAAGCAATTGGTGAAGAATGATCTAGAGATTAGTGCAATTGAAGGATCAGTTTTTACTCACTCAAATGTCAAGTCTGGGATGGCAGTAAAGGGATGCAATTTGGTATTTTCTGCAATTTGGGACTCCTCTGATTCTGGACTGAGATGGGCTGATGAGTTTTCTCTTGGTAGCATTGTTGAATGAAAAATCATGCAATAAAGGAGTTTGGTGGTGTTATCATTTTAAAGAATCAAGGCGATGTTTTGGATTGATTTCAGAAAACCAGTTGGGTAGAATCAGTGTGGATCTAAACTCTACTACTCAGGCTGCTGTAATTGATGTCTCCAAGAGAGAGCACCTCAGGAATTTTATCTTTAAAACCAGAAATTGTTAATGGTACAAAATTGCTAGAAAGTTGCTGAATGGCCTGAACACTCTTTATGGAGTTGTTCAACGAGCAGTCTACACCTATATTTCTCCTATGATGCAATCCAAACAGGAGACTGATCAGCTGAATATACAACTAAAAGAGGATCTTGCTTGGGGACCTCTTTGCTATACCCAAATGTGTAATCAGTGAGGTTTTTCAACAATTACTTATGGAATCCTTAAAGAGGTTGACTGATAAAACAGTTGAAGTTTGGATGTGTGTTCTTGAAAAGGTTAAAGCTGGTTTGCTCTGTGATCCATTTAGAGCTGAAACTCCTCGGATTATTTCTGTCTTATGTGAGAGACTTCTGGATTATGATGAAAAGGCTTGTAAGCAAGTAGTTGCTGTTTTCTGTGATGCATCATGTTGTGCCTCATCCTCCATAGATTCTGAAAGAATCAAGCTCGTTGTTGAGAGACTTAGAAACTCATTTTTCTTTGAGAAAAGAATCAAAGATATACCTTGGCGAGGCTAGCTGAGATATACAGAGATTATTGTTGCTGAGATATACAGAAATTATTGTTTGAACTGTTCAAGTGGCAGGCATAAAAGCTTCGAGTATGATTGGATCACTTTCATCCCTAGGAATATCTTGAGGTGTTATTATGACAAGGACTTCAGATCAGAGACTGTTGAGCCTGTTCTATGTCATTCCTGGTTCCCCAATGAATTTTATGTTAAAAACACAGTTAAAAGTTGGGTTAGGGTTTTCTCGGGTCTTGACCAAATTGAGGTCAAGTCTCTTGAAAGAATGTTGGAACAAAAGCAAAGGTTGCTACAAGAGATGCAGTTGCTGGGAGATTCTAACCTTTACAACATTATGGAGCATTATGCCAACATGTTTTTGCTTCTGTTTTTCCTGCTGTGAAGAAAGTGAGGATGATGGTTCAAGTACTGAAGCTCAAGGTCCCTGCAGTCAGGGAGGAAATGGGAAGGGAGAGGCGCAAGGATGAAGCGGATGGTCAGGGATGTTTCCTACCTCCCGCCTTGAGGACAAGGTGGTTGTCAAACGGGAGAGTGATGATAGTGACCCGTGCAGAATAGTATTAAGAAGTTAGGCAAAAATTGGGTTTGGGAATAGGAATGGGGAACTCTGTGAGAGAAGAAGCACTCCCGAACTGTATCGTTTCTTTTCAGTTCGACAATTTCAGTCTTAATATTCAACAATTTATCGCCAGATTTCCGTGTCTCTATCAAAGTCCCTACAGAGGTGCTAGGCATCCCCCCTTTTTTTACTCCAGGGGTTAGGGAGTGGGGGGCTGGGGGGCCTGGAGTAATCAGGGCCGAAACTCACTCCATTGAGTTTCGAACCCTTGTGTGCCTAGCGAGTTTCGAACTCGAGACCTCCCACTAGGCACGGTAACCTCACAACCAGCTGGACTGGAATGCTTGGTTGCTAGGCATCCCCTAGACGACTACGCTTTCCCCCGAAAGGATCACTCAAAATACCATCTACGCTACCTTAACCTTCCCAAACACGATCTAGTACCTACTTGTTAGGCCCTAATCCACAGCTTGACTAGCTCCTAGCAATTTTTAAAGCAGTCCTCAATTTAGCAATTTTGCAACGTCTAGTTACCAAACCTATCAAAAGCAAAAAAATTACATGAGACTCTGCCATATGTTTGACTTAAGGGACTTTATAATCTAGATACCACACCTAACTCACCTGTAAAGCTGCTTATGATATGCACTTCAGTAAGTGAAAGAGAGGGGCTAATACTAGACATGAATTTCAACTTAGAAAACATATCTAATGATAGAGATTGAGCTATTAGACTATTAAATAGAAGAGTTAGTGTAGTTATATTTCTGTTTGAGCTAATAACTACATTCTGTTAGTTGATACTATAAATAGAATAAAGTTGGGAGTAGTAGGACTTTGTCTTGGACTGGGAAAGTTAGAGACTAATAATCTTCATCAATAAAGTGTTCAGTGTTTCCTTGTTAATATTTCTGTAAATTGTTCTGGATTCTTGGTTGATCTATTAGTGGTATCAGAGCACGTTTTGATCGCTGGATGAGATTTACGCGTGCTATGATGGAAGGACGATTGAACGAGCTGGAAAGAAATCAACGGGAGTCAGCCGCAGCTAATGCGGCTATGGTGACGGGAAAACTGTCAAATAGGTCCTCGTACTTTCGTGAAAAAGTCAATTAAGTCCTTCTACTATTTTTCGAATCAATCAAGTCCACCAAGTTCAAAAAATCAACCAAATCCGCCATTTCACCGGTAAGCAACCGGTAGCCCATATACATGATGATCTGGAGGCCCACGTGGCAATTACCTCTATTCCGTTTTTTATTTCTTTGCTTCTTTCTCTGCTGAACGGTGAGCCATCTTCTTCCTTACAGACCTCTTCTTCCCAGTGTCGTACCAGTACCTTTCTCCCCCTCTTGTTTTCTTTCTTTCTTCTTCCCTTCACTATCCTTCTCCTCATGGTTTTCTCCCTCACCCCAATTTCTTTATTTTCCAATTTCTTTTTCTTTCTTTTCTTCAATTCTTTCAACTCTCTTTCTTGGATGGGTGTCGGCGGTTGAGAAGTTGTGGCCGACGGGAGGTGGGCGTCCGGCAGCGGTTGAAGAACACATGGGAGATGGTGGCACGCGGCATCCGTTGGGAACAATTTGAGCTGCGGGTGACGGCGGTTGGGGAATTGTGGGAGACAACGGACATCGCTTGGCGGCGGCTGGCCAAGCTTTGGCTATGGAAGATCCAGATTGGAGAAGTACGGCCGACGAGCAGTCCACAGTGGCGATAAGAAAGTAATAGAACAAAGAAAATACAGAGTAAGTAAGAAAGGAATAAAAAAGAAAGAACGATAAAACACATAGAAGATTAGGGAAGAAGAAGAGGTGGTCTGAGAGAGAAAGAAAGAGAAAACAAAAAAGGAAAAGAAATGATAAAACTAAAAATATTGCAACGTGGGCCTCCACATCAGAAACTACCGGGATTACTGGCTGCTAACCGCTCAAATGACGAATTTGATTAATTTTTTGGACTAGATGGACTTAATTGATTCGAAAAATAGTAGAAGGACTCAATTGACTTTTTCACGAAAGTACGAGGACCTATTTGACAGTTTTCCCCGACGGATATAGCAGAGATTCGTGCAGTGATCGCGACTTTGGAGGAGAGAGGCCAAAATCGATCGCGAAATAGGTCGCATTGCTCATCTGCATCGCATCACACTTCTCACCATCACCAATCGCGACACTCAGCGAGTTCTGAGGACTCGGAAGGGAACGCCAACTATTCACCACCGCATCGCCACCACCATTGCCACAGGGGACATGATCACCACCATCGAACAGGTAGAAAAATTGATTTACCGTTATTCAACGGTGAAGATGCTTATGGCTGGCTAATCAGAATTGATCGCTCCTTTCGACATAACCAAATCGAGGAGGATGATAAGGTAAATTTAGCGGTGGTAGCGATGGGAGAATCAGACGCATGATAGGAACTAGGGAACTTTGAAGGCAGCATTAATTCGGCGATTCCACCCGGAATTGGTTCAGAATCCTTTGGGACCCTTATTAGGTCTCAAACAAAAGGGAACAGTGAGAGTATAGAGAACAGCTCGAGATGGCAGTGGCTTCTCAAGGCGATTTGAGCAAGAAGGTAACTAAGGGCATTTTCTTGAATGGATTGAAGGACATTAGAGCTGAGTTGAAGCTCTACCAGGCGAGAGATCTGGCTGAGATTATGGACACAACATTATTGATTGAGCATAAAAATCATGAAGTATTGTGATAAGAACCCGGCTAGTTTATTTAATAAGAATAAGTACTTTGGACAAGTGTATTCTAGAAGGTCAAAGTAGATTAGTTAGTTATTAGTTAATTGGCTGGTATTACTAATAACTACCTTCCGTTTGTGGAAGGATATAAATAGTATAATTCCTGCACAGGGAAGGCAGGCTGTAAACACTTTTTGTAAACACTTTTTCTGGGAAAGGGAAGTTGGAGTATTATCTCCTTTTGGGACTGTGTATACAATTTACTTGTTCAATAAGATTTCCTTTTCTTAGCTAGAATTCTTACTGTATTGGTGATCGATAGTATTGTGGATTGATTGTTGTTGTCTGTTATCTCGAGGTATCTATCATTGGTATCAGAGCGTGTTCGATCGCTGGATGAGATACACACGCGCGAAATTGGAGGGCAGAAATAACGATGTTGAGCGGAATCAGAGAGATATGGAGGTGAGGACTGAAAGGCATTTGCAGGAAATGCAAAATACTTTACTGGAGAGAATGACAGCGATGCAAACTGACATCGCGAGGTTGCAGGTCAATCGAGTACTTCGCATCGTTCCTGTCACCGTAGACATGCGAAGGATGATGATAGTTCAGAAGGTTCAGATCATCAATCAAACCCGACAGCCTATCAACATGATTGCGGTCATCATCGAAGTCACAAATATCACATTCACACTGGACGGAAGGTTGACTTGCCACTTTTCAATGGAGTGGATGCTTGTGGATGTTTGCTAAGGATGAACCGCTATTTCAGATCGAATAGAACGGAGGAGAAAATTGATGTCGCAGTGCTCGCAATGGAAGACCAATCTCTCAATTGGTTTCAATGGTGGGAAGGGTAAGCTACGCATCAAAACTGGGACTCTTTTACTCAAGCTTTGACCAGACGATTTCAGCCAGACATGATCAAGGATCCTCTGGGACCTCTATTTAGTTTAAAGCAGAAAAACACCATACAGGAATATCGAGACAAGTTTGAAACTGCAATTGCATCACATGGACACTTAACTGAGGAAGTTTTGAAAGGAGTGTTCCTCAAGGGACTTAAGCGTGATGTAAGGGCTGAGTTGAAGCTATACACAACAAGGAATTTGGCTGAAGTTATGGATGTGGCTACTTTAATTGAGAATAGAAACTCTGAAGCATTGGTAGTGAGAAATAAAGAAGAAAAAGAAAGGAAGGGGCAGAATAAGAGCAACAATCAGTTGGTTGGGCTGAGTTGGAATGATGCTAAGAGGTGGAAAAGCCAACCTCAAACACCTGCAGATGTTTGCAGATGTTGGCAGATCTTCAGTAAACACAAAAACTATGGAGGATGATAAGAATCAGAATTTCAGGAGGGAAGGACCTAGATTGTCCAAAGGAGAATTGTTGGAAAGAAGTAGAAAGGGTTTATGCTTCAAGTGTGGAGAGAACTGGGGAAAGGGACACATTTGCAAGATGAGAAACTACAAAATGATTTTAGTGGAGCGTTCTGAGGGTGAACAAGAGTCAGAGGATGAGTCAATAGGGCCTGAGGAAGATCATAACCCTGTTATTGAGCTGAAAACTATGCAACTTTCAGTTCTGAGTAAAGAGGGCATACCTGCCATGAATACTTTTAAGGTGAAGGGACATATGTTGTGGCCTGGAGGGAAACAAATAGTCAACATCTTCATTGATTGTGGTGCTACACACAATTTTGTGTCCCAGAAGCTAGTGGAGCAATGACAGATTCCTTATTCTCCCATCCAGGTTTATAAGGTGCAAATTGGTAATGGGGATTGCATTTCTAATAAAGGAAGATGTCAGGAGTTGAAATTGGATGTGCAGGGGATTGAAATCTTACAAACATATTACATATTGGAATTAGGAGACACAGATTTGGTGTTAGGTATGGAGGGTTGACTGGGTTAGGGGATATGGAAGTGAATTTTAAATTCAAAACCTTGAAATGGAGATATAAGGATAAGGAATTCACTTTGAAAGGAGACACAGTTCTGAATCAACTGGAGGTATCATTCAAAACCATGGCTCACATATTGCAGCAGACTGGGGATGGATTTTTATTGTGTTATGAAGGGTTGGAGACTGGCAGGATACAGGATGTTGAAAAGGAGGAAAACTGGGAAGAATTGGTGGCTGAATTTCCAGAGGTTTTCACTGCTCAATTAAAATTTCCACCAGCCAGGGATTGTGATCATGCCATAAGAATCAAAGAAGGGGCTAACATACCAAATCTGAGGCCTTACAGGTATACCTTTGACCAAAAAATGAGATAGAGAAGATTATAGATGAAATGATGAAATCTGGAATAATAAGGAATAGTAACAGTCCATACAGCAGTCCTGTTTTATTGGTCAAAAAAGAAAGACGGGGGTGGAGATTTTGTGGGGATTAGCGGGCCCTAAATAAAGTTACTATTCCTGATAAATTTCCCATCTGATAGGGAAATTTATAATATAAGAGTATTAAGGGTATGTGAGTATTAATAAGAGTATTAATAATAATATTAGTAATAAGGGTCTGTGAGTATTCTAGTATAAATAGACGGGAAGGGGGAGTTAGTAAGGTAGGCTGTTTTTTACTTGTAGCTTGTACTGGGAAGGTCAGAGTTGTATCTCTACCTTTGGGGGCTTTCGGCCATTGTTGCCTTTGTGAATAAAAGTTGCCTTACTAGTTCTTGATCAATTCTAAGATCTGTTAGTATAATCTGGATTGTTCTAACATTGGTATCAGAGTCGGTTGATCATTGTGGATGGTTTGAACGCGAGAAAAGATGGAAAACAGAGTAGATGAGTTGAAGAAGAGGTTGACAGAAGTTCTCACCAGACTGGATGCGAGAGATCAACATTGATCGCGTAGGAGATCGCATGCCTCCTCCGCATCGCATCCCACTTCGCACTATGGTGATGCAAGAAATTCCGAGGCATCAAAAGGTACTTCCGATTATGTTTCTTCGCATCAAGAACATCGACCTGATAAACAAAGTTCATCGTCTGTTACGAACCGAACATCATCATCGCTATCCATTTCGCAGAAGGATAAGCGAACTATTACTTCGCAAAAGGTTGAGCGAGGAAAAGTGGAGAAAGAGAAGCTCTCAACCCTAGAAAAGGAAAAGCCATCAAACCTGGAAAAGGATACACGTACGAAGAACAAGGAAAAGGTGGAAAGTGCTGGGGCAAAGAAGATGAACACAGGGTTGGCAGAGTTGCGCACCAAGATGCGGTCCCAACATCGCAGGCGAGGGAGATCGAGGAAAATACGTCGCTGCGTGAATTCGAAAAACAAAGGTCCATCTCAATCGCTAAATACTTCTTTCGGTCCTCTGGCTTCGACTCCAGTAGAAAACCCTAGTTCGCAATTTCTATCTGAGTCCCCAGAGTCGGTTAATCAGTAACAACAGTCCACGGAAGGTACACACACCTATGGCGAAGAGGATGGCAAGGAGAAATCTTTAGTTAATCTTGAACTTCAAGCTGAAACAGTTGATGGATTCCCCAGACGTAAGATGTTTTTCAAGTACGATCTTGAGCAGTCAGATCTTGAAAACAATAGGATCGAGCTTCTTCAGGTATACGATATTTCTTCTCATCTTGCACACAAGAAGAACAGGCCAAATGACTGCAATACTGAAATGATGTATCGCCAGTCATCAAACATTGTGTTGAAAGGATTGAACAAGTATGATGATCTTACATTGGAAGGTGTTACTTCTATGAAAATTAATCAAAAAGGATTGGGGCACAATGTATCTATGTTGAAATATGGTGAAGGAAGAAGACACGTTGTACAATTGCCAGATTATGTTTTTCCTAATCCTGCAACCGGAAATTCATGTCTGGAACGAAAGAGGTTTGGTCCAGGGGTTCTTGAGGATCGGGTTCATCCTTTTTGTTGGGAATCATATGCCATTATTCAAGTTGGGGTAATGATTTCACATGGAGGTCCTCTAAATTGGATGGAGGGTGTGAGCAGAGGAAGGCTTGCTATTGCTGATAAAGGGGCTGAAACAGCAGTGCCTAATCAGAAATTGACGGCTGAGAAGCACTCTTTCACTACGTTTCGAGCAATTTTGAAAACCAAAATTGAAGGACTATCTACCCATTATAATTCAAGGGATCATCAATACTATTCCCCAGTTGTTTCCTTTGTTCTTGTGAATCTGAATGGAAAGGAACCAAGTATTCTTGACTCCCCTACCAACTTGTGGATGAGCTTTTTAACCGGAGACCTCAGAATTACAAATTCTTTAAATGAGAAAACAGTGGAAAATGTTGTGGAACAACATTTTGAAGCAAAGGCAAAGGTGAAATTAGAACAGGGTTGGAAAATGGCCATGTCATGTACTGGTAATGGATCTGTCTACCTGCCAGAAAACCATCTGTGGAAGTTTCACATAGGTGATAAGCTTTCTTGCTTTGCATCCAGTAGAGTATTAGTTTCAGAAAATAGAAATCATGAGGAGCTGCAGAAAAGTGAAGAAATAATTGTTGATATGGGGTGGAGGAAGATGACTGAACCAAATGTAGATTTACTTTATGCTGCTGAAAGTTCTGTGATTTCAAACGAACTTGTACTGAAGTCCTTAGTCCATCAACCAGTTAGATATTGGGAAGGAAGAGGTGCAAGGAAGAAGAAGAAGCAGAAGATCTTGGCTGTCTCCTACCGCCCACCTTGAGGGCAAGGTAGATGTTTAGGAAGGGAGTATTGATAGGGACCTACCTATTAGACTAATAATAAGAGTATTAATAATAGTATTAGTAATAAGGGTCTGTGAGTATTCTAGTATAAATAGACGGGAAGGGGGAGTTAGTAAGGTAGGCTGTTTTTGACTTGTAGCTTGTACTGGGAAGGTCAGAGTTGTATCTCTACCTTTGGGGGCCTTCGGCCATTGTTTCCTTTGTGAATAAAAGTTGTCTTACTAGTTCTTGATCAATTCTAAAATCTGTTAGTATAATCTGGATTGTTCTAAAACCATCCCAGTCATAGAAGAATTGTTAGATGAACTGGGAGGTGCCAGGATCTTCTCCAAATTGGATTTGAAGAGCTGTGATATTCATAAGACTGCATTCAGAACCCATGCAAGACATTATGAGTATGTGGTCATGCCTTTTGGGCTGACCAATGCTCCTGCAACATTTCAAGCTCTTATGAATGAAGTTTTAAGACCTTACTTAAGAAGATTTACATTGGTATTCTGTGATGATATTTTAGTTTACAGTAAGACTAAAAGTGATCATAAAGAACATATGAAAAAGGTGTTGGAAGCATTAAAGGAGAATAATCTGGTGGCCAATAGAAAGAAATGTTCATTTGGCCAAAAGAAATTGAGTTACTTGGGGCATGTGATATCTGAAGAGGGGGTAGGTGCTGATCCTAACAAGATAGAAGCAATGAAGCAATGAAGTATACCTAAAGACCTATAAGAATTAAGAGGATTCTTAGGGTTGACTGGGTACTATAGAAGATTTGTGAAAGGTTACAGCCATATTGCTGCACCATTAACAGCTCTACTAAAGAAAGATGGATTTAAATGGAATGAGAGTGCCAGACAAGCATTTGAGGAGTTGAAAGTTGGTATGACTATTGTACCCGTCCTCAGGGTTCCACATTTTAGTAAATTTTTTGTGGTTGAAACTGATGCTTCAGGAAGGGGTTTAGGTGCAGTTCTTATGCAGGATGGAGGTCCAATTGCCATGAGAAAGAACTCATGGCAATTGTCTTTGCCATACAGAAGTGGAGGCCTTACCTGCTAGGGAGAAGCTTTGAAGTACAAAGAAGTTTGAAATACTTGACTGAACAAACTGTTGTGGAGGAAGATCAGCAAAAATGGATAACCAAGTTGATGGGGTACAACTTTATTATTAAGTATAAACCCGGGATTGAAAATAAAGCAGCAGACGCTCTCTCTAGAAAATCTACCTATGCTTTATCTTCAGTAGTCTGCCAGGAATGGGATGGATTGGAAGAAGAACCGGAGAAGGACCTTAAATGGAAGGAGGTGATTCAGAGAGTGTTGACTCAGCCAGATCAGTGCCAAGACTACAGAAAAAAGGGTGGAATATTATTATACTATAAAGGAAGAATGGTGTTGCCAAAAGGATCTCCCAAGATACTGACTATTCTCAAAGAGTATCATGATTCAGCCATAGGAGGACATTCTGGCTATTTCAGAACTATGAAGAGGATTTCAAGCATGTTCTTTTGGTTGGGAATGAAGTCTGATATTAAGGATTACATTCAGGGGTGTGAGATCTGCCAAAGGAACAAGTATCAGGCTTTAAAGCCTGCAGGACTGCTGCAACCTTTACCAATTCCATATCAGGTGTGGACAGACATCAGTATGGACTTCATTGGAGGGTTACCAAGATCACAGGGCAAGGACACTATCTTAGTTGTGGTGGACAGGTTGACAAAGTTTTCACACTTCATTCCTTTGGCACACCCTTTCAATGCCAAAGGAGTTTCAGAAGTCTTTGTGCAAGAGGTGGTGAAGATTCATGGATTTCCCAAATCCATTGTCAGTGACAGAGACAGCCTTTTCCTGAGCTCCTTCTGGTCTGAAATGTTCAAGTTAGCTGGAACAAAACTAAAATATAGTAATGCCTATCATCCACAAAGTGATGGGCGGACTGAAGTGGTAAATAGGTGTCTTGAGACCTATTTGAGGTGCTTAACTGGTCAGAGGCCTAGGCAGGGGTGAAATGGCTTCCTTGGGCTGAGTATTGCTTCAATACAAACTACCATAGTTCATTAAAGGGTACTCCTTTTCAGGCTTTGTTTGGGCAATCACCTTCCCCTATTATTAGAGGTGATGTTAATATGACTGCAGTGGAGGAAGTAGCAAAGCTGACAGCGGAAAGAAATATGATGTTGACTAAACAAAAGGAGAATTTAGCCAGGGCACAAAATTTGATGAAGCAACAGGCAGACAAACACATAAGGGAGGAGAAACTGGAAGTAGGAGATCAAGTTTTTCTGAAGATACAGCCCTACAAGTTGAAAAGTTTGGCTAAAAAATCAATCAAAAGCTTAGTCCAAGATTTTATGGACCTTATGAGATCATTGAAAAGCTAAGCTCTATAGCTTTTAAACTCAAATTACCAGAAGGCAGTAGGATACACCTTGTATTCCATATATCTCTATTAAAGAAAGTGCTGAAACCAACTGTGAATTATCAGAATCTCCCAAATTGCCTCACAGAAGGGTGTGAGCTGCAAGTGAGACCTGAAGAGGTGAGGGACATCAGGATAAGTCAGGAAGGGAAGAAGGGGGTCCTTGTACAGAAGGAACTTCCTCACTTTGAAGACTCATGGGAGGATGTTAAAATGCTTCAAGATCAGTTCCCAGAATTCCAACTTGAGGACAAGTTGGTTGTTCAAGGAGGGGGCGTTGATAAGAACCCGGCTAGTTTACTTAATAAGAATACGTACTTTGGGCAAGTGTATTCTAGAAGGTCAAAGTAGACTAGTTAGTTATGAGTTAATTGGCTGGTATTACTAATAACTACCTTCCGTTTGTGGAAGGATATAAATAGTATAATTCCTGCAGAGGGAAGGCAGGCTGTAAACACTTTTTCTTGGACTGGGAAGTTGGAGTATTATCTCCTTCTTTTCTGAGCTAGAATTCTTACTGTATTGGTGATCGATAGTATTGTGGATCGATTGTTGTTGTCTGTTATCTCGAGGTATCTATCATATTGTCCAGAAGAAACAAGGAGGAAGGGAAGAAGGTCCGGAAGACAAATTTGACAAATTTAACAGGACAGAGCTATCATAAATGGGGGGATGGTAGTAGAAATAGTTATAATCTGACATCTACAAATCAATCGGTGAAGAACCCAGATGATAGCAAGAAGCAGGAGGAAGGATCAAATTCAGTTTACAAGCAGATAAGCATCGGGTTAACACAGAATGAATTATTAGAGCGGAGTAAAAAAGGACTATGTTTTAAATGTGGTGACAAATGGAATAGAGGCCATATTTGCAGTATGAAAAATTTTAAAATGATACTTGTTGAACAATCTAAGGGGTAGGACTCTGATGTTGACTCTAGCAAGGATAGAGAAGAAGGAATCCATATGGAAGTTAAGACTATGCAATTGGCTGAATTGAACAAGGAAGGAATACTCTCCATGAGAACATTCAAAGTCATGGGGAATCTGAAATGGCAGACTGAGGAAAAGAAGGTGAATATTTTGATTGATTGTGGAGCTACCCACAACTTCATCTCACAGAAGGTTGTGAATAAATGGAAGATAACATTTAGTTGCATTAAGGGTTTTGAAGTGCAAATAGGGAATGGAGAATTTCTTCCCAACAATGGCAAATGTGAAGAAGTAACATTGAATATACAAGGAATTAACATTCTAAGAGATACGGAATGGAATGATTAACTGGCCTAAGAGATATGGAAGTTAACTTTCAGAACCAGACTTTAAGATGGAGAGAACAAGAACAGAATTATTTTATCCAAGGAGAAAATGCACGAAATCAGATGGATGTTCCATTGAAAACTGTCACTAACATCTCACAGAAGACACAGGGGAGATATGTGCGATACTGTAAAAGTATAGAGCCGGAAAAACAGCACATAACAACTCAGGATGAACCCGGGAACAGGATGGTGGAAGAATTTCCTGAAGTCTTCAAATCAATTCTAGATCTGCTTTCTGAAGAACCTTGTGATCATGCAATAAATATCATAGAAGGAACCAGCATACCCAAAATCAGACCATACAGTCCCCAGAAATACATGACAGAGGTTACAATTTCAAAGAATGAAGCAAATGAAATTCAAGGATTTGAGTTATATCTGGTAGTTAAAGCTATTAACAAAGGAAACATGGAGCAGTTGGTGTTTAGTAAAGCCCAGTTCCGGCGTGATCAAAATTCCCCAAGTGGTAATGAGGCTTTGAAGGTAGAGAATCTATTGATGCTTTTGCTAGAAGAAGTCAGAAGGATAAGTCAAGTAGGGAAGTTCATGGCTTAGAAACAAGTGAGATATTGGGAAGGTAGAAGCGCCAGGATGAAGAGGAAGCAGAAGATCTTGGTTGTTTCCTATCAACCACCTTGAGGGCATGGTGGATGTTTAGGGGGGGAGTATTGATAGGGATCGATCTATTAGAATATTAAATAGAAGAGTTAGTGTAGTTATATTTCTGTTTGAGCTAATAACTACATTCTGTTAGTTCGAATACTATCATTTCATTTCATTTTCATTTATCCCAGTGCCGCAAAGGCTCCCACCTACGGTGGGGTAAGGGGGGTCAAATGTACGCAGTCTTACCTCTGTGCTAAAGCACAAAGAGACTGTTTCCGGATGACCCATAGTGAAAATTGCGTCCAAAATTGCATGAACTAACCGCTGCTTCATAACAAAGAAGCGCAGACAATTTAGTGAGCCATTTTGCTTTATTCCATCATAGTCTCAAGCCAAAAAATAATGAATAAAGCTGGGAGTAGTAGGTGTTTTAGACTTTGTTTTGGACTGGGAAAGTTAGAGACTAATAATCTCTCTCTTTGGGGGCTTCGGCCATTGGGGGCTTCGGCCATTGTTACTGATTCTCCTGTAATTGATCATCTTCATCAATAAAGTGTTCAGTGTTTCCTCCTTGTTAATCTCTCTGTAAATTGTTCTGGATTCTTGGTTGATCTATCATCTAAGCACGCAGTGCACTAATACTAATGCAAAATAAAATTACCTCTTTGCTTTTCTGTCCGTTCCAAATTTATATTCACATTCCTTTTAAGGGAAGAATTATATTTGATTTATTTCCTCTCCTAAAAAATTCAGCTACACATATTCCTATTTATTTAAAAGAATGACAAGTCAAAAGAGGAGATTATAAAAGGACGGAGGAAGTAATAAAAATATGAACAAACATGATATCCATAAAGAGCTGGTGGTATTATTGATATAACTTCTTTTTAGACATTGACCGTGATAGTTACTGCCTAATCACAAGATAAAGGAATTAAAAAATAGAATTTCTTTATTGAAGGTGATATCCAAGGCCACCTTTTAGAACATTACTTCTATCTCAAGACTCAAAAGGATTGCCTTGACAGAGGAAGCGATCCAGTCCAGCTGGTCGCCGATTTACTCTCCCTTATGGGAGGTCCCGGGCTCAATTCTCAATGGAGTGAGATTGATCCCAGTTTAGCCCAGGCCCCCCAGACCCCCTCCCCCGATGCCCCCTGGGGTAAAAAAAAAAGGATGGCCTTGACAAAATCCTTTTTCATATTACCAGCTTTCTTGTAGAAATTCAGTGTGATTTATGTTAATATAAAGAATTACTGTACACCAATATAATCTGAATTTAATCATAATTTCTTATAGCCACCTAATATACATCATATTGAATGTCTGAGTTCGTGATTAGTGATTTAGTGGTCTTATTCGAAATTTGCAAACAAAGAGGCAGGGGCAAGAAAATCCAGATTTTTAGTAATTAAGAAGTTCAGAACACTCACCATAGTAGGATACCCTGCTATTTTGGCAAATAGATCCACGTTATTTGGCTCTTTAGAATACTCTTTACTGACCACTAATGATTACTAACCATCAGTAGTATTTTGTAGGAAAGATTAACAAATTAATATTAACCTCTCACTGTCACAGTCGTACAAAAATAACAAAATATATTGAAAGTAGAACTAATTACCAGTGGCAACAATAAGGAAGGCAAATGGGTAGTGCACGGATGCATAGATAAAAATGAAAATTATTTACTTATCAGATAAAATAAACATAAAAGATATTACTCCAAAAGATAAAATTAAAAGAAACCTACTAGACTAACCGCAAGGGGAATAGTACCCAAGATTCGTAATGCCATTAATGGGCTCCATAAGTTGCAATTGGTGTTGTTCCTGTGCATCCTGCACGTGATCAATTTGATGCAATGGCTGCACAGCACTACCATCTAATGCTGCTGCAGCAGAGGCCGGTGTCCCCTTTCCTTCTACGAACCGCCACATGTACCATGCCCCTACTGACCGATAGGGTTTCCATTTCACACACAGCTGCTCCATCTGAGATGGCCTTGGCAAATCCTCTAGTCCATGCAGCAATTGTACCCCTTTTCTTACCCCCAAATCGCTTACGGGCAGAACATCAGGTCTGTGAAGTGAAAAGATCATAAACATGTGAACAGACCAAGAGCCGATTCCCTTAACCATTGACAGCATTGTAAACAGTGAGCGATCGTCCATTTTAACAACAGTGTCATCGGACAGAATCCCAGATTTGTACTTGTTTGCCAGGTCATAAAGGTAGCTTGCCTTTCTGCCAGAGACTCCAATTTGCTTGAGCTGTTGAGCAGAGAGGGAGAGAACGGTATCAGGATGAACAGCTAGCTCTCCACCGCAGAGGGATATGAATCGTGTGTATATTGATGTACCAGCCTTATATGCCAGTTGCTGGTAAAGAATACTCTTCGCCAGAGCTAGGAAGGGTGGGTGACGCGTTTCAAATGTTGGCGGAGGGAGAGTGTCAATCAGGGACACAAGGAGAGGGTCTGAAGCTCGGAGATGGCGAATGGCAAGCTCAATTTCTCCATCAGCTGATAACGGTTTAACAATTTGGGGCAAAAGCCTGGATATCTGGGTAACTGCTTTCCGGCGATTCCTGGAGCTCGCCAATGTGGTAACGGTGGAAGCGCCGGACGTTGAGGCGGAAGAGGTGAGGGGAATGAGTGAAGAGGGGGAAGTGGGGTCGAGGACGGTTTCTGGGGGACTCTGATCTTCGACAAAGGTAGCGGCCGATAGTTTACGAATTTTCCTGGGCCGAATTGGGATTTTAGAAGGGTTCGAGTGATTGCGAGAAATATCAAGTGGCGCGCCGGCAACAAGGGTCGGTTCCGATTCCGATTGAAGCCCAGAATCTGCAGTTGGGGAAGGCGACTCCGTCCGTGCTTCAGTTGGCGGTCCTGAATCCGAATCGGGCAGGGATACTGTTTGAGTCGGAGTCTTCTCACTCATCGAGACAAGGGAAATCAAAAGGGAAGAAAAAACTTAGGGTTCCACCGGCGGCGATGGGCGGCGCGGAAGGAAGTGTTAGAGGTGCCTGAAGTTGGGCGGGTGTGACAAAAGTGGAGCAAAACTAGTAGTGGGTGGGGTTGAAGCGTGGACATTCTGAGGCTACAACTTTGTCGAACCCCAACTTACCTGCGTCGGTAATGCATCCTACCTAGGGGATTCGGTACGGTCTATGAAGCACCGATACTTCCCTAGGGTAGCGTATCGGCGTATCGGATACGTTCCCGTATCCGATACTCTAGGATACCCGTACCGTACATTCCCGGGCCGTATCTGTAATTTTTAAAAGTTTCCATTTTTTTTGTAATTTTTTGAAAGTTTCCGATACTCGAATCCTGACGGATACCCGTATCAACTTTTAAAAAAAAAAATCCCAAAATTTACTTAATAAAATTCTAAAAAAAATGAAAACCTAAAACTACATTTTACTTGGTAATCAAATAATGGGCCTATATGACTATATCCGAATTAAGTCATTAACACATACTTCGAAGTGGGTACTTGCACTTTTAATCTTAAGATTGTACTTGTTTGACTAATTTCTCATTTTAAATTAATGACTTATTGACTACATTTTCTATTTCGAGATGCACTAGTGTACATGAGAAATATTATGAATTTATTATTAAATATCTTGAAAAAGGAAAATGATTCAATGCAATGAATGGGTAGACATCATAGGATATTATATGTGTGTATTTATATATATATTCAAAAAAATAATCTATTTTTAATATTTATAAATAGACCCCTATAACTTTTAATATTTGTAAATACACCCCCATAACTTTTAATATTTATAAATATGGCCCCGTATCCGTATCCTACTTTTTTTGGTTTTGACGTATCCCCGTACCCGTTTCCGCGTTTCCACGTTTCCGCGTACCGGTATCGGTGCTACATAGGGTACGGTATATCTTATATTTTTTCTCATACCTTTGCCGTACCAAAACTTTCGGTATGCAAAATTTGCATACTTTTACCTTACCGAAGTTTCGGTATACCGCATTTCGGTATACCGAAGTTTCGGTTCGATAACGGTACGGTATCGGTAAATTACCGTGCATGTCTCTCAATACAAAAAATTATCATAGACTAACGAAATATACTAAATCGTTATTACTAGTGACATGTTAAATCTATTATTAAAATGTTACGAAATACAATTAATAATCTATTGATGTCAATTCAATATTGAACAATAATTATTATTATTAGTATATTTAAGCAGTTCAACATTCCGCATATTAAAAAGTAACACATTCTCCTAAAATAACTTGAACAATATAGATATAATTAAATCAACAGTGATCTCTAACAAAAATAAATAAAACTATTCAAACAACATGGATATAAAATCATTTATTTCTAATATGATATTGTGTATTTAGTCATTTTTATAATTTTTTAAAATTTGAATAAGACTTTCGGATAAAGTTGTGTGTCTCGACTCGCGGAATCCCTATGTAGATACACTTGTCACATAAGTGTATCTCTCTTCACTTGTCAGCTACTTAGCGGCTCAACCATCACGACTTGCAAGATCTTGGAACAAGATGGACTTGTTTCTTGACATTTGCACATTAGTCATTAAGGTTAGCGTAGTAGAAGCCTATAAGGTTATAGTGGGTTTGAGAAATTGGGCCTTTATTTTTGTATTTTTGTATTTTTGTATTTGTAACCAACTTAAGTATTAATTTTGGACCCTCGAAAAAAAAAGTATTAGTTTCGGGCTTCAAAATTGTAATGGATTTCTACAATATACTATCCTCCGTTCTATAATTCTTGCAACAGTTTGACTTTCACGTTTGCCAATGCACAACTTTGATTGTAATTATATTTAATTATGTATTAGTAAACATTATAAAAAGTTGATATTTTGGAAATTCACATTGATAAGAGTTCAATAACATTTTATACGTAATAATTTGATTATGTATATTAGTAGAAAATCATGGTCAAAGTACGATCTGTGAATAGTGTAAAAATCACAATGTTGCAAGAATTATAGAACGGAGGAAGTATTAGAATTAAAAGTAATTGTTGAGTAGGGAGTCGGTACGGTATTATTCCGGTATACCGCGGTATTTGAAAACATTTACCGTTACCGTACCAAAATAGATCGGTACGGTATGATACCGTACCGAAAATGACGGTATACCAATATTTTGGTATTTTCCGGTATTTTTCGGTACGATAAGTGCGGTATACCGATATTTCGGTATTTTTGCCCACCCCTAATCCTACCTGCACTTTCATCATAATTTTCTGGTCGCTTTAATTTGGTCTGATCTTCTTTTTTAAATTGGTCTCATCATCTTTCTAAAATTGGTCTGATCTCATAGTTTATTGACATACAGGTATTTTAAATTGGTTCGATCTGATAGATTATCTGATGTATTTTAAATTGGTCTCATCTAATAGATTATCTGGTGTACCGTTATTTTGGATTGGTCTGATCTACTTGCTCAAGGGGTCAAGGTTGCCCCCGATCGGCCCGGAGTGTGGCATTGTTTGGTCCACTTAGACCGAGGTGCTCGGTCGAGGGGCAGTGCGTTTCCCACTAGCTCGAAGTGTGGTGACACTCCTAATTTATTTGAGGTGTAGTAGGTTTGAAGGATCTTATTTGATGTATTCTAGCTCTCAATGAAAGAAACAAATGATGTCATATTGTCTTAGGGAGAAGAAAGAACTAGAGAAAGAAAGTGATATATGAAAATGATTTTCCAACCCTTACATGGCTCTCAAATGATACATAGTCTATTCTCATGTGTGTATAAGTGTACAATAGTGTGAAGCTATCTACTGAGCGCATGTGGGCCGTTGTTCAGGCTTAATAGTCATGAGATCGATGGTTTGAGTCCATATACTTTACCAATTGACATTCACAACTTTAACATGAACATAGCTAATATGAACAAATCTATTTAATAAAATATCTTTAGATGGGGTCATATGACCCGACGCACCCGAGTATGGATATCACATTGCATCATTAGTCTTACCAGTAGGAACCACTGGGGAGCGAAACAGGACACAACCGAATGACCTAGATAAAAAACATACTGCCTCCATCCCAAAAAACTTTGTCATTTCCAAAAAATTGAACCTTAATTTTGATTAGTTTAATATTATATAAGTTATAAATTTTATACTTTTATGAAATTACTTTTAAAAAAGAACATTTTCAAATAACTTTTATATTATAAATCATTTCCAATAAAAAGATATAGCCGGTCAAAGTTTTGAAAATGGCAAAGTTTTTTGGGATGGAGGTAGTATTTGACATACTGTGGGAGATGAAACAGAGCCTGATATTCCATCAGCTGAAGAAGAACCTGCATGACCCGAGTGAGTATAGTACGAAGATGAAAGGAAAGAATAACATAAAACAGTACCTCAAGCTCCGACATGAGGATGGGACTGATGAAAGATTTGAACCTCATGAACTTCTTATTCATCTTCTTTGTAAGGTTGTTTAGCAAGGTCAGTTCCTTCTTTATCTCATTGATCTCAGGGTCAGAATCAGACAAGTTTCTCTCTTCTTCAAATGAATTTGCTTCAACAACTTTTGGAGCTTTTTCTCTTTTCTTCCTTTCAGTAGACAGAAGAGCAAGAGAATCAACAATATTCTTCTCTTTTTAAGCTTTCACCTTTTCAAGAACATCTTCACAGAATTTTCCTAGACAGTCATAGACATTGTGAAAGCCAAAAGTCCTTTGTTTGCGTGATTCTTTTAACAAATTTCTTCCACTCTGGCCCAAGTGAACGCAAAAAGCGCAGATTGACTTCCATGTTTGTCTTTTGGGTGTTAAATAATCTTCCTCATCTCATTGAGGACCACTAGATAGCGCTGATATGTGTCTTCCAAATCTTCTTCGACTCATGCAGTGAACGAGTCATGGGCAGTAAGAGTGTGAGCTCGCTTAGTTTTTATACCAATATCAGTTCCTTGCATACTCCGATGAATTTCATCCCACATTTCTTTGGCTGTTGTGAGGCTGTCAATTTGCATAAAGAGATCATTGGGGATAGATTGCAGTAGATATGTTGTAGCAAGGAGATCAGCTTTAGCTCTTAGATTTTTCGATTCAGTATAGGCGTCTTTAGGTTTTGGAACCTTCTTTAGAGGAAGTGGAGGATTATTGGATGGGTCGCCTGGAACATCTACCCAATATTCAACTGGTCCTTCATTGAGAGATGTAAGAATATTTCGTCCATTCTCTCTGCTTCGTATAAAATTGAGGAACCTGGCCTTCCAAACAGTAAATTCACCTCTCCTTAGAATAGGAGGCCTAGAATCACTGCCCATTGTATATGCATCTGTGATGAAAAAATAGACTTTTGGTGATCGTGCGCGTGTACTGTTAATTAAGATAAAGGAGGATCATGGGTGTGGTACGAAATAGAAAAGGAAACAAAAATTTTGGATTCCGGATGAAGAATTCGAGACTGATTTCGGGTGATGGTGCGTAATTCAAAACTCGAGGCAGCTTCGAAGTTGGAACTCGGGCGAACTTCGAAATTAAGACTTCGGGTTGGGCTGTAAAGGTGATCTCGGTGCAGATCTCGGGAGTCCGAAGCTAATACTGATTTTGTACCAAACAAATTCTACTTATGTAGGAGCCGAAATCCAAGTTCTCGGGTATGCAAATCTTTACGAAACTCGACCAAAGTTTAAAGCTTTGATCATTAGATGAAGAAGTAAAAGTTTAAAGTTCAATTAAGGTGAGGATCGACACCTAATTGCTTACAACTTGTAGGTTAAGCATGTGATTACCTAAATGTCTAAATCATATTTTTTTCATGCATTATGATGATTAAATATTGATGAAATATTGATATATTTGATAAGAAATGAAGTTGATAATGACTTGAGGCCATATTGATAATATGGAGTTAAATGAGCTATAAATGAAATATTATGTGAAATCGACATTTTTACTCATGTATGAATTGTGTGGATACATAAATTAATATTTATGTGTTGAAATTGAATATTTAAGTTGCTGCTACATGCCTCTAAATATGTAAAGAATTATAAAATAAGGATAATTGTATGATAACAATCATCTTAATAGTATTGAAATACTAGTTAGTGATTATATTATTGGAAATTGTTGATAGAATTGATCCTAAGGATTGGATTGTATGTAATGCACTTGAATAAACTTCAAGTGTATAAAATGACTTAGTATGAAGCTAAGATTAAGTTATGGGCAGTCCTTAAGGATGACTCAAGGTAATTTATTGATATGTCAATTCTAGGCACTTGCTTAGGAATTTAACTTTGGTGCATGGTGATGTAATAGAGCCGAGCTCTAGGATGCATGGCGAGGTGGTAGACTTGTAGTCTATGTTTTGTATAGCTAGAGCCGAGCTCTAAGGCTTGCACGGTGATGTAATAGAGTCGAGTTCTAGGATGCAAGGTGAAGTAATTGACCCGAATGACATGAATTGTATGACGATGTAATAGAGCCGAGCTCTAGGATGCAATGTAATGTATTAGGGTTGGACTTTATGAGTTGTCATGACTTAGAGTCACGGGGAATAGGAATGGTGATTTCTAAATGAACATGGGCCCACGGGCCGACTACTTAACTTTTATATAAAGTAAGTACTTTTCCAAACGGGGTAACTTAGACTTACAACCATATGTTTTTATGTTTGATTTGTGTGGGTTGTTTACCGTTTTATTTAGTTTGTTAATCATTTGTGTGATTTTAGTTGTAATTGTATTTTAGTTTTCATTTATAAGTTGTAAAGTATGGTTAGGATTTGTGGTGTTGAAAAGGAAGACTTTGAAGTGAAGAAAAAAGAGTTTTGACTGTCCAGGAGCAAATACCCGACCGGGTAGAACACTTCATCCGGTCGGGTCTGATTTAAAACCGAAGCATCATAGGAAACTACTGGACCCGGTCGGGTCACCTAATGCACCCGGCGGGTCAGACTTGACCGGAGACAAAACGACGTGTGAAGAACACACTAACGTGAGAAATATTTGATTTTGATCAGTACCCGGTCGGGTGGGCACTATACTCGGCCGGGTACCCGGCCAAAGGTGTTGCAAAACACCTATAAATAGCACACTTTTCCTTCACTAATTTTCACTCCTTCTTCCATACTCTTAAGCTCAGTTTAGAATAGCATATCTTTTATATTTTTATAGCACGTTTAGTCTCCAAATGAGGAGCTAAACTTCCATTTCTTGGTGTTGCTCTTGAAGCTTGCTGATTATTAAAGTTGTGAGTTATTATCTTAACTTTTTCCCTTGAATATTAATTCTTCCCTTAATCTATCTCTATATTAATGTTGGGGAGTGTTGTTAAGATGACAATTAGTTAACATCTCGAAATTAATTACTACTAGAAACGATCAACGGACCGATGGTTAATCGTTGATAGTTTCACAAGTAACTTCGGTTTATTAATGCACGGTCGTGGTTAATGAACTTAAGAGGGATTAATTGTGTTTGTTAAACAAAAACCGTTGTGTTGATGTTATCAATCTCAATTGATTTCATCAAGGAGTTAAGAGATTAAATGCTACTATTAAATCGGTATACGGCTTTGTTCTATATTTGATTAATAGTAAGGGTTATTAATGAACGGTCGTTGTTAATAACTACCCTCGATGAATTGGAGATACTGCTCGATTGAGTATTCGAGGGGGGATAAGTTATAGATATAACAATGATCGACTAAAATATATCAACAAGTGGAAAGTAGCAAGGCCAAGTTCTTTTTATCTTTGAATTAAATCACATATAAGTTGTTCATCTTGGTGTTTAAATTAATTTTATTATACAATCCCAAAACCCCCCTTTTATTTACTAGTTTCATAAAAAGAGAATTATTCATTTCCATGTGAATACGAACTCTACTTCACTATACTACGTGTTGAGGTTTATTCCTTCAACCCTCGGGTCCAACACGTAAGCCCAAGGATTTCGAGTGGAGTGTGTGTGAGTAAACTAGCCCAACAAGCAGATGGTATGGATTAAGGAGAACAAGAGGGTAGCAAGTAAGTGATTAGGTATTATTATCCCTTAATAACTCCCCAATACAATACTTTTCGCTAAGGCTCCGTCGGCCGTTCGTCTTACAAGGCAGTAGGAATGCTGCGAGTAAGAATGCTATAGCTAGTGCTAAGAATAGAAAGTTGCCAACCCCTTACAATGAAATAAATGCTTCTATTTATACCCGCCAATGGCAGGTGGCTATGCTGACGTGGAGGCCTGCGGACCGCTTGTGTCCCAACCACCAAATCTTCTGCATTAAATGCACTTCCCGCCAGAATCTAGGCTTCCCGCCTAAATAATGGGGACGTTCGTCCGCCAGGGGGTGAGCTGGGTCACTCCAAGTGACCCTCAAGGGACTTCGGCTGTTCGTCCCCTGTCCTTGTGGATTCTCTCCATGTGGACTGGATCTCTTCCGACGATCATGGGCCTTCCCAGGAGACGTTCGTCGTACCCCTGATGGCCAGTGGTCCTGCCCCTTGCCTCTGCACAGACGTCCGTCGCGATGGGCCGTTGAACCTGGGCCCCCCCATTCCCGACGTTCGTCTCTTCCCAAGGGCCATGGGCCTGTGCCCAGCCTGGTCCTAGTCATGACGTGCGTCCGATAGAAAAAAGGGGGTTAATGGGCCGGGCCTCGGCCTGGGCCATTATCCCAACACAAGTCCCCCACTTCTGATGTTCTGAGTATGCGCAGGACATAAGGAAGTATAGGTACCCCGAAATAGACGTTCATATCTTGATACTCGTGTCTTACTTGCATCTGGCGGAAGCGTACGTTCGTGGTCATGGTGCTCAACAGCTGTCGACGGTTCAGGAAACGAGGTGACGGCTGCTGTAGCGGCGGTGCGTTTTCCGAGGAAATGTCATCATTACGCTTTCGTCCCACGCACAGCGCGTGAGCCGGAATACGCTCTTTGCCGCGTGTCCGTCTCTCGTTGGTCCCCCCATCGGTGTCTCTCCTATAAATGCCGGGTTCTCCCTCTAAATTAGGGTTCCCAATTTCTGCTCTCCTGCCCTCGCGTCCCCGCAGCTCTTCAAGTCTTCTCCCGCTTTCAAGCTCGGCTAACCCCTTTCTAAGGTAATTTCCATCCTCTGCTTCTTTCTCTTGTCTTTGAATTCCCTCCGCGATGGTTTCGATGGAGATCTCATCGAGTTCTGGCTCGGGTTCATCGGGTTCCTCCTCGGGCTCCACTTCTGACTCCGGTTCACGCTCTTCGGGCGAAACTAGCACATCCGGGAGTTCTGGTTCAGTCCCTACCGTGGGAACTGTTCAGGCCGGGGAGGCCCAAAATGTGGTTGAGGTGACGGTCTCTGGTGAAGAAGGTGCTGATCTGGGGGAGCAAGGGAATATGGCCCTTGATGTAGTGGACCCCGTGGCTGATGCCGGGGAACAGGAGCCCGCTGGTGAGGACGAGCGTCCAGATGGGTATGACTCTGGGGTTGAGGCTCAGGACGGCTCCGACATCGAAGTATTCGAACTTGGGCTGAAGATAGATGTGGAGAGGCATCTGTGCCCGATCAAGAATGTCTTGTGCCATGAGCAGATCTTCTCGCCGGTGGCCCTCAACAAACTGAAGGTGTTCTTCCCCCCTCCGTCCGTATACAGCCTACGTGGTGCAACCCACGTGATGAGGAGACGCCCAGGGATGATTATGGTGCTTCTGGATTCCATCGAGGCTGGGCTGCGCTTCCCTCTTCATCCGTTCTTCGTGGAATTCTTCTGTTGTTACCAGATAGCCCCCGCACAACTCATGCCGAATTCCTATCGGTGGCTCTCCGCCTTCCTAGTCCGTTGCAAGGACCACGGGGTCACCGCCACCCTGGACTTGTTCCACTACTTCTACCGGCTCACCCCCCAGAATTCCGATGGGTTTCTGAGCATTGCAGCCCGCCCAAAACGGAGGTTGTTCAGCGGGGCACCGAGTTCCATCCATGATTGGAAGAATCGGTTCTTCTTTGTGCGATATGCGGATGCTCGTCTGCCATCGCGGTGGAATGGCTACCCGCCCAAGATAGGGTCCCCGGAGCTGACCGACGATCTGGCGGAAGATATCAGGAAGATTTCGACGGGCGGCGTCCGGCCCTTGGATGACTTCCTCTCTTTCGAAGCACTTGCCGCGGCAGGAATAGGTACCGCCCATGCTCTTGGACATCTCCCCTTCTACGCTCGTCTCGGGGTATTGGGCGGTCCTCTCCTCCGAGGTGAGTTCTTACTGACGCTCGTCCATCTAACCCATTCCTTTGTTTCTTTCAGGTCTTCCCCCAACCCAGGAGCAGATGAATCACGAGAAACTCCTCAAGACGAGGAAGGGCAAAGGCGCTGCCGCCGATGCTGCCCTCGCCAAAGCCAAGGCCGCCCAAACAGCAGACTCTAACTCCTCCGCCTCCCAGGCCGACCGTCGCACCGTGGAGGCGGAGCAGCACCTCATCGCCACGGTGATGGCACAGGGGTCCCAGGCCCCAGTCCTCAATCCTGGCGTCCCTGAAGTTGTGGCGCCTCTACAGACCGTTCATCCGCATGAAGGGGAGAAGGCAAAAGACAAAAAACCCAAAAGGCCTCGGGGGGCTTCTTCTTCGGCCCCCGAAGAGCAGGAGTTGATCCCTTCCTCCCTTGGGCGTCCGGCTCACGATGTCTGGCAGGAGATCGCCTCTCTGGTCGGCGTGGAAATGCCTCCCCGGACGTCTTCGGAGGCCTCCAACGCGGTTCTGGCCGCCGCTCTTCAGGTGAGACTTCGCCTCTCGCTGGGCGGTAGATTCCCGTATTCTGTTGATTTGGGGTCTCACCCTCTGTGTCTCTTTTGTAGGTTGGACGCCCTTCAGGCCAAGAACAAGGCAGATGCGGCCTTGAAGAAGGCGAGAGAGGCCGCTCGTCTTCAGGAAAAAGAGCTGGCGGCCAAGGACAAAGAACTGCAGGCCGCCCTGAAGGTAGCCCGCGAGTCCTCCGCGAAGCTCGCGGTTCTGGAGAAGGCCGGGTTCAAGCTCGTCCCAGCTCTCCCTGCTCCCAAGGATGAGGCCCCTGAATGGCTCGTCGATGAGACCGGGTATCACAACTCTGGGGCCTTCATGATTGCCGCCCAGAAGTACCTTGGGGGCGCCTTTGGCGACGTATTCGCCGCCGAGCTGCAGAAACAGGCGCCGAAGGATCGCCTCAAGTTCGGGGTCCGAATCCTGGAGAGTGCGCCCCTGGCCGAGAAGTTTTTATATGATGTTGGGGATAGCTCCTTCGTCATCGGCTATAACGAGGGGGTAAAGGCCACGCTGCCGGTCTTCGCCGCTCTTCAGGGGCCCAGATTTGATCTGGCCGAGCATACTTCAGACCCAGAACTGATCCGGGCAGTGGGCAAGCTGAAGCGGGACGCCCGGCGGGAAGAGGCCAGAGCCAGAGGCGAGGTCCCGGAGCCCCCGTCCCCCGAGCCGGAGCCAGAGGAAGAAGAGGAGACCGTTCCCGGGGGGTCCCGGCCTGGTTCTCCAAACTTTGTTTAATGTGGCTTGTAACTTCGTCTTTTTGATTTTGTACTTATCCGGCCGGTAGAGCCGAGGAATACACAATTCTTTTGCTCTATCATCGTCTCTTCGTTCATGAACTCTTCCTGTTCTTTTATCGTCAAAACCATTTTGCTCTCATGGGGTATGGCCCAAGTTCGTGGGGACGTTCTCGTCCACACTTCGTCCCTGTTTCTCAATCTCTCGGGATATGAACGTATGCTTGGGAATACCCCACATATGCAAGCCACTCCCCAAGATGTACGGGTGGTGGCCGTAATCTCCTGAATCAGAGTTGGTGAAGACGCTCGTCCCGTGGCTATGTGCATAACCATCCGTGTTGTCCGACATGGAGGATGTTCGTCTGTACGCCCTGCGCTTAAGCCGGATATCAGTCTCGGATGTCCGTCTGGTGTAGATGGTCATTGTGAACGCACCCCGAGCATACGCACGTCTTCCTGTGAGTTAACCCGTAGGTGCGATCTCTGTTTGCCCCTACGGGGGACGTTCGTGACACCAAAACCGAATCCCTTTGCGGTGACGGTGTGGTGCGGACATCGAGGTGCCTTTAATACTGCGGTAGGTACCGGTATCTAGGCGCCACGTGTTCCACCGTGATAGGCGTGATCCCGCGGTGCTTCCTATAAGTACCCAAGGTCTTGCGAATCCTCCATTTGCTTCATCTCTAGCTCTTGTGCTGTGCAACCATTTTCTCTCTCTAGCTTTCCTCGGTGCTTCCTCAAGCCCCAACACCCGTAGGTACCGAACGTCGTCATGTCTTTTTCTCTGCTGGGACCCCAAACCATTGATTCAAGGATCCGGAACGGCTCGTCGACCTCCGGGGATAGGTTTGACGATGGGTGCTCCTCTGGCGATGATCTAGAATTCTATGAGCGGGGTATGCCACCATGGCCCCCCCGACATCACCTGAATTTCTCTGGCGTTCGTCGTCAGCGCCAGCGTCTTTTGAACGCCGATCGTCGATTGATAAGCCAATGGTTCCTTCCCCCAAGGGGTTATGACGATCGGATTCTGCGCCACCCAATGCGCCATCTGCCTGGCTATGTGGTGGTCCACTTGGACTCCGTTATAGCCGGCCTTCTTTTTCCCCTTCACAGCTTCCACATAGAGCTTTTTAGGAGCCTCAAGGTGACACCTGCTCAGTTCGTCCCTGCTGCTTATAGGATCATCGCGGGTTTTATAATTCGATGTCATAGTGTTGACGTGACCCCCACCGTAGATCTGTTGCATCACTTCTTCCGGTTGTCCCCCTTCGGACGTACGGGATACTTAACCCTGATTGCGCGTCCGTCCATGGTCCTGTTTTCAAACAACGCCGGGAATCCGGACGGCTGGGAGGAGCGGTTCTTCCTTGCCGAAGTGGGCTCCCCGATGCCATTCTCCGATAGGTGGAACGCCTATCCGGTGAAGTCCATCCCGCCGCCCATGACGGATGAGGAGCTCGGCTATGCCAAGCGCATAGCTGGTCTTGGCGTTCAGAACCTCCGGTCGCTGGTGGCCGAGCCTTTTAAGGCCCGGGCCGGATTAGGTGCGTCTATTTGTACTTGCATTGTCCTGTCATCTTCTAGTTGTTATGGTTCTGAACGTCTTGATTTTCTTCCTACAGGAGTTTTCCCAACTATATTATCCATGGGGCGTACTCACATTACTTCGCATGCCCATGGCCGCGACAACAGGCATGAGGACAAGGGCAGGAAGCCGCTCGTCCCCAAAATTGAGCCTCGGGCGAGCAGGAGGCGGTCAGACGACACACCAGAGGCCGGGGCTTTGAAGAGGCTCCGCATCGATGGTACCGCCTCCAAAGCCATCATAGTGGCTGATGACTCCGACGGTGAGCCGGGAAGTCCCTTGAAGCGGAGGCCCTCCTCCCAGAACAAGCCCCCTGTTTCCCCCCCGGCCAATTCTGAGGTCCGTCGACTTAGGGATGAAGATGTCCATGCTGCCAAGGGCTCTGACGATGCTCGTCCCCCTTCGCCCCCGGAAACCAACGGGTCCTCCCTTGGCCTTATCGAATTCTCGGGGGTTGGCCCTCGTAAGGAGTCGATGATGCTCTTCGGCCAGACCGCGTCTTCGATCTGGTGCGGCCTCAACCTCAAGGTCCCCCAAGATTTCGCCGCCCAGGAAGCTCCTGAGGATCTCCTGGAGTGTGGGCAGAGCACCCTTGACAAGGCCGGGCTATATTTCCACCGGGCTCGGATGGCCTTCGAGCATCAAGGCAAGGAAATGGCCCGGGTGCGGGCTGAATGCGACGCCCTTCTGAGGAATGCCAAAGGCAGGGCCGGGACACTTCAGGAAAAGCCGATGCCTATGACAAGCTTGCCCAGGAGAACGCTTCTCAAAAGGAACTCCTTAGGAAGCAGGAGGCCGAGCTTGTGGATCTTCGCAGCCGGTTGTGGGCCGTGGAGCAGGCAAAGGTGGAAATCCGTCGTACGGGTGTCGATAATCATGTCCCCATCTACGAGGCCGACGTTTCAAAGATCAAGGAATCTGGTTCCATTGAGTTCCAGAAGTCCAAAGCCTACACTGGTGCCATTCATACCATGGCCATGAGGTTCCTTCCGAGGCTCGTCGGTGAGTTTTTGGCCACTTGCCCGGACCCCTATCTGGATGGCGTCAAATTGCTCCAGGCCACTCCCACTGGGGAGCGCTTCCTCGATGATCTTGCCGACGATACTTATCTTAAGGGTATGGTCGGCCTTGTGGCAGAGAACCTCCCGGTCTTCGAGCGTCACTTTGGGGCTCCTTTTGATCCTGCGGCAGCTGGCTTTGATTCCCTGATGGTAGACGCCCATAGAGGAGCCCTTGAACTGCTGAGGGAGCGTAAGGAGTGTGAAGAAGCTGAGGTCAGGGAAAAAGCCAAGCAGGTCCCCTTTACGGCCCCCACTCCGGACGCTGGCCAAACTCGATCCTCCGCTCATAGTCTGTACCTTATAATTATTTACACTGTAATTTACATCACACATTGTACTTTCCGGTCATCAGTACCGAAGAATAAAAATCATTATTTGCTCCATGTCGCTTTTTTTTTTTTTTTTTTTGAGTCTTTTTATCAGTCTTTGTCCTTTTCTAGCTTCGTGGGTACTTGTCTCCTGGTTTCGTAGGAGACGTTCGCCATCCCCGCCTTGAGAAAGAACAGGTTTATCCACGTCGGGATTCCCTATCTCCGTTCGTCCCCAGCCGCGAACTACTAGTCTTCTGTCTTCGCAGAAGGCTTTCGTCATGCGCTCATCAGGGGGAGGAACTAGGCTTCGTTCGTCCTTGTCGTGGTCCTACTAATCTTCTTACTTCGAAGAAGACGTTCGCTCATCCAACGATCGCAAGGAGGTCACTGGTTTATCCACGTCGGGATTCCCTGCTTCGTCGTCCCATACTCGTGGCCCTACTAACCTTCTGCTTTGGCAGAAGGTGTTCATCGATCCACGGGTCATGGAAGGAACTGGTTTATCCTGCCGAGGTTCCCTTTGGTACGTCTAGCCTCCCCCATGTTCCTACTAATCTCCGCGTCGGGAGACGTTCGTCACGTGGTGAAGGAAGATCAGGCATACCTCGTCAAGACTCCCTCTCTCTTAGGAGCTTCTCTCTCCCCTTCTCCTCTTTTTTTTTTTTTTTTTTTTTTTTTTTTTTTTTTGAGGAGGAAATCGTTTCAAACAGCACTTCGGCTTTTAATCTCTCTGTATGAAATGAAGAACAGAAATAATCCTTTTAACATAGAGACGACGATCGGTGGTGTTACATGGTACTTCGACCAAAATGTTACAAAGTGATCTATCTCTAATCATTGGTAGAATTTCTTCAAGTGTTCGACGTTCCATATCCCAGCGTGGCCCCCCTCCAAGGTGTGGAGGAGGAACGTCCTCTGGTTGTATCTTCTCATGACCTTGTACGGCCCTTCCCAGTTTTTGGCCATCTTGCCACCTTCGAGCGGCCTGCTCTTCTCCCTCTTTCTGAGTACGAGGTCCCCAGCTTCAATTTCGCGGATCTTCACCGCCTTGTTGAAGTATCTTTGGGTGGCTCGGTGATATTCCTCCATGCGACGAGCTGCTAGGTTTCTTCGTTCCTCAATGAAATGGAGCTCCGCTCGTAGGTTTGCCTCGTTGTCCTCCGGCTGGAAGTGCTTTGTGCGATGTGTGGGCACTAGCACCTCTGTTGGCACCTTGGCCTGGAATCCGTATGCCAACGCGAAAGGTGTCTCGCCGGTTGCCGTCCTTGGGGTTGTTCTGTACGTCCAGAGTACGTAATTGAGCTGCTCCGGCCAGATGGACGCGTAATCTTCCAATTTCTTTTTAATCCCATCCATGATGGTCCGGTTCATGTTCTCCACCTGGCCGTTGGCCTGCGGGTAGGCCACCGAGGCCTTAGAGTGCCTGATGCCCCACTTCGCCAGGTATGCCTCAAATCCTCTGCCGACGAACTGCCGGCCATTGTCGGTGATGACCTGTTCTGGAATCCCGAAGCGGCATATAACATTCTGCCAGAGGAACCTCTGACATTGATATTCGGTGATGGAGGCCAGCGGCTCGGCTTCTACCCACTTGGTGAAGTAGTCAATCGCTACAATAACAAACTTCCTTCCGCCGGTCGTCGTCGGAAGAGGGCCCAGTAGATCTATGCCCCATCTGGCGAAGGGTAATGCAACCGTCATCGGGGTGTAGAAGCTTGCCGGCCGTCCGGGTACAGGAGCATATTGCTGGCACACTGCGCATTTCCGAGTATGATTGAAGCAATCCTGCTGGATGGTCGGCCAGTAATATCCCTGTAAGATGATTTTCCGTGCCAAAGTACGAGGGCCCTGGTGACTGGAACAGATGCCTTCATGTATCTCCTCAATGACGGCCGCTGCCAGGCTCGGTGGGAGGCATCTCAAGTATGGCCCGCCGAACGTCTTCTTGTAGAGCTGTCCATCAATGAGCTCGAAGTTGGGGGCCCTCCTCTTTATCCATGCTGCTCGTCCGGAGCTGCCGTCATCCTCAGGCTTGGGGAGCGTTCCATCCCTGAGGTAGTCTGCGATCTCCTTCGACCAATTAGGTTCGGCGATGGAGATGGCCTCTACCCGGATGACGTCCGTTGCCGGAGCCGAGAGCGTCTCTTGTCTGACGAAGCCCCTAATGTGCCGGGGGATGTTCGTCGTAGGGTCATCGGTCGGGGGATTGCCTAGCTTGGATAGTATATCAGCCTCGGCGTTCTCCACCCGCGATACCTGCTCAATTATCACTTGCTCGAACTGCGCGGTTAGTTCCTCCGCGAGCTCCTTGTAAACCTTCATCCTTTCTTCCCTGGTTTCAGCCGTCCCATTCATCTGAGTTACCACCAGCTGACTGTCCATTCTCACCTTCAGACGAGCTGCGCCGAGTGCCTTCGCACATTTCAGTCCTGCGATCAGCGCCTCGTACTCAGCCTCATTGTTGGTGACTTTGAATTCAAATTTCATGGAGTAGTAGGCCCTGAAACCCTCAGGTGAAGTGATCACCGCTCCTCCGCCACAACCTCTTGCACTCGAGGCCCCATCGGTGTACATCTCCCACCAGTTATTGAAATCATCGTCGCCCTGGGGATTGTCCTCGGTGCGCGCAGTGCATTCGGCAATGAAGTCCGCCAGCGCCTGTCCCTTGATCGTCGGCCTCGGCCTGAATTCTATGTTGTACTGGCCGATCATCAGGGACCATTTGGTTATCCTCCCGCTGGCCATGGGGTTCCGGAGGATCGTGGCGAGAGGCTGTGTCGTGTATACAATCACTGGGTGTGCCTGGAAGTACGGTGCCAGGCGTTTGATGGATGCTATCAAGGCGAGGACCGTCTTCTCCATCAGTGTGTATCTGGTCTCCGGGCCGTTCAGTGCCTTGCTCACAAAATAGATTGGCCGCTGGACGCCCTCTGCCTCCTTGAGTAGTACGGCGCTCACAGCTAAGTCCGCCACCGCTAGGTACATGTACAGCTGCTCCCCGGGGTCTGCTTTGGTGAGGACGAGCGGAGAAGAGAGGTATACTTTGAAATCTTCGAAGGCAACCTGGCACTCTGGTGTCCACTCGAAGGGATTTGCCTTCTTCATGATCTGAAAGAAGGGAATTGCCTTGTCTGCTAGTTTTGACATGAATCGGCTCAGGGCTGCCAACCTTCCGGTGAGGCGCTGCACATCCTTCAGATTTCTCGGGGCTTCCATGTCAACTATTGCTTTCACCTTCTCTGGGTTAGGCTCGATCCCCCGCTCACTCATCATGTAGCCGAGGAACTTGCCGCCCCTGACGGCAAAAGCACATTTCTTTGGATTGAGCCTCATGCTAGCCCCCTCCATGATGGTGAAAATCCTCTCCATGTCCCGAATGTGGTCTTCCTTCTTCTTGCTTTTGATCAGGATGTCGTCCACGTAAGCCTCCATGGTTTTTCCCAGTACGTCTTTGAACAACATCCCGATCATTCTCTGGAAGGTAGCCATGGCATTCCTCAGGCCGAACGGCATGACCACATAACAGTACACGCCGTCCGCCGTGACGAATGCTGTTTTTTCTGCATCATCCGGGTGCATGAACACCTAATACCACGTTGGCCAACCACTCCACGTGGATGACCGGACGAATGTGCTTGATGTTGAGGAGCGTAGCAGCCTCCTTCTTGATGAAATCTCGCCGCTCGGCTGCCATGTACCTCTTCTTCTGTTGGATAGGTTTGGCATCCGGCCGTACGGCGAGTCTGTGGCATATGAGGTTGGGGTCTATGCCAGGCATGTCCTCCGGCCCTCTGGCAAATAGGATTTTAAATTTCCGGAGGATGGCTATGACCCCCTCCTTGATCTCAGGCTCTAGGTCAGCCCCGATGGACACCTTCCTGTCCGAAGGGTCATCCAGCTCCACTTCCTCGAGCAGGGCCGCCGGTTCCAGACGAGCGTCGAAGTCAGCCTGCCTGGCCTTCTCAGTGATGCTGTTGACCCGGGCTTCTCGCTCTCTGAACCTCTCCATGGCCTTGGTATAGCAGGCCCTGGCCATGTGCGGATCCGTGCGGGCAATCCCCACCCCTGTCTCGGTGGGGAACTTGATGCATGAGTGCCGCACGGAGCAGATGGCCTCAAGATCCTCCAAGCCGGGGCGGCCTAGAATTGCGTTGTGGGCACATTTCAGGCGGACCACAACGAACGTCATCCGGATTCGGGTAGTGTGAGGCCCATCCCCGATCTCCACGGGGAGGCCGATGGTGCCTTCCGCATCGATGCAGTCCCCTGTGAAGCCGGAAAGAGGGGTGCGCAGGGGGGTCAGCTGATCCTTCCTCAACTTCATCCCTTCGAACGCCTCCCAGTAGAGGACGTTCACACTGCTCCCTGTATCGACAAGGACGCGTCGGACGATCGCATTGTTAACATCCATGCTGATTACTAACTCATCCCTGTGAGGGGCCGGTGACATCGGCAGATCGGCCGGTCCGAAGGTGATGGCCTCCACCTTGTTCTTTTTAGCGGGGGGAGCTGATATGGAGCCCACATAGAGGGACCTCTCAAACTTTTTTCGCTCTGCAGGCGAGTCCCCAGTTTCAGCGCCCCCGAAGATCACCTTGATCTCCAACTTCTTCTTCCCGCCGTCCGGGCCGAGGGACCCCTCCGGACGTTTGTCAGCACTCCGATAGTCTATGTCCTTCGGTTCCGCCTCGCGCCGGTCATCGCGGCGCCATGACCGCGATCTCGGATTTGGCTGCCTCGGGCTATTCTTCTTCAGTAGTTGGGTAAACTCGCCCAGGTAGCCTTGTCGGACCAGCTCGTCGATGGCCATCCTCAGCTGCTTGCAGTTGTCGGTGAGGTGGCCGACCCTCTGGTGGTACTCGCAGTATGCGGTCTCATCATGACCCATAAGTGCCTTCTTGTCTTGGGGCTCCTTGAGGATGCCTGTAACACCCCGGCCCCGCGGGACCCGAGGTAGTTACTCCGGACCAATAGTACTGTCCTCACAAACCACCACGAGCCTTTACCGCGCACTTTGTCCTCACTCATGCGCGCCCTGAGAAACTTCCCAGGGGGTCACCCATCCCAAGACTACTCCCGTGCAAGCACGCTTAACTTTGGAGTTCTTGGGTGATGAGCTCCCTTAAAAGGAGATGCACCTTGTTGGTATGAGTAGTACTATTAATCCGTTTATATTAAATCTCAAGTGTTACAATCACCCCCACTTAGGATCGCAACGTCCTCGTTGCGCCCTTGAACCAATCTCAAATCTCAATCAAATCCCAGAATCTTCCCCCGCTAAGTGCCCGCCCGATATCCAACGGGTCATCACACTGTCGCGGGGTTGCTCTGATACCACCTGTAACACCCCGGCCCCGCGGGACCCGAGGTAGTTACTCCGGACCAATAGTACTGTCCTCACAAACCACCACGAGCCTTTACCGCGCACTTTGTCCTCACTCATGCGCGCCCTGAGAAACTTCCCAGGGAGTCACCCATCCCAAGACTACTCCCGTGCAAGCACGCTTAACTTTGGAGTTCTTGGGTGATGAGCTCCCTTAAAAGGAGATGCACCTTGTTGGTATGAGTAGTACTATTAATCCGTTTATATTAAATCTCAAGTGTTACAATGCCCTTGTTCTTGATGGCGTCGAAGATCTGGCTGACGGGGTAAGCCAGAGGGACGTGGTATTCGTCCGGACGTATGCGGCTGGCCTCCGGGTGAGCCTTCCACGGAATCATGCCGCCGTCCGTCTTCTTCTTTTTGTTTGGGGATGGTCCGCCTCCAGGGCCGAGCCTATCCGCCAATTTTCGGGAAGGGGCTGCAGGAGCGCCGTCCCTCATTCTGATCTCCTCCTCAATGGAGGCATACTTCTGCGCCCGAGCCAGCACCTCAGTATAGCTGGTGCTGGGGTTCCTCCGAAGGTCCCGGTATAGGTCCCCCGTTGCTAGAGCGCTGGTGAACATGTTCGCTCCCAGCCGCTCGTCCAGGTCATCCACCTGAAGCACTTCATCTCTCCATCTGACCAGGAATTGGGCCAGAGGTTCGTCCTTCCCCTGCTTCACACTTGTGAGCGATGTGAAGCTCTTCTTGGGGGTGGTGCTGGCAGCGAATTGTGCCATGAACTGCTGGGACAGCTGTTCGTAATTATCAATGGATCCGGGCCTCAGCTGCCCGAACCATTCTTGCGCCGGACCCCTCAGGGTGCTGAAGAAGAGCCGGCAGATGGCCTCATCAGATGCCCCCAGCATAGAGAGGTTCCCCTGGAAGCTGATCAGGTGAGCCTTAGGATCTCCGGTCCCGTTGTAAACTATTCCCTGGGGGGGCCTGCAGTCCCGCGGAATTTCTGCATGCATGACCCTCGGGGTGAAAGGCGAAGTAAGGGAAAAACGCGGCGTGGCTGGGGTGGCCTCCGCCCGTCTATCCATCTCGGCTAATCGCCGCTCCATTGCCTCTAGCCGGGCCTCCTGTGCGGCCCTTCCGGGGGACACAGGAGGGGCGGCCTCGAGCGCAATGTTCCTTCGTGGGGCAACCGCGTCGGGTTGCCTTCGTGTGATGTGGGCGCCATGTCTTTGGAAACGCCGTCCAATGTTACTGGCGGCGGGGGGTAATGACAGTGCCCCGCTGTTCGGAGGGAACCTCCGGCGTGCGTCCCCGGTGGTCATCTTGCCAACCATAGCGGGGAGTGCTGGCGCTGGTGTGCCCCCCAGGTCCCTGGGAAGGCGGGTTCTGGCCCAACCTCATGTGGATGGGTGTCCGACGCCCGGCAGATTCCGCTGTCTCATCCAGGGTCTGCATGCGGCGGACAGGCGATATGGGTGTCCAGATGGTGTTGGCTGAATGCACCTGTTCGTTCGCCTCCTGTTCATCCGCCATTCGGCGCATTGTTTCCGCCAGTTCCCTCATGAGTCGAGGGTCATGCCTGGCCTCATGGGGGATGAGGTTTGTGAGGCCACCCTCACCCCCAGTCGTCCCCAACGTCTCGGAGCGTTCCGTGGTTTGCCCGCGGTCGCTTCGTCCGCGGGACAACTGCTCGGAGAGATCGCGTTGGCGGTTGTTTCTTGTCATCGTGCTTGCTTTGGGTAGATTTAGTAGCTGTTTGGGAGAGTTTTTTGGAAACTTTTAGTTCAGTTTCCCACAGACGGCGCCAGTGTTGAGGTTTATTCCTTCAACCCTCGGGTCCAACACGTAAGCCCAAGGATTTCGAGTGGAGTGTGTGTGAGTAAACTAGCCCAACAAGCAGATGGTATGGATTAAGGAGAACAAGAGGGTAACAAGTAAGTGATTAGGTATTATTATCCCTTAATAACTCCCCAATACAATACTTTTCGCTAAGGCTCCGTCGGCCGTTCGTCTTACAAGGCAGTAGGAATGCTGCGAGTAAGAATGCTATAGCTAGTGCTAAGAATAGAAAGTTGCCAACCCCTTACAATGAAATAAATGCTTCTATTTATACCCGCCAATGGCAGGTGGCTATGCTGACGTGGAGGCCTGCGGACCGCTTGTGTCCCAACCACCAAATCTTCTGCATTAAATGCACTTCCCGCCAGAATCTAGGCTTCCCGCCTAAATAATGGGGACGTTCGTCCGCCAGGGGGTGAGCTGGGTCACTCCAAGTGACCCTCAAGGGACTTCGGCTGTTCGTCCCCTGTCCTTGTGGATTCTCTCCATGTGGACTGGATCTCTTCCGACGATCATGGGCCTTCCCAGGAGACGTTCGTCGTACCCCTGATGGCCAGTGGTCCTGCCCCTTGCCTCTGCACAGACGTCCGTCGCGATGGGCCGTTGAACCTGGGCCCCCCCATTCCCGACGTTCGTCTCTTCCCAAGGGCCATGGGCCTGTGCCCAGCCTGGTCCTAGTCATGACGTGCGTCCGATAGAAAAAAGGGGGTTAATGGGCCGGGCCTCGGCCTGGGCCATTATCCCAACACTACGTATAAGTGTTAGTATCGATTTATTTTGACGCACCGTGACATTGTGCTCGTCAAACCCGATCGGGTCCAGTAGTTTCCTGTGATGCTTCGGTTTTTAAATCAGACTCAACCGGGTGAAGTGTTCTACCCGGTCACGTTAATATAAAATTGAATACAACTACACTCATTGAAGTTAATACTATAGTCCATCAATAAGACATAAAAAGTCACGCTATATCCACTATATTCATTTTGATCATTTCACTATTAGAAAAATGGTCTATAGTGACACTAAATAAGTGTCACAAAAAGTTTTACCGACACTAGAAAAGTGTCATAGAAGGTCGGGAATTGTGACACTAAATTTAGTGTCACTGGTAAAGTGTCACTAATTTATGACACTAATGTATCATAAAAATTTATGACAAAATAATATCACTTAATATTTTGACACCTTAGTATCAATTAAATTTATGATACACTGGTATCACATAATGTTGATTATATATATAATTATATACACACACGAAATATAAGATTGTTACTTGAAAAATAAAAATGACAATGTATGAAATATCAAAAGGCACTTTATTGAAAAAAAAAAATATCATTTACAATTCAAATGTCATACACATTCCAACACAAATTCAACTACATCTATAATAAACTAGTTTGAGATCCTTCAACTGCTATAAGCTCCACCTATGACTAAATCAATTGATCTTCAACATGAGACTATAGTGCTTCCTACTTGTTGGTGGCTTTTCAATATCTTAAAGAAATAAAATCAAGATGCATCAGATACCTACAATGAATAATGTTTATGTGAGAATGCCAAATTGTTGCTAAAGGAAGATCTAACCCAATAAATTTCTCACCGTGATCTTGATAAGATGGAGGGGAAGCAACTGCATAAAGGAAGGAAATATACTCCATTTATGCCAAAATGAAACTCATCTTAATATTAGTCACTACCATCCTGCTTCATTTGGACATTCAGATAAAAATATAAGTTAACAAGTGATGTAAACTACAACTACAAGATTATTAAATATAGGTTAAGTTAAACTTGTGTTTTCTCGAAAGTGTGGGAGCTTATATTTACTTAATAAAATAAGGAAATGGATTTTCCATGATTCATAGGTTTTAATGTTACTGTTAAGTTATTATTTCTGGAATGAGTGAAGCAGGCTGGTCATCACCCAAAAAAAACTGACAGAACGAGTGCTTAGTCCAGAATCAATGCCTGAGGTGCATGCTTAGAAAACGCCATAAGTTTGCACGGTTGGAACCAGCAAGCTTGAAACGCCATATGTGTCCGCTGGCGAGCCAAACCATATCCGAAGCAAACCTGATATGTTCTTTGAACATCAAAACAAAAGAAAAATACATTATCCATGACAAAGCTGGGATGAACCTTAATTTAAATAAAAATTGCAAAATCCAAAGAAAGATGGATTTGGAACATGGAACCTTATACAAAAGGAAATGAAAGGATTGAAATCTTTGGCCATCTCTAACACAAACCTCGCTGAATGAAGTAAAGTGTTTATGAGTAACGAACAACTATATGAAGGATGGATCCTGGAAGCTAAAAAAGGCAATATGTTATTTGAATTAAAGATGATAACTGGAATTTTGTTATTTTTTCCTCTAGTGGTGCAATTCATCGAGGAAAGTGAAAGCAAAAACATACACTAAATAGTGTAAATACAGAGAAAAGATCAAAAAATTAAAATTTAGTTAATTAGCTTGTCAGTATTGTAAAGGCCAGGATGTAGATTTTTTTTTTTTAAAGAAATTCAACCCAATACAAGGGATAAAGGAAGAAATTGTTTTCACTAAACAGGAATGTGAAGATCAGCACGAGAGGCAAATTTAATGACAACTTTAAATTCCTTTTCTCGCCTGCATTTGAGAAAATAATCAGAATAAGGCATTTAAAAAGATATGCAAAATTGTCCGCTAGACTAAAAACACATCCAAAGGAGTATACATTTTGTACCTGGCACCACCTGGTCTGTCATCTTCATCATCTAGGATGATCTTGAACTCTTTAGAAACAAAAAGGAGTGGCCCAGCAGTGTACAAGCTCTTTCTTTCATCATATACTGGAAGCCTCCTTCCTAGATGAGATTTTCCCTATAGAGTTTGACTAATTGATCCATCACAACACGATTAACACCCCAAGAAGCAACTTTAGGGGTGACTGAAACCCGGCATTGAATATTGCGAACAAATTACAGGCAAATATAACAAAAGTACAAAACAGAGGTCAGTTATAGTCTTATAGACTATGTCATAAAATGCTTACATCATACTGGTGCAAGTCCTTATCAGGTAGCTCAGCAAAGAAGTGAGTGGCCTTTACTATGGACCTCATACCCATCTATCCAGGACATGGTCGAAGAGGAAATCACATTGCTTTGCTGGATGCAGGTTGGATAGCTTGGCTGGGTGCAACTTCAGGTTGCACAGTAAGCTTCTCCATTTGCTGGGACAATTGTGCAGGCTCATGTTGGATAGGTGAAGACCTACCAGCCTCTTTAGTTTCTCCTTGCCTGAGATATGATGTGGGCATAGGTAGAATTGCTTGCTGTGGAGGCTGTGTTGTTCTCTAGCAGCTGTCCATCTTGCATGTCATTTAGGAATTCCAACAAACATCTTAAAGTCAAAATATTTATTAATAACCCTTTTCAATTTTCTTAAATTCACATAAAAAGCAAATGATTCAATACAAATTATAAAGATATAACATATTTAGAATCAATATGTTCATGGTTTGGATAACTAAAACAACTTATTTTGAAACATAACTTATCTTAAGTTCTTAACCAATTCACTGATGGAGAAAGTGAATGCTTCAGGTCATTAGGCTTTAATTGAGACCCCAAATTGTGTGAATTTGGGCTAACTATCATCGAAGATACTCCACCCTGAATCAAGCTCATGTCAACAAAAAAATGACATAAACACAAAGTGGAATGAAATTAAAAAAACCTGCTTTTCTCTTTAGAGCTACTGCAAGTTCTGTGACTTTGTCACCATGTAAGGAGAAATTTAAATTTAAATTCTCCGATGATACTACTTATAGATATATAGAGTAAAGATATACTACTTTAACAATATTAAAACACCTCAAGAATTCATAAATGACAACAAAATAACTTTTTAACATCATCCAAGTAGATATATAAACAGAAGGATAGCTGATACAAGTATTCATTTGATAACACAAACTAGAATCTCCACGCACACTACACTGACAAAAGATAACAACAACTTGAACTATCAAAGGCCAAAGTCCACGACATCAACCACAATAAAGAATGAACATTTTTTAGCAACTTAGTGTGCAGTTCATATTTCAGCCTTTGATATTTCACTTGAACCTAGACCTTAAAAAAGTATCTTAAGAGTTCAGACTTTTAAATTTAAATGGAGAAGGTACCATTATCGAATAGTCTTCCCTTGAGCTTTTCTTCAAGCTTAATCCCTGCTTCCAAACCTAGCCTTGAAAAATCTTAGGCCTTCAGAAATTCCTTGTTTAAAGCTATGCTTAAAATAAAAAATCGACACTCCTTTCATATTCAAGCAATAACACATACATGTTTCTTTTCTGGTTCAGACAATTAATCGAGCACCTTCCAGAGCAAATAAAGGGATCCATACTTCAACATTTTAATCTCATAAAGGTAATCACGATCTAATGAACATATCCGCAATAAAAGCTCTATGATAAACATATTAATACTAGGAGAAGGCAAGGGAGTTACCAATTTAGTCCATCAATCTCCTAGGGCTAAAGCAAGGCCGTGTGAAATCGGTCCCAACTTAGGGAGAGACATCGTTGACTCAGCGGCCTACTTAGGGAGAGACATCGTTGTGTCTGGAGGTCAGCCGATTGTTGGTGGGGCAGCTGGAGCAATCGACCATGTGCCTGGATTTAAAAAAGTGAGGCGGAATTAGAAAATAGAGCGGAGAACGATCTTCTCTGCGGCTGCCAGACACGGTGGTTGCATCACAATGAGACGGGAAGACGATGCTCCATCAGGGACGAGGATGGACCAGGGCCGGGCCTAGGACCGGCCGGGCCGCGGTTCGGGTATAGGTAGGCCCGAGACCGGCCCGGGCTAAGGTTGGTGCCGGTTCGGGCCGGGCCACCCGTCCGGGTCACGGGTCAGGCCACCTGCCGGGCCAGGCCTGTTAATTTTTTTTAATTATAGATTATACAAATTCTTATTAAAAATAAAGTTCAAGTACATTTATTTGAAATGGGAAGTACATTTGAGAATTGAGAAAAAAATAACAATATGAAATACATTTTCTAATAAATATCAATTAGGATTTCCGTCACCCTTGATTGTTGTTTTTCCTTTGTCACATAACTTCATATGTTTTATTGGCATCCCGACTCCGTGTGAACGCCCCAAGCAACACTCTTTCTTGCACCACTTGCAAGTTGCCCACCACAGTCCGGTCTTCGGGTCCTTCCACTTATCAAAATTGTTTTGCATAAGGGAAGAATTACTTTCTATCTTTAAAATGGTAGATGTATAAGTAAGAATGTAGGATAATAAGAGAAGATGAAGATGGAGAAGAGTTGAAGAAGAGTTGGAGAAGAGGTGTAGAAAAATGGTAGAAAATAGATGTATTTATATATTTTTTTGAACCCCACTCCCCACACCACCACCCCCGGGACCCCCCTGCCCCCCACCTAAAGCCCCAACGGCTATATAGCCGTTTGGGAGCTGTTTTGTATTTTAAAATTTTTTTAATTTTTTTTTTGAAAATTATACATATTGTAAAATAAGTTAATTAATTTAATGAATTAAGTAAAGATATTTTTACTTAGAAAAGTGGTTTGATTTATAATTTACAAATGTTACAAAATAGGTGTATAAGTATTTAAACAAATTACATATTGTAAATGTATTTTTAATTTAAAAACAGCCTTTAGATTTTAGAAAAATAATTTTAAGTTGTAACTTGTAAGTTTGTAACCAATTAATTAATTTGAGAAGTGCTACATATGAAAAATGAACGCATATTTATTTGAAATATGAAGTACAAGTTTACAAATTAATTTTATTGAATTGATTATTGAATAATTTTTTTTGTTGGTTATTGAATTGATGTACACAATAATATAAAAAAATTCAAGTATATTTATTTCAAATAAGAAGTACAATTGAGAATTAGGATGAATTTAATAAATGTAATAATTTTTGTAATAAATAATCAACCGGAATCTCCGCCTTCGGTGGTTGTTTCCTCCATAAAGTGGCGGGTGGGAGCGATGGCCATTTCTTGAGTTCTTCGTTGGACCTTCAACCAATCGTGGAAGCAAACTAGCGTCTCAAGAGAGCTCGGGCTCAACCTCGTTCTATAATCGGTTAGGACGTTGCCGGCCGCACTAAATTCTTGTTCCACGGCAACTGTTGATATCGGCATTGCTAGCACTTGCTTAGCCATCTTTGATAAAATCGGGAACGTTCTTTCATTTTCCTTCCACCACTTAAGAACGTCAAAGTCATCCCCAACTTCATAATCAACATTCAATGTTAGATACAAAGAAAGCTCGTTAACTGAGCTTTGTTCAGTAGCGGGAGTTGCTCTACTTTTTTTCAACAGAGAACCAAATGCAGATTTTAAAAGTGATTTTCCTTTAGATGAAGAAGATGTTCGCGGCATGGGAGGGGGTGCATTACCATATTGTGCATGAAATTCATTATACAATTGATGAAATAAATTACTAACCTCGTTGTATTCTTGTTTAGGGTCGATGAGATTATCATCGAACTCTTGAGTTGGAAAAAAAAGAAGCATAATAGTAATCTATACAAGTTCCCAAGTAAGCAAATTTATAACGAGGATCAAGAACAAATGCAATATCATATATATGCGGAATATGTGAATAATATTTTAAAAACTTTTGTTTCATGAAATCACAAAAATAATTAACGTAAGCGGCATCAGAAAATCCACAAAAAGCGCCGGCGAGATTAACAGCTTCAACTAAAAATTCGTTTGCGGTAGGTTTATAAACATGACTAAAAGTTTGAGTTGCGTTATTAAAATATACCAAAACATTAACAATTTTTTCACAAGTGTCGATGTCAGCCGGGTTTATAATATAGTTACAAGATTGTCTTAAAAAAGCAGGAAAATGATCTTTATATCTAATAAGTACTTTAATTAAGTTATAAGTACTATTCCAACGAATAGACAAATCTTCAGGAAAAGCACAATAATTGACACGTCTATCCTTCAAATATTGCCGCCATTGCATTTTTTAGTGGAGTGTTAGCCCAAATCAATTTAATTCCCCCCTTCACTACCTCCAAAGCATTTCCTAATGCCGCTAACCCAT
This sequence comes from Cuscuta epithymum, assembly GCA_945859915.1. Classification (NCBI taxonomy): domain Eukaryota; kingdom Viridiplantae; phylum Streptophyta; class Magnoliopsida; order Solanales; family Convolvulaceae; genus Cuscuta; species Cuscuta epithymum. The sequence continues at coordinate 5,770,210 of CAMAPF010000059.1, forward strand.
CTTGTACACACAAATTTAGAATATGACATGCACAACGTTGATGAAAAAACTTACCCATCAATGTAGAAGCACCACACAATTCATGCAATCTAGGTATAGCACCAGTATTATTAGTAGTATTATTAAAACCTACAACAAACACCTTATCAATCAAATTATACTCAATTAAAATACGCTCAATGAGAATATAAATTTTATCAGCAGTGTGACGATCATTGAATTCACGAAAAGCAAGAACACGTTTATGCATATTCCAATCATCATCAATATAATGTGCAGTAAGAACCAAATAATATAAATGATGATAAGTATCCTCCCATATATCGCTACAAATACTAACACGTCCATCAAAATTTGCGAAAAATGTTTGTAATTTTTCTTTTTCCGAGTTATATTGCCTTATAACTTTTTTTTTAATCGTTTTGCGACTATAATTTCTAAATTGAGGATTTAAAGTATCTTGAGCATAATCTCTTAAAGCAAGACTTTCGGAAAAAATATAGGGTAAATTTTCTTCAACATTTAAATGAGACATACCAGTCAAATGTTTGTGATCATCATAGGAGAAATTACCAAAGGGTTGAGAATTTGCAAACCTCGATATTTGTGTTTGCTTCCCCTTGCCTTTGTCTATTTTCGCATACTCCACAAAGTGTGCGGACTTAAGATGCCTTGTCAGACTTCCGTATCCGCCAGAAGTTCTCAAGCTATACTCTTTGTTGCAATGATTGCAACTTGCGTACCATTTATCGGTATTTTTGTCTTTCCTTTTTGTAAAATTGTTTTCAATAATAGGAGATTTAGATTTCTTACCAATTTGGGATGAAACCCCCTCGTCCTCCAACTCTTGCTCATCATCCGGGGTGCCGTCGCCCCCCCCGCCCTTCGTCCTCCTCCGCATCCTCATCCTCGAGCTTATCTTCGTCAATGGTTGTCGGGAATTGTTGTTCTTGTGCAAAGCGTGGATCATTTTGGGACAATAGGTTTTGTAGTTGCTTGTCGGACATCGCCATATCATCTTTCCGTTGGTAATCCGTTTCAAAATCATCTCGACTTTGAAAAGAAGACTCGGCCCGCGCTTTACCTTTGCCTTTGCGTGAAGTAGGACGAGTCGCCGCAATCTCCCTCTTGCGGTTGCATTGGAGATTACCCATATCTACAGAATGTCTACCACAGTCCATCTTTAAAATTGAACAAATATTAAATGATATCAAATATTTTATATGAGTACAATAGTAATAATAAAATGTGACTAAGAAAACTATAGCAAATTCGAACTAAAATATGAGTATATCAAATGAAACAATTTGTTTTCCTTGAAAAAAAATCGAACTACTTCTAATTAATACTTTAATGAGAAATGTAGCAATTAACTAATATTAATATGAGAAATGTAACAATTAACTAGTTTAACTAATATTAATATGACAAATGTAACAATTAACTAGTTTAACTAATATTAATATGACAAATGTAAAAATTAACTAGTTTTTTTTACTTTAATGAGAAATGTAGCAATTAACTAATATTAATATGACAAATGTAACAATTAACTAGTTTAACTAATATTAATATGACAAATGTAAAAATTAACTAGTTTTTTTACTTTAATGAGAAATGTAACAATTAACTAATATTAATATGACAAATGTAACAATTAACTAGTTTAACTAATATTAATATGACAAATATAAAAATTAACTAGTTTTTTTTTACTTTAATGAGAAATGTAGCAATTAACTAATATTAATATGAAAAATGTAACAATTAACTAGTTTAACTAATATTAATATGACAAATGTAAAAATTAACTAGTTTTTTTTTACTTTAATGAGAAATGTATCAATTAACTAAGTAACTAGTTTAACTAATATTAAATGAAAAATGATGTGTAACAAGTAACTAATTTTTTTTTTCTTTAAACAGAAATGTAGAGAAATGTAACAATTAACTTATTTAATAGATAAATAAGAAGTCTAACAATTAACTACTTTTATAAAATGTATGAATGTGTATAAGTATATATAGTTTATATATATATAATGTGTAAATGTATTATAAGTAATATATAATATAATGTTTATAGTATATAATATATAAGTATATTACTATAAGATGAGTAATACACTTATACTTAATACTTTAATATATATATATATATATATATATAAGTATATATTAACTAAATGTAATATAATATGTAAATATAAGTAAATAACAATAGTATGGATAATAACTAAATATCAAGTAAATATGAATGTACATATGTATATATAGTATATATAATGTGTAAATATATTATAAGTAATATATAATATAATGTTTATAGTATATAATATATAAGTATATTACTATAAGATGAGTAATACACTTATACTTAATACTTTAATATATATATATACATATATATATATAAGTATATATTAACTAAATGTAATATGTAAATATAAGTATATACAGTATGTATAATGTGTAAAGAATTATAATATGAATGTGTATAAGTATATATAAGTATATATTATAAGTAGATAATTAATATATAAGTAGATATAATAATTATATAAATTATATATATATGTAGAAAGAATTTGGAGAAGATGAAGAATGAAGACGATTGAATATGAGAGATTGAGAGAATAGAGAATTAAAGAGTAGGAAGAGTTGTAGAAGAAGAGGTGTAAAAAATGTATAGAAAATATGAGTATAAATAGTTTTTTTTTTGTATACCCCACCCCCACCCCCCCACCCCAAACCCCCCTCATATGCCCCCAACAGCTATAGAGCCGTTTGGGAACAGTCCCAACGGCTATAGAGCCTTTAATTATTTATTTTTTTTTTTAAAAAAAATATGGCCGTTGTGGCCCGGACCGGGCCCGGCCGGGCCGGTTCACTTATATGCAGGTCCGAGCCCGGACCGCTATCAGACCGGGTCGGGTGGCCCGAACCGGCACCCAGGCCGGTTACCGGGCCGGGCCGGGCCGGGTACAAACAGTACCGGTCCGGGCCGGGTACAAACAGTACCGGTCCGGGCCGGTTGGCCCGACCCGAGTCCACTCCTAATCAGGGATGTCTCTGCACGAAAGTGCCATTGTCTTTGCAGGAAAGGCGGCTTAACCTCTGCTAGGGTTCTTCAATCGCTGGAGTTCGTCGTTAGAGAGAGATACAAGTTGAATATGAGAGGGTTGCATATTTTTAGTAAGTGGAAAATGTGGAGGAAACCCGATCAATGAGTAAAATTATGTAAAGCTCACGCTGGAGAAGGCTGAATTTCGTATTATTAATTAATTTTAATTTAATACGGAGTATCACTTTGTGTGTTGATACAATAATGTCATGACATACTGATACATGAATGTTAAAAATCTGACAGTGACACTATTTTCCAAAAAGTGTCAAAAATGTCACTATAAGACAGTTTTCTAGTAGTGTTTATTTGAGATGATTTCTTAAAGTAATTGTGATATTTTATGAAGTGAAACATCAAAACATACATGGAGTACATACCAACTTTTATATGGAGTAGAATATTCTTCATTTTTCTATTAACTAATCGTTAATCGATTAAATAATAACTTATCATTAACCGAAAAACTGAATAATCAACATTTTCTTAATGTGTGATAACGGATGATTAACACCGATTTCTTTGATCGATTCAGATATGAGATTTTAGTTTTATCGATTTTATGGATTCTTGGTGTAGACTGTAGACACTATTTGTACACCAATAACAATAGGATAATCAAAATATAAATAATGGGCAAGCAAATAAAGGGAGGGAGTAACGATAATAACAGTCTTTCATGGGTCAGCAGATTACCTAATTCAGGGCCCCACGTGGTCCCTCTCAGCTGCTGCAAACAATCCAAAAGGTTAAGAATGAAATGAAAATAAAAAATAAAAATGATGATCTTATTTAATTTGACGACAGCATGGCCCACTCGAAGGGCTGACCAGTCTTCCCCCCCCCCTTTTGCGAGCCTATAAATGCCTCCGCTCTACTCTGTTCCATCCCAACTCCTTAATCCGTATTTTTTTTTCAAAGATCTTCGATTTCAGCTGCCTAGAATACATACACAATTCTTTTTTCCTCATTTCATATTATATAAATATATTGATATATCGAAAATGATGCATATATGCAGTAGCGGGTGTCCTTGCGTTATGTGCAATAACCAATACTATCAGAGCGACGACTACTCATTCTCCTCCGTGCCGCCGCCGCCGGCAAATGATCACCACCACCAGTACTATTATGAAGAAGAATCTTCGGCGGCCGCAGATTATGGGGACCACACTACTTCCATGTACTCTTATTCATCTTCCTCTGTGGATTGTACCCTTTCGCTGGGAACGCCTTCCACTCGTCTCTCCGGCGGTGAGAGGGCGCCGCCCACAGAATCCCGCCGCAAATCCTCCGGCCGCGGCGCCTCTTCCTCTGACCGCCGCTGCGCTAACTGTGACACCACTTCCACTCCCCTCTGGAGAAATGGACCCCGAGGCCCTAAGGTAACGAATTGTCTTAGATTAATGGGGAATTTGATTTTGCACCCCATTTTAAAAAAACTTTGATTTTGCACCCTATTTCAATTCAAAATCCTTTGACTTTGCACCTCATTTAGAAAATGGGGTGTAAAAGTCCAATATCACCTAAAAATGAGATGCAAAGTCAAATTCTCCCTTAATTAAAATCTTTTATTTTGGATCATATATAATATTACACTCCCAACTCCCAAGTTAATTATTAAGTTTACTTTTGACTTCATGGTCTTCAAAGCCAGTATATACCTTTTCCTTTTATATATAGTAATTTAACATTTCGATATATGTAGTACCCGAAGTATATATTTACAATTTTTTTTTTTTTCATTCTTATAATTAAGACAACATAAACTTTGAGTAATTGACATGTAAATAGTTGTTTCTCAAAGTCAAAACAAAAACTTAATTGTAGGATGGAGGTAATCTCATCCCGACTATTAGGTTCATATTTTGACTTTAATGATCCTATTCGGGACGTTGGACCATTGACAATGTATTCGGTTGTTAAATAATTGCAACATGTTAAAATTTACACTTTTATTTATTGCAGCATGTATATGATTTTTATTTTTTGAAAAATATTATTATATACGGAGTATTAATGGTCAAAGTTACATGTTGACAAAAGAAAAAATTAAAATGTCGCAACTATCCGTAATAAATTTATGACTTGATTTGCTATGCAGACGCTATGCAACGCTTGTGGAATCCGGTATAAGAAAGAGGAGAGGAGAGCGAGCGTTGCGGCAGCAGCGTCAACAAACAACGGCGGAGGCGGGAGCCGGGGAATAGATGACATGATGCACCAGAGCTCAACGTCATGGGCCCACCACTCGGAGATGGCGCCGCCGGCATACAACAGCTACTCTTCATCAGCAGCCGCATATGGGAGCGGCGACATGGGTTATATGGACGACGAGGACCGTGATTCGGCGTTCCTTTCATGGCGTCTCAACGTCCACTGCTCGTAATAATAAATGCATGCATGGATATGGAAGCTTCTTTGCTGCAACCTCCATCATCAACTACCTGCTTAATTCGATCATTGGTTCTTGACAATTAAGTAAAGAAGAAGAAGAAGATGAATGATGAGAAAGGCAAATGGGAACTAATTATGAAAATTTAATTTGTTGTTGTAGGCAGGGCAGGATGAGTAATTTAAATACGTAGCAAAGCTGGTTTGTAACACGTTCAACATGTTCTACAGAACAGGGCCTCCCGATTTATGGGGCCCCAATTTTTTTTACAAATATTAGCATTACATAGTAATATCTTCTGTTCTTTAATTCTTGCAACATTTTGACTTTCACGTTTGCGAATGAATAACTTCGAGTGTAATTATATTCAATTATGTATTAGTAAACATTATAGAAAGGTGATATTTTGGAAATTCACATTGATAGAAATTTAGTAACATTTTATACGTAATAATATGATTGTGTATATTAGTAGAAAATCGTGGTCAAAGTAAGATTTGTGAATAGTGCAAAAATCACAATGTTGCAAGAATTAAAGAACGGAGGAAGTATGTAGTAATAATATAAATAAATTCCAATCAATATTGAGTGATGAGCTGTGTTATTTTAAATCAAGTATTAAGTGATTTTTAGAATTTTTATTACATTATTTGATGAGTATTCGATTGATTTCACTATAAGTATTTAGATTGAGTTTTTTATATATATTAATATGGATTTCGGATTTTACATTTGGAGCGAGCCAGCCAGCGGAGTTTAGTGATCGAAATTGTGAGTTGAAATTGTTTTGTTTTTGTTGATTGGTTTTGTGATTTTGGAACGGAATGACGATGCAGATCGAGATCGAGAATGAGGGATGTTGTTTTTGGCGTGTAGTCATCCACTTTTTCTTTCTTTTATTATTGATTTGAGTCTAATCTGAGCGAGAATTGAATGGATAATAATAAAGCACAGCAAAGCAAAGCGAAATAAAAAGAAAAGATAGAAAACCGAATCAAAAATGAGATCGCGAATGGAATAGGAAAACATGCAATGGATGATGCCCACCAAAGCAACATATGCTTAGATCGAGACCCATCTTTGACTCACATGGAAACTTGGAATACAAAAAAGAGCAAAAGTTATTCAGGCCAGCCCTTGCTGAATTTCTGAACTGCACATTATACCATCCACCTTGTTTTGAATCTTAATCAAAAGCATTAAGCATGCACTATGTGTATAAATGTCGCACAATCAAAACTCATTCCAATCAAGAAGTTGGTTTTTAATCACCGACGGAGCCACCTTAATCCAAAAGTGTTCACACGAATGCCTAAAATTTTGAAAAACGTACTGTCCTTCATTCAATTCTTTAATAGTTGTAACAGTTAGACTTTCACGTTAACCAATGCACAACTTTGACAGTGATTATATTTAATTATGTATAAGTAAACATTATAAAAAGTTAACATCTTGGAAATTCACATTTAAAGAAATTTAATGACACTTTATACACAATAATTTCATTATACTACATATATATTAGTAAAAAATTGTAGTCAAAGTAAGGTGACATGTGTGAATAGTGCAAAAATCACAATGTTGCAACTATTATAAAACGGAGGAACTATATGTAATCCCCGTGTTTTCATATTTGTAAATGTCACCCCTCTATTGTCCAAATTGTTGTAAATGTGGACATTTGAGGGGGTGAAATGCACAATGTGGGTGATAACTATATTTATAGAAATTTGGACAATTGAGAGATTACATTTACACACTTGGGAACACAAGGATTGCATTTCAATTATGGTTCAACTATTTGAGGAAGAAGTAATGTATTTTTCAAAAAAGAGTAATACATGAGTTAAGTTTGTGCTTTTCATAACTTAGCATATGTATAGTAAAAATAGTTCTAAGGGAGAATATGTAACAAGTGAATGAGTTGGCCTAGTGGTTTGGGACTTATGTTGTGTATTTTAGGTCATGGGTTCAATCCCCCCACCCACGTTTTTATAACATTTTTTAGCACACATATACTCCCTCCGTCCCAAAAACAACTTCTCACTTTCCTTAAATGGATGTCCCAAAATTAACTTCACACTTCAATACTTTCCTTATTTGGCAAATTATCTACATTAAAAAAGTGATAAATAGTGTCAAACAGTGTTTAAATAGTGCCAGGTGCTGACATGGCGGATGACGAAACAAAAGTATCCTTATTTGGGAAATAAGTTTAGAACTACCTCGTTTTGGGAAATAAGATTGAAAACTACCCTTGTTCGGGAAAAAACTCGAGAAAGGAGTGATAGTAACGATTCTACACTTTTATTGAATCTTAGCTTCATTCACATACCATCACACCTTTACACATCATCTGATCCACAAATGCTCAACTCATATATAGAAGCAGCAAGGACGTAAGGTATGGTATACCTCACCGCAAAACTTCGTGTGGTTCTTAAACCAACAAAAATATGTTTGACACTTTTAGTAAAAAAATTTATAGTTCTAGTTAATTGTCTCTTCTCTGCACAAAGCTCAACAACACAATTTTTATTTTATTAATCTGCATACAAGTCAAACTTGAAAAATTTTTAAGGGATGTAGGGTGTATTAAATAATGATTTTGAGCATCCAAGACACAATTAGAAGGTCAAATGCCAAATCTTGCTAGCATACTAAACATAGAAAAAAAGCTCGAATAACACATAATCCACTCAATTTTGACATAATTAAACTGGGAGGAAGGAACCTCAGCCACTCATCACACCATTAAGAAAATATCTTTTGTACATTTATATATGAAAATTTTTACCTTATAAATAAACTCCTCGATCACAGAATAAGCCATGATAGATATGGGTAAACGAAAAATGTGTACCAAGGGTTTATTGAGCAAATAAAGGCCGGGAGGGTCTAATAATAACAACAGTCTTTCATGGGTCAACAGATCACCCAAAACAGGGCCCCACGCTGTCCCTCTCAGCTGCTGCAAAAGGTGAAGAATAACAATAAAATAAAAAACGGAAAATGAAGTTCTTATTTAATTTGACGACAGCGTGGCCCACTCGAAGAGCTGACCAGTCCTTTTGTGAGCCTATAAAATGCCCCCGCCCAAACTCTGTTCCATCCCAACTCCTTGATCCGTATGTATTTTTCTCTCTTTATTCTCACTCTCACTCTTCAAATTAAATCTTGGATTCAGCTAGCTAGCTAGAATACAAACATAATTGTTTTCAATTCCTTTTTCTCCCATCAAATCAATTCATCTCATATATTATACGTATAAAAAAAGGGATATATATATCGAAAATGATGCATATATGCAGTAGCGGGTGCCCTTGTGGTATGTACAATAACCAATACTATCAGAGCGACGACTACTCATTCTCCTCCGCGCCCCCGCCGCCGGCAAATGATCACCACCACCAGTACTATTATGAAGAAGAATCTGCGGCGGCGGCCGATTATGGCCGCGACCACACTGCTTCCATGTACTCTTATTCTTCCTCCTCTGTGGATTGCACCCTTTCTCTGGGAACGCCTTCCACCCGTCTCTGCGGCGGTGAGAGGGCGCCGCCCACAGAATCCCGCCGCAAATCCTCCGGCCGCGGTGCCTCTTCCTCTGACCGCCGCTGCGCTAACTGCGACACCACTTCCACTCCCCTCTGGAGAAATGGACCCCGAGGCCCTAAGGTAATTAATTGTTATCTTTCATTCTTTATTTTGGATCCCACTGAGTCCCAAGTTAACTTCACTTTTTGACTTCATGGTCTTCAAAGCCGATCGATATTTAATACTACCAAGTATATACCTTTGCTTTTTTCAGGGTCTCCTTATATACTTGTAAATTCCATGTGTAATAATTTAACATTTCGATATGTGTAGTATGTACACACAAAAATATTTTCATTCTTATAATAATTATGACAATATAATTTTTGAGTAATTGACAGACATGTAGGTACTCAATTCATGTAAATATATAACCATTGTTTCTCAAAGTTAAAACACAAACTTAATTGTAGGACGGAGGTAATATATATATATAATATCATTCCCACAATTAGGTTCATATTTTGACTTTAATGATCCTATTCAGGACGTTTGACTGTTGATATTTGAAATGAATGAATTTTAAAAACTCATACAAATTAACATTACAACAATGTACTACTCCATTTAAATAATTGGCAACACATTGAATTTTACATTTTGTTTATTGATGTACATAAGAATTCTATTTTCTGAAAAAATATTGTAAAAATTTTCTCATTCTAATTTTTTTTACTAATGAGGAATGCCTTATAATTATACGAATGGTCAAAGTTACACGTTGACAAAAGTGCATGAATATTGAAACGTTGCAACTAATAAATTTATGACTTGATTTGCTATGCAGTCGCTATGCAACGCCTGTGGAATCCGGTATAAGAAAGAGGAGAGGAGAGCGAGCGCTGCGGCAGCAGCGTCGGCAAACAACGGCGGAGGCGGGAGCCGGGGAATAGACGACATGATGCACCAGAGCTCAACGTCATGGGCCCACCACTCGGAAATGGCACCGCCGGCATACAGCAGCTATTCCTCATCAGCAGCCGCATATGGGAGCGGCGACATGGGTTATATGGATGACGAGGACCGTGATTCGGCGTTCCTTTCATGGCGTCTCAACGTCCACTGCTCGTAATAATAAATGCATGCATGGATATGGAAGCTTCTTTGCTGCAACCTTCATCATCAACTACCTGCTTAATTCATTGGTTCTTGACAATTAATTAAAGAAGAAGAAGAAGATGGATGATGAGAGCTGAAAATGGGAACTAATTATGAATATTTAATTTGTTGTTCTAGGGTAGAGCAGGATCAGTAATTTAAGTACGTAGCCAGCCAGCCAGCGGATTTTATTGAAATTGTGAGAATTATATTGAAATTCTTTTTTTTGTTTTGTTTATTAGATTTGTGATTTTGGACAGTGTATGGGGAATGATGATGCAGAGAGAATGAGGGGAGCCTTGTGTTGTTTTTGGCGTTAAATCATCCACTTTTTCTTTCTTTTATTAATTATTTGGTAACATCCAAATTGGTTGAATCGACTTATTCTGCTGAAGTTTTGGCTAAAGTGACTGATTGACGAGAAAATTATATTTAAAATATTTTTTATTAATAAAATAAAGAAAAAGTTATATGAAAAAATCTAAAATGATCCTCAACAGTTATAACTTCAACCAATACAGTCGGAATAATAATTCCGACCATACTTTTTCTTATTATTACAAAAGTTGCAAAAAATTCAGGGGCAGGCTCAGAGACTCTGGACAAAAGAGCACTGCAAATATATGAATATGAATAATAATTAGAGGCAAAATAATTCTAATTATGAACGTCGTTTCAATGTTATTATAAACTCTATCAATCCAAAGAAAAATTATATATTCACTCCTAGATATTTGAAGGGGATGAGGCCGGCAGCAGCTTCAGTTCTTGCGCAGATCAACACCACAGTTACGTTACGAAGGGCGCTGAGCGAAGAACAAAGTTTGGACTGCAAATTAATACAATCTGATAGGATATATAGGAGGCCACCAAATAAAGCAACGAATGGAAATTTCCGGCGTGAGGACAGATCGAAACTCTGGCTTTGAATCCACAACGGAATGCAAGGCACCACCGATCTGATTTTCGCTTGGGATATGGATTATGCATTTTTTTGGTGAGATTAAACGAGCAATCAATTTGATAGAAGAAATGAATACTAAACTTTCGCCAGTGATGATTGAACAAGCTACAAGTGGGGTCATCTTCCTAACCGTGAGGAGTCTTTGTAGGAATGAGTATACCATTTCAGAGGCATTGTTACAAGTTGATATTGGCATCTTTGGAGAGTTGATTTTTGTTGAAAATGATTATGAGCAAAGTCTTGGATATACCATGGGGTGGATTCACTTGCTCGATATCTTAATTATCAATGAATTTGAAAGAATTCTAATATAGAGATTGATTTGGAGAAAGATGATCACGAAAAGATAAGAGATGCAGAGTCAGGAGGATTAGAGTTCATCGGCTTGCAGAATTCAAAAGGCAATGAACTTTTGGAAGCTTTTGATTGTGAGAGAGACCAACTTCATTAATACTCGGGAGATGAGTTTCTTGGTCATGCATCAGAGAATGAAAAGAGGACTCCCATTTCGACGGTGGAAGATATTTGGGACTCTGATGCAAATGATGACATTTGTTCGAAATCATTGTTAGTCATGAGAGAAAATTGTTTGCCTACGAGGAACCTGAACACTCAAAAGAAAATATATAGAAAAAAGAATCACCAATCACATTTTATGAGAACTAGATCTCAATCACGATTGGAGCTATGCATACTCGTCTGAGTGTTACCAGTTTTATTGGGGGGGGGGGGGCATATTATCATGTGTACTTGGGGTTGGGCGATTTTTTTCTTCCGTTAGTCTATTTGTTTCTTTTGTGTTTTTGTCTTTTTCTTCTCATTTGTCATCATCAATAATTTTTCTTTTAATAAAACAACAAAATTTACTTTCAAAACAAATGTTTCAATGTTAAAATGACTTTCATAAAGTATGACATGTATAAATTTTCCATAACTTAACAAATTTATACTTTTATAATAGTATTTTTAATAAATAACATTTTCATATTGTCAATGCTACCATGTATAAATATATAATTGATCAAATTTTAACATCATCGAGTTGAAAAGATTAATTTGGCTAAATACAAAGCGACGAAAGCAATATTTTCTAAGAAGAATATAAACATAAATTCTCTAAAAATGTAGCATAACTAAGGACAGATTTAATAATATAAGAACATAAATTAATCTTTATATTTTTTTCACGTGTCTAGAAATAATTGAGTATTATAAATGAGTTTTTTCCCAAAATACTGCTATATAAATAAATATTTCCGAAAATAATGTTGAGTTTAAAGTATTTCCCAAAATACTGTTGGGATAACCACAATTAGAAAAACTAACACACGTACAAAGCCAAGAGTAAAGAGATGTTGAGTCATGGGTCCCACCACCAAATAAAATATCATGTTTTTTTAAATTGTTATAACTTTTGTATTTGTACTCCAATTGCTATAAAAGATATATCAAAATTCATAACTTTTTATTATGTTTCATATAACATCAATGTTAAATATATAAAAATAATAAAATAATTTGACATTTTAAAAATATCTACTTTTTAAAGCGTTATATCCTTTCTGAATTGTACTATGATCGTTATAAAAATATATCAAAATTCATTATATTTTATTGTCTTTTATATGACATCAATATTGTGTATATAAAAATATATAAAAATATAAAATAATTTGACACTTTTAAAATATCTACTTTTTAAGCGCTATATCATTTTTATTTGTACTCGGATTGTTATATCAAAATTCATATCTTTTGATTATCTTTTATATGACACCAATATTGAATATATAAAAATAAAAAAATAATTTGAGACTTCAAATAAAAAGTGTTAAATTATTTTTTAATTTTTATATATTCAATATTGATGTCATATGAAAGATAATAAAAAGTTAGGAATTTTGATATAATTTTTATATCAATCAAAATACAAATAAAAAAGTTATTCCACTTTAAAAAATCATGATATTTTATATGATGGCGGACCACGCCTCAACTTCCCTATCCCCTGGCTTTGTATTGTGCGTTAGTTTTTCTATGCATATAAGCCGCCGCTTGAAGTGGCGGTTCTTTAACTATGGTTATTCCAGCAATATTTTGAGAAATACTTTTAACCCAACAATATTTTTGAAAATATTTATTTATTTAACAATATTTTTGGAAAAAACTCTTATAAATCACTTACTTTAATAAAATATTCAACTTTTTTAAACAACCACATAAAAAAATTAACAAATTTGAGTGATTCAAAGGTTAAAGGTAGTACATATTGGTATTTATTATTTATGTCATTACTATTTTATTTATTTATTTATTTATTCAATTATTTATTTATTTATTTATTTATTTATTTATTTATCACTTTACTATTTTGCAAAAAAAAGAAAATACAAAAAATGGGGCTCCCTAAAAGGTGGGGGGGCCTATACAGCTTGCCTAGGGCATCTCCCCCATAGTTGTCTTTGAAAAAGTTGACTGATTAGTCTGATAAGTAAAAAAACAGAGTCACTATACGAGCTGTAGTCTAATATGAAAGTCAAGATGAAGGCCGGGGTGATGAAATGAATTGAAGAAGCTAGACTCACTTCCTTTAACTTTCCACTTTTTTTTTTTCTTTTTTTTTACTCCAGGGGGGGGGGGCTGGGGGGAGCCTGGAGTAATTAGGGCTGAAACTCACTCCATTGAGTTTCACACCCTTGTGTGCCTAGCGGGATTCGAACACGAGACCTCTCGCTAGGCACTGTAACCTCGCAACCAACTAGGCTGGAGTGCTTGGTTCCTTTAACTTTCCACTTTCATACTCCCTCCGTCCCAGGGAGAAGTTCCCGGGTTGACTTTCACACATATTTAGGAAATAAAGTTACTGAGGGGTAAAGTTTACTGTTTGGCACTGTTTCAACACTGTTTGGCACTGTTTAGACACTGTTTGGCACTGTTTTGCACTGTTTGACACTGTTTTGATGTAGGATAACTTTCCATTTAGGAAAATGGGAACTTTTTGTTGGGACTACCAAAAAAGGAAAGTGGGAACTTCTCCCTGGGACGGAGGGAGTATATGTAATGTATATGTATGATGAAGTGAAATGAAATATTGGATCTTCAATTCAATTCCGCCCTAGCTAAGCTTATACTTTTCTTGGAATGTGATCGATCTAGCTAGGTAGCCTCTTCATAACTTAAAGTTGTAGCTTCTGAATATTCTCCCTGACTGTGTCTCCATTTCCAAGAGATTCTGTCTCCCCCTCCCCAAAGGCAATTCAATATATATATTAACATGCAAAAAATAAAGGTGTATGTATAGGATAGTATGTGATGGAAAGAGAATGAATGGTTTTGAGCAGCTAGCACAAGTAACGATGGTTAGTTACGCTTTTCATGAGGGAATTTGAATCAAAGTGAAATGAGTTGCCCCACACCCTCCCTACATGCCACCCGCCACACCTTCTATACCTATATTTATACTACTCCGTCCCATTTATATTGTCTCTTTACAGTTTACGATGTTTGATCGACGATAAAGCAAACAGATCTCTGTCCGCACTCAAATTAGTTTTAGGAAAAAAATTACATATCCAGAAACTACATTTAAAGCTTTACAAAGTCGCAAAAACCTGAATCAAATTTGATAAATTTTTGATATATAAAATAAGAAATTAAGAGTGATTTGTGTTGACCAAGTAAATAGAAACTGAGACAATATAAATGGGATGGAGGGGATATGTTAGTTGTATACTTTTTTACACATTTGTTGTACACGCTGCCTAATTGATGCATATATAGGAGTTTCGGAACGAGTTATTTGTGTACACAGATAACTAGGGATGTGTGTACAACAAATATGTAAAAAAAAGTGTACAAATCACTTTTCCCTATATATGCATGGTGCTTTACCAATATATAATATACCACATCATCATCACCATCACCATCACCATCACCATCACCATCACCATCACCATCATCACCACGGAGTATTAGGTTCCGTGATATCACGGCACACAATGAGTGGCCGGAATGTGCAATGGTCTCTTTTTCCAAGTTTTCTGTTTTTCAAAACTGAATTTTACATTTGTTTCGTTTTTTATAAAAATGAATGATGAATTGCTTGTGACGCCGACAGAACTCGGGAGAAACAAAATCACGTGACATACAATTTTCTTTTGTTGCTAGCTATGACTGACAAAAAACCAAAAAAAAAATTCTATCTATTGGAACCCCTATGCTACTATACCTTTTCAAGCTAGAATATATAGATGGAGTGCTAATTTGTCTTGGGCGGGATATCTATAGTTGCTCGCTCGCTTTCTTTGGAGCTGACTGATTTTGTCTGCAGGTCTGTAGTACGTACTCATATAGTACTACTATACCATGTTTAGTTCTAAGCTTAGCTTAGGAGCTTTTATACACTTTATTTTATGATTAAACCAATCCAAATCATATTAACTGAATTTCCTCATTAGGCCCTAGTACTTTTCATTATATTGATAGATTGTTTTTTTACTGATAATGTACGACCAATTAGAAATTAATTTGGAATTGAATGGTATTAGTGTTGTAGTGTTTTAGACAAAAACATCTAGACCCCTTTTGAACTCGAGAATAACCCAAGAAAATACATTTAAATGATTTGGGATCTAACTTTGTAAGATGAGGATTAACGTCTCTAACAAAGCAAGTGCAACCAAATGTTTTTGGAGGAATAGGAAAAAGCTCTTTATTTGGAAATAAGCAGTGACAAGGAGCTTTACTGTTTAAAACAGAAGAGGGCATACGGTTGATCAAAAAGCATGCGGTAGATACGGCATCCGCCCAAAACTGTTTAGGCACATTCATTTGGAATAAAAGAGCCCCTGCAGTTTCTAAGAGATGCCGATTCTTTCTTTCAGCAACTCCATTTTGAGGAGGTGTGTACGCATGAAGTTTGATGAATAATGTCATTTTGAAGCATAAAAGATTTAAATGGAGCAGATAGATATTCTTGGGCATTGTCTCCCCTTAGCACACGAACAGGAACATTAAATTGAGTTTTAATTTCAGCACAAAATGCAGAAAAGTGAGTAAATAACTCTGATCGACGTTTCATAAAATATAACCATGTCATACGAGAATAATCATCATGTAACAAAATATTTGAAACCAGATTTGGACACAACACGACATACCCCCAAACATCAGTATGCACAAGATCAAACGGAGCTTTTGCTCGTTTATTAAGTCGAGGACTTAAACTAGTACGATGATGTTTTGCAAATTCACACGACTCACATTGTATAGATGACACCTTATTAAACTGAGGATATATTTGCTTCATTAGTGGGAGAGATGGATGTCCTAATCGGTAATGGGCTTCTAACAGGTTTCCAACTCCAAGACAATAGATACCTTTTGTGATTGATCTATCCAAAATATAAAGAACAGCCGACTCATGTCCTTTACCAATAGTCTGCTTCGTTAACAGATCCTGAAACACACAATATCCAGGAAAAAAGGTTACAGAACAATTCAGAGTACGTGTGATTTTACTGATGGACAGCAGATTAAATGCAAAATTAGGAAGACTCAAAACAGAAGATAATGGTAATGTAGAAGTTGGTACAACAGTACCAGATCCGAGGACTGGTGAGGTAGACCCGTCAGCTAAAGTGACACTAGAAGTAGGTAAATATGGATGAAATGATGAGAAAAGATTAGGATTACGAGTCATATGGTCTATGGCACCTGAGTCAATGACCCATTTTGAGGATAAAGAGACTAGAGAAGTGTTTGAAATACCTGAATTAGCGACATCCAAGACAAGAATAGAGAAATGCTTAAGAGAATCTTGATAGCAAAGAAATTTGTCATACTCATCCGAAGAAAGTTTAACTGATTCGTCAGATGATTTGGTAGCGGAAGCAATATCACCAATCAGGTTTCCTTGATTCTTGAAAGCCAATTTTCTACATTCCTTGATCAAGTGTCCAGGTTTCTTACAGTAATTGCATATCACTCCCCTGCTAAAATCAGTCGTGCAAACCATTTTTTTTTTATTTTCTTCTTTTTTTATTTTTTTTTTGATTTTTTTTACAGCAATCAAATTCAAAATTTAAATATTAGTGAAAACTTACTCCAGTAGTTCCCGTTTGTGGACTGGCAAATAAAATAACCAATAACCAATAACCCGTTAATGAAATATCAGTCCGCTACAGAGTACGGGCTCTAATAACCAGCTCACTTTTCCACTGGAAGCAGATGCACTGACAGAGGTCCTATGCTAACAATCCGACGATGCCATACCAGATCCAAGCGATAGCGAATAATGAGTCGATGCCACCAAACGCCCAAACGATAGTTGATGTCAGACGCAAGCGACCAACACCAAACTTCCTCCCACAGATATTCCGCCCCTTTCTGAAGAAGGTACGAGAGAAAAGTAAAGTATACCTGGTGGTACGGGTGGTAGAGGATCTCAGGCGAGTCTGTTGATCAAATATCCGGCCAACAACGAGATGTCACGCGTCGGCATGTCTGTTGGCCGCGGAGGCTTCCGACGGCGCGTGTAACTAACGCGCGATGATTTGGGCGTGCGAACTTCAGGTATTCGGTCGACAGCAGCAGGCGAGTGTGACAGAGGATAATGTGAGAACTGAAAAGGGTTGCCAGATATCCACTTGCTTATGAGATCAGAGGTTCTGGGAAGAGTTTCTGAAAAAAAAAAAAGTTTCGAGAAGAAGTTCTGGGAATAGTAGGAGGTTCTGGGAAATTAAGAGGTTTTGAAATAGGAGGTTCTTGAAGAAAGAACCACTATGAAAACTAAACTGAGATATGAATAACTAAACTGAAATGGATGGCCGCCGACTCACTCTCCTTACGGGAGGTCCTGGGTTCAATTCTCAATGGAGTGAGATTGAGCCCATTTTACCCCAGGCCCCCCAAACCCCCTCTCCCCCCGACGCCCCCTGGGGTAAAAAAAAACTGAAATGGATGGCTCTGATACCATGTTGAAATATAAACTACAAAATATAATATTGAAGAGAGGAAAGATTTTCTGTGTATTTCATTAGTTGTGTAAGTCCCTATAAATATACATTACACATAGAATATTCCTATATAAGATTCTATACAATAATATCCTAAAGTATATTCCTAAAATATTCTGAAGTATATTATAATATTCTAAAGTATATTCTATATACTTTCACAGGGATCTTTTTTTTAAAGTGAAAAAGGATCCCGTTGAGGGGGCATCTGGGAGACCGGCATAAACTTTAAAATCAAGCAAATTCTTCATTAGATAAGCATTGGGGGGACCATCCCAACCCTCTCCGAGGGGGAGTATACATAGTTGTAGTCCCATATTACCATCCAATGGTTGGTAACGTGGCTCCACCAGTGTGAAAGGTACTCCCGCAACCCCCTATGTTCAATCATGGTGTATAATGCATACACCAAAGTTATGTAAAAAGTAAATTGGGTGGTTTTACACACATACATACATTGAATATGTTGCTTTTCCACATTAATCACACAACAAAGAAGGTAGTTCGGATTCCAAATTATTCCCATTCGTCCACTTGTAATTTTTTCAAAATTTGTGGTGTAGAGCCATCCCGACAATCTATTAACCACAAGGTTCTCGAATGCTAAAAACATCATTTTTGTTTCCAAAAAACAAACAATATACACATTAGTATTACACATAAGCTTAGAGATTGAATTTTTCTTTGAAGCTTTATTCAAGCACATAACATTCAACCGAAGGACCTTTATATTTATGAACGATCAAAACCTGAGGAGTGGCCATCCACGAGATGAATCCCACTCTTCTCTTTACCCCCTGCTTCTTTTTGCTTCCTTCTCCTCATAATCTCTTTAAAAGCTTTCTTGTTCTTCCTATTGTTTTCATCAAAGAAAGTGGTCTAATTAGGAATAAAAATATCTTTATTAAATTTATAACATGAGTAGGATCTTTTGACTCCCGGAAGCTTGATAAGGGAAATATGCATGAAGTAGACTACTGGTGCGTCTTGTCCCACATTTATTCAAGGTTTGGCCACAACCTTTACCTTACTATTACGCTGTGGGAGATCAGTCGGTTTCATGATATAATCGGGCCCCTTTCCATGCTCATCAAACTCAATCTTGATTACCACATCCTCTCCATGCATTTCATGTATGCTTCTAACAAGTTTTCCCCAAATTCTTCGCCATCAGTACTTGTGTTCCCTTCATTTACAAATTCTTTGGTGGCATTGTTCACCTTAGCTACATAGGGGTACTTGAGCACATTCACTTTGGGCTTTTTGTTTGTGTTTTTGATGAAGTGGTTGTGTCATCTTTTACATTCGGATTTTTCCAACCACATAGCCTTTCTTCTTATTTCTCGTCACGGTCTCAAAAGGAGATTCTTTGTTTTTCTCCAATTCCTTTGCTTTTTCTTTGTCTTTGCTATCAACAATCACAACCCCCCATCTTTGTTCTCAATGTCCGCCAATACATTGCAGGTAAACGGATGATGCCAAGATACCTTGCAAAGAAAACAATAATTTGGGCATGTTTCATATAACACAAATTGTTTCCTTTCTATGTCCGAAGGTAGAACTACTGAAAATTGAAGTATTGGTGGTTTTGTGGCTTCCACCTCCACCAAAACTCTCGCAAAAATGGGCCCAACGTTGTCTGGAGTAATTTTTTTGCAATAATAGGGACTCCGACTCTAGAGGCAATCTCGTTAATCTCCGGCTTGTTCCATAATCTCATGGATAAATAGGGGCGTTTAACCCAAGTAGGGACCTTTAAGATTTCTTCCACATCCACCTCAAAGTCCTCGGATAGTACCTTTAGAAATAAAGTTTTCCCAAATAGTGAATATGGTACTTCCACCATGACTTGTGTACGACCATTCTCATTTTAAAATTGAAAGATAACCCAACCTTTATCGTGGGGTTTAAGCTTGCATCTTACACCCCATTTAGTAGTGAGTTCATACATGCAATGGCTTTCAACCCGGGGAATCTTCCCGCAAAACACGTGACAAGACAAAACCCCATACCTCAATGATAGTAGGAAACTTTAGGTTTGAGAAATAAACTTTAGGGAAAACTATCAAATAAACCCTCGTACAATAACATAAACATCGATTAAGCCCTCATACTCTAAAATAAATCAATCAACTCCTCAAAGTTACAAAAAACATTCAAATCAGCAATTTAGTCGGTCATTTTCTAGCTTGCTGGATAGCAACTCACCTGTTGTCTACGTGTCACTATTTTAAATTCATTTGGTATATTCTTTTGTTAGAAAAAGTCAATATATGTCTTCCTCATCTATCGAGGTCATACGCTGTAATACTTAAGATTTAATATAAATGGATTAATAGTACTACTCATACCAACAAGATGCATCTCCTTTTAAGGGAGCTCATCACCAAGAACTCCAAAGTTAAACGTGCTTGCACAGGAATAGTCCTGTGCTGGGTGACCCCCCCTGAAGTTTCTCAGGGTGTGCATGAGTGAGGACAAAGTGCGCGGAAAAGGCTAGTGGCGGTTTGTGAGGACAGTACTAGAGGTCTGGAGGGTGTGTGGAGTAACTACCTCGGTTCCTGCAGGACCGGGGTGTTACAAATGGTATCAGAGCAACCCTGTGACACAGCTGACCCGTTGGATATCGGGCAGACACTTGGCGGGGGAGGATTCTGGGATTTGATTGAGATTTTGTGATTGATTTATGGGCGCAACGAGGACGTTGCGTTCTTAAGTGGGGGGTGATTGTAATATTTGAGATTTAATATAAATGGATTAATAGTACTACTCATACCAACAAGATGCATCTACTTTTCTAGGAGCTCATCACCAAGAACTCCAAAGTTAAACGTGCTTGCACGGGAGTAGTCTTGGGATGGGTGACCCCCTGCCCCCCGGGAAGTTTCTTAGGGCGTGCATGAGTGAGGACAAAGTGCGCGGAAAAGGCTAGTGACGGTTTGTGAGGACAGTACTAGAGGTCTGGAGAGTGTGTGGAGTAACTACCTCGGGTCCCGCGGGGCCGGGGTGTTACATATGCTCCCCACAATCAATCTATATTCCTCATAGACAACGAATCGATCGACGAGAAGAAATGCCCTTCGAGTCTCCAACAACTCTAACCGGAGCTACCAACTATCGAGTAGGGATGAATCCGACTAGGGCTCTGCTCCTTAGAGAACAATCTCTGGCTTCCAAGAACCTGCTATTCTTGAAATTTTTCTAGACTGTCAACGCTTGTTTGGATTCGGTTATTTTCCCAGCGTAAAGAACTCCATCAACAACCCCTCAGAATCTCAGTTGGCAGCAACCAGCAGCACAATCGTATCTCCGGCGATCGATTCATCACATTACCAAATAGCCATGACATTCAATTCCTATAAGGAATCTACTATAGCAAAAGCGACCACCAGTGGCTATCAAGCTTCATTTTCAATGGTCACCCTGATCGATCACCGACGATGAATTCCAATCTGACCTGCTAGTATATGTAACTTCGTATAATCCTCCTCATTCCATTGTCCACATCCAAACGGTGTGTTGTTTTTGTTTTTATTCATTTTGGATGAATATTAAATCATCTCCCATGATTAAATCGTATAGGTGAGGTCCAGAAGCTCTACAGACGTGGTGGAGTATATGTTTTAGGAAGACATAAAGCGGTTGACTTTTGCTAAAATAATTATTTATACAAAAATAATTAAAAATAGGACATGACACATGGTAACAGGGAAACTGGGAGGTGACAGGTTAAATAGCCACTTCAAACACTTTTAATAAGTTTGAGGGCTTGATCGAGTGATTTTGAAGTACGAGTGCTTAATTGACGTTTTTTATATAATACGAGGGCTTATTTGATAGTTTTTCCTAAACTTTTTCCCCTTTTAGAAGGATATAATCAAGCTTCATACCATGGCACAAAGATTGGTTATCTTGGTAAAGATCAACCCATGGTTTCTTCGTGGTGTCAACCTCATGCTCATCCTCCCTACCACACTGGTAGTAAAGAACTCCATCAAAAACTCCTTAGAATCTCAGATGGCAACAACACAGTGGCATCTCCGGCGATCGATTCATCATATTACCAAATAGCCATAACACTCAATTCCTATGAGTGGATTTAGTGTTTTCATTTCCAATTTCAATAGATTCATCATCTACTACCTCTCAATTATGTCCTTGTTCGTCAGATGCTCAAGTGAAGTTGCATTAGAAGAACCAGCCGTAATTGCTAGAGAAACCTCCCTTGATGCCACGAAATTAGGTTTGTCCTTCGCTACAACAACCTTTTCTAAAGATGTCACGGTAGTAGAGGATGGCGCAGGAGTAGCCGTTCCAGTTGAAGTAGTTGTAGACTTGTAGTCCTCGAACAAACACTCTACTCAGTTGCCTTGGCCTTGGCTTCCATTGCACTTTTCTTAGCCTGTAACAACCTCACCTTTTCTTCAAACTGGTGGTCCTTCAATGGAGGAGTTCATTTTTGCTTATTCCCCTTAGTCATGTTGGGGAAGAAGATGAACCGCGTCAGCCTCACAAAAGAATAGCCCAGAAAATTTTCACAAACCACTAGTGCGTACTCCTGGTTATGGTGAGCACCACACTACGTTTTATTTTCTTTTTCAGTGATTAAGGATTCCAGAAAACATCTCTAACCAGTCCAGACACGCACACAATTACTATAACAAAGAAGAAAAGGAGAATTTTTGGGGGAACTAACTTTGAGCAGCCAAAAGAGGTGACAATGGATGTGTCTCAACTATGTGATGCCCAATTCATCCTCAGAATCCATATTGAACATCAGAATTTTAAGAGTCTTCAAAAAACCAATCTGAGAATTTACCGTCCACCTCCCCAACGACTAATGAAGAAACCAGCCAGATGGGGTCTTTAGCTACCGGAAAGGATGGGTAGGTTCACCAAGGGATGGTGACCCCCAATCCAAGCTCCGAATCCAGAATCAATTGTCCAATTTTGAATTATGAGTGAAAAAGAAACATTGAATGAAAAGTAAAAGGGGGGGGGGGAGTAAATCCACATTCTTTCTAGAGGGTTTTGTTTTAGCTAAAATCAATACGAAAAGGACCCAATTCAATACAAAAAGTGAATTCCAACCAAGGATATCCAAGCTTGGATACATTCATCCAATGTGACTCTTTTCTTCACTGAAAAAACAATACAAGGTAACATTTAGAGTCAATTTGGTAATACTGACATTGGCTAAATCGGCAAAATTGATAAAATTCTAATTGAAACAACTGTATTGTTTGAATTTGCTGAATTATGAAAAATATATTTAAAAGACACTAACTCCATTCCAGCTTAAGATTTTCACTTGCTTCTTTTGGGTGTCTAGATAAAGATTCTAATTTCTATTTTAGAAAATAATTAACACTTTTAAATGATAATATTTTTGAAGATCTTTTAAATGATATTTCAATCATCATTTTTTAAAAATAATAGATCTATAACATCACAGTTATCATTAATGACATCATTATATTATATACTCAACAAAACTAATTGTCAAAACGGGTTTAATTATTTTAATTATTAGAACTATCTGATTTAATTTTTGTCTAAATAACCATGTCATTTTGCATTGAAAACCATAAGCTGAGATGGATGTAGTAACTTATTGATACAGAGAACAAAACAGATGAAAATAACTAAAATGATCTTCTACAATCACTTTTATCAATTCCGTCAGTAAAATAATTACAACCTTATTTATATTGATTATTATACAATTCAGCAAGTGAAATCAAAGAATACGTGTTTAATAAAAAATTAACTTATAAGGTTGATAAGCTAAAAAGTGGGGTTACCCAAATGAGGTATATTCCCACAAAATTTGACAGTTGAGGTTGATTGGGCACTGTTTTTGATAAAACTCATTTAGTCACAATATGAAGGAAACATAAAGGAAAGCATCCACCTAGTGAAGTATATAAAGACGATTCCTCAAATAGGAATAAAACATGGAGAAAGTGCAAAAGTAGAAGTAGATTTCTGAATTTTCCAAATTAGGTTTTTTTATAACTTGGACAAGAATACCTCCGGAGGAGTCGCTACCCGAGCTGTCGCCAGCCAATCAGCCGCTCCTGCTGTTGGAATCCGCCAAAATTTCCAAAATGCTTCCTCCACCAACCTGCCGCAGCCGGTCTCCTCCGGACCTCCGCCACCACCACCAGTGATGCTCCAAATTCCAAACCAACCCAACAGGACTCTATGAAAGACTGACCAAAACTGCCTAGCAAAAAACTAGATACTAAATGCAAAGACAAAGAACAACTGTGTCTAGAGAAATTGGCTATGTTTGTCTTCAGTGTTTCAAACCAAAATGCCAAAATCTGTTGAGCCTAAAACACTACAAAAAGCAGCGTGTCGGGATGGCGTTTTTGCCCGTCCGCCAAAGAACAAACGCAGCCATTGTATTATTGGTGTGTGACAGTGTATGATCAAAGAACTCAAGGACGCTAGCATCAATCAATGGTCCGTGAATAGCTGCTGCTCATGAGAAAAGAGAGATACATGCAGTTTTAGGAGTATCTTTTCCCACAAGAAATCAAACTCGTGGAATTGCAAATTTCCCAAGTCTTGGAGATAGAATCGAATGTGCATCCACCACATTCAGTACCTTGGGTATAGACAAGCCACCGGAGATGACAATTTCTGCATCATTTTACAAGTTGAAACAAGTGTCATTATTGTGAAAACTACTATGCAATTATTACTACATTGGGTCTATCTGGACCTTAATACACCCCTTCGGCCCAAACTGGACAACACGACTTGATTACATTGCACCTAACTCATCCTAAAAGACAAAGTTTATCTCACACATTCACACTTATATATTAGTACAGCTATAAGGTGAGGTTTTAGCTATAGTTTAGTGTTCACCTATTGCTTCTCGTACTGAAAGGTTTGGCCTCATGATGTCTTTGGAATTGACCAAGTAGATATCGCCAAGGTAGAGGTGGTTAGTTGGGAGGTAGACGCAACAGAGTTCCTCGGGACCCGAACTCTTCTGGAGAACCAGAGATGAAGTGATGAAGCCTAGTGCATACTCTCCATGGCGGGGATGCTTTATTAACGCAACTTCTTTGAAAGCGTGAGAGTTCTGATCTGGGAAAGTGATTTTCTGCATGCTTTTTAATCTATCAAATATTACCATATGGTAATTATTATATAGCAAAGTCAGTCATTAGTTTACCTGGTGAAATTGCTGCACTGATTTGTTTGGAAGCAGAATACACATAACTTATGAGGGGCATCTTTTTTATGAACCACTCTCCTAAACCAAGTAGAGAAGCACCTACCCATGACGAGATGAACACTCCAACCAAAAAGATGAAAGTTATAGAGGTAACAAATCCAAGACCTGTACAATTAATATTGAAGTAGAATCATATTCTTGGAATGAAAATAAAAGAATACATCAAAATCTTCCTCAAACAGCTTCATTCACCTCCATAGACATATGAGAATGTGAAAGTTGTCAATATACATCAATATGGTGCCGCCTAAAATAAAAGTTGTGTAAACTAAAAAGTGACTAAAGAAATAACTGAATTTATGAACACAAGTTCATCATAAAATCCAGTCAACCCCACAGACATTGCCTTCCCGATGGATTTATTTTATTACTCAGGTATTTTTGAAGTTTTTCTGTTTTACCAGTCACTACATTATTCCAACTTGTCTAAACTCAACAAATTTGTGAGCACCCCTGGATTAATGGAACAATCCAGGTTGGCTAGTAAGGGGGTGTTTGGAATTGATTCTGCTTCTGCTTATTTTTTTAAAGCTGAAGCAGAATAAGAATAAGTTTTCAGAAGCTGGTCTCCCCCATCTTCTAAAAAAACTGATTCTAGGAGTAAATTAGACCACCAGAATCACTTCTGCACTTACGCCCAAACACTCCAACTTCTGCTTCTGCTCCCTGAAGGAGCAGAAGCAGTTTTAAGAATCAGATATTCCAAACACCCCCTAAAACTGTTGGCCCTTACATCACAGTCAATTCCCATAATGCATGATATCAATCTTGCTTGTGCTTTCTCATCAAAAGAAAAACATGTGTATAGCTTCAACAACGACCATGCAACAAACTCAGTCAGGCAGTAACTACGACATATATTAGCCAGGCTTCCAGCCTGGAATGCACAGAAAGAAACTAAACATGATACTCACCAAATACATTGATTCCAAGGTGACTATAGATTGGAGAAAAGAAGCCATCAACAAAATAAATGAACCACCATGTTATGTAGAAGGTTATGGCTATGGGAAATAAGATGACACTGCAAAAAGAAGTGAGTCTTGTCAATTCCAAAGGGTATCAACAATATTCAAAGCACCAGTTCAACTTATGTGTCTGCGTGAGCACGTAGACCTTTTAGAAATAGTCAAATAACAATAATCAATACCAATAATATTACTCTCTATGTGCGGAAATGATGTCCACTTTGGCCGAGCATAGGATTTGTTGATTTTGGAGGAGAAGCTTTTTGTATTACTTATTCTGATCAGACATCATGACTCCCATATATATAAGGAAGTAAATGATACATTAAATGACAAAAGAAAACTAAAAGTCATAAAGGAAAATGAAAAGTTAAGCTACCGGAAAGTCTGGAATATAAAAAACATATGCTTTAAATGCTATTTCCCAACACTCCCCCTCAGGAGCACATATATCATGGGCTCCAAGCTTGCTGCATATATAATCTATTCTTGGTCTTCTAAGAGGCTTAGTGAGCACATCTGTCAATTGATCTTTTGAATTTACAAAAGTAGTGATGATGTCTCCAGATTTGATCTTGTCTGTGACGAAATGACGGCCCACTTCTATATGTTTGGTTCTTTCATGAAAAATTGGATTTGTTGCAATGTGTAGGGCTGTTTGGTTATCACATATCAACCTCATGGGTCTGAATTTGCAGAAATTGAGTTCTGACAGAAGATTTTTAACCCAAATTAACTCACATGTTCCAAGAGCCATCGCACGATATTCGGCTCTGCACTTGATCGTGCCACCACTTCTTGTTTCTTACTCTTCCAAGAAATCAAATTTCCACCCAAAAGTATACAATAACCTGTGCTGGATCTTTGATCCCATGGGCACCCAGTCCAATCTGCGTCAGTATAGCCCAAGATTTTTGTGTGTCCGTGATTCTGAAATAACAACCCTGTATCTGGTGCTTGTTTAATGTATCTTAAGATACGGGTGACAGCATTCCGGTGGCACTCACACGGTGATTGTAAAAACTGACTTCCAACACTTACAGCAAATGAGATGTTAGGACGTGTAATAGTGAGGTAAAGAAGTTTTCCAACAAGTCTTCTATATCTACCGGGATTTGATATAGGCTCCCCCTGTCCCGGTAGAAGCTTGTCAATCGGCGTATCAATTGGCTTACAGTTTGTCATACCAGCTTCTTCAAGAATATCTAAAGCATACTTTCTTTGTGATATGTACACTCCTTGTTTTGACTGTGCAACTTCAATACCTAGAAAGTATCTCAATTTGCCAAGATCTTTTGTTTCAAAATGCTGAAATAAATGCTTCTTAAGAAGTTTTATTCCCTCTACGTCATCACCTGTGATCACAATATCATCCACATAAACCACAAGGTAGATATTAAGGCCCTTTTGGATTATGTAAAATACAGAATGGTCAACTTTACTTTGAATCATGTTAAATCTTTGTACTAGTTCACTGAACCGTCCAAACCAAGCACGTGGGGACTGCTTCAACCCATACAATGAGCGTTTGAGGCGGCAAACTAAAGTCACATGGTTCGCGGAACGATTCGGTACGGGAACGAGGAACGGGAACGCGGTTCGCTAGATCTAGCGTATCCAGTTCGGAGGGGGGTAGGTTCATTTCGGTACGCGTTCGGTACGTTGTACCACATGTTCGGTACGTGGTATCTTATATCTTGATAATATAATGAAACTAAATTTAAGATTTCACAAGTCCTAACAAATACAGATTTCCTAATCATAAGTCATAACATTAAACAAAATAAAAAACACTAATATTCCAGAAATAAAAAACATTAATATTCCAGAAACTGAAGAGAAAAAACAAATAAAGTCGCAAAAGTGGACTGGTGTAGTAGGCTCAGAAGACTAAGTGTTTTCCGTCCAACCGAAGAAGACTAAGAGTCTGAGTGTTTGGCGTAAGAAGACTATAAGTGTTCCCAACGTTTCCCTCAATTTATTAGTAGGCTCAGAAAGCGAAGAGCCTGGTCCGAAATTCTTGCGCTTGTTAGTAAAACGAGGGAAACGAAGCGCTGACCTGTTTCAATTTTGGGAAACGACGATTCAATCTGGGCAAGGACGGGAAGCGACGACTCAAGCTGCGCAAAGATGGGAAACGGTGATTAAAATCGCTTTGAACAGCGTTTGGGATCGAATCGAAGAGCGTTTGCGAGCGATTGGGAAGAGCGACTGGGATCGACTCAACCACCGTACCATTTAGCGTTCCCGTATGCGACCGGATCGATTTCGTACCGCGTTTAGGTACGGAACGACCGGTACGCAGATCATGTCTTCCCCAACGATTTATGTATCTATGCGGCAAACTAGATCAGCTCCCCCAGAAGCAATGAATCCCGGAGGTTGTTCCATATAAACCTCCTCCTTTAGATCTCCATGCAGGAATGCATTTTTAATATCTAATTGATGTAAGGGCCACTGTCGTACTGCTGAAATAGCCAACAAAGTGCGAACTGATGCTATTTTTGCAACTGGGGAGAATGTATCAGTATAGTCGATTCCATTCACTTGTGTGTATCCTTTGGCTACAAGCCTAGCTTTGAGCCGGTCTACCATGCCATTAGGACCAACCTTGACTGTGTATAACCATCTGCAGCCGACCACAGGTTTATTTGGTGGTAGAGGCACAAGTTCCCGTGTCCCTGACGAGTGAAGAGCTTCCATTTCATCAAGCATGGCCTTTTTCCAACCTGAATGACTCAATGCTTCCTCGACACTTTTAGGGACAGAAACATAAGAGAGACGTGTAATAAAGGCACAATATGATGGTGACAGATGATTGTATGAGAGGAAATTATATACTCCCTCCGTCCCTTAAAACTTTGCCATCTTTGAATTTTTTGGTCAACCATGTTCAAATTTGACCAATTATATATCTTTGTAGAAAATTAGTTATGATATAAAAATTATGTGAAAACGTTCTTGGTTAAAAGTACTTTCATAAAAGTATAAAACTTACCACTTTCATAATATTATACTAATCAAAATTATGTTCCAAACTTTACCACCATTGACTTGAAAAGTCAAAGATGGCAAAGTTTTTAGGGACGGAGGTAGTATAGGATAAGGATTGCGAGTGGATCTTTTATCAATTCTGCTGGCAATGGGAAGATCATTAGTTATCTCTTGGACCGACTCTTAAGGCGACGGCTCAGCACATGAATCACTTGGATTAATACCTACTTTTTCTGTTGGATGATGATAAGGCTTACCAGAATGATGTCGATGGTGATAGGTATAAGGGAACTCAATAATACGGTTCTTTGGAATGTCACTGGGAGTTCCTTTTTCAGGGATGGCCAGTGATGTAGGTTCAGGTTCAAGAAAGTTTGGGACTGACAGAACGGGTTCATGTTCTTTGAAGGGCTGCATAGGGACAATTTCTGTAGAGTCATCAGTAAAGTTTGATTCCTCAAGAGAAGAAGAAGAATGGGAGAAATATGGAGTAGACTCAAAGAAAGTGACATCAAAAGATGTATGTATACGCTTTGACCTAGGACAGTAACATCAGAAGCCTTTTTGAAGATGAGATAACAAGAGTGAAGAATGGCTTCCCCCCAAAGGTATTTAGGTACCTTGTAATGAATAAGCATGGTTCGGGCAGTTTCCACAAGATGTCGATTCTTCCGTTCAGCCACTCCATTTTGTTGAGGAGTGTCTGGACAGGAAGATTCATGAAGGATCCCATGACTGTCCAAAAATTTAGAGAAGGACTCAGAAAAATACTCCTTGGCATTGTCACTTCGAATGGTTTTTATCACCATCCCAAACTGAGTTTTTATTTCATTGACAAATTTTTGAAATATACTGAAAAGTTCAAACCAATCTTTCATCAAATAGATCCAAGTACAACGAGAAAAATCATCAATAAATGTAACAAAGTATTGAAATCCAAAGATAGACTTAACTCGACTCAGTCCCCATACATCAGTATGAATAAGAGAAAAGGGAGCAACTGCCCGTTTATTTATCCTATTTTTGTAGGAAGCTTTAGATTGCTTTCCTAACTGACATGACTCACACTCAATTGATGAAACATTAGACATATTAGGAACAAGTTGACGAAGCTTATTAAGGCTTGGATGACCAAATCGACTATGAAGAAGCAATGGTGTGGTAGTTGTGGCAGTGCAAACAATATTGATGTTGGCTAGATGATATAACCCTTGTGATTCATATCCTGTGTCAATCGTCTTCCTCAATTGTCGGTCCTGCACGGTCACAGATGTAGTGGAAAATATAATATCACAATTAAGATGTGAAATGAGTTTATGGACAGAGATCAAGTTGAAGGGGCAATTGCGAATATACAATACAGAGGATAATGAGAGGGAAAGGAGAGGAGAGGCATTTCCAATTCCTATAGCTTTACCTATTGACCCATCACCAAAGGTAACAGATGGAAGAGAATTGAAAAAAGTCAAGCAAGTAAAAAGTGAAGGATTACCAAAATGTGATCGGTAGCACCTGAGTCAAAAATCCAAACAGGATTGGACTGAGAGGCCAAGGAAACATGAGTTTTGTCGGGCGCAATTGAGGTTCGAGCAGCCTTTAACTGCTGGAATTCTTCATACTCAGACTGTGAGAAAACATGGGAACATTTAGCTTCATTATTGAGTTGGGCTACATTGACCGTGCTTGGTTTCCCATGTAGGTGCCAACATTGATCACGTGTGTGTCCTTGCTTGTTCCAATAATCACAAAACGTTGCATACCTCTGCCACGGCCTCCTCCTCTTCCGTGAAGACTGTCTCTTCCTCTACCTCGACCACCCCGGGAGTGAGAAACAAAAGCAGAGTTATTAGCATTGTTGTCTTCTGTGACTGAGGTCCCTTGAAGTAACCGAGTAAAAACTTCAGTAGTGTTCAGAACATTTTTCTCGCTCAAGATCTGACGTCAAACCTCTTCAAATCCTGCTCCTAGTTTGAAGAGTGTCAAGACTACCCAGAATTTTTCCCTTTGAGCTTGCTGTCTTTCAATGGATTCTTCCATTGGCATAAGGGTATTAAATTCTGTCATTAAGCCTTGAACTTTCCCTAAGAATGTTTCCATTGACATCCATAATTTTGTTATTTTTAAAATTTCATCAACAACTGAATAAAAGTGAGATATGTCATTTGTATAGAGGGACTTGGCTTGCTTCCAGACAGAAATACATGTCCTGAAAGGGCGGAACATTGGAACGATTTCCAGTGAGAGAGACTGCCATAAGATGCTGCAAAGTTGGGCATCAACACGCTTCCAGACTTCTCTTTGATACTCGTTTGAATCAGCTTCTGTGACCAAATGGTCATCCACTCCTTGTCCCATGAACCACAGTTCCATAGCACATGCCCAATCTTGATAATTTTGTGATCCAATAAGTTTATTATTGGTAATAACAAGATTTCCTGAAAGATTTGGGACGTAAACGGGAACAAGATTTTCTTCACTACTGCTTGTAACGACTAACGAGTAACGACCATGATGAAAATAATTAAAAATACAGAATTATTCACCGCCGGAATTCGTTGGAGAGGGACGAACACCTCGAAGATTGATTCACCAGAAAATATGCTGAGAGTCTCCTCCGCGTGCAGAAGGAATTTCAGACCATACCCAGAGCTCTGATACGATGTTGATTTAGGAGGAGAAGCTTTTGTATTACTTGTTCTGATCATACATCATGACACCCATATATTTTGTTACATTTGTTGACGATCATTCTCGTATGACATGGTTATACTTTATGAAATGTCGATCAAAGTTATTTACTCATTTTTCTGCATTTTGTGCTGAAATTAAAACTCAATTTGATGTTCCTATTCGTGTGTTGAGGGGAGACAATGCCCAAGAATATCTCTCTGCTCCATTTAAATCTTTTATGCTTCAAAATGACATTATTCATCAAACCTCATGCGCAGACACACCTCCTCAAAATGGAGTTGCTGAAAGAAAGAATTGACATTTGTTAGAAACTGCAAGGGCTCTTCTATTCCAAATGAATGTGCCTAAATAATTTTGGACGGATGCCGTGTCTACCGCATGTTTTTTGATAAACCGTATGCTGTCTTCTGTTTTAAACGGTAAAGCTCCTTATCACTGCTTATTTCCAAATAAAGAGCTTTTTCCTGTCCCACCTAAAACATTTGGTTGCACTTGCTTTGTTAGAGACATTAATCCTCATCTTACAAAGTTAGACCCCAAATCATTAAAATGTATTTTCTTGGGTTATTCTCGAGTTCATAAGGGGTATAGATGTTTTTGTCCAAGTACAGGTCGATATCTTGTTTCCATTGATGCATCATTTCATGAAAATACACCATTTTCATCATACAAGACAGATATTCACGGGGACAATGATGAAATACTCAATTACTCTGTCACCATACAGGAATCTACACCTTCGGTAGCTATTCCACATGTTACTGTTCCCGACCCCAGACATCCAGTACACTTAGTTTACACCTGTCGAAACAGAGAACCAGATCACCCTCCACCCGTGACACCTGTGATTACTTTTCCTGATATTGGTCCGACCTTGATCTCATGTCCTGAACCAGTACACGCATCTTCAGATCTTGTCTCTACATCATCTTGACCTTCCGATAGCAGTACGTAAAGGTACACGGTCTTGTACTCATCCTATTTCTTCTTTTGTGTCGTATGGTCAGTTATCCCCAGCCTCATGTTCTTTTATTGCTTCCATCGATTCTATTTCTGTTACCAAATCTGTTAAAGAAGCTTTGTCTCATCCTGAATGGCGTCATGCCATGGTTGAGGAAATGAATGCTTTGGATCTTAATGGTACTTGGGATTTGGTAGACTTGCCTATAGGGAAGAAGTCTATTGGATGTAAGTGGGTCTTTGCTGTTAAGGTTAATCCAGACGGGTCTGTTGCTCGGTTGAAAGCCCGATTAGTTGCGAAGGGTTATGCTCAAACCTATGATGTTGATTATTCTGACACTTTTTCTCTTGTTGCTAAATTAACATCTGTCAGGTTACTTATTTCACTCGCTGCAACTCATGATTGGCACTTAGATCAGGTGGACATTAAAAATGCATTCTTGCATGGTGACTTTAAGGAAGAAGTTTACATCGAGCAACCTCCGGGGTTTGTTGCTCAGGGAGAGTATGGTAAAGTTTGTCGACTTCGCAAATCTCTTTATGGTTTGAAACAAAGTCCTCGTGCATGGTTTGGGAAGTTCATTCGATCAATTGAACAGTTTGGAATGATAAAAGGCATATCAGATCACTCTCTCTTTTACAGACAAACGAAAGCAGGTTTCACATTGCTTGTGGTGTATGTCGATGATATTGTGATTACAGGTAGTGCTAATGCAGGTATTTTGGCCCTTAAAAATTATCTTCATAGCCAGTTCCAAACAAAAGATCTAGGCTCATTGAAATATTACTTGGGTATTGAGGTAACACAGAGTAAGAAAGGCATATTTCTATCTCAACGAAAATATGAACTTGATTTGCTAGCTGAAACAGGGAAATTGGGATCAAAGCCGAGCAATACTCCCATGGTTCCCAATGTGCAACTCACTCGAGAAGGCATGCCGTTTGAAGGCCCAGAAAGATATAGACGATTGGTTGGAAAGCTTAATTATCTCGCAGTCACTCGTCCAGATATTGCTTACTCTGTGAGTGTAGTGAGTCAATACATGTTGTCTCCGACCATTGATCATTGAGCTGCTGTAGAACACATATTATGTTACTCAAAGGGAGCACCAGGACGAGGTATTGCTTATCAAAACCATGATCACATGATAATAGAATGCTTTGCAGATGCTGATTGGGCCGATTTTAAAGATGATCGAAGATCTACATCTGGCTATTGCGTCTTTGTTGGTGGTAATCTCGTATTCTCGTATCCTGGAAAAGTAAGAAACATAATGTGGTTTCTCGTTCTAGTGCTGAATCAGAATATCGAGTTATGGCACAATCTGTATGTGAGATAATATGGATACACCATTTATTGAATGAAATCGGATTGAAGACACCAATGCATGCTCAATTGTGGTGCGATAACCAAGCTGCTATACACATAGCAAACAATCCCGTATTTCATGAGAGAACAAAGCATATTGAGGTTGATTGCCATTTTATTCGAGAGAAAATACAAAAAGGATTAATTTCTACCAGATATGTGAAGACGGGAGAACAACATGAAGATTTATTCACTAAAGCTCTAAATGGGATTCGAGTTCATTACTTATGTAACAAGTTGGGCATGATAAATATCTATGCTCCAACTTGAGGGGGTGTGTGAAAGTATTATTATATCTAAGAATATGCTTTAGGAATATACTCTAGACATTATTATTGTATAGCATCTTATATAGGAAGATTCCATCATCTTTGTAATATATATATAGAGAGAGAGAGAGGACTGCTCAGGTCTAGCCGGAGGGACGGGAGCAGCCGTCCGAACTTCACTGTTTGGGGCGGTTCCCGGTGGAATTTTTCGATGAAATTGTTTGAGCATGTTCCTCATCAAGTCTAGTTTGTCCATACCAAATTTCAGCTCAAAATTCGACCGGGAAGGCAGTCAAATAAATTCTTGAAACTTACTGCACTTTATATATGCGCAGAATGTGCAGTATATATAATATATATATATATATATATATATATATATATATATATATATATGGTCTTAACCCTCCAATGAATACACAGAAAATCTTTCCTCCACTCTTCAATATTATTCTAGTTAATATTTCAACAGAGCACAAAAGAGCTGATCCCTCATTCGTAATATTGCCAGTATTTCCAAGCATAACTCTTCTTCGACTTTCTTCACGGTGAACTTCTAAAAAGGCTTCTCTGAGGCTAGGCATAGGTTTAGTACCGAGAATTCTTCCTCAGACCTCGTCAAGTTCTTGATTGAGTCCAAGAAGAAATTTATAAATCCTTTCCGTTTCCACCAACCGCTTGTACTGTTTCCCATCTAGTGGGTAGTTCCAAGTAATAGCATCTAGGACATCGAGTTGCTGCCAATAATGGTTCAATGCCGTAAAATAACTCGTCACAGTCAACTCTCCTTGACGGAGATCATGAAGAATCCCTTTGATTTCAAATATTGCTGAAGTGTTTTCTTGATTTGAGAGAGTATCTAGAGCCGCTTCCCAAATTTTTGATGCTGTCTTGTAAAACATAAACTGTTCACCTATTTCAGGAGTCATAGAATTCAAGAGCCATGACATAACCATATTGTTCTCTGCCTTCCAGTTTTTGTAACCTGGGCTTTTATCTTCCGGTTGGACCATATCAATGGACAAGTATTCTTCTTTATCTTTCCCTCCGATGAAGATTGACACAGAGTGAGACCAAAGGTAGTAGTTCTGGCCATTCGACTTATATGTCGTGGGTCAAGAGTTGTAATCAATGGTTGGTTGAATTTGAGATGAGTTTTCGAGTGATGTGCTGAAACTAACATCATCACTGACTAGGGCAATAGGTACATTACCAAATTTGATTGAAGTATTCATGATGAAAGAGTAACGGAGGAACCCAATAAGGGCAAGGAAAAGAGAGAGAGAATTTGTTTGGAATGAACCCACCAGGTAAATCACTGATTCAGAAGATACCTGACCAGCCCATTGAAGAATGATACTCAATTAGAGCAGGATCGAGTGCTACTCTGATACCATCAAGAGTTCTGCTTATCTTTTGTAGATAGGAGAGGATAAGAGAGATAGAGAGAGGCTCTCAACTTTATTATTTGTCATTCATTTCTTATCCAATCAAACAGAAGGAACAGGATATAAATACTAAGACAGGTAACAGTGACTCAGCCTTAATAGTTCTGATAATTACAATACTACCCCTCCATTCTAAATAAAGTAAACAAATAAGGAAAACTAAAACTCAGGAATCTTCACTTATGTAGTTGTTGCTTTGATTTCTCACTTCAATAGAAAGTTTCCACTTTTGGTCCCGTGCTTTTAGGTCATTCTCATACATGGTCAACGGCTTTCATATTTTCCACTCTTGGTGATGCTTTGTAACTTTTGTCTTTCCATATGACTAAGTCTGCCAATATCTAGGTGTGATTTTCATCAGATATGTGACTAAGAGGACAATTAATGTTGAGAAATCAATTGTCAATAAAAGAGAGAAAAGTGAAGGTAGGGGACTAAAAGTGGGAATGATCTACAGATGCAGAGCTAAAGTGTAAAATTAACTTCTCTTTTATTATTCTGATGTTCACAGGATGGAGATACCAGTGGTGGAGGTTTCGAAGTATGGGGTTTGGCTTTTAGCTAAGAATGTAAGACAACTCAAATACAAAATTTGCCAACAAGACTTTACTTGAAGCGTGCTTTTACTTGATGTTTCCTCCAAGGACAGGTAAATCAATATATTTACAGAATCCTGGTAGAACAAGATGCATGTTTTCATGATAACAATGATGCCTTCTTAACGCTTCTGTACTTAGAAGATTTGTGTTGATGGCGGCCACGTTTTGGAATCAAGCAGATTTCTTGGTTGAATCCTGCTTAAATGTATTGATGTGTAGAAGTAACATCCACGTTTCAGAAATTTTGACATAAAGAGAAAGCAGTTATTTAAATGACATAAATGTACTAAATTCAGACCATGAGAAATACTACCTCCGTCCCTTTTATATTGGGACGGAAGAAGGTGGCATGATTTTTAAGAAAAGTGGATTTGTGTGGTTGATATTAATTGATAAAGTAAGAATAAAGTAAGAATGATTTTGAGCCACACAAACTTTACCAAATATGGTATGGGACAATTAAAGTGGGACTTCCCGAAAAGGTAAAACGGGACAATATAAGGGGACGGAGGGAGTACTAGATGAAGTTTTAAGCGTATGTTACAGGAAATACCTTTTCCTGCTTAGTTGTCGTCAGCGGACACAAAGATGAAATGAGAAGGAAGAGACTGGACTTTAAGCGTGCGGATGATATATTATAGCCATCCATGGCAGATTTCGGAGGATTTGAAGCGTTGCGGTTTATGGTGGTTAGATAACCGTAGAAGTTGGTAGGAGAAGGCATAACTGATTTAGGAGGCTTGCTTGTAAAACATTAGTTATATCCAAGTTTTTCAGTTGGCAGAAAGAGGTAGAAATGGATGGGAAAAAGACCAAGCAATATATGTTGGCTTATATTATATACTAGTTTTTTAACGCGCGATGCGCGTTGCACAAAATGCCCAAGCATATTCTTTGATTTTTAACATCTTATCTCCAACTCATATGTGAATGATTACAAGCCTAAGCAAAAAATAGGGCAGGTAAGAAGATTGTAAAAAATTACAAGAGAATAATAGATGTATGCAATGTGTGCAAAAAACTATACGAAGTACTCCCTCCGTCCTACTAATATTGTTTCATTTTACTTTTTTGGTCCGTCCCACTAAGATTGTCTTATACTAAATTTGGTAAAGTTTGTGTGGCTCTAAATTATTCTTACTTTATTAATTCAATATCAACCACATAAACCACTTTTTATTGATTTGCGTGTCACTCCCTCTTGTTCCATTGTTAGTGGGACGGAGGGAGTCGTATTTATTGAGTTTAGAGTATGGAGACAACAAATAGTTCATGGGATAGAGTTTGAATCATAGTAATATTAGATGAAAATGTTAAAAGTAATCAAATGGTTTCTTTTTTGCATTGCTGATCAGTTGGTAAGTTGCCTTTTTAGTGTATGTAGCAATACAGGCTATACAGCTCATAGTCACAAAAGTGGAATGCATATGAGCAATTGCATGATATTTCCCTTCAAATTTAGAGAGATTAGTTTTTTGCAGGAATTTAAGAGCCCGTTTGATAACATTGAAATCGGCTTGTTCGGCTGATTCTGCTGAAATTTATGAAGTTTTGGCTGAAGTAGCTATATTGGCTAACTATGCTAATTTATGAAAAAAATATTTTAAATATATTTTATTAATAAAATAAAGAAAAAATTATATGAAAAAATGGCTAAAATGGTCATGTAATTTCAGCCAATACAACCAGAAAAGTAACTTCAACCTTACTTTTTGTTATTATTTCACAATTCAGCACGTGAAATAAAAAATTACGTGTTTGGTTAAAAAGTTGGCTGATAAGCCTCAAACAAAGTTATCAAATGATCTCTAAAAAGATTTGTTAACAACCAACGTATTTGAAATAACTATCAAATTCAGCTCTTAAACCCTATAAATTGGTTTCACTCATATATGGACATGGAATTGAATTCCCCATCAACCAAAACTATATGTAAAACAAGTAAATAAAGCATAGTTACAATTAAAGTTTTTGTCAGGTTCATTAGCCTGAACATATGTGCATGTTATTTTAGAATTAAATAGGAAAAAAAGAGAGCAAGAAAAACAAAGTTCTATGCGTTTTATAGAAGATACTGGCTTCCAAGTTATAGCGCTAGATTGTAATGAATTTAAATGAGTTCTTTGTGCCTATAATGCTGCTACTTTTCAACTTGAATGTGGAATCTACCTAAGCTAGCTTAGTTAGCAAGTGATCGATCCAAGAATATAGAAGTATATATTCATGGCTTTGAATCTTCGATATACTTGTATGATACTCCGTAATAACATACGGGTGTTATGAGAAAATAAATTAAATAAGAAAAGAAACAAAAACTTGAACAGAGTAGATGAAGAGGTCAGGAATCCGTTACTCCGTTAGCAAATGGAAGAATAAAGAGTGTTATACTAACCAAGGATAAGAGCCGCCATTGAGAACAAAGTTAGAAAAGTGCAACAAATGGAGCATTATGTACGTTACGTTTATGCATCAAGAATTCAAGAGACACCAACACATTTCATATGACCATTATACCCTTAACAACATTCACTCTTATAAGATTGTAGAGAAATAGAGAAATGCCGAATTAGAATTTAATTATCCTCCAAAACACAAGTTCTTCTATCTTATGATTTTATATCAATCCTATGACTTGGGGATAATAACTTTAAGGGCTGTCCCACTTTGTCACTGAACTTATTTATTGACTTCATTAAGCAATAACTGGTGACAAGCAAATTATTTTCTATTATTCTACTTTACGGTTCTTGGTTTTTCTTTTAAAATAAATCTCACCAACTTCTTCGCTATGCATTCTACACAATTACTATTAGACAATTAAAGAGTAACAAAAACCAAATCAAACATGTGTGTAAAATTAGACAAGTGTATAAAATATCGATTCAAAATTAGCGCACAACAATTTGGCGAGTGAATATGAAATGTTGGGCATGATTCGCACGTGGTGCGTACTCCGCTAGTATATATATGGTGAAAAAGAATACATGCACACACTGGCACACACATGAAGTGATGTGTAGTCGAATACGATGTAGTAAAAAATATCCTTTAGAAATATTGAGAGCTTGTTTCTGATAGCTTAAAATATGAGGGTCTTTCAATTAGATGCATAGTTGATTATTGTTGCAATCGATTATAATCAGAATCTATTATTGCTTGGGTAAATTTTCTCAAAAATGTTTAAAAATAATTAATTGGATTTGTGTTAAATGAAAAATTTGCTCATATCCATAGCATGTTGGCCTGCATTGCTGTATGGCGTAGAGTGTTGGGCGGTGAAACAATGTCACCTTCAAAAGATGAGTGTGACAGAGATGCGCATGCTGCGTTGGATGTGTGGGCATACTAGGAAGGACCACATGAGAAATGAGACAATCAGACAAAGGGTGGGAGTAGCACCTATTGAAGACAAGATGCGGGAGTCTCGTCTACAGTGGTTTGGTCATGTGCGTAGAAGACCGAATGATGCACCTATCAGACGTGTTGAGATGTGTGGAGAAGAGGCAGGAAAGAGAGGGAGAGGAAGACCCAAACGGACGTGGGTTAAGGTAGTCCGAAGTGATATGCTTCTTCTTGGATTGGATAAGGGTATGGTTTTGGAGAGAGCAAAGTGGAGGGCGGGTATTTGTGTGGAGGAGTGATCTCGTATTATTTCCCCTCATCTCTTTTTCTTCTTGTTTTTTATTCGTTTACCCTTATATATATATAAAGTTATAAACATTATTTTTATCCCTCTTATTTTATCATTTGTAGGTATATTCATCCTGTTTCATATTATCTTTTTATAATAGCTTATTTTTTTATCTTTACTTTCTTTCTTTTCCTTTTGGTGGTGATATCATGTATCGATTCATGTTAGCCGACCCCAATATCTTTTGGGACTAAGGCTTGGATGTTTGTTGTTGTTGTTGTATCCATAGCATGTTGGTTTGACAAACTCACTTTTAGTCGAAAACTCGCAATGTGCATGATTCAATTTGTATTAAATTCGCCATAACCAGAAGTGTAGATGCAAAGAAAAAGATCAGGGGGCGGAGAATACCCTCCATAGAGCTCCAAGGTAGGGGCTTGTGTAAGCTCACTTAATTGGGATGCAAAACACAAGGAACTAGAAGAGATATGTCACTCCATATATTGGAGGCAAAAAAAAACTCTTCTAGAGAAACCTTAGGCTGTGCTTGGTAAGGGGTTTGAGAATAAGGAATGGGAACGAAAATATAGTCTGTGAGCCATACCTCCCAAACGGGAGTACAAAACATTTCTTAAACCCATCAAACTCATTTCCATTCCCATACCCTAAGACTTACCAAGCATATCCTTGGCCACCAGCCAAGAGAAAGCTAAGAGTTAGGAGTAGACAAGGCAGGTATAGTTACACATTTAGAACAGAGTTTTGAGACTAAGCGTGATCACCATTAAGTTCAAGAGAAACATAAATCAATTGATCCTGATGGGGCATGTTAGTTATACACGAAATTTATTTCAATTGAAGACTGTCAAGAACCTAATGTGGGGCAAGTACTACGTACCATCCAGTAATAAACTTTTTCCAAGCCCAACTACGAATCACTTTGCCAAACGCCTGGAAAAGAAGGAAATCGTATATTAAATCCCTGTC
This sequence comes from Cuscuta epithymum, assembly GCA_945859915.1. NCBI lineage: Eukaryota > Viridiplantae > Streptophyta > Magnoliopsida > Solanales > Convolvulaceae > Cuscuta > Cuscuta epithymum. The sequence continues at coordinate 5,811,581 of CAMAPF010000059.1, forward strand.
TACATTTGTGCGCAGAAGAATGCTATGATAGAAGAGTAAAAGAATATCAAATTTAAACGATGAGGATGAACTGCAAATAACATTTTTATTGGTGTATGATGCGTGGGTGTGTGCGGGAGAGAGACCTCTTTCCCAGAGGAGTACGAGGATGGCGGGGAATCGGAAGGAGAAGATGATTTGGAACAAGCCCCGCTCTCTAAGCCACCGCCAACGACCACCGGAATCAGGCGTTCCAGATCCTTATCCTTCTCCGATCGGGTTCCCATTTATGATTTGTTCCCGCTGCTGACTGAAACTTAAACCTCTGCTAAATTAAACGGTCACTCGCCAGCGACTACGGACGCTTTGACAACTTAGGGTCTGTTTGCAACAGCCCCTCCTTTTAAAAAAGTGCTTTTTTTAATGAAATGGGGAGAAGTGATTAAATAAAATTTGATAGTGTTTGAGAAAAAAGTGATTTTGAAAAGTAAAAGTGAGTAGTGTTTGGTAAAATAAGTGCTTTTTGTGTAATAGAAAAAGTAAAAGCACTTTTGACGCGGAAGCCGAGAAAAATAAAAGTTGTAGTATTTGGGAAAATAAGTGCTTTTTTAAAACCAAAAGCTGAGAGGTGCTTTTTTAGAAGCAGTTGCAAACCAACCCTTAATGTTCTCCTAGGATGGCAATGGGGCGGGAATGCGGGATACACTCCCCATCCCGCGGCCCCATTTCTCAAAAGTTCTGCCCCCTCGTAGATCTCTTCATATATATTTAATTTATCGTATTTGCATATGTTTTAAATCATTCTATTGTTATTATGCCTCACTTTTTTACTTTATTTTGCAAAATTATATCTTGGACTTAATTACTTTTTTATTTTTGTCATCGACTTATACAATTACGAATTACTTCCTCCGTCCCACTATGATTGTCCCATTTTACCTTTTTGTCCCGTCCCACTAAGATTGTCTCATACTTTATTTGGTAAAATTTGTGTGGTTCTAAATGATTCTTATTTTATTCTTATCTTATCAATTCAATATCAACCATATAACCCACTTTTATTAATAACTGTGCCGTCTTCTCTGGTCCCAAACTTAGGGGGACGGGGGGTAGTATATATTTTTGTATGTGGTAATGAGATTTGCTACTTTAATATGTGTATACTTTTATTTCTTTTTACTATATATCTTATTTTGTGGTATATACTTTAAATGTTCAAAATAATTCCCCGTATTTTTTGTCCAAATTTTTGTAACATATACCGTATTATACACGTATATGTATTCACATTGTGAAATAAATTTTAAGTGTTTGCTTAAAATTGATCACAAATAATATATGACAATATTGGGTACAATCTCCAAATATTTGATCATCGAAAACTAGGGTTTATTCATATCATAAGTGTCAGGATCATTACATCAATCAAAGGAAAAACAAATCTGACATCAACTAGACTCCAACAACTACGACTGTAAACCCTATGATCAGATTTAGACACGGTCACCTCACCAACACGAATCGCTAACTATGTAACGGGCTTGAGCCATCAAAGTTCCCATAGATCCAAACATACTCAATGACATAAAACCAAGCTAAATTCTCAAACAAACTGACAAACCTAACAACATAGACGACAACAAGAAATCAAATGACAAAATAATGAAAATTTATTGGAAAACTTTCACGAACTCTAGCCTCTCGCACAACCTATGGCGGTGGTTCAGGATGAGGCCGTAATATTGGTACCTCTCTAATTGATCCTCCATTGTCGATCAAAATATGACCTATTCGAAACCCGTGCAACTCTCCTCATCCCACACTCGAGCCCAAATCACCTCTAACGGTTATCATCTTCGTTGTCATGCCCTACAACCCTCGCACCGCAAACCCTCGTGGCCTCAACCCTTGTGGGAAAACAATAACCTGCAAAAGAAGAGGAAAAAGTAACACAAAACTTCGTGGTCGTAACCTCTGTGACCGATTCTTCAACCAGAGAGTAGCTGGGTGTGAAGCTCTCCCTTGCAAGACCTGCAAACAGCCAATCTGCTCATCACCCTCGTCTTCACAGTGTTAATCGACTGAAAACCGAATGACGAAAGCCGCACGACCCCAGGCGGCGGTCTGCGGAAAATCCGAACCCTAAGCTATGGGACGACGACCGTTTTTTAAGTATATCGGTAATATCTCTAAATATGAATCCTCTGATTCTTCACTTGCAATTTGAAATAAATATAATTAAAGAATTTAATTCAAAAATAAATCTTTAATCCTTCAAAAATTCGAACATTCTTCGGATCTTCATTCTTGAGATCTTCGAATCTTCGTTCTTCGGATCTTCGAATCTTCGTTCTTCGGATCTTCAAATATTCTTGAATACAAAATTTAGCTTGAAGGGCCTCAGATTTTGAAGTAGCTTTATCCTCAACAAAAGGGCCGTTTTATGGTTTGATCCTCTGTTTAAGGGCTTTTCAGAATATATGGCTTGATCTTCAATTGAGTTTTGATTCGGTCTTTATATGAATAACTTCAAATTTTCAATGATCCGTTCTTCATATCTTTGAATTTTCAAAGCATTGTTCTTCAAATCTTTGAATTTTCGAGTATCGTTCTTCAGATCTTCGAATGTTCTTCAACTTTTGGATTTATTTTATCAAGAATGAACGAAATCACAAAGAATTATTCGTATATTCTTAATAAGATTTGTGGCTTGATCTCTTCCTCGTCTTCAGAATCGTTCAGAGCCTCTCGAGAGTTCTTCAGAGCTTTTCTGCAGCGTTTCTTTGACTGGAAATTCTCCCTTCTTTCTCTCAACTGAGACCCTTATTTATAGGTGTTGGGGGGGTGAGATATGCTTTAGGGTTCCGAAATTCGTCCCTACCTCATGGGCCCTAATTTGCTTTGGGCTCTATTTGCTTGCATTTTGATAGCCAGAAAAATCAGCACTTATGCAATGTGTCTAATCTAGACAACTTTGTTAACAAGGCCCGTAGCTATTTTTCATGCATATGGACACATTTCTGAGCTAGATTTGTTTCTCTCTTTATCAACTGAATCATGTCTCTTAGATATTGAACTACTATTTAATTATGGGCTTAAAATAGAGAAATTAGTAGGACTGGCTCATTACTTTAAAAGCTCAATTTATAACCAAACTAATCTATACTAATATAAAAAGGAAAACCAAGACATAATAGTTCCCGCCTCAAAGTTACGGACGGCAAAGAAGCGACGCTTGGGTTCGTTGCCTTTTTCGAATGGGCAAATAAGCGACTCTTGAATTTGTTGCCTTTTTAAACTCGACAGTTTCAAACTTTCAATCGGTACCACATCTATATAATATATAAAAACGCAATAGTCTAGATGCATTTAGGCGGGAAGAGGCTATACTCACTGGCGGAATGTGTGCAAGGAATTGGTTCATTAATTAATTGTCTAAATATTCTAGAACCCACTATAGCAATAATGGCAGGAGCAGCACGTGTCCCCAATAATTAGAATAAAAAATAGCACTAAATAATGCTATTACACTTCTCAAGAAAACCATATACGGAGAATAATGGTGCAAGAATATCAATGCTCTGTTGTACATGCCAATCGGTCATAATTATGCTATTACACTTTTCAAAGTTAATAAATACGGCCGTGCAAAACAAAATATTGATTTCAAATTCTCAGCAACAATTATCACTTATAAATAGGAGAACTATATGCTCCTTCAGCAACAAAAAACCAAGGATGCCAAGGAAACCACCGAAGCAAAGCATGGGAGATCAACCATTTCTGAATCAGAGTATAGAATGTAAGCATCAGTGCATGTAAGTTTATTTGTTATTAGACGTTTACCATTAAATTTTTGCTTCTACGTGTTTTTGTAATGTTAAGAATATGCTAGCAACTTTTGGAGTTTTGGTGTGATGAAGAACATGTTATGATATGTTTTATATTCATCCAACATGGATGTACGTTTATTTTTACCATTTCAATTTTCAAGACCAAATATTGAGGCTACAATTCGAACACGAAATTTAGTAATGCATGCTTTTATCAGAATGCTAATTGCTTCATAAATTCATACGCATGAATTGTGATGAACACAAAACGATGAACATAATATGACACCAAATCTTAAACTCCTAAATCGGGAACAACTTAGAGAATTGAACATTTTAAACCTTTTAAACGGTTTCCCATTCTTATAAAAGCTTATTGGTTAATGGTTTCATTGAAAAATGAGTTTGCCAACCATTTAGGTATGGAGTATTTAAATGGGTTCATATTAACAAATATTGTATGTATGTCCAGTATTCAAGAAAAGAATTGCTTTTTTGGATCTTATTGATGAATCAGTAATTTCATGGAAAAACTTCATTGTATTAGTGTTGAAATTCCACTGTAATTAAAGTCCTGAGAATTATACCGTCGTTGCTTTATGCAATTCAGATGTGCTTATTCATTGCTGTTGATCCATTGGTGACATGATTGCATTTCAGACCTGTTAAAAAATAGAAAAGGAATGGTCAAGACTTCTAAAAGTGAAAGAATTATAGACAAAAGATATATACATGATATCACATACTTCGTACTTCGTATAAAGGTAAACTTAACTGTCTAGATCTACAATCACATATTTTATGGTATTGTGGTTATATTAGCTCAAAAGGCTGCTATTAAGATGTTGAGTTTATTCCCTTTTTTTAATAATCAGTTGCTTACTTGATTATTACTCTCATATTTGAAATCTGGAGCATAATGATTGAAGTAACTTTCTATGTTAGAATTGAGTTCCAATAAAAAAACTGGCACATTATTGGCTTTTGTATACAAGTAAATCAATCTTTTAACACATTTTTTATATGCACAAACAACATTACAAGTAAGAATCTATTACTTGAATTAGAATAAGAATAAGAATCTGTTACTTCTGCCCTAGCGGTACATGCTACCTGATTTGACATACAAGAGATACTCGAAATCAAAATTGGAATTGATCATGTCCTAAGAAAAAAGATCATACCCTGTAAATCAACTCTCCCATATTGGACATGAAATCAACTGTTTACTCCATCCAACTAAAGCTGAAATCTGCGATAAAAATGAAGTAATTAAAGTAAATATATTTAAGTTAGATTCACTCAAGTATGTTGCCATTGTTTTTCATAATAAGACTTTAAGAAAGCGTAGGTGAATAATTAACATAAAGCAGTCAGTGACTTTAAGTATTCATTGAGCAAATAAGCTACAAATTCTAAATCTTTACATCGATGAATCTGTAGAGCTGAGCTGTTTATGTTAAAATATTGTTAAGTTGTAGTCAAATTAAATATCTTTAATTTAATTGAAATCAACATGCATAACTTCAGATTGTGTAAAAAGGAATTGAAGGCACCAAAATGAAAATGTTGATCTGGCTAATACCCGGGGCATAATATCCATCTTCTGATGAGCACGAGTGTTAATTAGGGCGTTGAAATGGTGTGTACAGCTGAGATTGAGGTAACTGATGATGAACAGTGAGAGATGGTACTCACTACTCATGTGGTGACTGATGCACTGCGAAGGGAAAGATGGTTGGTGAGGGCGCCGTTGTCGCTGGTGCTATCGGTGGCACATGCAGATGTGTATCGCGGAAGCCACTTCTGGAGGAGTGCGATGATCTGAATCGGCGTTCCAAGACTATGGTTACCGGTTACGGCAAGGATTGTAAATTTTGTATTTTGGGTTTTAGCTTTCAGGTTTTAATAAACTTTTGGGCTACGGTTGTTTACAAAATGGTGCTTAAATTTTATGTCACTTAAAACTAAGGAAAATTATTTTTTAAAATTATACTCCGTAATTTTTGGTTGAGTATATTTATGTTGATATTATTTACACAAGTAGCACAAAAATAAAACTTGGTTAACTTTTTCAAATACGTAGTAAGAATTTTTGGTTAACTCTAAACACATTATGACCATATAACTCATTATATTATGTTCCTTTTGTAACATTTATATCTTTTTAGTTTCCTTTTTCGATTGCAACATTCATATATTAACATTTCAAAATCTTCTTATCATAGATTCATAGACTGAATAATTTTGAAAATAATACGCTATTACAATTACTTTTTTATTTATCTTTTATTCCAACACATTATTTCGTTATCTTTTCATCATATTCTCAATAATTCATCTCTCCTTTTAGTATTTTAATTTCGTCTACTTTTAAACGGGAAGATATAAATGTTATGGACTAAATCTATTGATGATAGTATTAAATTTTAAAATATGTATACTCATACATAATTATTAAAATAAATGTTACGATTTATACGAAGTATTATTTAACAGTCTACTCATTTATATGGAAAATAATTCTTCCCGTGCATCGCACGGGTACTATACTAGTTGCTCTATAAATTAGATCACATGTTATGGAAGATGGACTCTAACCGTGCAATAAAAAACATTCCAGATATCTACAAATCTCTTTTCCTTGGACTATTTAATGAGTCTCTAATAACCTAACTTATAAAAGTATTCATACCTATGTATTAGAATAGTACGTAGTAATACATACCAGCGCACGGCATAAAAAAACATTCGGATATATTATATTAAGGGAAAACTGTCAAATAAGTCCACTTACTTTGCACAAAAAGTCAATTGAGTCTACGTACTTTTTTGTGAGTCAATTAAGTCCACCAAGTATCAAAAAACAATCAAATAAACTTTTTCACAGGTAATAAACCGGTTACCCGGTTATTGCCTACGTGGATGTCCTTGTTGGCATTTTTTACTGTTTTTTTATTTTTATTTTCTTTTCTTTCTCCTTTTTCCTTTTTCTTTTTCTCTTTCCCTCTTCCTATTTTCTCTTTCTTTCTCGTTCTTCCTTGTCCGCTGTTTTCTGCATTTGCCCGGCCCCTTGCACTTCTTTGTCTACTTCTTCCAATCCCTCCATTTTTGCCACCTCCTCCTCCCATTAGAGCAACCTCCGGCCACCACTTTCACCTCCTCCACCTCCGCCGCCCTACTTCCATACACACCGCCTCCAGCTAATAGATTATTTAATAAGGATATTTATGTACTTTTACATTTAAACTCTCTACTATAAATATATCTGCCAGGGCTCCTTAGAGAGCATCATGTTCTATTATTTCACATGGTATCAAGAGCAGGCTAAAAACCCTAAGTTTTTTTTTTCGTTCGTTCCTCTCTACGAACGCCGCAGCATGTCTTCTTCCTCTCCCATGACTTCCGCAATATCCTCCGTTTCTCCAGCGGCCGTCTCTTCTGCCGCAACTACATCAACTGCAGCGGCTAACCCCATCCACACAACTGGCGCCCCTGTTTCTGTTGGGTCGAGGCCGGCAGTCATCAGTTCCATGGATTCCGGTGTGTCCTTCTCTTCTAGCATCGCCTCGCCAACTCGGACTTCTGGGTCATACTCTCTGTTTCAGCAGCTTCCGTCAGTCTTTCCATGGTCAGCTACCTCTCCGGCGCCATCTGTTTCACTTGATCCGCCTCCTCTCATGGCTGGAACGTTTGGTGGGCCTTCGTTTGTTCGCACTCCTGGGGTGTCCTCTTCTGTACCCCCTGGTTCGCATATAATGACCAGCAATAATGATTGTAATCTGTCAGCCCTTGCCCAAACCATATCCCATGTGGCTACTAATGTCACCAATATTGTCACAACCAAACTTCAGGCCGTAGAAGATTATACTACTTGGCGAACCCAGTTTGAATCCTTCTTGGTCTCACAAGGACTTCTCGGCATGGTTGATGGCTCAATTCAGGTACCTCCTGCTTATTCCATAGATTTTCTCAACCGCCAATTTCCCAATCCCGACTTCTCTACTTGGATACGAATTGATCAAACTATTCGTTCTTGGCTGTTTGCTACTTTATCTCGCGATGTTCTTATTGATGTTCGGGATTTAAAACACTCCTCTGAAATTTGGGAACGGTTGGAATCTCACTTCATGTCTGCTAGTTTAGCACGGTCTATGGAATTAAAGCGTCTGTTGGGTCAACTTAAAAAGAAACCTGATCAGTCCATGGATAGTTATTTAAGAGAGATTAAAATTTTAGCAGATGACCTTAATAATATTAACTGCCCTGTTCCTCCGCGAGAACTGCTAAAATCCACTATTATGGGACTTGGCCCTGAATATGAGTCTTTGTGTACCACGGTGTCGTTGTTTCCCCAAAATTTTCCCTTTGAGATTTTGCGGATTCACCTTCTGGAGCAAGAACAGAGAGTTCTTTATCTCCGCTCTCAGGACACATCTATCCACCAGGCCTTTGGTGCACAAGCCCAGCAGCCCGGTATCCAACAGCAGCCGGTTGGTGGTCATCCGCAGCAGGGTCCACGAGTAGCGTACATACCACCGCAGCAGGGGCAGCGCGGACGTGGTGGTCGGGGCCGCGGAGGACGTGGACGAGGCGGTCGAGGCCGTGGGCGCGGCCAGCTGAACCAGCCCTACGGTCAGCCGCTTATCTGGTACGGCCAGTACGTTCAACCGCCGATGTTTGCAGCTGGGGCAGGTGGTGTTCCTCTTCCGGCCGGGTACGCTCCGCAGGCAGGGGGTGTACACTCTTCGGGTACTGTTACACGTAATTCTTCTGTGTCACATTTAAATATGTATGCTTTACCTGTTTGTGCTACTAACTTGGTGTCTGCAGGCTCATCATCAGATGGGGGTATTCTTGGGTCAGTTCCCCATCCCGTTAGGTGTCAAATTTGTTTCTCTACAGGTCACTCTGCCATTACCTGTCCATCCCGTTTCACTCCGCCGTCTGCACCAGCTCTTTTGACTACTCCCGGGGAAGCTAACTCTGCTTTATGGTATCCTGATTCAGGAGCTTCTGCTCATATGACCGCCACGGAAGGTATTTTAACTAATAAATCTGCTTACACTGGTTTTAATTCTGTTAGTGTTGCTAATGGTGCCCATTTACCCATTGTTCATATTGGTGATGTTGCGTTACCTTCATCTGGTCGCCCCCTTACTTTAAAATCCGTTTATCATGTGCCTCAGTTAAAATATAATTTAATTTCTATACAAAGATTATGTGCTGATAACAACTGTACTGTCATTTTTGATAAAATTCTTTTTTATTAAGGACCGAGCCACGGGGGCAGTGCTTCTTCGAACCACCAGTAATGGACCACTTTATCCTCTCCGTCTGCAGTCACCATCACCTTTAGTTTTAGCTTCTGTTTTAGCTTCTGGCCCTGTGTGGCACCGTAGATTAGGTCACTGTAGTGACACTATTTTGCAGTTTTTAAAACGTCAACAATTTTTATGTAATCACACTCCGTTTACTCATGCTTGTGTGGCCTGTCGCTTAGGAAAATCTCAACGTTTACCGTTTACAGATGCTAGTCATACTAGTTCTCTTCCTTTACAAATTATTCATTCTGATGTATGGCAATCTCCAGTTTCTTCTAATATGGGTTTCAAATATTATGTTTGTTTTATTGATGATTATTCTCGATTTACTTGGATCTACCCCATGCATCACAAGAGTGAGGTTTTTATGCACTTTAAAAATTTTAAGATTCTGGTTGAAAATCTTTTTTATCAGAAAATTAAAATTTTTCAAAATGATGGAGGAGGGGAATTTGTTAATAATAATATGCAGCAATTTTTTGCGAATAATGACATTTATTTTCAAAAATCTTGTCCTGACACACCCCAACAAAATGGGGTAGCTGAGCGTAAACATCGTCATCTTTTGGAATTAACTCGTACTATGCTTCTCGAGGCTTCGGTACTGAGTCAGTTCTGGGTTGATGCACTTTTTACTGCTGCATACATTATTAATAGGTTACCTTCTCCTATTTTAAATGGTTTGTCCCCATATCAAAAATTATTTCATCGTGTCCCGGACTATTCTTTTATGCGTGTTTTTGGTACCGCTTGTTATCCAAATTTTCCGGCCACTTCTGCCAATAAATTATCTCCAAGGTCTGTTCAGTGTGTTTTTCTTGGCTATGCATCTGGTTATAAAGGCTATCGTTGTTATGATCCTATCACTGGTCGTGTCTATATTAGTCGTCATGTTAGGTTCCATGAGGACACATACCCCTTCCAATCCATACCTAAAACCAGTCCTACAGTCCCCCCTACTTCTAATCTTTTTCCCATGCATATCACTGCCTTACCCCTTAGCCGTGTCACTCAACTGCCCACTCTTCCCAGCCCACGTCCTTCCCCAACCATTACAGATTACCCTCCCAGTCCTACTTCACCTCTTCCCTTGGCCGAGACCTGCTCCACTTTTGACAACAGCTCACGGTCAAAGTCCTCCACCAGTAGCAGCTCGTCCTCATCACCCAGAAACCCAGCCTCTGCCACAACTGAATCCCATGTTACCATCCCAGCTGAGACCTCATTCTCCCAGCCAGAGTTTACTGCTCCTCCTCCGGTCCTTAATATGCATCCTATGCAAACTCGGGCTAAATCCGGAATTTTTAAACCAAAAACTATTTTTACTTTAAGTACGGTTGTTCAGCACACTGATCCTACGTGTTTTACTGAGGCCAATAAACATTTACATTGGAGGGAAGCGATGGCTGAGGAATTTAATGCACTCATTAATAATAATACTTGGGATCTGGTGCCCTTTGACAATTCTAAGAATATTGTTGGTTGTAAGTGGATTTATAAAACGAAATATCATTCTGATGGGTCAGTTGAGCGGCATAAAGCTCGGTTAGTGGCTCAGGGATTTAATCAACAGGCTGGTATTGATTTTTCTGAAACTTTTAGCCCTGTTATTAAACCCACCACAGTTCGTATTGTTCTTACTCTTGCAGTTTCTTTTGGGTGGGTCATTAGGCAACTTGATGTTAAAAATGCATTCTTGCATGGTTCTCTCACAGAAGAAGTATACATGCGTCAACCTCGTGGTTTTATTCATCCTCACTTTCCTAATTACATATGTCGCTTGCGCAAGGCTATTTATGGCCTAAAACAAGCACCACGGGCATGGTTTCATAGGTTTAGTAGTTTTCTTCTTCAGCATCATTTTTCTTGCAGTAAGTCGGGTAATTCATTATTTATTTATCGCCATAATAATAATATTATTTATTTATTATTATATGTAGATGATATTATTATTACTGGCAATTCTGAGTCTACCATTACCCAGTTTATTTCTGTTATTTCTAATCACTTTGCTATGAAGGATCTGGGTAATTTGCATTATTTCCTTGGTGTTGAGGCGACTAGGTCTCTCAAAGGTTTGTTTCTCTCCCAACATAAGTATGTTTCTGATCTTCTCATCCGCTTTCATCTCCATACTGTCAAACCCGTTCGCACACCGTTAGCTTCTCGGACCACGTTATCCTTATCTGATGGTGAGTTACTCTCAGATTCCACTGAGTATCGCAACATGGTAGGTGCGTTACAATATTTAACTTTAACACGGCCTGATATTACGTATGCAGTACACTTAGTGTCTCAATTTATGCATGCCCCTAGGACTACTCACCTTTTTGCAGTCAAGAGAATTTTCAGGTATTTACAAGGGACACGTGATCATGGATTATGGCTTCAACGTTCTGCACAACCCACGTGTGTGTTGGCTTACTCCGATGCAGATTGGGCCGGTTGTCCCGACAGTTTTAGATCCACGACAGGGTATGCCGTCTTTTTGGGTCCTAATCTGGTGTCGTGGAAGTCCAAGAAACAAGCAATTGTGTCCAAATCCTCCACGGAAGCTGAGTATCGTGCCATTGCATACACCGTACAGGATACCTTGCATATTCGGTCAGTCTTATTTGAGCTCGGATTTCCGGTTACCGAACCAGTCCATTTGCTGTGTGACAATGTTTCTGCTTCCTATTTGATTGCTAACCCTATTCAGCATGCCCGGAGTAAACACATACAGATTGATTATCACTTTGTTCGCGAACGTGTTGCTCATGGAGATCTGGTTGTTCAACATGTTCCTACTCATTTACATTCGGCAAATATTTTTACTAAGAGCCTCCCTAGTCAGCGTTTTCATTTTTTGAAAGACAACCTGCGCGTTGTTTCTCCCGCACAGCTTGAGGGGGTGTAATAGATTATTTAATAAGGATATTTATGTACTTTTACATTTAAACTCTCTACTATAAATATATCTGCCAGGGCTCCTTAGAGAGCATCCTGTTCTATTATTTCACACTGGCCACCTCATCTACGGCCTGCGCCTCCGGCCACCTCATCTACGGCCTGCACCTCCGGTCACCTCATCTACGGCCTCCACCTCTGTCTCCGGCCACCACATCTGCGGCCTCCACCTCCACCTCATCCATTATTAAGGCGAACTCCAACAGTTCCCAGATCCATAGCCACCTACCTCCACGTGCGGCCTTCACCTCCTCCGCCCCAACCTCCATACAAATATCTTTGACCCCCACCTCTGCGTCGTCTATCTCTGTCTCTTCGATTGGAATGACCTCCAATCACCCCGACCTTCATCGATCTTCGCCGCCACATCCATTGGACCGAACTCCAGTCGTCCCGGCCTCCGTCTCCATCACCCCTGCCTCAATAGTTACAGGCTCCGCCGTCTCTTACTCGGCCTCGGCCTCGGCCACAGTCACTACCTCCGCCGGCCAAGCTTCAATAGACAGGTAGATATTCAGATCTTCTAGGGAGAGGATTGAAGGAGAAGGAATTTTCGGGAGAAGATTTGGAATTGACAGTGGGGAGAAGCAGTTGGTCGTGGACTGGTAGACACAGAGAAAGGAAAGAGAAAAAAACAAAAGAAATGAAAAAGAAAACGAAAAATAATACTTCGTATAAATAAACGGAAAATAGTAAATAAAAAGCCAACTGGACAGACACCTAAGCAGTCAACCGGCTAACCGGCTGATCACCCACAAAAAGGCTGATTTGGTTAGTTTTTTATACTTCATGGACTTAATTGATCAGTTTAAATGTACATGAACCCAATTGACTTTTGGTGAAAAGTATGTGGACTTATCTGACAGTTTTCCCTTATATTAATGCTAAATATTAGCACTTGAAAAAAGTATTCTATTATACCTATGTGATATAATTTCTACACACCAGCGCACGGCATAATAATTTAAGGTTGCCTGGAAAATTATATTCCAATCAAACAAATATCTTATCTAATGTCGGAAATTCATTTGATGTTTAATTATATATAAGGTTCTGGTGAACGGTTTAAGATACTAGACTGACAATAAAGCAACTTAATTCCTATTCACATTCTGATTATTTTTAGTGAATAAAATTTACATATTTAGAAACTACATAAAAACCGCTACAAAGTCTGATAAAAAAATGTAAATTTGATAAAAATTTGATATATAATGTGAAAGATTAAAAATGATTTAAGTTGACCATATGAATAGTGGACGAGAACCTTCTAATGGGACGGATGTAGTACAAGTATCCAAAAATCAAATTCCATGATAATAGCAATTAACAATTGGGTCATATCTGGATAATTGAAGCATCACATAATTTTTGTTTAAAAATGATAGGATTTGACTATTTGAGGCTGTGGAGATTCAATGAACACGGAGAGCTAAAAATGAATACTTTATTGGGGGGGGGGGGTAAACGGTGATCGAATTGCAGACACCGGAGCCTTCAGGGGTGTGGTGACTATGGTCGATCACTCGATTATAATCGTAGAAAGAATTAGTAAAGCAGCGGCCTTAGAGAGGTTTGCAATTGTTTTTGGTTTGTGAAAAGTGACTTTTTAACGTGATTTTAAAGAAAATGCTTAATAGTAAAAGTTGATAGTGTTTGGTAAAATATGTACCTTTGTGTAATAGAAAACGTAAAAAGCAGTTTCTAACTTTTAGCTTTTAAGAGTTTAATACCAGTTTTTTTGAACTAAAAGGGAAAAATCACTTTTTAAAATTGTTTGCAAACATACCTAATGTAATCTCAAGCCCAATATGTAATACGAATTACGCAGTCCTCCGTATAATAAGATTGTCCACTAATTTAACAATGTGTACTTTTGTATTGAAATAGTATTTATGAATATAGGTAATTGCATATTTATGATTACAAATGTTTTTGAATGTGACTTTTTAAGTTAAGTAATTAGTAGTAACCTTAATCATAATCACATGTGTTCAATATTTACATTATAATAAAAACTATAGTCATAGTCGCTCTATATGTCAGAATGTCATTTAGATTTTAGCATGAGTCAAGGATAATATATATTTTTCTCATGAAAATTGATTATAGAAATGTCGTATTTTTGTCACAACCAACTATATACCACGTATATGTTATAGTGTCCTAAGTCACCAAATGTGAGATATTCAAAATATTGATAAATAACATTGATGGCACACTAAGCACTTTCATGTACAATTGATGTGTGTATCTATAAACCTTTCATAATGTGTAGTTTATTTATTGTTGTAGAGCATTTATATTTTCGTCTTTTTACCATATTAAAAATTGAAATGGATACAAAATATAAATATATTAGTATTTCGTGCATCGCACGGATACAATACTAGTTTAATCATTAAATTTCTTCTCAAGGGATACACATCACTATCTCTCTTTTGATAAGGCCCAAGATCATCACGAGTGACCCAGTAAAATTCAACATTGACCCAATAACATTTGAAAGAGGTCCAATAGAGTCAAGAATAGTCTAGAAGCATTTAAAATAGGCTCGATAACAATTATAAATTTATAACTAGTCCAATAATTTTAGATGCCCATAAATGCCCCTCAAGACCTGCTTGCAGTAGGGGTGGGCATAACGGTTTGGTTTAACCGAACCGAACCGTACCAAACCGAACTAAACCGAACCGAAACCGGACCGTATGCAATTTGGTTTGAGTTTGGTACTATTTCTTTCAAACCGTATTAAACCGAACCGAACCGAACCGAAACCGATAAAAACCGAACAAAACCGAACCGAACTAAAGAAACTCAAAAAGCTTTCATATATTATTAAAATTGGTGGTTTGATTTGGTTTGATTTAGGTTTACTTAAGTAAACTGTTTGGTAAACATTTCTTCAAACCAAATGTTTTGGTACTTTGGTTTGGTTTGCTTTAAAATGGAAAACCGTAAACTGAACCGAACAACACACACACACACACTTTGTATTTACCTTCATGACTCTTCATTTTTAAGATATAAATAAATAATTTAGACATGAAAATACATATATTTAAGCATATACTCATATCATTTTAACTTTTACACATTACATACAATCATTGTGAAAAAGTTAGCTAATACGACATATTTGTATTTATTATGTTTGGCGATAACAGTAGCAAATTGCATTTATATTTTTACATGATTCATTTGAATAAAATTGTGAATATTATGACATTTGTACCACCGACTCTTTTAGGTTTTATGAATATTTTATGTGATATTATAAATGCTAATCAACTATCTTATTTTTTGTAAGAAGTGAATTTTTTGTAGTGATAAAAAAGATGTTAGAAGTTTCAATTTATAATATTTTATTATTTATTTTTCTATCTTTTATTTTCTTTTACATTTTATTTAAATAATCAATAAATTAAAAAAAAAAAGATAAGATGGACTTAATCAACTTTCATTTTCTAATTCGAAATATAGAACTTAATCAAATAAAATAATAAACATAAGCAAACGTATCAAATCAAACTAAATTAAACATAATGTTTTGTACTTTGGTAAACCGAACTTCAAACCGAACCGAACCGGAACCGAACCGAATCCGAACCGAAACACAAATGGTTTTAGTTTGGTACAAATTCTCCCAACCCGAATAAACCGAAACCGAACCGAAACCGAAGAAAACCGAACCGTAAACCGAATTGCCCACCCCTAGCTTGCAGTATCGATTTGATTGCCGCACGAACACATGAGTCTGGAAAATCGGTTTCATTGACCCATCAAAATTAGCCCAAATTTGCACAAGAAATTTAAATCAATAGGCAAGATTTGTAGAACTCATTGATTTAGAATTCTATCAGGCCGAAATAAAAGACGACGGGCTCAATTAGCCCAATTTTGACTTCAATTGAAACTCTTAAATAGGAAATACGAGTATGATTTTATGCTCCGCAATCAACTTCAATTCCAACTCATACTCAAACATTAATTTGGACTCATCATCTAATACAGAGCAGTAAAAAAGATCCAAATTGTCCTCCCACATGAGGAGGGTGACGTGGCCGACTTTGAGTGGATGATCCACAACCATAAAATCTTTCATATTTCTTGCATTAAATGTGCTTCCCGTCAATTGTAATTTGTAAGGTTTCCCGCCAACTTGTTTGGGTCAATCCATCGTGCCCAACCTTCAGTGAGAGGGAAAATGGTCCAAGTGTGACATCCAATCCGTTCGGGAATGCCCGTACATCATGGGCCGTGCGATCGTACCCGAACTGAACTACCCACTAGAACGCTTGTGTGGATCTTGGCTTCTTAGAGATATTTTGTGCCAGTATTTGGGTTTGGTCCTACTATCCCAACAAAACTTATTAAATTGTATCTATAATCAACTACTATAAACTTCGATATGTGAATCTACTGTGATATTGTATTCTGAAATATGCATTGATATGACATTTTAAACATGAGCATAACATGAGTGCAAATTGAGTATACATAATTTCAAAATGAGCATTGTTATAAAAATATGCCCCTATGATATAACATACAATTGGGTACCATGGGTCTCTACTCTCATATCTATAATCAACTCCTACGCGAATCTAATGTAATATGATAGCTTTCAAATATGCATTGATATAACATTTTAAAATGAGCATACATTAGTTATCAAATGAGCATTAATATAAAAATCATAAGCTTTGTTAGTTGAGTATAAAGATATTTTCATTGAACATGAAGACTCTTCTACAGAGTATCAGAAGCATGCAGATGAGTATTATTATCTGGTCCCATGTATATAATATAACTCTTATGTGAATCGAATATGATACTTTTAAGTATGCATTTGTATTACATTTTAAAAGAGCATAAAATCAATACCAAATGAGCATACATAACTTACAAAATGAGTATTGAAAAATTCAAAATATCAATTGAATTTTCTAAAGTGTTCAAATGTTCATTTTGTACACATATAATGAAACATACAGTGCTAAAAATATATAACTTTATATTAAAAACAATTTATAGTTCTTTCATTCTCAAATTACAAATAGTCTTAATAAAGTAATAAATATTCATCTTAAATTAAAGATAGAAAAATAAAACTTTAACACCAAAAATATTTTATAATACATATATTTAAAAAACTTAAGTTAGAAGTATGATTGGTCGATTGGATAAAGAGAAAAACAAAAAAGGAGAACAAACAATAAAAAAAGGAGTTTTTCCCTAAAATAATGTTAAATAAAAAATATTTACCAAAATAAGATTTAGTTAAAGGACATGTTTGGTAAAACCATGCGTTGAAAAAATTTTAATTTTACTTTTATTAAATAAAAACGGATTAAGTAGCTCTATTAATAATATTAGCAAGATTTGTGAAGCACGTACTGATCATATACGTAGTATAAAAATAGTTAGTAAAAAAACAAATTGTTTGATGTACTTAAAAGAAATTTAACAATTTATCAGCCAATTGTAAACAGCCATATAACCAAACACTGTTTTATAAACAGTTAATATTATCAGCTAATCAAAACAGCCAACAGAATCTGCTGTTACCAATCAGCCAACAAAATCAGCCAACAGCCAATTGCCAAACACCCCCAAAAGTATTTCCCAAAATACTGCTCCCCTAAATCCTGGTTATAAGAACCGCCACTTGAAGTGGCGGCTTATAGGGCGAAAGGGAGATGGCATAGTGGACCCACCAAAACAAGAAATCTCATTTTTAATTCAAATTGAAATACCTTTTATATTTGTATTCTGATTATTACAAAAAATATACTAAAATTCATAATTTTTTATTATCTTCCATATGACATTAATATCGAATATAAAAAAATTTAATTTAACACTTTAAAAAATATAAGTTTTTGTATATGTTTTACATTTTTTATTAGTATTCCGATTATTAAAAAATATATCACAATTCATAACTCTTTGTAATGTTTCATAAGACACTAATTTTGAATATATAAAAATTAAAATATTAGTTTTATTAATTTATGCAGTTTAGAATCGTTTTTTACTGTGCACACAATTTATCAAGAGTGATAGATTAGAATAAAACTGCGTAAAGAGTAAAACAATAAAAAAATGATGATTTTTGTAACAATCGAAATAAAATAAAAAAAGATTTAACATTTACAAAAAAAAAAGATATTGAGAAAAAATGATTCTAAACTGCATAAATTAATAAAAATAATTTTTTGATTTTTATATATTCAAAAGTAGTGCCTTATGAAAGATTACAAAATAGTACTATCATGTTTTTTATTCCATGAATAGAAGTAAATTTTTGCAAAGTTTGGAATTGCTCCTATTTAGGGAATAAAAAACATGATAGTCCTATTTTGGAATTTCAAAACGTTTTTACTCTTATTTAGGGTAATTTTTGTTTGATTATTTTTTGTAACAATCGGAATACCAATATAAATATAAAATATACTCCCTCCGTATTTAAAAGTTTCCTACACTTTTCCTTTTTGGGATATATTAAAAGTTTCCTACACTTTAATTTTTGATAAGTTTACCCTTTATAAAGTACTCAACTATTCTTACTTTATCTACTTTTTATCTTCTTTTTCATACTTTTACACTCTCTCCTACTTTTTCTACACTATTCACTACCCCTACTATTTTATCCTAAAACATTGTACCCAAAGCTAATGTAGTGAACATTTAAATATGAAGAGAGTATACAAAAACATATATTTTTTAAAGTGTTAAATTATTTTTTTATTTTTATATATTCGATATTGATGTCATATGGAAGATAATAAAAAGTTATGAATTTTGTTATATTTTTTATAATAATCAGAATACAAATATAAAAGTTATTTCAATTTGAATTAAAAAAGAGATTTTTTGTTTTGGTGGGTCCACTATCCCATCTCCTTTTCGCCTGCTTATTAGAGCATCTTCAATGGTACAATTTGCACGGTGCACACGTGGCATGAGAGATGACCACATAAATATTAGTAAATAAATTATTTCTCTCCTTATTTGAATGATTTTATACAGTTTTGGTAAGTTATTCTCTACAATGTCAAAGAGACCGTCTAATGTTGACATTGTTGTTGACATTGCAGGGAAAAACTTACTAAAATTATATAAAATCATTCAAATAAGGAGAGAAATAATTTATTTGCTAATAATTATGTAGCTATCACTCATGACACATGTGCACCGTAGACATTATAGCATTGAAGATGCTCTTACGTTGTTACGTGGTTCTTATAACCAGTGTTTAGGGGAGCAGTATTTTGGAAAATACTTTTAACTAAACCTTATTTTGGTAAATATTTTTTTATTTAACATTATTTTAGGAAAAAGCTCTAAAAAAAAGAAAAGAATAGTAAAAAAAATACGTAGTAGTAGAAAGCATTTGTATTTTTATTTTTTTATAAAAATAAAAAAAAAAGAACAACAAAAAAGAAATAATGGGACACAAAACAGTAGAAAGCATTCGGGCAGGAGGTCAAAGAGGACTTGCATGCGTGCGGCGAAAAAAATATTCAAGCACAGTCCTTGGTTAAGCTGGTTGTACCATATAATTTAGGGTCTCACCTCGAGTAAGCAGTCCATAATGGATGGAATTGTCTTGAATGAAAAAGAGGACAAGTTAAAGCAGTAAAATATGCTCCAAGCTCTCAAAGTAAGAAAACTTAGTTGGTGAATCGACCACTTTTTTAATAGTGATTGTAAGAGTTGTTCACAACTAGCTGATCTTGTTTTTGCAAATAAGAGAAAATGACCATCAATCCAACTGCAACAAAATGAAGAACATGTAGGAAGACAATGGAGATGTTCAGACTAAGTACTACCCAGTGTTCTCTCTCATACTGATGACTCAAACTAGCTGCAATAGAAACAAGCACTCTTGTCTGGCTGGAGATAGCAAGCAACAGTGCACCCCTCCCTCCCTTTGTAAGTTCACTACAAACCAATGATTAAAAAACATGCAACAATTAATCAGTAAATAATGTCTGTATCTATATATACATATATGATGGGGTGTATTCAGATAGTGCATTTTTCTAATTTTTAGACAATGGTGCACCTTAAACCAGAGAACTTACTATCCACGTGAGAATGGAGGAAACAGAAAAGAAAAGGGAAAAGCAGTGCTATTATTAATTAATACTGCCTGGCCCTAAATGGCTAAATTAACTTCATACTATCCTTTTCTGTCCATACCAAAATTAGTAGAATAGAGGAAACTTAAAAAGTCTGTGCTAGTAGGAACTAGGAATCGGTGCTCTATGTCCCTAATTTAACTTCATACAATCCTTTTTCATCCTTGCAAAATATATCTCTCATTTCCATCTAAGGAAATCATTATAGGGCGCATATCATTTTCTCCTCTAAACAACTATCAACCATTTTATCAATCCTCGTGCACGTTCAAAGTAGGAGCAATTAATAATCGAACAACTTTAGTTCAAAGAACAATTCAGATCTACAAAATGTCAGACTGGCTAATAAACCCAAACACAACCAAATATCACATATACTGTAAAACACAACCTGACACAAAATATAACATTACATTCAAATGGCCTTCTTGCAAGCTATAAATTGCTAGTCACGATGGACGTATTCTTTTGGTATCCCAGAAAAGGTGAGACATGGAACCTTAAACAGGGCATTACCGCTCATGAAATATGGTCACTATATAACTATTTTTTAAAAATATATACTTAATAGCAGGACTAAAAAATACAAGGTACTCAAGGTTACTTTGCTGAACTGCATTTAGAATAAAAAAACATCTTGATTGTCACAGTAAATTGGAAACGACAATTGAGGAATGAATTGTAAGGTGTGAAAGTATGTTTTCTTCTAAAACTACCAAGAGAAAATGCATGTAAATATCTAAAATCAAAAGTTGTGCCTAAAAACACAAAAGAAAAATAGAGGAAAGCATCCAGCAAGCAAAGTCAACCTAGGTACAAATATTAGTTGGAGTTAACATATAAGGGGGAGTTTGGATCTACTTCTTCAAACTGATTCTGCTCCCTCTGTGGGAAGAAATAGATATTCGAGTGTTTGGGTGGAGGTGAAGAAGTACTTCTAAGTACTCCAAATTGCTCTTAGATGCAGTTTTTAGAAGCTGGGAGACCAGCTTTCTGAAAAATTGATTTTGATTCTACTTCTACCTTTATAAAAGAAACAGAATCAATTCCAAACAACCCTAAAAATAGCACCAAATTGTTAGGTATTTTTAATAAATCTAGCAAATCACAAATTTCGGGTTTAATACTATGCAAATACTATGCAGTGCTAGGATAGATCTTTTAAATGTTAATTATATGACATAGAATTTAAGAGGCCACAACTAACATCCTCAGTAAATTTAAAAGATAATGCAATAGGTATGTTGAGAATTGAGATATTAAAACTAAGGGCATGCCTACCACCCCCATCCCATTCTAAAAAAGCATATTAGGGTCATAAATCTACATGAAAATTGTAGGAAAAGAAAAGCTACGCAGCACATAATCTGGGTCTTATGGGAAAGAATCCCAAGCACGCTGATGTTCTCGTAATGTAAAGAAAACCCAATATATGGCCCATTGAACTAATGGATGACTAACGTCCTAAAAGTGGTTACAACTTACAAGAGCTTCTTGTTTAGCCAAGACAGGACAATTAATCGTCCATTAGTTCAATGGGCCATATAGTAGTTTTTCTTTACAATATGAGAACAACAATAGTGTTAGAACTCTATGTACAGTTGAATTCCACATCAGTTTCCCACGCTAGCCTTTTTCACTATTGAACCTCTACTTCAAAATCAACCATATTTGGTCTAGAAACTAAATTGGCAATCTTGAGACTAGCAATGTTTTCATTAGCCAGGCGATCAAATTTGGTTTAATACTCGAGAACCAACAATTGATACGAAAAAAGACACTTAAGTATACCCAATCAGCACACAAAAGCAATTTAGAAAAACCTTTTAAACTATTCAGAAGTTCAAAATGTGCATTCTCTAGGATATAAAGATTACTTTGAAGGTAAAGTTTGACAGAGATAAACAATACGATCAAAGCACACAAGGTGTAAATAGGACTACTTAGGAAGTAAGTTTGTGGTTAAGAACTTGCAAGGGTAGTAAAGGGAAATATAGGCAACTTAACATCCACTGGGGGTATTTACAAGAGAATGCATTGAGGAAATGTGTTTCCTATGTCAACCATGAAATAAAGCGTGTGCAAAAAGCGGGACTGAGTTTTTAAAAATATTTTACTATATATCATAAATATTTAAAAAATCATCAATGATAAGTATTGAAAACAGTTATAAAAACATACGGAGTAGTTGACTGTAATGGGCTGAGTCATCCCAAATAAGCAAAACAAAAGTAACTACATAGACTTGTTCAAGCTGCAAATTCAACCTTTTTGTGTCACAAACAGATGCTGCAGTAAAACATTACCACACCAATGGAAAAGCAATTAGTGCAACAATGACACATAAAATAAAAAAGAAGATTAAAGATGGTGATGGGGTGATCTCAATTGCTTAGAGCCTACGATTTTGAGCATGATTTAAGTCAGGCAGGTCAAAGTACATTGTGAAAACCCTCCAACAGAGGTATATACCAGTATGGAATTGGAAAATGAAATCAATTATTATGACTTAAAAGTTCATACAATTTGGTAGAGTGGAGGTAGGAAGCTCCCCTTCCTATCAAGAGGTACATTGATTTGTTAAGAACATCTCAGATGTAGATAGTAAACTTATACAGAGGAAATGTAATTAACAGAGGAAAAGACGCAAGACAATTTTAGTCAATTGAAATGACTTCTCTATAGAAACAAAAATACGTATCCAAGATAAAAGGGTGACATCTGCCTTAATCTATAAATAATGAAATGCGTGCAACTTAAATAACTAACTCATTTTGTTTCATCTGAATCTCTTCAATTCCTATGTGACCAATTTATAGGAAAAGAGATAGAAACACCGACTCAGTATTAAGAAAGCAATACCAAATATTTTTTATAAATCAGAAAGTGAGCAACTCATTACCTGCTCAACGGCTGAGCCCAAGAAGCAAATTATTGTTTTTAGGTAAGTACTGAATATTAGGACTCTTAGCCAGGGTTGATGCAATCTCCTTAGAGGCCTCAATCCTTCTAAGCTCTATTAACCCTGAACCAGCTGCAGCAGTAGCATCCGAAATCAACTTAGCAGACTCACTCTCACCCTCAGCACGAACAATGGCAGCCCTGCGCTCCTGCTCAGCCTTCATCACAATGAATTTAGACCGCTCAGCTTCCTGTTGTGCCACCTGCTTCTGCTCTACGGCCTTTGAGAACTCCGGGCCATATGACAAGTGGGTTATGGCAACATCATCCAATTCAATGTTGAAGTCTTTGGCCCTTCGGATTAAGCTCTCTCTGACCAAAGCAGAAACCTGGGGACGTTCAGTGAGCAGCTGGTCCGCATTGAACTGCGCGACGACAGCTTTTAAAACCTCGTTTCCAATGGAAGGGAGAACCTTCTCGTCGTACTCCAGACCTAGAGTTTTGAAAATTTCAGAAAGGCGAGAGACCTCAGGGCGAGAGAGAACCCGCAGGGTAAGGTTCACCATTTGCAAATCCTTGGTTCCTGAGACGGATGAGAACGTGTGGGGCCTGGTGCGTATATCAAAGATGAACGGCTTCTGAAGCCAGGGTACAAGAAAGTGAGTCCCCTCGCCGACGGTCTGGTCGATCACTCCACGAAATCGATCAAAAAGCACGGCGCGTTGGCCGCCGTCGACAGTGTACATCGAAGAATTGAGAACCGTCGCGCCTACTCCAAGACTGAAGGCGGCGCGGGCAATGTTTGTGAGGAATGAAACAGCTTGCTGGCTACCCATGGTAGTTGGTAGAGAAAGGGAGATTTAGCTAGGGTTTTAACTCGGAGATGGAGAAGAGAGCTGTCTGTCGTATAAATAAAACGAACGATAGAAAAGAAGAATGAATTTCTCTCCAAGAAATGAATGAATGGACAATTGTAGTTTGGTCCCCGTCCTTCAAGATTAAAACCAGTTTTGCCAAAGTTTTCTCTTGGGGAAAATAGTTTCCCAACGCACACTATTAATATCCTCAATTTAACTTTAAGTTTGACCATTAATATCTCTCATTCCGTATTAGTAAAAATATAAAAGATTCATATTTTGAAAATTTATAATGAAAAGAATTTAACAATATGTTTTAAAAATTTAACTCATAATACATTAATTAATAAAATATAGTCAAAGTAGAATATGCAAATAGTGCAAAAGTCCAATGTTGCAATTAAAAGAGAACGGAGGTAGTAATTTTCAATATCTTTAACTTTAAAGAGGTGTGAGATCAGTACATCACACTTGCATATGTGGTATGTATACTCCAAACTTTATATTTTTTTTGAACGAAACTGGCTTAACTTATCATAATCAAACAGACCAACCGGACCAAACCAAAACAGGTTACAAAGTGACAACAAGTCTCCTGTCTACCGTCCGCCCAAGGATCAGACTCTGAATTAATCACCTCTGTAGAAGCCATATAATTCGCTGATCCCGCTTTGGGCATAACATAGCCTATGACTTGCAGACACGACTCCTCATCTCCTGTTTTAGTTTCACAAGTCTTTTCGTTGGGAAAACACAGCGCAACCAAAACAAAAACAACATCCAGAACGTGGGAAATAAATAAAGCAAAACGACAGAAGAAAATAAGTTTCTCAACGAAAATAGCCGAAACCATCATCAGATCATCATGCGGGGCTGGAGTCCAGCACCCGCCCCAACCCCGTTTTTTGGGAAGTCAAGCACCATAGCCTCCTTTGCAGCATCCTCCCTAGCCCGGTCCTCCCAAGTGCGTCTTCTCTTTAGCTCTCTTGGCACTCCTTCCTCTTGTGTCACCTCTAGACTCAGAGCAATCCCCATTTCAGCCTGAGCGCTCTCTCCTGTCTTCTCTGGGCCCATCTCATGTACCGACCTCATGGTACCTGCCACGCGCTTACCACCGCCTGAGGAGCTCTCTTCCGAAAGCTGCCATTTGCTACCCATCTTTGGCTTCGATCTCCATCCACTCGCTCTGAGCCACGACCCAAAAGGTCTAGCTACAACTTGCCCCTCATTTTCATATAACCGAGGACAAACCTTCTCAGCGTGTCCAATCACACCACAACAAAAACAGAAATGTGGCAGCTTCTCATACTTAAAATCAACCCAATACCCTTCTCCTTTACTTTTTCTTAGGGTAGTCCCAATCTTTAGAGATTTACCTGTGTTCATACGAACTCTCACGCACATATAATTCTCCCCTTTTTTATCAGATTTTCTATCATCCCAGGTAACAAATTCCCCCAAAAGATTCCCAATTCTCCTTGCCGTTCCCAAATTTTCAAAACTATACGGCACATTATGAACCTGTACCCAGATCTCAAACACATCTAACAACATCTTAGAAGCTGTTCTCTTCGCCTGATCTGAATGTTTCTGATCTGAATTTTTTAAGTTCTGATCTGATCTGATCTGAATTTTTCTGATCTGATCTGATCTGATCTGAATCTTTCTGATCTGATCTGATCTGATCTGATCTAAATCTTTCTGATCTGATCTGATCTGAATCTTTCTGATCTGAATGTTTCTGATCTGGTCTGATCTGATCTGAATGTTTCTGATCTGATCTGAATCCTTCTGATCTGATCTGAATCTTTCTGATCTGATTTGAATATTTCTATAATTATAATTATAATTATAATTATTATAATTGCAATTACAAATATAATTTAAATAAAATTATAATTATAATCGTAACTATAAAAATAATAATAATAATAATAATAATAATTAAAATTAAATTTAAAATGAAAAAATTTATACTTATTACACTAATTATAAATATAGATATAATTATAATTGTAATTATATTTTTAATTATAATTGTAATTATAATTACAATTTTTATCTCTATAATTGTAACTATAGTTATCAATATTATTATAATTACTCCATAAAATAATTACAATAGTAATAATAATAATAATTATAATTATATTAACATTAATTATAATATTATAATATAATAATAGTAATATAAATACAATTAATATTATAATAATGATATTATTATATTCATATTATTATTACAATAATATAATAATAATATGATTATTATTATTATAATTAGTATTATATTATTATAATATTATATTATAATTATAATTATTATAATTATAATTAATTACAATTATAATTATAAATATTTATAGATATAATTATAATAAATACAATTGATTATACTTATAATTATAAGAATTATAATTGTAATTATAATAACATATAATTATAATATAATATTATATTAACATTAATCATATTATTATTATTATATTGTAATAATAATAATAATAATAATAATAATAATAATAATAATAATAATAATAATAATAATAATAATAATAATGATGATGATAATGATAATGATAATGATAATGATGATGATGATGATGATGATGATGTTGATGATGATGATGATAATAATAATAATAATAGTCTTCTTAATAATTACATTTATATTACTATTATTATATTAAAATATTATAACTATTATTAATATCTTATTTTTGTTATCATATTATTATTAATATTATTAATAATAATTATATAATAATAATCATAATTGTAATAACAATAATAATAATAATAATTAATATAATAATAAAAGTGATAAATCATGTTTGAACTTTTCTGATCTGATCTGAATGTTTCTGATCTGGTCTGATCTGAATCTTTCTGATCTGATCTGAATCTTTCTGATCTGATCTGATCTGATCTGAATCTTTCTGATCTGATCTGATATGATCTGATCTGATCTGAATTTTTCTGATCTGATCTGATCTGATCTGAATTTTTCTGATCTGATCTGATCTGATCTGAATAAAATAAGAATAAGCAATAAGTAATAAGAATAAGACGAACAGAACAGCACCTTAGTCGGGATATCACCCGATTTAACAGCTTTTAACACAATCAAATTATGGTCAAACAACCAGGTTCCATTATCCACGACACGGTTCATATCAATAGAATGGAAGAATTTAAATAGATACCTCCGTTCACCAATTTCCTGTATTGAGATACCTTTTCCCGGACGCCACAAATCAGCCATGAAAACCCTGAAGAAAGAAAACCGAATGAACTTATCCGTGAGAATCGTCCCCACAACCGGAAATTCTTCCTTCTTTCCTGCCTCGGTCGCCGTATCGCCTTCCTCTTCATCCTCGATCAATAGCTCGTCTTCGACCCCCCAGTACCCATACCTCCATATCTGCCCGCAAACCTTCCCACTTGTTTATCTCCCAGATCTCGATCATCTCTGCACCCATCGTCCGCCTCGTCCTCCATTGCCTTCCTTCTCAATCGACCAAGCCGTGCCATGACGCCAGGAATTCGTCGAAGAGCTACGCCGCACAGAAGGCGGCGAAAGAAAGAATTGTCCGCACCCAAGCTCTCGCTAGGGCCGGCGAGTTTTAATTCATTTACTCCAAACTTTATATATAAATTAATTTTTGTTGTACCATAATTGTATATTCTTTTCACAAGTACAAATTTTTTGGATTAATTACATAACTTAAAATACGCTAAACCTTGTTAGAATATCGTTAACATTCTATAATTTCATTTGTGAAATACATAATATTTAATTTTAAT
The DNA here is from genome assembly GCA_945859915.1 of Cuscuta epithymum. NCBI lineage: Eukaryota > Viridiplantae > Streptophyta > Magnoliopsida > Solanales > Convolvulaceae > Cuscuta > Cuscuta epithymum. The sequence goes on from CAMAPF010000059.1 coordinate 5,839,381, forward strand.
TGCATCCTCATAAATATTTTGTGTATTTTAAATTAGGTACTTAACACCATAAAATTACGTTTAAAAAAACATGATCATGCTGGTAAAATAACTTTTTATATAGAGTTTGGGTATATGTTACATATGCAAGTTTGGGTACTTATCTAACATCCCTACAAAGTTTGGGATATTCAAATTACTTTCTCCTTTTTTAAAATGTGTAAACCGAGCTTCATTCAAGCGAGCTAGATAGGCGAGTACAGAAACGAAAACATCTAAGCCTTATTCCCAAAAATCGAAAAAAATCAGACCATAAACAGGAATCAGATTGGATTGAAATGCTATTTGGTCCGACTTCCGGTTATAAAAAATTACTATTCTGATTTCTGGTCCGGTTTCCATTAAAACTGAATTGTTCCGGTTTAAACCATATTAATTAGACCGGTTTTATTATACTTTAAAATATATTAATTAATACTTTATTATAAAATAGCTAAATGATACTACCTTCGTCCCACTAACATTTTTAAGAAAAGTAAATTTATGTTGTTGATATTGAATTGAAAAAGTAAAAAATATAATAGGAATGATTTAGAGTCACACATATTTTATCAAATATTTTATGGAATATTTGAACTATCATCACCGTATCATTTTGGCCCTCAAACTATTAAATCTACCATTTTAGTCCTTAATCTATTTCATCTATATTAATCGAGTCCTTCCGTTAAAATTTGCCGTTAACATTAGCTATTTAATATATTTACACCTCACTCATTGTTTTATACATTTTAGAACAATGCAGTCATTCTTAAATTTTAAGTAGCTAATCTAGTTTTTTATAATATACTTTTTTTTATCCCGGAAGGCAAACCATCAAAATCAGTGGGGCAAGCTAAGTGCCGGGAGTCAATTGTCGTTATTTTATTCAAAAAAGGCAAACTAGTAGCTAATCTAGTTTTTTATAATATAAAGATATATACACATACACGTATAAAAATTATAAATAAATAATATAAAACCAAATATATGACTTAAATAATATATGTCCTTTGTCCCACTAAAATCGTCTCATCTTTCCTTTTTGATCCGTCCGACTATGATTATTCATACCAAATTTTGTATCATTTTTACTCTACCGTCTCTTCTTTTTAGATAGTTCTTCGTATTAAGGATGTTTTTACTTCGACTATAATTTGTCCCAGACCAGACTAGACCAGATCAGACCAGACTTGGGTAGTTATATATAAAAATACAAAGAAACCAGATCAGACCAGACCGGATCAGACCGGATCAGACCAGACCAGCAAATTACAGTCCAAGTAATTTAAAAACATTCTAAGTTCCCTTTTTTTTATAGTCTATGAAGATATAAAAATAGATTGTATTTATGCTAATATCAAATGTTGAAGAAAGGAAAAGAAAACTAATTCTATCTACTACGTAGTATATTAATTGTGATACCCCTGGAGTATTTGAAATATGCGAACAAGTGCACTTTTTACTCGTTCTGATGCACTAGTAGATATTATTTTTACACTTTTTCACAATGAGAGAAAATTTTAATTTATATACCAAATTTCGTTTTTGATAAAATGTAGTGCATTGTTTCCCGATTCTAAATCATTAGATATCAAGTTTAATGCGCAAGATTTATCCCTAATTTTCATGAGAATAACTCTTTTTTATCCAAAACTTATATATATATATATGTATATACATTGTGTTTCAAATAAAAATGATATTATACTAAAGAAAAAGTAAATAGTTATGTTAAGTTAAAGTATGTTGCAAATTATTCTAGACATTAAATGATAGTGTTTGTATATGTCATTATTAAAACAAGGAAGAAAAATTATTTTTTTTGGTTTTGTATTTCAAAATAATTAGAAGTTATGTTATATATGTAATTTTGAGGTCATTGAACTAAAAAAGAAAAAAGATAACCGCATATTCGTAGTTGAAGAAAGAAAGAGTGAAAACTAATGTGTATTAAAAAATAAGAATGTGTTGTAAAACCATCAAAATGACAAGTGTGAATTGTTCATCCTTGTCACTAGGACACCAAGATGTTCCTGATCCTTGTAATGATCCTTGAAACCTAGTTAGAATAGGTGGCTCAATTTGCACGATTCTGCTTAAAAGCTCTTCAAGAAATCACTATAATTATCTTGCAGGTATGAGCATCATTATAATTTTCTTCTTTAATGTTCTCAAGTCATTAAAATACTTTTCAGAATATAATATGTAGTACTACGTTAAGTAAATTAATTGGTTTTCCAAATAAAATACGTACTTTATATAATAAAAGGAAGTAGAGAAGTTTACCTCTAAGTGTTCTTCAATCTTCATGAATAGACAAGGTCTTCGTAGAACAAAAACGGAAGCAGATTATGACTTTAATTAGAATGAATACTGTTGCATAATACTTACTTGTATAAAATAGTCATGTGATTTGAAATAATGGAAAACAAAGAATAAGAAATACGAACACTAAGATAAACTAAATGGAGGCTAGAGCAATATATAGCATCAAACGCACACCTGGCCCTTCGTTTTTTTAAAATAGATAGATCAGTAATGGATATGCATTCAACGGACCTAAGTCATGGGTTTGATGCATGCTGCGGTTTTATTTGTCATTTTATTATTTAGTGACATGCAAAACAACAAACATTGGTTTTATTGCAATAAAATACTCCGTATTAATAACAATTGGCACTACTAGGCTAGATACCTTCCTATGGTTCGTGTAAGTCACCGTTACCACAACAAGATAAAAGTGGCAAACTAGTTATGTTAGTTTTCTTAATGAGATAATTTTAAACAAATAACCGATTACTAGTACAAATATAATGATTTATATATTAATTCCACATGTCACTATTTAGAATGTGAATAATGTACAAATTACTCTGTAATATTCTCTAACAATACGTGTGGCATGTGTAAACTATGTATAGATTATAATTTAAATATTATATTAATTATATATGTCATACTTATTAAGTTTTCGTTAATAAAATTTTTGTAGTATATCATGGCAAATATAAGCAAAAGAGAATTTGATGTTCTTGATCTATCCGGCCAAAAATATTTGGAATGGAAAGTCGATGCTCTGGCTCATCTTAAGGCTAATCGCTTAGAAGAAACAATTGAAGCCAATAATATATCATCTTCCCAAGATAAATCGAAGGCTATCATTTTCCTCCGTCACCACCTCCATGAAAGTCTCAAATCTGAATATCTTTTGGTTGATGATCCACAAGAATTATGGGACAATTTACAAGAGAGGTATGACCACCAACAAAAGGTACTTTTGCCAAAAGCTCAGTATGACTGGATCAATTTAAGATTCGAGGATTTTAAATCAATTGGTGACTATAATTCTGCCATGTTCCAAATAACATCTAAACTTAAGTTATGCGGACAAAAGGTCACTAGTGTTGATAAGTTGGAAAAAACCTTTTCTACTATGCATATCTCTAACATGCTGCTCCAACAGCATCATTTTTTTTCGTCATTGATTTTCATTTACCCCAGTGCCGCAAAGGCTCCCACCTATGGTGGGGTAAGGGGGGTCGGATGTACGCAGTCTTACCCCTATACTAAAGCACAGAGAGACTGTTTCCGGATGACCCATAGTGAAAATCGAGTCCAAAATTGCATGGACTGACTGTTGCTTCATAACAAAGAAGCCAGTTTAGTGAGTCATTTTGCTTTATTCCATCACATTCTCAAGCCAAAAAATAATGAATCTTTGGCTCCATTGCAAATGATGGAAATCAACAGCAATACGGAGAAAAAGGTTTTAAAAAATACTCCGACTTAATATCATTATTACTTGTAGCTGAGCAAAATAATGGCCTTCTGACGAAAAATCATAATATGAGACCCACTGTTTCTAGTCCTTCGGTTTATGGTCCATCTGTCGATAATTTAGTCACTGAATCAAATGCAACATACAGTGGCAGTAGAAGGCATTTTAAACGTGGGCATTTTAATGGTCATAAAAACAAGTTACGCCAAGAATACAAACATGTCGAAAGACCAAATTACAAGGGCAATGGCAAACAAAAAGCCCATCAAATAAATCGCCCTCCAAAATCCTCGGGAAAGTCGACTTGTTATAAATGTGGCATGACGGGGCATTGGGCTAATAAATGCCGCACGGCTAAACATCTGGTGGAGTTATTTTAAGCTTCCATGAATCTGAACAAAGGAAAAAATGTGGAAGCTAATTATGTTAATGACATAACTCCACCTCTGCCAAAATTTGACGTGTTCGACTTCTTCATGGATGATTCCATTATGGATGATGCTTTTGCCATAAACTAAAATGTTACAAAATAAAATATTAGACTCCTTATGTTGTAACATATTAGTTTTATGTACTTTTTCCTTCTTCCCCTTTATTTTGTTTTTAAATAAATGTGTGTAATATATGTACTTTTATGTTAAATAAATAATATGCATAATTTGTGATCAAGCTTATGTTAATTTACATATATTGAAGATATAGATCACTCAAATGATAAAGAATTATCTCTGATAGACAGCGCTACAACACACACCATTTTGAGAAATAAAATACATTTTTCTCAAATGACTTTAGTTGAAGCTAAAGTCAATACAATATCAGGTGTTGCGAAGCTCATTGAAGGCTCTGAGAAAGCATATGTGATGCTCCCTAACGGGACAAAAATAAGAGATATTACCCAAAATGGGACTTAAAAAATTTGAAAATTCCAAAATAGGACTTCCATGTTTTTATTCCCAAAATAGGACTAATTACTGTCATGTTTTGGCAGTACCACACTTCAAACATGACAGTATTTTCCAAATTTGGCAGTAATTAGTCCTATTTTGGGAATAAAAACATGACAGTCCTATTTTGGAATTTTCAAACTTTTTTAGTCCCATTTCGGGAACTTTCCAAAAATAATTATAAATGACGCTCTATACTCCAGCAAATCGCGGAGAAATCTATTGAGTTTTAAAGATATGCGTCAAAATGGTTATCACATTGAAACCATGAATGAAAACCAAAAGGAATATCTTTGTCTTACGACAACTAAATCTGGTACTAAATATATTTGTGAAAAAATGTCAGCTTATTCCTCATGACTATATTTCACATATATTAGTCCATTCGAAATAAATTTGGTTTCTAACACAAAGTTAGATGATCAGAAAACATTCATGTTGTAGCATGACCGTTTAGGTCACCCAGGCCAAGTAATAATACATAAAATCATTAAGACTTCACTTGGACACCCATTAAAGAATATCATGGTTCCATTATCAAGTGATTTTCCTTGTAAGGCCTGCTCTCTTGGCAAAATGATCATCAAACCTTCTATGAACAAAATTGCAACTGAATCACCTGCATTTTTAGAAAGGATTCAAGGAGATATTTGTGGGTCGATTGCCCCTCCATGTGGACCATTTCGATATTTTATGGTGTTGATTGATGTTTCAACACGTTGGTCACATGTTAGTCTTTTATCGACTAGAAATTTAGCATTTTCTAAACTCCTTGCTCAAATCATACGATTACAAGCTCATTTTCAGGATCATTCTATAAAAAGAATCCGACTTGATAATGCAGGAGAATTTACATCCCAATCATTTAACGACTATTGTATGTCGATTGGGATTGATGTGGAGCACCCTGTTGCTCATGTCCATACACAAAATGGTCTTGCTGAATCTTTGATTAAACGATTACAATTAATCGCTAAACCATTATTAATGAAGTGTAATTTACCATCATCAGCTTAGGGACATGCTATTTTGCATGCAGCAAATTTAATTCGGCTTAGACCGACTGCGTATCATGAATATACACTACAAAAAATTAGGTTTCTAACATCGGTTTTATTTTCACACAATGTCAGTTATAACCGTCGTTATTTGCTTCAACGACGGTCTTTGAAACCCTTGGCAACAGCTCCGTGGGGAAGATTATTGTGTCGGTTTTACAAACCGTTGGAACAACCGACGCGAATTGTCATCGGTATTTACCGTCGGTTATTGGCGACACTAAAAGGTCAAAAATAAATTAAATGCTAGATTTGACGTCGATATTAGTAGTAGGTAGCACGTTTGTCATTTGTTGATGTTAGCATCTAACGTCGGTTATAACCGACGCTAAAATATACCTTAATTTAAAAAAAAACACATCCCATCGAGATAACTTTTAATCAAAAGTAAATCATTAAAATAAGGGAAAACTATCAAATAAGCCCCCGTACTATGCCGAAAAAGTCGATTAGGCCCTCTTACTTTACAAACACTCAAATAAGTCCTCGAACTATTAAAAAACGTTCAATTAAGCCCTTTTGGTCAGTAAGTAACCGGTTTCCCAGTTAAACGGCGACGACAGCGACGATGCGCTCGAACCTCAGCAACGGCGGCTGCCGGGAAACGGGTTACATTTAACCGGGAAACCGGTTACTTACTGACCGAAAGGGCTTAATTGAACGTTTTTTTAATAGTTCGAGGACTTAATTGAGTGTTTGTAAAGTAGGAGGGCCTAATTGACTTTTTCGGTATAGTACGAGGGCTTATTTGATAGTTTTCCCTTAAAATAATATAACCCACATAAATATTTAAATTACATGTGCTCAAGTATTTTAATTATAGGACCAATCAAAATAACCCAAATGTTTCAATCAATAATTATTCTTTACATGATAAGAAGATGACCATACTACATTACTTGTCTTGGAGGCTTTTTAACAAAAAGCATTAAAACAACAAAAGTCAATGATCTTGAATTCATCATAGATTCATAGATACCTTACTAGCTATGAAATACAAATGATCATACTAACTAAGCAAAATTAGATCATGACTTGCTCTTGACCATCATTGATGATTTGTTACTTGAGATATTTAGGATAACATGTATCCTGGAAAACAAAGTATTGCAAGCTTCAAGTTATCTTGTAATCTACAACTCCACAAATAGTATAAGCTCTAGAGAGAGATCATGATCAAATGCCAGGTCAATCCATGCACTTAGATTAGAAGAAAGGCTAGCCTTATATTATTCAAAAAATAAATTCAGAATCACTACAAAACATAAAACCAAACAGAACTCCTACAATTTTACAATTATATTATGCATTTAAAAATGTGGTGAGCAACTAACCAGCAACTAACCATTGGTAGTTTTAGTTTCAAATGTTGTTCTAGATCTTTGAGGAGTATCATTCAAGATTTTGTGCAATATTCTTCTTCAGTTTGCTCCTCAAACTCTTAGCTCATGAGAATAGCTTCATTCCTACCCAAACTTCTGAGTATCTTGCTGCAAGTAAATGTGAAGATTAAGTTACTCTTAACATTTGTATAGATAACATTAAAAGAGTTCTACATTTGACTATAGAGAAAACTAACTTACCTGGATTTCTTGCTATTTGATTCCAAAATTGACTAATCAACCAAGCACATCAAAAACTCATTCGTTGCGCATTCTATTAAAAATCAAGAAACAAAACAATATAAAAATGGCATCGAACGACCTACTTTTGTGCTAATTCCAGTTTGACCGCAGAGAGAAAATTTATGAACTAAACATTTGAACGGAGAACGATTAGAGTTGAATTTTTGTGTGTGCTGGGAGCATATTCAAAATGACGTATATATCCCTATTTCGCTGAAAAACTAAATACATTGAAATCAAGTATTAGAAGTAGATAAAAAGGTAGACAAATATTGCATTCATGTGCATAGAACATTTCTCTGTTATCACAACTAAAGTATGACCTTTTATTTCAATAACAAGTTAACAATATTCAGAGTATCTCAAGAGTTAAGTTTTTAGAAATTTAATGGAGAAGGTACCATTACCTAACGGTCTTGCCCTGAACTTTTCTTCAAGCTCAACCCCTATTCCCAGACCTGTCCAATTGAGTTTCTTCAAAGATTTAATTGAAAATCTGAATTATAATCAAACCAGAGAGGCAGCAAACAACCTTGGGACTTCATCACTTTCTTGTTTAAAGTCGTCCTCAAATTCTAAATATTCACTTTCTACTTCGAGATTCAAGCGACAGAAAAACAATAAGTTGAGGCGAAAGAAAATTCACATCTAAGATCTAAAATTTCATCCAATTTCAAAAAAATAATGAGAAAACATCTCATACAAAGGGGAAAAATTAATGATGCAATCACACAAAAAAGACATAAGAAGTGAGACTTGGAATAATCTTTACCTGGAATAAGAAATCTGTGTAGCACTGAACGAAGGAGATGCCACTGAAATGCCAAAGACATCGGGCTCACTAAGCACTTGGTGCCGAAGAGGCGGAGCCGCGGAGATGATATTTGTTGCTTCGCGAGGAAGAAGCTATGTCGCCGCCTCATCAGTTGCTTAACAAGAGAGTGAAGTAGATCCGTCCATCAAGAAGAACAGTAATCGTCACAGAAGAAACTCTGATGACGGCGATGGAAAAGATAAGAAGAAACGTAGGGTTAGGTTTATTTTGAAGTCTGAAGTCCACGCTAATGTTTATTTTTTTGTTTAGAATCTTACGTCGCTCATAAGCGACGGTAAAACCTTAAAAAACCGTTGTTAGACTCTTTCGTGGAAAATGAAAAAATCTTTGCCAATGCTTTAGTAAACCGATGCTAAGAGAGATTCTAATGTCGGTTCTTAAAACCGACGCTAGAAAACCGACACAGGAAACCTGTTTTTTTGTAGTGAATATTCCCCAATGCAATTAGTTACTGGACAAGAGCCAAACTTAGCACACATAAAGATATTTGGTTGTGCTGTTTATGTTCAGATTGCTCCACCTCATCGTACAAAAATGGGTCCTCAAAGAAGGTTGGGAATTTATGTTGGATTTGAATCTCCCTCAATAATAAAATATCTTGAACCGATGATTGGTGACTTATTCACCGCACGGTTCGCTGACTGTCATTTCAATGAGACAGTATTCCCAACCTTAGTGGGGGAAACTAATAAATCGGACCCAAGTACGAAAGAAATAACATGGAATGCAACAGGATTATCACACCTTGATTCTAGATCAAATATATGTGAGCAAGAGGTGCAAAAGATAATCCATTTACAAAATGTTGCAAATCAGTTGCCTGATGCATTCACAGATACAAAGAAAGTGACAAAGTCACATATTCCTGGTATGAATGCCCCTGCCAGAATCGAAATCCCAGCAGAGAATTCCGAAAAATATCTTGCAAAAAGCGTGACAGGCCACTTGGATCAAAAGACATGAAACCAAGAAAAACTAAAAGACAGGAATTGATCTGTGATGCCAAAGATGTTCATCCTTCTGAACAAGAAAATGAACAATTTGAAAATACTGGCATAGAAAATGATATTGACAAAACAAACATCTCAAATGATGATCCAACTTCCTTAAATGAGGAAGATGTTTCAGATAATAATTGAAACGTTGATAATTATGACATTTCAATAAACTACGTTTCTCCTGGAATACAATAAAATCGAAAAGATATTGATATTAATGAGATATTTGTCTATGTCGTTGCCACAAATGTTATGAATGAAAACAATGACAATGAGCCAACATCAATTGAAGAATGTCGGAAATGACAAGATTGGCCAACATGGAATGAAGCTATTCAGACTGAATTAAAATCACTTGAAAAACGTGATGTTTTTGGACCGATAGTCCCTACGCCAAAAGGCGTAAAACCTGTGGGTTTTAAATGGGTATTTGTGCGTAAATGCAATGAGAAAAATGAAATTGTTATATATAAAGCACGACTTGTTGCCCAAGGTTTTTCTCAAATGCCGGGAATCGATTATGAAGAAACCTATTCTCCAGTAGTTGATGTAACTACATTAAGGTTTCTCATTGGCATGTCTGTTTTTGAAAGGCTGCAAATGTGCCTAATGGATGTAGTGATCGCCTATCTATACGATTCACTCGATACAGACATTTATATGAAAGTTCCCGGAGGATTTAAAATGCCTGAAGCTTACAGCTCGAAACCTCGAGACATGTTTTCCATTAAACTACAAAAATCATTGTATGGACTAAAACAATCTGGACGAATGTGATATAATTGTCTCAGTGAATACCTTCTCAAAGAAGGATATAAGAATGATCCAATTAGTCCATGTGTTTTCATTCGGCGATCAAATTCGTGATTCGCCATAATTGCAGTATATGTTGATGACTTAAACATTATTGGAACTCCTGATGAAATTGAAAATACTGCAAAATATCTTATGAAAGAATTTGAAATGAAAGATCTCGGGAGAACCAAATTTTGTCTCGGACTTCAAATTGAGCATTTGAAGGATGAAATTTTCATTCATTAATCCAATTACACCGAGAAAGTTTTGAAGAGATTCTCTATGGACAAAGCTCATCCTTTGACTTCACCAATGGTGATTCGTTCTCTCAACATACACGATGATCCATTCCGTCCCCGAGAAGACAACGAAGAAATACTCGGTCCCGAAGTACCATATCTGAGTGCTATTAGAGCTTTAATATATTTAGCTAATAATACTAGACCAGATATTGCATTGTCTGTAAATTTATTAGCTAGGTACAACTCATGTCCAACAAGACGTCATTGGAAGGGGGTCAAGCACAAATTCCGTTATCTTTGTGGTACAGTTGATCTCGGCCTATTATACCACAAAGATGAAAAAGCTGCTATAATCGAATATGCAGACGCTGGATACTTATCAGATTCTCAAAAGGCAAAATCACAAACCGGGTACGTATTTACTTATGCTAACACCGCTATCTCGTGGAGATCTATGAAGCAGACATTGACAGCTACATCATCAAATCACTCCGAGTTAATTGCACTATATGAAAAACCGGAAGAGAATGTGTGTGACTGCGATCTATGATTCAACACATCCAAAATGAATGTGGTTTGAAACCTATTACTTATCACCCTACTGTGATCTACGAAGACAACACTGCGTGCATAGCTCAAATTAAAGAAAGCTACATCAAAGGAGATAGAACAAAACACATATCACCAAAATTCTTGTCTACTCATGATCTGGAGAAAGAATGGACGATCAACATTCAACAGATCAAATCCAGTGAAAATCCAGACGATCTCTTCACCAAGTCATTACCCCCGAAGAAATTCATAGAACTTGTACAGAAAATCGGCATGCACCGCCTTCATAATTTATGCTAAATTCAGGGGGAGTATTTGAATGCACTGCACTCTTTTTCCCTTCATGAGGTTTTTATCCCACTAGGTTTTTCCTGATAAGGTTTTTAACGAGACAATACATCACAACGACATTATATGTCATAATTTTTACCCCTTAATTTTTACACTCACTTTCACAATAAGATAACAAATACATATTCAAGGATGAACATGCAAGGCGGAGTGTTGTAAAACCATCAAATTGACAAGTGTGAATTGTTCATCCTTGTCACTAGGACACAAAGATGTTCCCGATCCTTGTAATGATCCTTGTAACCTAGTTAGAATATGTGGCTCAATTTGTTATTGCCACCAAATCTGTAGACTCATCATTTATGTGACTAATCATCAAGCTCAAACACTATAAATATGAGCTTGATGAAGCCTTGTAAATTCACTCAGAAATTCAGAAAACTCAGAAATTTTAGAGATTAAGAAGAAGTAATTTAGAGGTTATTAATAATATATCTATCTCTTTAATTTGTTCTTCATCTACTTCATTTCACAACAGAATGTAAAATAAAAGATATTCCTAGAGTGATTCAATTGAACAAAACTAATTATCATGTCTAAAGTCTAAACAAGCAATATGAGTCACAACAAAAATACAAATGGGAGAGGAAACAAAGATGGAACACCCATCTCCCAACTAAAAGGTAGAGCAGGTGGGAATGTGGGATGAGGAAGTGAAGGAACGAAGCAAAAAATCACAGATCCTGGATCCGAACCCACGATGTCTGTCGATGAAAGTGTTTGCCCCCCGGCAAACTTCCATGTGAACAAAGAGACTTCTGTACAAAGTTATCCACCGTGGACTAAATTTATATTATCTCCTAGCCAGGGCTAAGACATATACATACATATATATACACTACCACCACCGCCGAACGGGGGGCGGCGGCACCGGCTCGCCCCTAGTTCCGCCACTGAACAGAAGATCAGAGAGAGAAAGTATAGTATGAACACTTAGTGATAAAGGTGTATTAGAGATGTTGTGATGGTGTTTAAGAAGTGTCTTTACAATGAAGGAGAACACTCCTATTTATAGGAGAATAACTAAACTCCTTAGGATTAGAAGATAATTGTGTACCACAAAATTATCATCTAGAATCATAATTATGATTTCCTGATTATTTATATAATGGTGATAATAATTCCTAATCAGGAATAGTTGGAAGATGATTAATTCAATAATATTTCAACAAAACAAAAAAATCATTTTTACTCTATGAAGACGGGAACAACGCATGTGGATGGCCGTGGCGACGAGGGAGGCGTGTACCGCGGCGATGGGGCAGGGGGTATCTCCGGAGACGGGGCGGCGGGTTAATGGCTAAGATTTTTAGAAAATGAGTAGGGAGTTAGAATTTTATAATATCAATCTAAGAGTATATTTTGGTAAAAAATGTAGGGAAAATGGAAACTAATAATCCAACCTTTTAGCAGTATTCTTACAATAGTCCACATTTTCGTTATTCAAGAATAATCCAACCTTTGCACCCCATCTTCATTCGTTGGTCCATGACCGATTAATGACCTGCTATTCCAAGTTATTTTCTTATCTTTGCAAAATATTATCTTTGTGAAAGGTGAGATTTATAGTATAATGGTTTGCAAAGATAAGAAAATAACTTAGAATAACAGGTCATCAATCGGTCAGAGACTAGTGAATGAAGATGAGGTGCAAAAGTTGAATTATTCATGAATAACGAAAAAGTGGGACTATTGTAAGAAAATCGCTAAAAGGTTGGATTATTAGTTTCCATTTTCCTAAAAATGTAAGGGAAAATTGGTCCATAAAATTTATTTATTTTTTTATTTTTTTATTAAATATTATGAATTTAAATATGGAGTATTATATTGTTTTGAAAAAAAACTAATGAGGTCATGTATCGGAAAAGTGAATGAGTTTTAGTCATACCTAAAATAATTTTTTCTTAATTTATTTAATAATAATAACAATCAAATTATTAATTAATAATAATAATTTTCTGCTCATATGTGTATAATTGAGTTATTTGATTCGCTCTTATATATTTTTTAGGCCATACATTTGATTTTATATTATTTACTTATAATTTTTATATGTGTATGTGTACATATATGTATATTTAAAAAAAACTATATTAGCTACCGTCAAAGTTAACGGCAAATTTTAACGAAAGGACTCAATTAATAAAGATGAAATAGATTAAGGGCTAAAAGGATAGATTTAACAGTTCAAGGACCAAAACGATACCATGATGATAGTTCAAGGATCATTTATGCATTTTACTCTTTTGTATGAGACGATTGTAATGAGATTTCCGAAAAGGAAAAACGGGACAATCTTGGTGGGACGGGAGGAATAAAAAAAATTGTAATTATAACAATCTAAATAAAAAGGAAAAAAAATTAAATACTCCAAACTTTAAAAAATTGTGAGGGTAAAACCCCCAAATTTGCATGTGTAATTTAAATACCCCAAACTTTACATAAAAAAACGCACCATGGTCATATGTTGTGTTTTCAAATATGTAAAATTACTGTATTAATGGCATAATTTAAAATGTTTTTATTTCAATTACTAAGCATTACAATTATATGGACTAAGAGTATGTAATATGATTTATTCACAATGAAAGTTTAGAATGTTAATTATATCTTTATGTGTGCTAAATTATATTAAATTATGCAATTAGCACCACAAGTTTACATTTTTGAAAGAAATAATATATAACCATGGTGCTAAAGAAAAACTTTTGATGCAAAGTTTGAGGTATTTAAATTATATATGCAAGTTTGAGGTATTAACTTCATGCCCCTTCAAAGTTTGGGGTATTTGATTATTTTTTTTCCCAAATAAAAATTATTATAATATATACTACTACCTACGTTCCAAAAAACTTTGTCATTTCATAAAATTTAAACCATGATTTTGACTTGTATAATTTTATGGAAGTTTCAAAATTTATACTTTTATGAAAATACTTTTAATAAAGAACATTTTCATATAATTTTTATATTATAAATAATTTACAAGATATAATTGATCAATGTTTTGACAATAGCAAAGTCTTTTGGGACAGAGGTAGAACATGTTATATTAGTGTTATATTCATTCATTTTTTCTTATTGTCTTGATAATAGAAGTAACTAAGATTCATTTTTTGGCACTCAAATTACTCCAATTTTTTCTTTTTAAAACTAATAAAAGTAAGTACGTAAAAAAATAGTAAACTATTAACATTATTAATACCAAAGACTCCATATTTACAAACATATTAGATTTATAAGTAGTATTTTTAAGAAGTTAATAATTTAGAATCCTATTTTTTCTGTTCGGTTAGGATTTTGAACCGGTTAAACCGGCTCGGTTCTGGTTAAAATATGTAACATACTCGGTCCGGTTTCGGATTTCTATTTTTTGTTTACAATACTGGTTCTAGTTCCGGCCCGGTCCGATTTTGAACCGATACACACCCCTAAAGCTAGCCTCTCAAGCGTGAAGCGATACAATTTACAAAACACGGATCATATAACATACCTATACCTCATCATAAATATAGATTGACAAACCTTTCAAATAAACTGTTGTAATATACTCCCTCTGATACAAAAAGATCTTCTTACTTTTCTTTTTTGTACGTAACGAAAAGATCTTTCCATTCCCAATACTTTCTGTCGTACAATCAATAATTTTGAAAATAGTACACTATTACGATTACTTTTTTGAATTGATCATTCATTCCATCACATTATTCCACTTTCTTTTCATCATACCCTCAATAATTTATTTCCTCTTTCACTATTCTTAATCGATCTACTTTTAAAATTGAAACATCTTTATGTTATGGATGGTATATTGAATTGAAAAACTAGGAAAGAGGGAAGAAGAGTAAATTGATGATAAAGTAAGAAAGTTAGTATGTTAAGAAAAGTAAAGTAATGATACAGTAGGAAAGAGAAAAAAGTATGTAAAAAGTAAAGGGATAAAAGTAATAAAAGTTGGGTAATTATCTCAAAAAATTTCCTAAAATGGAAAGAAGGACAATAAATAAAAAATCAAAATGGAATAAGAGAATTATTAAAGAACGGAGGGAGTATATAATAGATCTTATATTTGGAACGAGGGTTCTAATTTGTTGTAAAAAAAATTATTTCAAACTTAAAGGTTTTATAGTTCAATTAAATTAATGAATACAAAATTAATTAAAAGAAAACGGTTACGAAATAATGTCAAAAATAGGAGTTGAGACTTTGGGCTGTACAAAAATAGGACTGTTTTTTTGAAAGACAAAAAAGAGACCAAAGCTCTTCCGTAGCATCGTTCCGTTCTCTTCCATTTTGCGCGACAGAGATGAAGGAGAAGTTCCAACCAGGAAGCCATCTGCGACAGAGCTTAACGGACGGAACACTGGCACGCCTGCCTCCAGCCCGTGTGTACGCCCCTGTCCTTTATCATCGACGGCCAGCGAACGCCGACACTCGCAGCGGTGGTTTGAGCTTCGCTTTCCATCTCCGACCTTCATCCATCCAACGACGAGCTTCGGTTGTTGAGCCAAATCCAGTACTCAACGACGACTTTGGAGGATGGAGCAAATTTGTCCTCTACCTTGGGCCTGAGCAAATCCACCATTGACTTTGGGGTACTCAGATCTGAAATTTCTAGAGGAATTCGAGCTATTTAGGAGGGGGCTGAGAAGGGAGGATGGCTGGGAATGTGAAGGAGATTGGAAGAGGGCTGCCGGGAATGGGAGGGGGCTAGAAAGGGGCTGCCGGGAATGGGAAGGGGCTAGCAAGGGGCTGGGAAGAGGCCGGCCGGGAAGGGAAGGGCCGGGGAAGGGGCTGCCGGGAATGGGAGGGGCTGGGCGGTGGTCGGGGCGGCAGTTTGGCGTTGGTTAATGGTTGAATTGGTCATGGTCATTTGGGTTGGTCACTGATTGAATTGGTCACTGTCGGTTTGGTCATGGTCGGGTTGATCACGGTAGAATTAGTCAGTGGTCGGATTGGTCACCGATCAGATTGGTCGCAGTCATTGATCGGATTGGTCACTGGATGAATTGGTCATGGTCATTGGTTAGATTGGTCACTGGTCGGGTTGGTCACTAGCCAAATTAGTCACTGGTTAGATTGGTCATGGTCAATATAGTAGGTGATTAGTCACATTTTTGGAACTTTTTAAAAGTGGTCCTATATTTGTCCAAAGTATTTGTTTATGTATTATTTATGGACAAACTCCAATGTTTACTACGTAAGTTATAACAAAGAGTCTAGCCAACTGCTTACATTTTAAATATAACGATTAAATCAACTAACTACTACCAAAAAAGCAAGTGAATATACAACTTATCATACTAATCACTTTTGCCTATAGAAATTGTAACTTGGATATGCTCGATATTTCTCTATACAGAGAAAGTGAGCATACATGTTAACGAAAGAGCCCAGTCTACTACTTACAATGTTTTAAATTAATCATCACCATTTCTTCCTGTACAGATAATAAAAGTGAATGGGGCATCTATATTTTTCATCAGGGGCATGTAAGTTTTTTTTATTATTGAAATTTGAAATGAAATACTACGTATAACTCCTACATTAAAAGTAAAAAAATCAGATTATATAGAAGGTATGTCCGCCCCTGAAAATAAAGGTTGTTCATTTGGATGTAGTGGTAAATAATGAACAAATTATGAGTATTTTCTTATTCTATGGGACTATGGGAGCATACCAAAGTAAACCTAGTTCTTTAGCTACCATACAGATCAAAGTAAATCGAGCAGTGGACTCCTTTCTGTTATACATTTATCTATACTTGCACACAGCACACCCACCCGCATTTGGTATTAAAAAAAAAAAAAAGCAACGTTGGCAGATGACACAGTATAAAAAATGAGGCACCAAATGACCAAAACAAGCGGTAGAAAAGTACTATTTCGTAATACACAAGAAGCATTCAAACTTAATTGACTACCCTACAGAAACAATACCTAAAAAGCTGTCAGCAAAACCGACAACTTTTAACAAGCAGTATGAGATGGGCATAAAAAGCCTTTCACGGGATCAAAAGCTAACAGACTATGCAACACATACCGGATAAGTAAGAAATAGCACATGGATAGAAGAACATTACACGAGTCTCGACTTATGAATGTTATATTCAAACCAGCACCTTCAGTCACAGGAAACTACATTGGTATTAACTTCAAGAAGGATCAAAGTGACGCGAGGCTATTCACGTATGGCACACATATAGTAGCATCATATGTTTCTGCACCTGGCTGGTTCAGAGCTTTAGTTTCTTTGGACTTGAAATCATAGGAATACAACTTTCTCCCACACTTAATGACCAGAACATCACTGCTTAGAATTTCAATTTTGCAGCGGTTATGATCCCCATCAAGCACATTGCTTTGGAGAGAAACATTCTGTACAGGCTCCCACATTTTTGTTATGGAATTCATTTCCATGGTATTTGTGTGCACATTAACCAAAGCACTAATACACACCGAAAGTCCACGGAGAGAAGTCTTACATAGCTTTCCATCAAATGTTCCCAGAGCACAGTCATTACTGTAATAATGCTTTTCAAGAAGTTGTGACCTGTCTTTTGCTAGATCAAAAGAAAGAATGCCACCACCAGCCATGTTCCAGTAAACAACCCCATTGACATGAATCCCAGACCTAGGGGTAAATCGTTTAACTCCAAAACGAATCTCCCCAGAAACACTCCACGAGTTGTTTCTGGAGGTGTATATTTCAAACTCGGCTGCATCATCAAAATCTGCAGATCGGAAGGCACAGATGAGCTTGTACTCAGGTACAAAGTTGAGCAGTGATGGTTCAAATGCAACTACAAGTGCTGAATCAGGTCCATGACAAGCAGTTGGTTCTGGAAGTTTGTGCCATTGTTTTGTAGCTGGATTGCACATGTAGTAGGGCTTATTTCCGCTTCGTCCTTGGCAACAAAGAAGTCCATTTGATGAGGCCTTAAGGTCAACAGGCTCCGGCAGAAAACTCAGGGATGGGTCTGGAACACCCGAACAGTTTAGGTGGATAGGTATGAAGACAGGAGGATTTTCAGGAGTCTGACAGAATAGACCTGATATTGCACGGCAACAGAGTGACTGAGTATGGTGAAAAAATGGCGCCGAAATATGGAGCTTCCAGTCTCGACAAACCGCCCGGAATCTGAGTAGTGATATAGCTGGAAGGAAAGGCAGGGCATGTTCTCTGATGATATCCTTAAGATCCATGTAAAGAATACTGTTTGCAGAAGAAAGAAGTTTCCCTGGCTTTTTCCCGGGCTCCATTCTTGCAACCAAGAGTATCTCTAGAGATTGGGATGCAAAAAAAATGTCAAGGTGATCAAATCACATGCAATTATGACCAAATATGCACTATATACCCTATTCTCATTGAGAAATCACAAATCCCAACTACAAAGAGGCACCACCACATTGTAAGAGGAACATTAAACTGACCAGAGTTTTCTGTGTTTAGAAAGAAACAAGTTTGAATGGTAGGAGAAAAAATCAAAAAAGATTCCTTGGCATTACAAATTCACTATACAATAAACAAGAAATGTGCAAGCAAGGATAATCACATCAAGACAAACCATTTAAAAAGTTAGGCCTCTCTTAGTCTCTTGTAATAAGCAAAAAGTAGACCCACAAGAAACCACATAAAAGAAATAAAAATACAACAATACCACGCTTATCTATGTAGTACGTATGTCCATATGTAGTCGAAGTCCTTACCTATCCTTGTTCAATAGCTTCAGAATTTAATTTGAACAACACCGTGTCCTGAAATAGATCAGTAAAACCAAATATTAATACCAGGAAAAGAAGTGTATAGCATTATTAAGACATTATACCCATAAAGGCATTCATACCTCTAGATAAGTAAATGTTAATCAGTGATACAACAACATCCAAGCCTTAGTCCCAAAAGACTAAGGCGAAACAAGATCAGTGATATTTCTCATAATTTAAAAACAAGATCAAATGTCGAACCCAAAACGTATGCTAATTCAAATTTGAAAAAATGTCATTACTTTGTCAACTGTCACAGTATTAGGGATGTGGTAGCGAAAACACCATAACATGTAAACAAACAAAGAGCACTATAGACACAAAAATGTAGAGCCAAAGGCAAAACTCCAAAATATACAGACAATCTCAAGATATTACAAGTTTTTACCCCAATATATGTTACTCCCTCCGTCCCACAAAAGGTAAATGAATATTAGTCACACAAATCATTCTATAAAGGTAAGTGGGAAAGATTTTTTTTGGGACAGAGGCAGTACTATAATCTTGATTCAAGATGCAAAGGAAAAAATCATCATCATCATTATCATTACTACTATTATTATTGCTATTGATATTATTATATCTGTCTCCTAGTCTTCTTTATATGAAAAGGCTAAATCGAGATAATTATTCAGTATACAAATTAAAAAGCAACAATTTCTTTTCACAATATAACAACATTTGATAGTTCCATCGTACCCTAAGGACCAAGAATCAAGTTAATAGCTGATGCAGGGGTTGATTTCCCCCCAATTTGTACGTCCTCTCTCTAAACACAGACCATGAAATAATTGAAAACCCAAGACCCCGAAATTGAAGAGAAGGTGAAAAAAGAAAACACCCGCAATTAGCTCACACTAAATACGATGTGATACCATGAATGGAATAAATCAAACTCCCTAAGTAGTCAATATGTAAATCGCAACACAAAATTCAGTATTGAAGTATACGATTGTGATTAAAGAAAAAGGCGCGCGCACACATATATATAATAAGCTATGCTAATTCAAAGGAATTTACGCATCGCGAGAGGCGCTTGACCAGCGATAATCAAAATTAAGGAGTTTTTTAATTTTCAATGGAAGAACGAACTTACGCACGATAGGGATGGCTGAGGAGACCGACACAAGAAGGGGATATAGTGAGATGAGACACATTCGCTTAATATCATGGGGTTAAAACTTCTATTGCCTCCATCCGGTACTTTGTTCCCCTGTAAGGCGGGCTCTGTTACAAGAACCGGACCGGACCGGACGGATGACCGGGTCACGGGTCAGTCCGGTCAACGCCCGGAAAACCCGGTCAATATTTATTAGTCATTATATATATTATAATATGAATATTTAATATATAGAATTAAAATAAAAGGTAATAATCTAATTTTAATACTAGTAATCATTGAAAGCACACTCATAAAATATCCTAAAGCATAATTAGTCCCACTTATAGCAATAATGTTATTTGATTTGGTTTTTAAAAAATGTGTAAATAAATATATTTTTTTTATAAAATCTTTAAAATATCATATAAGCATTTTTCAGTTAAATCGAAACTTTCTATACTCCGTACATAATTTATACTACAATAACAACAATAATATATTTTACATTTATTATTGTATTTACTAAAACTTAGAATAAGTATCTTAACTTACAGTACAGTATACTAATGGTGTTAGACTATTAGTACGTCTAAAGACCAACATCTTAATCTTAAAATCTTATAATGGTGAATGAGGGTTAGGGCCTTTTAGGTATCAAAAATGTGTTGGTGTAACATACAGCTATAAGAACTTATACACTATGCTTTTCGCCTTGTGCTCTTTCTAACTAAACTTGATCACCGTTTTACTCCAGTTTACGGTCTTTCCGGATCCCTGCACGAACCAGTTTGCGACACTACCAGTCCGTCTATCTCCGTCCTTTGAAGGCTTCCCCGTTAAACTTAGTTGATTCCTCCCTAATAATCCTTCCCTTAGCCCTCAGTCTCACCCGTCTCCCTCCTACACATACCATCACATTCGACGGATTGTGAGGCGCTAAGAATGCACTTCGTACCACTCAGAGGCAAGCCCGCGACCAACCTTCTTCACCCGCGTGATTTCCTTTACCTTCTCCTGAATCCTGATCATGTGAGTCATTAATTTCATTTGTTTTTATGCTATCACTGGATGTGCAATTGAAGCGTGGTCGTAACCTAGCTTGGTCCTTTCCAACTCTTGTGAAGCCCAATTTGGGGAAATTGAAGCGGTTCTGTCAAGCTCGAATGCCCCCGCCCCCTGTTTACTCTGTAAATATGTTTTCTTCGCTTGGCGGATGTTCCCTTCCCCTACTCACCACTCTTCTACGATAAGCCTTTTATCCATTCCATTTGTTCATTGTCTGTTTTTCTTCAACTTTGAATACTCACTAACTGAATATTAGTATTGATAGTGTTTTGTGGAACATAAGTAGGTGCTTCTAAGTTCTATTCACTGTTTTTCTTCGATTGAAGCTGCCTTAACTCTTACAAATTATATTTTTTCCACTTTGCTCGACTAAATATTCATGCCTGCAGTTCAGCCACAAGAAATTGCTAACAGAGTGCCTCTATACATGAGGGTCAGGGTAGAGAACTGTGAACATGATTAGCAGGAAAGTAAAAAACTTCCTATTTAAATCCAACCTTTGTGTAGCTAGAGAAAATGGCATAAGATTCGGTAGCTATGAAATCATCCTTCTGGTGACTGAAATACAATATTCACATTAAGAACCAATTGAAGTTGACAGTTTGACACAAATAACCGTTCTGCCACGGTCAAACATAAACCATCTCATAGTGAGGTCCATTTAGCAGTGACACTTAAACCGCATACTATGATGACATCCGTAGACGATGATCTTCTATTGCTTTTTAAGAAAAAATAGGTAAAACCACTCCCCAGATCATCTTATGTGGCAGCATAAGTTATATATAGGACCTTAAGAGTTGAATTCCCAGTTTTACAAGAACAAGTTAAATACTACTGTGGGCATACCTGAAAAAAATGCTCATGCCCTAAATACTACTGTGGGATAACTCAGATTGGTATAAATGAAAAAAATAAGCGTATGTCCTAGAAAAAGAGCTATCTGCCTACAGAAACTTGACGTATGTCCTAAATACTACTATGGGCACCACTACAGGTCTAATTTGGAACATTATTAAAGTGGAACAAGAGCTTATATAGTGAATAGGGTTAATAAAAAAAAGGACATCCCTCCAACAAGGGCTTATGAAGGAACTTATGCCCTAAATACAAATGTGGGATAACACAGATAGGCATAACTGGAAAATAGATGTAAACACATGTATGCTACCCTCAAACAAGATTTTGTGCCTACAGGAACTTGACATATATGCCCTAAATACTATTTTGGTCGCTACTACAGGTCTGTTTTGACCAAATTATATTGTGAATGGTGATGTCTTCACTCTTTTAGAGTTGTTATTTATGGACAAAGTGGATTGTTGCAAATGTACACTTCAGAGCAATGAGAGAAAGCAGATTATACATAATATATACACTATCTTATATCCCCTTATATTATAAGTGACAACTAACGTTACTATGGTTCTTTTTCCGTTACCATCGTCCAACTCTTATACATGGGTCTTCTCCGTTAAACGAACTCTCCGTTAGGCATCACACCTGATCGGATTTCGGCGGTTTCTTCACAACCGCTCACCAACAACTGTTTCCGGGGCCGTTTAACTTCGACCACGCTACCACTCTCTTCTCTTCTCATCTTCTTCAGTCTCACTGCTCTTCTTCGAACAAGGTACTTCCCTGTTTCGCACTTAGTTATGTATTCTTCGGACAAGGTACTTCAATTCCCTGTTTTCTTATTTTGAATTCATTCCTAAACTACGTGGGTTCTATCACAAGTTATACGGACTATGTTACTAAACCAATGGGATATATAATGAATATGGTTTCTGGGTTTTGGTAGGGGCAGTCACACACTTGACACTTGGACATGGTTTGATGACTTGATCTAATTTATGACCATCAATGTTAAGGGGTGATAGCTAGGTTTGTTCTAATTTGAACCTTAATCGGCTAAATCAATTCTGATTCCAATTATATGAAGGTAATTAATCAAGTTTCGAAATTAAGATTTCTCCCAAGTCTTAAACAATTTTGAAAACCGCAAGGAAGTAAGTTGCATCCAATGTGTTCGTCAAAATGCCTACAAGGGACTGCTCACCACTAGATTTTACTAAATGCCATAATTTGTTACGTCTTATAAAATGGTTTGAAAAGTATCAAATTTCTCATTTTTTTTAAACATATTCAGTAAAACAAAAAACATTGTACACAAGGACAATTGTTTTGTCTAGGTTGATGATATCATCATAATGGGTGGAATTTTGAAAATTCCTTAAGGCCGGAAAAATTTCTCTTACAGCATAACTTGAAAATGAGGATTACACTTTTTATTCATGTTGACAGCTTCATATGCTTTCCTATTCTAACAACTTATTTTTTCCTTTTCAATTTCTTATTCCACTTGTAAACAATTGCACTTTGATCTTTATTCACTACAACTCTGCAATCTTTTGAACACCTAACTCTTGGTCTTCGCTTTGGCAGATGTAGTGAACAAGTAGTACATTAAGATTCCTTGTGACATACAGTAAGAACTTATTTTCTACTTTTTAGTGAAGTGGGTACTCTCTTTATATTCTTATTAAAGTAAGTTAGGACAATATATTTAGATGATGAGAGAGATCACCTTAATTTTTATGATTAATTTTGAAGTTTACCTTGTAGTCTGAAAAAAATATCAAGTATGATATACTATTCGTTTGATAGTTATTGGTCGTTTGTGTGACTTATCAAATCTGTTCAGTTCAAACGATTTTTTGTCCAGGATACTAAAATATTAAATATAAGTAATTTTTTAAAGAGTTGCTCTCTATTTGTATGTGTTAGAAGTATATTAAAAATAAATGTCTTAAACAATGGCTACGGTAGTGATTTTTATAACTAGGTTATACTACGTATAAAATTTTCAGGTTAAAGTAGTGTACAAGGATGGCGAAAATGATAGGAGAGGAACACTGACCAAAATGATGTGGCCTTATGATAAAGTTTGTACAACTTGTTAAAATATGCAATGAAATAAATGAGGTTTACAAATATAGTTACACACGGTATTGTTATGGTTATGGAAAAAATGGATATTAAGATTTGTAAAGTTCATGTGATAGGAATATTGCTTTGAAAAGACCAAATGTATTGTGGCAGGAATTATTTATTAACTAAAAGTTTAACTTGTGTGAATTATAGCATTTGTTAGTGGAAGAGAACAAAATGAATGGATGTGACATTCATTTAGCCTTTTTCTAAAGGTTTTCTTTGTAATCCTAGATAGTTTAGTAACAGCCGTTATCAAGTATGTTAAAGATTTTACTCATTGTCGCATAAATAATGCTGCTACTTAAGTCGGAATTCAAAGATTTAAAAATTCACAGTTTGTGAAGAGCTTTAAAAACAAGCAAATATCATTTAACAAAGGTGTGATTGAGTGTTGTTATGAGTCACACACCGGCAATTATTTCGCAAGCGGTAATTCAATAAGTGTTCTTTTTGCAAAACGTAACATGACGATTGGCTCATAACAAACTGTGATATTGCCGGGAATATACAAAAGAATTTCCGGTTCTGAGTGTTCAAAATCATTGTCATAGTAACCAGCTCCTTGAAGTTGCTACGTTTGCTTGAAATGAGTGTTGCTCCTCAATTTGTTGACATTGGAGAAGTAAATAAAAAACTCAAGGGCGAATGCTTCACTGTTGTAGTTAAATATGTGCGGCCTAAATCCCAGCAAGACACAAAGTTGTCTTTCCCCTTCTTTATGTGTCTTCTTATGTGGTGAAAGCTACTAAAGACCTAGCTATAGCCGAAGCAAACAAAAGCTCCATAATAGGGAAGAGGAAACTTGTAGTTGATGAGAGCTTTGAATTTGAAGTACCTCAAAAGCCTGGCTGGAATCATTCCAAGATATTCCGACCACATCTCAGCAAAACAGGCTAGAGAAAAAACACCTAAATTATCAACTCAATTCCTGATGAAATTACTGCTCTATAAAGTGTAATCTATATAATTTAATAAAGGAAACCCTTGAAGGAAGCCTATGAAGGAATTTTGACATGTGGCAGCCTCTTTATATGAAAAATCAACACGTGGCATCCCATTTGTAACAATAATTGACATGTGGCATCTTAATAATGTGTCTAACAATTATTACATCAATTAAATAAATGAAACTTATATCCCATGTACAAAATTCATTTGTAGCAATCTTTAAAATATTAAAGTAGTACTACGTAATTATTACACAAGTTAGAGCATATAATTAAAGATACATGTTTCCTAAAAAAAATAAACATTTAGGGTATATAAAGTAAACATAGGGTTACCAAACAAAGTCGAAATATACAAACTATTTTTCACTTCTTAAAATAAACGCACATTGCTCTTTACTTCATTTCCAAAACTTCAATACATACTCATTTCTCATATTTTTTTATTAAACTAATTTCAATCTAAATCAGATCGCATCATATTACATAAAATCAAATCAAACTTAAACACATCAAACCAAATCACGCATACTTAAATAAATCAATGGCCCACAAAAAATAAACTAAAAACATTCTTACTCAATTTTTATTGGATATTGTGTTAATTCATTCATCCCACTAAAATTGTCTTATCTTTTCTTTTCATTCCATCCCACTAACATTATCTCATACCAAAATCGGTAAAGTTTGTATAATTTTAAGTCATTCCTACTTTATTCTTACTTTATCAGTTTTATATCATCCACATAAAACCATTTCATTGTCTCATTATTTTCCTATCCCTTCGTTTCCTTTTGTAGTTTTGTCTCACTATGTTTGTACCATAATGTGTATATATTCTAAACAATACTTCATTTATTATTATTATTATTATTATTATTATTATTATTATTATTATTATTATTATTATTATTATTATTATTATTATTATTATTATTACTACTACTATTATTACTATTAATACTATTACTACTATTACTATTATTATTATTATCATTATCATCATTCAATATTGTTATTATTATATCAATTGAACATCAATCATAAAAAATTAATTTTCTTAATAAAATCATCACATTCTTAGTCAACTCAATATAACTCATTCGGTGTTCATGAATTCACATACAACTCATACCCATGCTATCTTATTCTTTTTTTTAATACTTTTTCATAACAACATTTTAACGCATATCTTACCGTGCGTCGCACGGGTACACATACTAGTATAAATAAATAAGATAGGCTCACCTTGTTTAGCAATTTCCTGTCTTAAAATTTGGCAACGAAATTTTCTATCAAATGTTTAGTAAAAAAGAAACAAGTTTTTTCTAATATTCCGTTTGGCTTCAACTAAAAATCCATTCAACCAGTCTAATAATATACACATACAATCATGAAATTTTATTAAATCCTATTTAATTAGTTATTGATTACAAATCAATTACTTAACTTATTTCACCATATTTACCTAAAATATCACTACTCACTATTTATGCATTGGGCAAGATTCGCACATAGTGCGTACAAGGCTAGTATATATATATATATATATATATATATATATATATATATATATATATATATATATATATATATATATATATATATATATATATATATATATATATATATATATATATATATATATATATATATATATATATATATATATATATATATATATATATATATATATATATATATATATTCTTCATATCTTATAAGATCATATAATAAATGTATAAGAGTGGAAACAGAGACCTAAGGTTATATGTGAGCCTGACTTCATTAACTTTTGTAAGTTTCTCAGATTATCTACATAGCTATCTTGCTCATCAAACTGTTTGAAGGAAATATTATACTATGTATGTAGCATGATATAGTTCAATAATATTGTTTCTACAATTTTTTACAGTAGTATGCCTTACCACATATATGGTATACTGAAGTAAAAAAACATGATATACTTTTTGAAAGGTTGGCCTAAAGCCTTTTGACCTAAGGCTACTCATATATATTCCACTCATATTATCTATTAATTATTGGATTGCGCCTTGGGATTCCGTACTCATGTTTTAAATTAATATGCCTTACTCTTATAATATAAATTTATGAATTAAATTCATATCTAATCAATTGTTCTTATATATTATTGTGACTATTTGAAGAATATATGAAGTAAAAACATAGAATTTTACTACTAATGTCGTAGAGATTCTAATACCATTATACCAAATGTTATCTATAGGTATTCTTAGCTTCTCAGGACAGACCCGATTCGACACGTATCACTCGGCTTATTCAAGGTTATGAGACTCATTCATTCGAGTCCAAATTTGATTATTGACCATCTGGGTCAGTACCCGCCTCGAGGAGGGAAGAGGAAAAATTGCAGGTATGACCAAGTGTGATATAGAATGTTGAATGTGTGTGTGTTAATTTCCATCTTTCTCTATTTATTGTTGTTTCCTCTGAGATCATATGTCGATTCGTGTTAGCCGATCCCAAACTCTTTTGGGAGTAAAGCTTGATTGGGGTTGTTGTTGTGTTGTTTGTACGCTCGCTTGTGGTCTTTGCTCAAAAAACAAGGCAAAAGTGCATACAAAAGTGACTCAATAAATGAGGAAGTAGCCCTTTTGCTAGAAGCGGGGGGAATAGGGGTTTGTGTTATCTATTTGTTATTGTATACTAGGGATAGCTAAAGGGGAGCCTTGAATTTTGAGAGGATACGAAGAACTAATAATGCAGCCTGGTATTAGGTTTGGTGCCTAAATGGCCGTGCAAAGATTCTGGTTATTAATATAACACTTACACTCTCATGATAGGAATTGAAAGACGATTATTACTTGTGCTCATTGAGGTATCTATCATTGTATTGTCAGTTATAAAAATTCAATTGTCTTTAATAGCCCCTCATTACCCATTTCACGTGCTTAGTATTGAGCATAAAATAGGGAGTTATTTTATTAATTATTTAAGTATAAGCTAATATTATAAAGTATCTTAAAGAAATAAGAAAATCGAGGACAGTTAGTTTCACTTTTTCACCTTTAACTCATAAAATGACACATAAGAAGAGCGGGAGTAATTGCTCAATGCAAAGGGCAGTTTCATACTCTGTTTTCAACATTGCTTTATCAGTGTGCTGCCTCTTTTGTTAGCTTAGCTTGTGATTGATTATTTTTTATATGTTTTCAGCGTTATGAATCTGGGAGGACGAAAAGATGGCTTCTAAGTTGTATACCTCAATGTGCAATTCACTGAAAGGGAGAGTTGTGCCGTATTTCTGTTTTCTCCTCTCATTTTAGCCACTGTGATGTGCCTGATATTGTAACTTTTTTGCTTCTGCAAAATATTGCAATCTTTATATAGCATAAAATGGACTTAACATACACAAATGGGAAACCTAAACCTAATGAGAATAGTGAATCGCAATACTTTTAAACATAGACCTACCGTGCTCCTTGCTTGATATGCCTTTAATTTTTACTTGCTCCACTTTACCTCAGAGGCTCAAAGTCTAAAAAAGATCATGTAACCTTATATGCATTTTATTTATTTGAACCAAGACATAAGGCTCCAAGCCTCCAACCGTATGCCACATAAGCCTAAAAGTATATAGTGTTTTGCTTAAATTATAATATACATTTATGTGCATGAAAATAAAATTTCATGCTATTAATGTCACTACAATAGTTTTGTTTTTTACTCTAGGGGGGTCTGGGGAGGGGGGCTGGGGGAGCCTGGAGTAATCAGGGCTTCTTTTCAATAATTCTCAAAATTTCAGTTAAAATATAACTTTCAGTTTATATTGAACAGTTATAACTTTCAGTTTACAATATAAACTGAAAGTTACCATTCCTTTAAATTTTTAGTTATTTTTTCCTTTCATTGTTATCTTCCTGGGCTGTGATTTAACCTTTAAACAGTTACTCTCTCCGTTCCATTTAAAGGTTCCCACTTTCCTTTTTTGGACGTCCCACTTAAAGGTTCTTACTTTTAGGAAACAATTAACACTCTTAAATGACAATTTAATCATCAAATACTAAAAAACAATATTTATAAAATCACTGTTATCATCAACAACCCATTATATTTTATACTCATCAAAATTATTTCTCAAAATATATTCGAATTAGCATATTTGATTATTGTCTTAATAATCGTGTTATTTTGTCACGGGAACCTTTAAATGGGACGGAGAGAGTATTTAACTTTTTTAGTTTTACTGTTATCTTCATATTCAACTATATGGACTCCCTTTCATATTTGCTAATTCTTGCTCTAAATTTGTTTCCCCTTCATTTATCGAGATAATCAAGAGCTTTTGAGAGTCTCTAGAGGTGGCTATATCTTCTAACTTCATATAAGTTTAGATTGAGCAATACACTTTCCAGCCTATTGCATTGAGAACACATCTCTTTGTTCCACATAATTGTTCCTGTTTATTTTTGTTTGGTCCCATCTATCCTCTCTACGATCTTCTCTTATTTCATCCTATTCACTGACTTTCAATTTTCACTTCCCTCTTTCAATTCCCCCCCTTACATGAATAAATTTATGGTCCCTTCCATTCTCTTCTTCATCAAACCTTCATACCCTTCTAGGATTCCTTCTTTTATAAAATCTTTGTACGTAGATTGTAACAAAGTAAATTGAGTTTTGTCGTGTTGTTTTGTTGAATATTCCCCCAGTTTATATATTCGTTTTCGTGTGCATTAACATAAATATGACGGCTCTTCTTTGAATATTGTTAGCTTCACATTTTTATTGGGTTTTTATTCATTATACAGATTGTATATGTTCCTACTGCATATATATTCCAATTCTATATAGAACATTCTTATTTTACATCATAAGCCCTCCGGTATCAAATATGGAGTAGATCTTCATTTTTTATAGCCAGTAGCTTTGTTACTCCGTATCAGAATTTTGACCCTACCTGATTGTTACTAATAAGGGAAATTCCTCCGACAAGGGTGTGCTGTTGCCATGTGTGGATTGTTCCTAACCAGGGAAATTCCTCCGAACCCTACCTCATTGAAGAAGAGGTACAATTCTTATTAATTCCTTATTGTTTACTTTACTTTGCAAAATGCAGTCTAAATTTACTTTAATTCCTCCGAACCCTACCTCATTAAAGGATGAATAAAAAAGGTCCAAAATGCAGTCTAAATTTAGAGCTTTCCTTTATTGGTATTGTACTTATCTTACATATGCCTAGACAAATTAAGAAAGTTAGACTCATACAGAGATTCGGGAAGAAATGTAATACAATTTGCATACCCATAAAGAAAAGCATAAAGTTTGGTCTTTACTCGGGCAAGAATGAAATACAGGGTAGTGATAAGCCTATTTTTTCCAAACTTTGTCGAAAATAAAATTACTTTGGTGCTTGCTCAGCCATTTTTGTTTCACTTTATG
The DNA here is from genome assembly GCA_945859915.1 of Cuscuta epithymum. NCBI lineage: Eukaryota > Viridiplantae > Streptophyta > Magnoliopsida > Solanales > Convolvulaceae > Cuscuta > Cuscuta epithymum. Next base: position 5,869,884 of record CAMAPF010000059.1, read on the forward strand.
TGGCAATTATGTAAGATCAATTCCACTGCAAAAACAATCAGCAATTTCCAGAGTGAATATGTAACGTATGATGATACATTAATATTTCTCTTTTTCTAGAGGACAGGCTTTGAACACCTAAATCCAAAGAATAACATGTCATTCAATTTTGCACCCCAAAGCCCATTTGAAATCATCGATTTTCACTTTGTAGCATGTTCACTCTGTTTAATATATAACAATTGAACCTGAAGCCATATAGTTAATACTTAATAGCAGTCAACGAAATGTGCCAAAACGAACTGCACTAATTAATCATACTAAGGATCACAGTTGAATCTATGACTATGAATGTTCGTCTTTCACATCCAAGAAAGTAACAACCATCAACCATGATCAGTGCTAATGTGTGGCCTAATTATCTAAACATTTATCAGAAGTGCTAGAGCAAAAAGCCATAAGATCAAATTAGCTAATGTTTGTCCTACTACACAAATTATATTTCAATTTCAGAATTCAGATCCAAAAGAGCAATGTCAGGTTTACTTAGTATCCTCTTAAAAAATTAAAAAAAATCAAGAAAAAGCCATAGTGAGAAAAAGGCAAAGTATAAACTACTTCAGTAAAAACTTTATTCTTTAATGTTTGATGTACAATCTGTTGAAAAGTTAAGTATTTTATTCATTTCAAGTGCTATTATATACATTCAAGCAGATTTTATATGCTTTATCATATCGATTTTTTCAATCAGAAATGTAACCAAAGGCAATGCAAAGTAAAGTAAACAATAAGGAATTAATAAGAATTGTACCTCTTCTTCAATGAGGTAGGGTTCGGAGGAATTTCCCTGGTTAGGAACAATCCACACATGGCAACAGCACACCCTTGTCGGAGGAATTTCCCTTATTAGTAACAATCAGGCAGGGTCAAAATTCTGATACGGAGTAACAAAGCTACTGGCTATAAAAAATGAAGAGAGAGAATCTCCTCCGTCTCTCTAGAAATCCAACGACATCTTAGAACAACCTATGGAATTCTGGCACCCTCTTAACCGCCGGAATCAAGGCTACCTACCTAATGATAATGATACCTGCTACTGGAACAACGATGGTATCCCCAATCGACGCTTCTATCGCTGTTTGTAGTGGACCCTTCGGCTCTGCAATTTCCAGATTGCGAATGTCTGCCATCGCCTGGTTGCCGGCTTTCGGCAATGATTATCCTGTTCAATTGTAAGCGCTGAAAAATGATTAATGTCTTCTAGGGAATTTCCCTCGTTTGGTGTTGATGTGGGATAAATGTGAAATCGTTCGAAATTAACAAAGCTCTACTTGAGAGTCCAGGTTCACTCTGCGAGTGTGTTCATAGATGTTGGAGTCTCCGCCTGAGTGATAGAATACACAAGACTGCGAGAGTTTATTCGGAATAATAGAATGGGTATCGCATTTACAAAAGTGTCCCAGTCATGAGCGGGAAAATGAATTAAGTGAGTTAATATATATATATATATATATATATATATAGACACATATACGGAGTATTATTTTTAATATTTGATAATTAAATTATCATAAAAAAGTTCTAATTGTTGAGATTTTTCCCGAAATAATGCTAATTAAATAAATAATTCCCAAAATACTGCTAAGTTAAAAGTAATTTCCAAAATACTGCTAAGTTAAGAAAAGCCGCCTCTTGAAGAAGTGGCGGCTCTTCTCTTACAGTACAAAAGCCGCCACTCCAAGTGGCGGCTCTTCTCTTACATCACTTTTTATACATATATAAAACGCAATTTGTTTCAAGAATTTGTTTAACTATCTTCCTGATAGAATTTTAAGCTGAAATTTGGTATGATCATGTTCTTCCTAAAGTGTATGTTATGTTCACTAATTTCATATTAAAATTAAATCATGAATTTAGTCAAATAAATTATTGAAAAACTGCATTTTTAGGTCTAAAAAATTATGCAATTTTTAACAATTTATTTAACTAACTTCCCGATTTTTGAATTTTAATCTGCAATTTGGTGGACATAATCTACATTCCATTGGAACATTTTCACCAAATTTCATCAAAAAATTCGACCCGAAAATAGCTCAAATGAAAGAGGCCTAAAATTGCAACTTTTAGGCCTACATTACATGAACATTTTCAGAAGGCACGAGCCACGAGACAAAATTTGTGCCAAGATAATTTTATAAGTTATGCAAATAAATCGTTTGGTATGTTATTTCCCGGTAGCAATATTTTATAATTTATTATTGTTTCATAATAATTTGTCCATAAGTCATATGTTTTAGCTGCATGTGTTATATGTGATATGCATTTCCATTTTTACATTACTTTGAGCATTTCTATCAATACTTTGTATTTTGTAGGATTACACATGCTTCTCTAGATTACACTCTGAATTTGAATTTATCGTTGCCTTCCAGACACGAGCTCAATTAAATTGGGCGAAACTATGATTCTGCAATTGGAACTTAGAGCAATAGTACCGGTTGCTAAAGTTGATGTGGGTGTTGAAACTGTTTCCAATGGTCATAAACTACCTAAAGAGAGTTCATATTTATTTAGTAAGTGGAAGAGAATGAATTGTTTGTAAGGGCATAATGATGGCAGTGATAGCTCGAATCTGAATTTAGTTCCTTTAATCGAGAAGTTAGTTAAATTTTTTTTTTGAAAATTGCAAACTTGTTTAGGCCTAAAATTGCAATTTTTTTCAATAAATAATTTAACTAACTTCTTGATTTAATTTTAATCTAAAATTCGTTGAACATAACATATACTTTAGAAAGAGCATGATCACTAAATGTCATTAAAAAATTCGACTCGGAAGCACCTCAAATTTCATAAAAATGTCTCATTCCCTTCATGACGTCCTGACCAGGACCCCGTGTGGACAACACCATCAGATTGTCTTCCCGGTGGAATTTTTTGATGAAATTTCTTGAGAATGTTACTCATCAAGTCTAGTTTATTCATACCAAAGTTCAGCTTAAAATTCTATCGAGAAGATATTTAAACAGATTCTTGAAACATGTTATGTTTGATATATGAATAAAATGTTCTGTAAGAGAAGAGCCGCCACTTGGAGTAGCGGCTTTTGTACTGTAAGAGAAGAGCCGCCATTTCAAGTGGCGACTTTCCTTAACCACAGTTAACCCAGCAGTATTTTGGGAATTATTTTTAACTCAACAGTATTTTGGGAATTATTTATTTAATTAGCATTATTTCGGGAAGAAGCTCCTAATTATTTCCTAAATCAGAAATGAGAACCTTTACTATGACGACCAAAAAAGGAAAGTTAGAACTTTCAGTTGGGACGGAGAGAGTATTAGCTTTCAAAGTCTTATAATAAAGTTAAGTACATTCAATAGCCGATTTAAGTTGGTGTAATGCCATTGAAAATTTGGTAAAGGTTTGTGTGATATACCTTTTTTCTACTCCAGGGGCGTCTGGGGGAGGGCGTTTGAGGGGGCCTGGAGTAAACTGGACTGAAACTCATTCATTTGAGTTTTGAACCCGAGACCTCCCATAAGGGAGAGTGAGTTGGCGATCAGCTGAGCTGGACCGCTTTCTCATGTTGGTGTAATATACTTCAGTCATTCCTTTTTAATAGCAATGGTCCACTTCTCACGCTTGCCAAGACACAAGTTTGACTATTAATATCTTTCATTTCTTATTAGTAAAAAAATTAAAAAAAAAATAGATTTTGAAAACTTAAAATGAGAGGAATTAAAAATATTTTTTAAAAATTTAATTTATAATACATCAATTAATAAAAGAAAATTCAAAATAGAATATGTGAATAGTGCAAAAAGTCCAATGTTGCAAATAAAAGAGAACGGAGATAGTACTATTTTAAGCAAGTAATTTTTAATGAGATAATTGCCCTACATATGACTAAAACTACTCCACTTTTCCGATCTATGACCTATTTAGTTTTTTTACCTAAATATTATTTAATTCGTAATATTTAAATAATGTATTTAATAAATTAATTAATAAATAATTTGTTTGGACTACTATGCCCTTAACCTATTTTTATATAACCCTAATTGATCAGTTGATCGATCATCATAGCTCCAGACCTGTGGGCGGCACGCGATTGTTGGGCGATGTCTTCTTTGCTCTCGTGAGTGGCGATTGGTGGGCGGCCACTGGCCCGCTGGTAGGATACGGAGGCAGATTCGTCCGGATTGGAAGACGATCAGGGGCGTAGCTAGGGGGTGGCCACCCCTGGCCCTGGCCCAGCCCAAGTTTTAAAAATGTTTAAATTTTTAGTGTAAAAAATTCTGTGTAAATTTTTTTCAAAAATATTCTTTGTACCGGCCCAGTCCGGCCCAGTGTCCTGGCTCCGCCCCTGACAGGGGCGGAGGTAGAGGGGTGGCCAACCGGGCCCCGGCCCGCCCCAATTTTGAAAATTCTTTGTATTTGTAGTGTAAAAATTTATGTGAAAAAAAATTATCTGAAAAAATTCTTTGTACCGGCCCAGCCCAACCTTCAATCCTAGCTACGCCCCTGGCCCCTGAGACGATGGAGGCAGATTCGTCGAGATTCGTGGTCGATGGAGGCAAATTCGTTGGCAGCAATCGTTTTTTCTCAGGTTGAAGGCTTTGGGTGTTGTGTTTGAAACTCTGTTATTATTATTGAAATTTTTGAAAATTATAAAAGAAAATGATTTGCTACATACTCGTATGTGAAATTGTGAGTTTTGAAAGATGGATTGTTGTTGTTGACATACTTTTTCGAACATGACATTCAACATTGACATCGAACATGCTAATCGTTGAATATGATAGTGAATATGATAATAAATAATACTTTGTATTGTGCAAGGCAATAAATTGAATGCATTGAGCAAGTTTGTTGTGCAGTGAATAGATGTAGTAATATAGGACAATAATGTCGTCATGAAATGCAATATACTTTTTTTAGATGTAAAATAATAAAATTTTAAATTAAAAAAAATAAAAAATACAAAATAAAAACTATAAATAAATTTCTAAAGTGAATGAGAAGAGAATTAATTTTGCTCGGAAGAGCAGTGATTATTACCGAATGTGCAATAATATCGTGCAGTAATGTCGTGCAGTAACAAAAATATAAAGTGCAGTAATTTTAATTGAACGAAATTAATACAAAATTCACATGTTTTATGTAAGGGTATTTTCATCATTCAACCTTTAAATATAAACGAATTTTTTTTTTGGATTTTAGGTCATACAAAAGTCTAAAAACTAGTTAAGTCGTATATTGGGAAACTCATTGAGTACGTTTTAATCATATCCTAGGAAATTTCCCATTTTTATTGCCCCAATAAATTTGTCAGTTTCATGTTAATCAATTAATTTACGGTTCATGTTATTTCTTTTTCCTGTTCAAAAATATTAAGTATACAGTTTTTACATAATTATTTTACATGTCGGTCAACTTGGAAAAATTTTAATAGACGAAGGGCGTAATTTTGAAAGACATCGAATCTATTAAATACGTCAACTGCAACTTTGGTTGTAATTTTAGCGCAAATAACATTCGAGTACCGTTTAGAATACCTCGATCCTTATTTTTCTCTAACCATCTAGGCAATACGATTTCTCGAGGGCATTGTGATAAGTCCATTTTTGTACTTATTTTCCTTATCAAATTTAAGTGATTTTTGATTGAAAATAGAAAGAAAGGGCATATTTTAGATATTTTGGTTCAAGTTTCATGAAATCAGGTGAAAATCACATTCATAATATGTTTGCCGAAATTTCGGGTCAATTGAACACAAAATGAGTCAATTTGAGTAACAAATGAATTCCTACCGGAAGAAGCAAGCATTATATCAAAGTGATTCAGAAGACAATCTTGAAGAGCAGGAAATGCAACATTTGCCAGACAAATTTAGCAGAAGGCGCCCAAAAAGGCCTCCAATTTGGCCGCCTACTTGGCCGCCTTTGAAATTTTTACAAGTCAACGTTGACTTTGACCCGAAACAGCAAATGACAGAAAGCTGCCGACACCAGACGGAGGGCGGCCGCCCTCGGTGACCGCCTGCGGCACAAGGCGACGCGAGTAACCACCGGTCAGTGCGATTCGACGGCAGGCGGCCAGACAGGAACGGTAGGAGGCCGCCTTCTGGACCGCCTGCGGCTGACGAAGACGGGACGATTTGAGCTGCCGGCGACAAGACGGAGGGCGGCCGGTGAGCAGCGAAGGGCGGCCGCCTGTTCGGGCGCCTTCGGGAAAAGTTGGGCTATAAATACCAGGCTTTTTTCCCATCTCAAACACACCAATTTCAAGCCCAAATCAGATCAAAAAGGGCATTTTCTTCCTCCTCAAAACTCGGATTTCCAGCATTGTTGCACCTTCAACTTCAATCTTTCATATCTTTCTCATTTTAGCTCCCAATTGTGAGTTCTTTATATGTATTTTCATCCTTTAAATGTGTAGAATCTGAATCTGTACTTTGTTTGTTCTATCTGTGCTTCGAAAATTCCCAGAAAATTATTACACTATTTCGCATTTTCTTCTTAAATTTGAATAAAATAGTTCTTGATATTGAATTCATTACAATTAATTATATAGTTGTTTAATAGCCTCAAGGTAGTTATTTATCTGAAGAAAGTTAATTTTCACGAAGCAGAAGTAATTTTTAATTAATTTCAGTAATTTGTTGATATTATTACTTAAATAAAGATAATTACTTAGAAATAGCAAAAAAATATTCATGGTTCTAAAATCAGTTTAATTCACTGCAATATCACTCCTAGTAGTCAATAGAAAATTTAGAACGAGTATAGACTATTTTTAGTTGCTTTTTTCGTTTTCTAGTTAATATTTGGAAATTATCAATTAGTTGTTAAAATTGGATTTTAGGGTAGTAAATTCGTGAAAAATTTTAGAAAGTTATATTTTATATCCTACAAGTTTATTTTGGCAGAATATTATTTTTGTTTGGCTTTTGCTATTATACATGCTTAATTCCTTGTTTAATGTTGAATTTATTCATTGTATTGCTAAATGAAAAAATGATGTTTATCAGCTAAATTTTTTTTGGGATTGAATTGAGTAAAAGAATATGGGTTGACTTGTTGACCAAAAATTAGGGATTAAAATTAATAATTTGGACTAGCTGTTTAAAATGATGAAATGGTAATTAATAATTGTTAGCCATTTTCATTAATTAAATTCTTGGAAAATTATTTCTAACTTGTCTATGAGATTAGAAAATAATTTAAGCCAACCATGTTCAAGCACATTAATAAGGCCTAGAAATAGGATAATTCAATGAAAGAGATTTACATCTTGTCTATGAGAGATAAATTCAATTGCTTAAATAAAGAGTTTAACTAGTTAATGAATTTGGCTACTTTTACTGATTAAAATATTGGAATATTATTTCTACCTTGTCTATGGGACTAGAAGATAATTTAATCCAACCATTTTAAACACATTAATGACACCTAGAGATAGGATAACTTAATGAAGATAGTTTCTATTCTTGTCCATGAGGAAAGAAATTATTAGTTCAACTTTAGTTTTAATTTCCCTAATTATTAGGTCCAAGAATATATCCATTTCTAATTACTCAATTCATTGCCCTTATTTGCATCAATCCATTTAAAGTTTAATATTATATTTTTTTCTTTATTTTATTTTTGAGCCATCATTTGTATTTGCACAATTTAATTTACTTTCTTTTCCAAAAAGTAGTTTAGAAAATCAATCAAAAGTTTTAATTTGGAAAGCTTCCAATAATTTGCGATAACCTGTGACTGGACTTAAAATCAAGAAGCTCCTCCGCCATTCCTCGAGAGACACGATACTCGGGGAAAAACCGAAAGGTTAGACTCCGTTTTACTACAACGCCGCGAAAGCGGTTATCACATTGGCTTAGTGGAAAATCCTGACTTTGCCCTTGTGGGAAGTCAAACCATACATTATATAAGTAGTAAAAGTGCTTTAAATTTCAATGTACTAGATAACGTTTTCGATGAGCCCATAGTAATGTAGATTTTTAGTGAGTATTCCCTCAATCTCAAAACTAGCATTTATTTACTGGTTGATTTACACAATTATGTTATGTCTTTTAAATTGTGCTTAAGATTTGTATTTGTTATTTTCTTTATATTTTATTTGAAAGACGCTCATATACACGTATTCAATTTTTCACGTCATCATTTCTTTGGTTGAAGCATCAAATGTGACATCAATAAAGCTGAGTGTCTCATATCACCGTATAGCGGTACCGTTGATGTCCAAAAATGTTACACAATGTTTTTTTACATAAGTACCTGGTGCTATGACTATTGAATTAGATATATCAGCATCTTTCTTCAGTAACCCGTGCTCTTTAGATGTCATGCATGGAGCAGAAGCGACACCATTAAATACTTTTCTTACATACTCCGAGTATAATAAAACTGAAAAAAATAAAATATTTTATATCTGGGTAAAAAATAAGATTGCATGTTAAATTTGCTAAATACATATTTGCCTTAATGTTATTATCTCAAATTTGTGTTCACCTATCTAATTGGAATCAATTTTTTTATCTGATCTATGAAAGTAAAAGTTATTTTTTACTTTAGTGTATATATTAAATATTAATATATAAATCTTGATATATTTTTCTGAGAGTTTAAGATTCCTGAAAACTTTATTAATTAGAGATATAACAATCCTATTGTGATACTAAAAGTGGTGTTTAAGAACTAGATTAATAAGCTGGGCTGTTAATAAATGTTGGAGGTATTGGTCCTACCAAGGCCTCCCTTCCACTTTATTATGTTAAGGCCTGCACCCTAAGTTTAGCCCTACTCCCATTTAACCATTCATGAGTGTACTACATACCTAACCTGTCTTTGGACCGTTGCCTCACTGATTGGAATCTGTCCGCTGCCTTCTAATTTTTGGGCTCCTCTTTGTTTGACTTATTAGACCCGTGAGTCTTGAGGGGTCTCTAGGTTTTGTCTAAGCCTTTGCTTCCATGCCTATTTGAACCACCGTAGAAATCAGAGTGAGTGTGTGACACAATCTTCTTCTTCCTGGCTTAGAAGTGATGAGTTTCTTGAGAGCCTGTTAGATGGGAGTAGAGGGCAACTCTTGGTGAGAGGTGGAGTGGCTAAACACCTTAGTGGTGTGTGAGAGTCTAACTAGGGGTTGGAGACTTGAGCCGGAAAGGAATCGATCCTCAACAATAAATAATAATCTTTTACTCATGGATGTAACTTTAATATAGTAATATTTGGCCATATATAGATTTGAGGTCAATTTTCGTTTTTAAATATGGGGCATCTTTATTTTTTATTTTTTATTGCATATATAGTTTGACCTGAGAACATGTTTAAATAATTAATTAAAAAATAATACATACTCAATAATTAATAATATACATTACCAACCAATGTTATAATCGACTAAATAAGTGACTTTCCGTTAGTTATAAACTTATAATAAATAGTAAAACTAAAACAAAACATTTTCCATACATGATACATATGTATAGTAAAACGTAACTAAAACAAAATCGTTTTATCCCGTGCACGACACGGGTAAAGATATTAGTAAACAAATAAAACAGAACTATGTTGACCAAGAAAATTTTACTTTACAAATTATTTTGAGTCAAAGTGAGTAATATCTTGAGTTTAAATAATAGTGTTATATTTAGTAATTTGGCTAGTAGCTCATTTTGGCTAATTAGTTTCTCAAGCAAAATAAAAAGCAATGCTCCATTAATGGTAAGCTATTAGCTTTAAAATTGCAAGCAAGTTCTTATAAGGAACCATCTCTCGAAGACATTCACGGAACGCATGAAGTGATTAGCGAGCGAAAGAACGTACTTACGAAGGAGAGTTACGACTAAGAAGACAGAAACAGCATACAATTGCAAGGAATGGAGGGATGGGTGAGGACCGAGAAGAGTATATCATTTTGTGTTCATAGGAACATAGACTATTGTCTAGAGCATCACCGGCTTTAGGCCATATATAGGAACATAGACTATTGCCTAGGGCGTCACTTTGAAAGGGGCACCATATTTTTTTTTAAAACCCATTATTACTGGTTACTGGTTAGTATTCGTATATATGCTAAAATGAAACTGTATCAAGGGGCATTAACTATTGAAAATTCGAAAAGACCAAAAACTGACCCACTACTCCATCAAGACATTATCCATTCTGTTATGGGTCCAGCCCATATTTGCAATATCTTCTTTTGTTGTTTATGTTTTGGGCCTTGTTTGAAGGATTTTTATGTCCTATATTTTGGGTCCATTTGATATTGAGTTTTGGGCTTCTAAAACATTTTTTTTAGAGTCCAACTTGCTGTAAAAGATCAGCTGGAGAAGGCTTTCCAAGACAGAAAAACGCACACACACAAAACAGAAGGTTTTGGGGACATATTCCAGTTTTTCGACCTGCAGTACGTTGCTTCATTCAGCTCGTCGATCGGAGGTCTTCCCGTGGTCGGATTTTGCTGAAATTTGGACAGCTTGTTCGTGACTTCAAGGGCTTCATTTTGAACGGTCGGATTGTTCAGTTGAGCTCTGGTTTGGTCAGAATCACTGCACGAACAGACCTGCAGTTTTTGGGTGATTTCTACATCTTATTGTGCTATTTCAATCTCTTATTGTTATTGGTGATTGTTGGTGGGCTGTGAATCCTTTGTAGACTGATTTGGGGTTCTTTTACCCTCATTTATCAATAAGAGAATTAAGGGTGGACTCCTCAAGAGGTCCCGTGGTTTTTTATCCTTCACATTGAAGGGTTTTCCACGTAAAAAATCTTGTGTGCTCCGTGTGCTTTATTTCCGCTCTTTGTTGTGCTTTATATTCTGCAATTGTGCTGGTTTTGTGTGGTAATTGGTTGTGTGTCAGTTTGGGTTGCTCATTTAGTTGATTGTCTTGAGGTTGTGACTTTGTGGGTGTTATAGAGACACCTTATTTGACCCCTACAACTTGGTATCAGAGCCTGGGTTTAATCTGTCACATTATGGAGTCGGGTAGTAGTAACTCAATGGTAAAATTGACATCAACTAATTATTCTATTTGGAGACCTATGATGGAAGACATGTTATATTGCAAGGACTTGTATGACCCAATAGAATCTGTCACCAATACTGATGGTACTGTTTCTAAACCATCCAAACCAGAGAAAATGGAAGATAGGGAATGGCTAAAGTTGAAAAGAAAGGCTTTAGGGACTATTAGGCAATGGGTTGATATAAGCATTTTCAATCATGTGTCACAAGAGTCTGATCCTTATGAATTGTGGAAGAAGTTGGAAGGTCTTTATGAACGGAAGACTGCTCATAATAAAGCCTCTTTGATCAAGAAACTTGTTCATTTGAAACTGAAAAGTGGGAAGTCTGTTTCTGAGCATCTTAGTGATTTTCAGGATATTATTAACAAGTTGACTACTATGAAAATTTGTCTTGATGATGAGTTGCAGGCTTTATTTCTCTTGAGCTCTTTGCCAGACAGTTGGGAAACCTTGGTTGTGACTATTAGTAACTCTGCTCCGGATGGTGTGCTATCTTTGGATGTCATCAAAGAAAGCATGTTTAATGAAGAAATCAGAAGAAAGGAGATGGGAGTTGATAATACACATGCTCTTGTTGTTGAGAACAGAGGAAGAAGCAAGAGTAGGGGTCCCAAAGGTCACAATAACTCAAGAAGCAGGTCTAAATCCAGTGATGGGAAGAATGCCAATACATGCCATTATTGCAAGAAGCCTGGTCATATCAAGAAATATTGCTTCCGTATGAAAAGGGAACAAAGGAAGAAGAATGACTCGCAGAAAGAGGGTGATGACAAAAACACTACAGCAATAGCTTCTAAGAGTGATGATGATGTTACTTTGATTTGTGCAGCTAGTGAGTGTCATCATGTTGATAGTTCAGACTCTGAGTGGCTTGTAGATACTGGTGCTTCATACCATTGTGTTCCCAGAAGAGACTACTTCATGACCTACCAAGCTGGTGATTTTGGTAGTGTTAAGATGGGTAACCAGAGTTCAGCAAGTATTGTTGGATTAGGTGATATTCGTGTGAAGACTAGTGTCGGATGCATACTTACACTGAAAGGTGTGCGACATATTCCTGATCTACGCCTTAATTTGCTATCTGCTAATGTTCTTGATCAAGAAGGTTTCAAACACACTTTTGGAGATGGCAAGTGGAAATTGTCTAAGGGTTCTATGACAGTTGCACGAGGCGAGTTGTGTTGCTCTTTGTACAAGACATATTTGACTGTATGTTCTGGTGAACTCAATGCTGTAGAAGAGAAGAATTCTCCTAACTTATGGCACCGAAGATTGGGACACATGAGTGATAAGGGGTTGAAATGTCTTGCAGGTAAATCTCTTATTCCCATTGATACTGCAGTTGCTCTTGACCCTTGTGATCATTGTTTGGCAGGTAAGCAGCATAGAGCTTCTTTTGCCAGGAAGTCTACTAAGAGGCAAGCTAAGCTAGAGCTTGTACACTCCGATGTTTGTGGTCCCATTGAGGTAGAGTCTAATGGTGGCAGCAAATACTTTGTCACTTTCATTGATGATGCTACCAGAAAAACTTGGGTTTACATGTTGAAGACCAAGAGCCAAGTGTTTGAGACATTTCAGAAATTTCATGCTATGGTGGAAAGGGAGACGGAAAGAAAACTAAAGAGCCTTCGTTCTGACAATGGTGGTGAGTATACTTCACATGAGTTCAAGAATTATTGTTCACAGCATGGCATTCGACATGTGAAGACAGTTCCTGGCACTCCACAACATAATGGTGTTGTAGAGAGGATGAACAGAACCATTGTGGAGAAAGTGAGGTGTATGTTGAAGATGTCTGATCTACCTAAGTCATTTTGGGCAGAGGCAGTGAACACTGCTGTTTACTTGATTAACCGTTCTCCATCTATTCCTTTGGGTCTTGACATTCCAGAGAGAGCTTGGAAGGGATGTGATCCCACATATTCACATCCTAGAGTCTTTGGATGTAAGGCTTATATGCATGTGCCGAAAGATCAAAGGCTGAAGCTTGATTCCAAGACTACTCCATGTGTGTTTGTTGGCTATGGTGATGAAGAGTACGGGTTTAGGCTCTATGATCCTGAGAAGCAGAAGGTAGTGAGAAGTAGAGATGTCGTGTTCTTCGAGCACGAGAAGGGAGCAGAACTTTTGGGTGTCAGGTATCATACTTACTCTGATTCTTTTGTTGATACTACTGATGTTTCTTCTGTTCCTACTTCTGTTTCTGTTGAACAGCCATCATATGATGATCTTGATACACCACATGATGGTGTTGAGGATATGCAACCCGATGATGATGATGATGGTGATGTACCACCGTTTGATGATGCTCCTAATGATGCTCAAGCAAATAATGAAGAGGTTCATGAGCAAGGGGAGCAAAATACCCCGCCAGATGATGATGTTCTGATTAGGAGGTCAACGAGAGATCGTAAACCTTCTACAAAATATCCAAGCACAGACTACATCTTAGTTACTGACGAGGGGGAGCCTGAGAGTTTTCAAGAAGTGCTGACTAGTGAAGAAAAAGATCTTTGGCTCGAGGCTATGAAAGAGGAGATGGATTCTTTGAAGAAAAACAATACTTATGAGTTAGTGAATCTTCCCAGAGGCAAGAAAGTCTTGAAAAACAGATGGGTTTTCAAGAATAAGAAAGATGGTGAGAAGATAGTGAAGCGGAAAGCTCGATTGGTGGTCAAAGGATGCAACCAGAAAAAGGGCATTGATTTTGATGAAATATTCTCCCCTGTTGTCAAGATGACTTCTATTAGAACTGTTTTAGCAGTAGCCGCAAGTCTTGATCTTGAGTTAGAGCAGCTTGATGTAAAAACTGCTTTTCTACATGGTGACTTGCATGAAGAGATCTACATGGAGCAACCTGAAGGATTTGAAGAAAAGGGGAAAGAGAAACTTGTTTGCAAGTTGAAGAAGAGTCTTTATGGGCTTAAACAGGCACCAAGGCAGTGGTATCGGAAATTTGATTCGTTTATGACAAGCAATGGTTATAAACGGACTTTTGCAGATCCTTGTGTGTATTTCAGAAAGTTCCCTGGTGGCAACTTCATTATCCTTCTTTTGTATGTAGATGATATGCTGATAGTTGGGCAAGATTCAGTGATGATTGACAACTTGAAGAAAGATTTGTCCATGTCATTTGATATGAAAGATTTGGGTCCTGCAAAGCAAATCTTAGGCATGGAGATTGCTCGTGACCGGAAGGCTAGAAAGTTGTGGCTTTCTCAAGAAAAGTATATTGAACGTGTGCTTCAAAGGTTCAATATGAAGCAAGCCAAGCCGGTTAGTACACCACTCGCATCACATTTTAACCTTAGTAAGAGAGCTTGTCCTACAACAGAGAAGGAGAAAGCAAGTATGTCCAATATTCCTTATTCTTCTGTTGTTGGTTCTTTGATGTATGCTATGGTGTGTACAAGACCCGATATTGCACATTCTGTTGGTTTGGTGAGCAGATACTTATCTAATCCGGGTAAGGTACATTGGGATGCAGTGAAGTGGATCTTCAGATACTTGCGTGGCACTTCCAAACTTTGTTTGTGTTATGGAGGTGGCAAACTAGTTCTTGAGGGGTATACAGATGCAGACATGGCTGGTGATCTTGACAGTAGAAAATCTACCTCAGGTTATGTGTTCACACTTTCAGGGGGAGCCATTTCATGGCAATCTAAATTACAAAAATGTGTGGCTTTGTCGACTACTGAGGCTGAATATATAGCAGTTGTGGAAGCAAGTAAGGAAATGCTTTGGTTGAAGAGGTTCCTTCAAGAATTGGGTTTGGAGCAAGGTGAGTATGTAATATTCTGTGATAGTCAGAGTGCTTTAGATTTGAGCAAGAATTCCATGTATCATGCTCGAACCAAACATATTGATGTTCGGTATCATTGGTTGCGGAATGTGATTGAAGAAAAGTTGATGAAACTGAAGAAAGTTCATACAAACAAAAACGGTGCGGACATGCTAACTAAAGTGGTTCCAGGAAGCAAGCTTGATATTTGTGGCAAGCTTGCAGGGATGAGCTTCAAGTGGTGATTGAAGAGTGTTCGTCTTCCCCGTGTTGGGCTGGAGGGGGAGATTGTTATGGGTCCAGCCCATATTTGCAATATCTTCTTTTGTTGTTTATGTTTTGGGCCTTGTTTGAAGGATTTTTATGTCCTATATTTTGGGTCCATTTGATATTGAGTTTTGGGCTTCTAAAACATTTTTTTTAGAGTCCAACTTGCTGTAAAAGATCAGCTGGAGAAGGCTTTCCAAGACAGAAAAACGCACACACACAAAACAGAAGGTTTTGGGGACATATTCCAGTTTTTCGACCTGCAGTACGTTGCTTCATTCAGCTCGTCGATCGGAGGTCTTCCCGTGGTCGGATTTTGCTGAAATTTGGACAGCTTGTTCGTGACTTCAAGGGCTTCATTTTGAACGGTCGGATTGTTCAGTTGAGCTCTGGTTTGGTCAGAATCACTGCACGAACAGACCTGCAGTTTTTGGGTGATTTCTACATCTTATTGTGCTATTTCAATCTCTTATTGTTATTGGTGATTGTTGGTGGGCTGTGAATCCTTTGTAGACTGATTTGGGGTTCTTTTACCCTCATTTATCAATAAGAGAATTAAGGGTGGACTCCTCAAGAGGTCCCGTGGTTTTTTATCCTTCACATTGAAGGGTTTTCCACGTAAAAAATCTTGTGTGCTCCGTGTGCTTTATTTCCGCTCTTTGTTGTGCTTTATATTCTGCAATTGTGCTGGTTTTGTGTGGTAATTGGTTGTGTGTCAGTTTGGGTTGCTCATTTAGTTGATTGTCTTGAGGTTGTGACTTTGTGGGTGTTATAGAGACACCTTATTTGACCCCTACACATTCATCCGTATGGCCATACCAATTACATGTTCAAATTCAACATTTCTTTTTGCATTTTTAATTAAAAACTAAATTCCTTTCAAAAAACAATTAAAAACTAAATTACTTCAAGACAAACGTATGCAACCTTTGAGGTTTTCACTAATACGGAGTAATTTAATATACAGGGTAAATTAATAACAAAGCAAAAATCTTTTGAGTTGGAACTTGGAACACTTTGCCTCTTCGGCAATCGAATCTACATCACCCCCACCCTTTACTTCTTTATCAATCACCAACATACCAATTCACTCATAAGTATTAAGGGGTAATAATATTCACCTTTCTTCTTTGTTCCAAATAATATCCGAATTAGGCTTCCGACTTCCCAAAATTCCAGTTAAGAGGCACAACATTACAGAGGACCCAACATTACAAATGTGTCGTATTTAATTTTTCTAATTATATTGTTGTAATTGATTATATAGTTAAGATTGTGATTTTTCTTTGTAAAAACATGTTATGAATTTATCAATTATATTATACTTGAAGTTATTGTTCTTAAAGTTATTCTGAAAATTGCTTTTTATAAATTATATTTACTAACTTATAATTATA
The DNA here is from genome assembly GCA_945859915.1 of Cuscuta epithymum. Taxonomy (NCBI): domain Eukaryota; kingdom Viridiplantae; phylum Streptophyta; class Magnoliopsida; order Solanales; family Convolvulaceae; genus Cuscuta; species Cuscuta epithymum. Next base: position 5,886,344 of record CAMAPF010000059.1, read on the forward strand.
GTATAAATAATTAGTACTTAAGAAAATTGAGTTCATGTTGTTGATAAATAATTATTGTTATACATCCGTCCTACTAACATTGTGACATGTGGAAGTGACACAATTATTAAAGAAAAATGAGTTTTTATGTAATCGAAAAATAATTATAACTACTACATCCATCTCATTGACGTCATTGAGACACATGAGGAAGTAACACAATTATTAAGAAAAATGAGTTTATGTGGTTGATATTGAATCGATAAAGTAAGAAAAAAGTAAGAATGATTCAAGGTATGAATCGAATTGGTATGGAAGGATCTTAGTGGTATTTTCCGAAAAGGAAAAATGGGACAATATGAGTAGATTGAGGGAATTTTTTGCAGTGTTTGCAATGACATTTATTTTTGCTAAGAATAACGGTTATGCTTGTTTTGTTTGCTAAGAATATTATACTACGTATACACTTGATTGTAATCAAGTACTCACAAATATTGCACTTCAAAAGACAAGAAGAATTGATTATTTGGTAGTACATTTTACATCTATAGCTTTATCTATTTCGTACTACATACTCCGTATAAGAATATACGTACATTTTAAATACTACGTATATTATTTGTAAGTTAATATTACATTTTACAGTCACTTTTTGGTACATTAGGTAGTAATCACGTTTTCCAATTTTTGTTTACTTCATATGTAATTTTAGTATTAATTTATTTTAAAGTATTATCTAAACTCTTTTTTCGTCTGGGGCACCAAAATCCCCAAAGCCGGCCCTGTGTTCAACGAAACTTTTCCATTCCATACCGCAACTTCAAGTTTTCTAGCAGATGGGCAAAAAAATTACGGAGTGTATGTGCGCTCTCATGTCTCAACTACACATGCCAAGATACAAGTGAAATCATTAAAAAAAATCAACTCTTATTATCCGTTCGGTTCTTATACATTACTAGTATTATAATTAAATAGTGTGTGCATATTCATTTATTTATTATTTAAGTAAAATTGGCACATAATACATGCACAATATAATTTGCGAACATATGTTCTACCACATGTGATATAAAAGCATGACAACACAAACATATATGTTACAAATATGTCATATAAAAAAACATTATACAAAGGTAGAATTGGAACTACACGTTATGGAAAACGTCCTCTAGATACACAACATCGATTGTCGAACTACTTGTCATGCCATCAATGTTGCTTTGAGTCCTTCACGTTTAGTAACTTGTGTCACTACGATGCCTAGTTGGCTGTGAGAGAAAACATGCATTTTTTATAATAAATAACCCGACATAGGGAAGAAATTAAATTGCCCTCGACTCTTGCAGCAGATTATTATAATAAAGCGTATGTAGTGTTGAAGCATGGCTACTGTCCGATCAACTTATTATTTTAAATGGCAATAAAATTTCATTATAATAATAATATCTTAAAATCGCAGCATGTTGAAGATGACCACTGTACATTATTATGATTATATGCATTTAGGAGCTAAATCGGGAAGTAACTCCAACAACTAAATATGCATAGACTAAGCTTGTAAAAAGTTCACGTAATTAACCTAAAATAATCAATACCATTTCATTTTAGAAAAAAATTATTTATACCCTCTTTAAAGGTGACAACTCCGGTACCCATTTAAAAAATGGGGTGGTACCGTACCTACCACTCCTTTGATTGGTCCAAATAGGTATATCGTTTTTAATTTAGACTTGGATAATTCAACTGCAACATTCTGATTGGTCCATGTGGACAAAGGTATGGTACTTTATGGGTACCATAGAATCTACCCTCTAAAATGTGGTGAAGTATTACTTGGTAATTACTAGTGACTATAATTGTGTTCAAGTAGTAATTCATGTTAGTTAACTTTAATCCGAACACAATTATAGTCACTATTTTATTAGTAACGATTGTATACGTTTATAGTGCTAACACTTGCATTTTTTGCGATTTAGTTTCTAATTAATATGTTCATTTTTCTCCTAAATTTATCAAAACTCATTTATATTGTTTTCTAAGGTAGAATGAGTATAGTCCTAATTATTCTTATGGTTTCGAAGATAATAAAATCAATGTATTTCTATGTGCTATTATCTAATACGGAGTAGTATATATTTTTTATTGGTTTTAAATAATTATGCATAGTTACGTTGTGTGAGTGATTGAGATTTGAGGCATATATTGTGATGATTGTCAGAGCTTTTTCTAGTAATTCCGTAAGCTAGCAAAGACAGATGTGGTACGCTTGAAAGAAGTGCAACCCAAATAAATTTGAATGCATACCACTGCACATTAGTACGTACTTGTTTGAAAGAAAATAATAGACATGCCTAGCCTTACTTTTTAATGTCGTTTCATTATCTAGCTATCTCATGATGGAAAGAAACCAAATTTGTAAAACTATAGGAAAAAGATGTTGAAAAATCTGCTCCCGACATCCTTTAATTTGTTACGTTGGGGGTGATAATATATAGGGTGATGAAATCACCAACATATATCCTTGCGGCATTTGAAATAAAAGATCGAGTTTGATTGTTAATGTAATTTTTTCCCATGTACGTATATATGTACCTCATCATCTTTGAAAGTTTATTTGTTTATTATCTTCGCTCCAGCCTGCATTCCAGAATATTATTTTGCCGCAACATCTTCTATTCCTGAGATCAATAACGAAGTAAATGGATCACTTAGCTTAGGTAAATGTACTCAATTCATACTCCGTTAAGGCTTGCTGTTTCCCGTCTATGTGATTGTTGTTCCTTCCGTTTTCCATCGTTTAAATTGCTTAGGTGTAATGTGATATAGAGTACTACATAATTTATTGCTTTAATTCCTTCGTTTTTGCAATGGAACTAAATTCTTTTATTCATTCACCCCTAATCTCATTCTTCTTATTTTACGAAGAAGATGAAAGGCCCTAATCCATGAAGAAGTACATAGAGAACTGTACGTCTGTATCAATCGTTTGCCAACTAATACTTCCTCCATTCCTAAATAGTTGCAACATTGAGATTTTTACACTATTCTCACATTTTACTTTGACCACGATTTACTACTACTATATATAATCAAATTATTATGTATGAAATATTATTAAATTTATATTAATGTGATTTTCCCAAATATTAACTTTTTATAATTTTTACTAATAAGTAATTAAGTATAATTATGGTCAAAGTTGTACGTTGGCAGACGTGAAAGTCAAACTGTTGCAACTATTAAAGAACGGAAGATAGTATACAGAGTATTAAGGATAACACTCTTAGACCACTTGGAGTGGTGAGGTATTAGGAGTCCAAAATGTTAAAGATGGAAAATTTGGACTCCTAATTTCAATTTAGTGGTGTGTTATAGAGCGTAGTAAAAGTGGGTAAATGGATGGAAAGGGCTAAATATAGAGGAGGATTGACAGTTGGGGAAAAGATATATGGAAAAGAAAAGAAAAGGAAAAAGTAGGTCGGCTCGTGCATAAGTTAGAGCACCTCCAATGGGAAGGTGCATTGCAGCTGATGTGGCATAGGAGAGAGATAGAGATAAAAATGGACCAAGGTCTATGACAAGGTCCGTATATGGACCTTACACGAGATTCGAGGAGAAAAACTTGATGAAAAGTGGGTTAAAAGTGATATAAAAAATGAAAATAAAAATAAAAATAGGAAATATGTGGGTCCTACACATAAAAATTGTGAGATAAAAAATGGGACCCATGCGTAAGGGTGTGTAAGAGACCACACCCTTGCATTGGAGTTGCTCTTATGCATTCCGCTGATGTCACACTGATGTCATACTAATGTCACTATAATCCCAAAATATTTTAATCTTTTGTAACTTTTTTATTTGTTCTTCAAATTTTTCAAAAAATATATCAAAATTCATGAATTTTTATGATCTTTCATATGATACCAATATGTAATATATAAAATGGATTTGTTTTTGAAATTTTAACTGTTGAAATTTTCTTGAGCCTAAAAAACATATAACACATGTTTTTAATTCATGCAGCCTTCACAAATAAGTGAATATTTCATAATCTAACTTTACATGAAATAAGTTCTTTTTTGTTAACCGAAAAATGTAAAATCATAATAATGAAATTTATGTATTTTTATATCGAAATATGTCTTTTATTTTATTTTATAATTAATCAGAGAAAAAATTCAAGGGAAAACATTACTTATAATAATTTAATTAATATTTTACTAAATTGATATGTAAAAAAATATGGAGAGTGTATTTTATTGACGGTGCTGGAATGCAGAGAAATAGGAGTCAAAACATCGTTTTGATATACCCGTAGGAGTTTATTTTTGACATTTAGCTCTCTTCATCTGAATCAATCGGGTTATGTCTAAGACAGCAGTAGATTAATAAGTGAATCCATCAGTGAAGCTATAGTGGATCCTTTCTCCTACCGGTAGTTACACCAGGTTCCTCAAGCGCGACATGCAATACCCTTCCTTCGTGGACCAACGCCGGCGTGGAGGAGTTCATTTCATCTGACGCCGTTCACGGAGCCGCGGTATCGTCTTTTATATGTCTGCAAATATCTGCTTCCTTTCTGCACCGTCATTTTATGACGTTTTTTTCCATCTGGAGTGGGACCTTGCTTTTCTTTCCTCGCATCTGGTGGATTTAATGATATGATATGCTAGAAGACTGAATGATGATATAAACAGGGCCAGTCTATATTTGAATATTGATTTCTTTTTACCCCTTTTAATTAAACTTTTCAACTAATGATATCAGTGGTCAAAGGAAACAATTCAAGATCCACTTATCTCAGTTTGAGAAGTTTTATGTGTTCAAACTGTTTTGTATATCTTTTTCCCTTTTTGTGAAATTTTCACATTTTAAAGGGGTGAGTCATCTTGTTTTATGTTTTTCTCTCATCTGTCGGTATAATTAGAAACTTGTGATCCCTCTAATTTAGTAGTGCAGTTATTGCCTGTAAAAGTTGGAAAAATATTGAGCTAACGGTATGTACACTTTCCAGCTGAAGTCTGCTCGAGAAGTAGCTCAATTTGGTGCTATAGAAAGCATAGTTGGAGGTGTTACAACCGCAAGGTGGGCTTGGGAGTACTCTAAGAGTCCCTGGCTGCAGCTTTACAGGTATAAAAACATGGATGCACAATCTAAGTTCTTGTGCTGGTGGCAGAATAAAGCTGGAGGGCAGTCTTTCCCTCTCCTATCAATAATAACATTCATTTTTGGTACTTGGGTTCCATGATGGTTTTGGAACCGCAAAGTTGGTTTAAATTTATAATTTGTGAACTGGCATGCTGCTGCTGTTATGTGTGTGTTTTTTGTTTTTGTTATGGTTTGGATCTGTCAACTGAAGTTTTCCAGCTGTAACTATAAATAAAAATAAAAAGATATCCAAAAGACTTGGTTTAGACTCTTAGAGTCTCCCGTTTGGTGGTTTCCATTGTTTTTGGTAAAAGGGAGTTTTCTTTTTAGACTTCAGCTTCCCCCCTATTTTGCTAACTGTATAATAGATCTCTTATCATGTACTCTTATTTTGAATACTGGAGTGACTCTGGCTACTCTTATAAGCTTTGAGTGACAATAGCTATTGCTATTTTGCTAATTGTATAATAAATCTCTTCGAAATTTCTTTTGGTTGTAGATATTTTACTAGCTAATGTAGTAGCTATATGCTTGTAAAAATGTTCACAAGACATTCTTTTTATACTTTAAATTGTTTCGTACTACTTATTCCTCCCATTTACTACATACTCCCATTCCAAGTAGATAGCATTTTTAACTGGGTTTTAGTTTTTAATTAAAAATACCTGGACCACTTGCTAAAAGAAGAGAAATTGGCTTCTATGCGAGGAAGTTTTTGCATTATGGATAATCGAAATTCGGAGAACTATGTTTGATTAATTTTTTACTGAAGTGGTGTTTGTTGGTCCTTGAAATATTGCATTAGAGAGTCTTTGTAAGTCTTTTAAAGGATAAAAATGATTTGTATTTTAATATATTTTTGAACAAGTGTTGTGCATGAATTTGAACACATTTCTTTCTTCTTTTTCAGGTCAACTTTACCCATTAGTTTTTTCTACATCTCAACACTATGCTCACTATTTGTTGGCTTGGGAATATGATGGAATAAAGAAAATTGACTTACTAAATTGTTTGCGCTTTTTTTATGAAGCAATTCCCGACGCGATTTTTCACTATGGGTCATCCGGAAACAGTCTCTTTGTGCTTTAGTACATGGGTAAGACCGCGTACACCCGACCCTCTCACCCCATCGTAGGTGGGAGCTTTTGCGACACTGAGGTAATGATAATGAATAGTATGTATTTGTAATTATGGAAACCAATAGACAAATATTAATGAAGGGGAAAATGATCTTAGTTCAGTTGACTAAAGTCATTAACTAATGCATGGAAACGCCAAATATCTGTTCAACAAAAGTAGAATTTCATGAATAAAAGAGGAACACCTAAATATCTTCTGAAAACTTGTGAGGATCAAGAGACATTTTGAATAAGCTAAAGATATATGTATAACTGTTCTGTTACGACTATGATTGATCGGGCTAAGCACACACAACAGAAAACACCTTATGATAAAAATAAAAAGAATCAAAAGGGGAAAGAAGAATAAAGCAATAGAATCACTTCGTATGATTTTATCATTAGTAGCTTAGGTGCACATACTTATTGACCATTTGATAACCATTGTCTTTTCCTCCAACTGAGGAATATATCTTCCTTTCTCAAAGGTTGAAGACACCAACATATGGCATTTGGCATTATTTCTTTTCCCAAAAAGTTATGCTTTAATGTTTCACCGTTTTCACGGGTGAAAGAGGATAAGAAGAGGAGCGACATGTTCTTTTGTTGGGATGGCTTTTGAAAGCTCAGCTCCATTGATTTTGGTGGATCTCACAGATTAACTATATAACTTCTTCCCTTTTTACTCCCCCAGTTTTTTATCCACAATATTCAAAATTTTAATTCAATCTTCAATGCATATCTCTTATCAGCTCAATTGCATCAACAAGGCCATCCAAGGAATATTTTAAACTATGATTGTACATTAATGCTTATACATTTTGCTCCTTGCTAATGGATATCCTCATTTACAGATTCACTACAATTTATGCATTGTTTTACTAAATGTATTGGATTAACATCTATCCTTTTGGCTTTGAGGCCCTGGGTTCATAGATTTTTTTAATTTTCACCATTTTTATCTTCTTGTCGATACCATATGGATTACAAACATATAACTACCCATTTGTAATGCATAAAATATATTGGGCATTATCCCAATCGCGCATCGCGCGTTACAGAAACTAGTATTAATATAGAAATCAAGTCATTCACCTTCAATGCATAAATCTCAAAAGCCTATATATACACTCATGTAAACTGCTATATATGAAGCGCTCTATACGTAACTCGTCAACCTCACTTACACCAACCTTCTATTGAAAGAAATATGTGATATTGTATGTTTATTTTCTAATGTTGTTGCTTATGTCTAGCAAATAATTGGGCATAACCATTTTTGTTTATGGGCACACATTTAAGATGGGGTGAAGTTATGAATAAGAATATGAAAATTTTCTAAATTGAACATGCATATTTAAGTTGAAAAACAACAAAAAACAATGATGGACCAATGTTTCTCTTTTTAACAATATATTGCATCTATCTCAAAGAACTGGATTATTTGAGGTGATGACAATTAATCAGTAAACGACCGCGTACTGATCTTAGGGAGTGTTTGCAACAGCTTAAAAAAAGCACTTCTCAGCTTTTGACTTAAAAAGCACTTATTTACCAAACACTACTGTTGGTACATATTGTTTTGTTGATGACAAACGACTAGTGTTACTTTTGGTCTATAAGTGATTGCAGGAAAGGAAGATAAGTCGTGCTTTGGAACAAGCTATAGAACGGAACCCGAACTATCCTACAACGGAGATATATGTTTTGTTGATAACTAACCATGCAAGTGGAACGGCGGACAGAACCGCTCACTGTTCCTTAAGGAACAAAGGACAAAATTGTCCTTTAATTATTGCTGCCATAATTTGATACGTGTTTGCATGAATACATGTATTGTATCTTACGTGCTTTGAGTTGGGAATGTTTCCATACATGATTAATTGTCTCATTGAATTTATGGAAAACATGTGTATGGTATCTTACGTGATTTGAGTTGGGAATATTTCCATACATGGTGACACATATAGTTTATGGAAAATACTCTTCCTACCTTTTTAGTAGTGGACCATATTATTTATGGAAAGTTTTCCTATCTAAATTATTAAATGACTTTTTATACTTGATTGCTTAACATGATTTGTTTAACGTGCTTTAGGATAAATGTCTTGCTTTATGTTGAACGTGGGGTTCATATACCCATTAAAGAAAATATCTCCTTACCATATAATTTGAAGTGCTTTCCCTGATTGAAATTTGAAATAATCTTTTTTGAGTGGGTGGTTGACTTCTTGATATGAAGTATGAACCGTTGCTTTCTTGCTTTAATAAGTAAAAATATTATTTCCTTACCTTATTACTTTGAGACCGTTGCATGCTTTCGTACTCTTATGTATTATTGGAAAATACTTTTTGCTTGATCTATGAGATAATATTATATAAGGGAAGAATCAACATTAATTCCAAGAAAGGAAGCTCCAACGGAATTATTCGGAAGGCAGTATATATATAATCGAAAGAGTCAAGGAAGAGCTGCGTGCTTGACCGAGAAAATATCAAGAAAGATACTCGTGAGAAATACTAAGTCCAAGGCACCTGATCGAAACTTGCTCACACGGAGTTCTAGATAGAGTTCTTATTCTCTTCTTATATTGTAGTTGGGTCAATGAGGATTAGCTAAGTGTAGCTTCCTCGGGTTGGTAACGTGTGTTGTGAGATCTTTGTTGTAAAGCTGAGAGGCTCTCTACCCGCAAGGTAGAGAAGCGTAACTCTTCCTAGAGAGGATAGAGTTGGGGTGGCTCAACGGTAGACTAGGAGAGTTTCTCTTGTAATCATTCAAAGGCTTTTTAGTGAAGTTGTTAAAATTCCTCCGAGGGAGGTCGAGGTTTTTTAATCCCTTTGAGCCAAGGGATTTTTCCTCGTTAAATCCTTGTGCACTTTACTATTTCGCAATTCCCTTTACCCCACACTAGAACTTGGCGAAAAACTGTCACGGTTCCACCAGGGCCGGCTTTGGGGATTTTGGTGCCCTAGACGAAAAAAGAGTTTAGATAATACTTTAAAATAAGTTAATACTAAAATTACATATGCAGTAAACAAAAATTGAAAAACGTGATTACTACCTAATGTACCAAAAAGTGATTGTAAAATTTAATATTAACTTACAAATAATATACGTAGTATTTAAAATGTATATTCTTATACGGAGTATGTAGTATGAAATAGATAAAGCTATAGATGTAAAATGTACTGCCAAATAATCAATTCTTCTTGCCTTTTGAAGTGCAATATTTGTGAGTACTTGATTACAATCAAGAGTATACGTAGTATAATATTCTTAGCAAACAAAACAAGCATAACCGTTATTTTTTTTAGCATAACCGTTATTCTTAGCAAAAATAACTGTCATTGCAAACACTGCAAAATACACCCTCAATCTACTAATATTGTCCCATTTTTCCTTTTCGCAAAATACCACTAAGATCGTTTCATACCAATTCGATTCATACCCTGAATCATTCTTACTTTTTTCTTACTTTATCGATTCAATATCAATCACATAAACTCATTTTTCTTAATAATTGTGTTACTTCCTCATGTGTCTCAATGACGTCAATGAGATGGATGTAGTAGTTATAATTATTTTTCGATTACATAAAAACTCATTTTTCTTTAATAATTGTGTCACTTCCACATGTCACAATGTTAGTGGGACGGATGTATAACAATAATTATTTATCAACAACATGAACTCAACTTTCATAAGTACTAATTATTTATACTATAATTATAAGTTAGTAAATATAATTTATAAAAAGCAATTTTCAGAGTAACTTTAAGAACAATAACTTCAAGTATAATATAATTGATAAATTCATAACATGTTTTTACAAAGAAAAATCACAATCTTAACTATATAATCAATTACAACAATATAATTAGAAAAATTAAATACGACACATTTGTAATGTCAGGTCCTCTGTAATGTTGTGCCTCTTAACTGGAATTTTGGGAAGTCGGAAGCCTAATTCGGATATTATTTGGAACAAAAGTGCTTTTTTAAAGCACAAGCAGTTGCGGACATTTCCTTAGTCATTTTACTATGTTTACTTTACTCGATATGAAAAGGACGCTTATTTGTGAGCACAAGCATGGAGCCGGGCCGGGCCCGGGCCTGGCTCGGTCGGGCCTTTTGTGATTGGGGGAAGGCCCGGGACCGGACCGGGTTGCCAGCGGGTCCGGGTCAGGCCAGGCCTCGGGCCAGTTTATATATTTTTTTTTTTGCTTTTTCTAATAAACCCCCGACCCCCCCCCCCCCTCACCCCCCCCCACCCCCACCCCCCCCCCCCAAACCAGCCCAAATGGCCCAAAATACCTAGCCCAACCCGGAAAGTTAAAAAAAATTAAAAAAAAAAAAAAGAATGAAGCCTGAACCGGGCCCGGAACTGGCCGGGCCGTTTCCATATTCCCCAGGCTCGTACCCGCCCCGCTTTCCTCCCTAAACTGGGCCAATGACCCGGAACCGGTACCCGATTCCCGGGCCGGGCCCGCACAGTACCAGGCCGGACCGAGTGGCCCGAACCGGGTCCATCACTGTGTGAGCACAATACAATTCATAGTTATGTGAGAGTGAATGGGTGTAGAGTAGTTGAGTTGCTGAGAGAGGGTTGGACAGAACATTGAAATCCACTCATTTGTTTTCTCTTTTCATTTTTCTCAATTTAGCTTTCCATTGGTGTTTCCTTATTGCATTTTTTTAATATTCAGTTTAAATTAATTGAGGAGCTATATTCTATGTGGTTATTTGCATCTAGACCTATATCTAATTATTGTATAGGTACTCTCTATGTTGTGCAAATGTCATGTTTTCTAAAATATTTACCCAATCTTTTTGTGTTTTTCAAATAGCATTAACGAAACTAACCTGCCAGTAGGGGTGGGTCTGAGAAACCAAAAACCAAAAACTGAATCAAAAAAACCCAAACCGTAACCAAAACAATCGAACCGCAACAAAATCGAAACCGAACTCAAAAAAACCGAACCGAACCATAGTTGTTTGGTTTTTATTTTGGTGTTCACATCTCAAATCCAAACCGAATAAACCAAACTTTTTAAAATTTGTTATGTTATTTATTAATCATAGAAAGATTAATTCTAGAACATTAATGTTTGATACTAGATTGATTTATTATGATTTACAAGATATTGACATTTAATATTTATGATTTAATTAAGTGAAACACTAAACATACACTTTAATCTATTGCTATAATATTAATATATTGATATTTTAAATCATAATTTACATTTTGCTTGTTGCATGACAATGATATTTTGTTCATATATGAATGGAGTAAAGGATCAGATTGATCCTCGAAATTGCATTAAAAGGGTCAAATATGTCCGTACTATCCGGCCGTCGCCATTTGGAGCGATTCCCGGTGGAATTTTTTTATCAAATTTTTTTAACATCTTATTCATTAAGTCTAGTTTACACATACCAAATTTCAGCTAAAACTTCAATCGGGAAGGCATTCAAATGAATTCTTGAAGATAACTGCACACTTTTGAGCACCACGACGCCAAGGCAACACCATAACTATGCATGTACTACAACCCAATCATTACCCTAATTTCTTGACAACCATGCAAATGCTTTTTACGAAATGTCCAAATCTCCTCCCATCCCATGACAAATCTAATTAAACGACGTAATAAAAAGGACTACAGACTTACAGCTGTTCTTAAAAACATCCAGGTGATCCAGCCGTTGTAATAAGCAGTGATTCAAATGCAATTCATTTCTACAGATTTCATATTATTGTCATACAATACATGTTCAGAGAGGGGATAACTTCAGTAACACGTGCAAATTAGCCTGGGAATCTTCTTACATCAAAGATTACTGGAGATGGGAAGCAGAGATTAGAAAGCATTAAAAATAAAGCCTGACATGGCCTAGTCTCACCATTTGAAGGGCTAGCCCGGCGATGTGGTGGAGAAAGTCCGGTCTCAGGTTCAGTAGATAAAAAGATTACAAGGCCACGGGTTTTGCCAAAGACATTAGAGTTCATCTGGCCAATAGTAGTAGAGTGTGACTACCCCCACCAAGCTAATGTAAAAACTAGCCATCGAACTCTCCCTGATAGAACTTGTTCTCTGGATAGAAGATGGCCACCACTTCATTGCCACCAAATTTTCTGCCGTTGAGTCTTTGCCGAGCATTCGTTGAACTGTCAACATCTGCATACTCCAAAAACACCTACAAGTACAGATAAGGAGAAGATAAAGCAAATTCCACAGAATTAAGAAGCTGGATTTAGAAAGACCAGGTGAACTGTATATCAAAATAATATTTGCATTAATGAATTGAAAAGATGACTGTCATGACAAAATCATGAGCGTAGAAAAAGTTGAAAAGTTGACAATTAGTAAAAGTTGACATGACTGTAAATCCTTGATGGAGATATCTTCCAATAACTAGATGAAATTTACCTTTCCAACTCCTGGTGTAGGGTCGCCATTTGGGTTTGGGCGGGGAATAATAACATTGACCAAATTACCTGCAGAATGACATCATCAAGGCCAAGATCAACACATCAGGCATGGGATAAATACAATCATGAAAAAAATAGAGAGAAACGGGGTTATGCGAGGACCTAATATACTTTCGATATCTAATATAGATGTTGGACAAAGATAAAAGGCACCAAAGAGCAACGATATAAGACATGAATGGAAAAAAAACATCAACGAGAAGTATGATTTCACAACAGACACATTGATAAAAGAAACAGCATCACTACCAAGAAGAGACTTCACATACCAAACTTCCCACACTCCATATTAATGTCTTCCAATATATCTTTGTAATCCTCATCTTCTTTGAGCTCATCTTCAGCTACCATCTGAGTTAAGCACAAAACTTTCGTAGATGGTGTGCCAGGTTGTAGCATAAACCTCTGCAAATGTATTTGCAAGACCAATTATATACTAAACGATTTACTCCCAGCTGAAATTAATATTAATACCACACACACCCACACACTGAAGTAGTTTAGCTTTAACCCTGCAAAAATTAAGCCACTACTGCAATAACACTTGGTGGGCATCGTTAAATTTCCTTTTACTGAACCATACTATCAATACTCATCTATATAATGAATATGAAACTTAAAGCTTCTTTAGATAGCGTGAACTTTTTTATGGGGTGCTTTGGTGTAAGGAGGCGTAAGTAATTGAAGTGTGGGAAGAGTAAAGGATTACCCCTGCTTGGGAGAGAAAAGAAAAATAAAAGGACGTGAGCGAAATGTGAGTGTACATATTCCACATTCCTACACATCATTTCTCTTGATTTGCTTATGCTCTGTTTGCGGTGTAGTGGAGGTGACTTGAGATTAAATATATATAAAAAATGTTGAATCTTCCACTCTCTACCACCACCCTCTATCACATCATCCACCCTCATCATCTGCGTCATGTTCTTCCAGTAAGGTAGTGACTTACACTAGCCTTCCTCAGTATCTCCCCTTACCCTCCATTTTCATGGTTTACGTACCTACACATCCATTAGTCACACTCCCATACCCATTCAAACAAACGTGAGGGAGATGTGTTGTATAGGTAGAAAAATAAGTTGCACAAATAGCAAGATGCCACATTACAAAAGCTAGAAATTTCTCATAAGCATCTGGTTTATTTCTGAAAAAAATCATTTTCACAAATTTTTATATTTGAATTAATCCTGGTTCTCTATATTTTTCCACCACTTGCAATGGAACCAAAGACTCCCTATTTTTTGGCTTGAAGATATGATGGAATAAAGAAAAATGGCTCACTAAACTGTCCGCGCTTCTTTGTTATGAAGCACCAGTCAGTCCATGCAATTTTTGACGCGGTTTTCACTATGGTTCATCCGGAAACAGTCTCTCTGTGCTTTAGTACAGGGGTAAGACTACATCCATCCAACCACCCCTTACCCGACCGAAGGTAAGAGCCTTTGCGGCATTGGTGACCATTCATGAGATTACACCAACATTTGTTATTTGCTTGTTTTAATAGTATGTTTGTTTCGACATGAACCTAGTTCTTCTATGTTCAAATCTATGTTCGCCTCGTTTTTTACCATTTTATGACAATAACCTAGGTTTAAATATGAAATAGTTTACTTCGAAGAACCGCAAAAAACTCCAAGAGTTCAGTTTCACAAAACCTCCGAATCAGAGATTAGTTCTCTGTATAAGTAATTTAACACGTGCACTAGGTGAACCACCATCAAAACAAAATTTTACTCCATTCACCTAGGTTATAACCTAATAAATATCCAAACAATGGAGCCAATGATTCACTATTTTTTGGCTTAGGGAATATGATGGAATAAAGAAAAACGGCTCACTAAACTGTCAGCGCTTCTTTGTTGTGAAGCAGCAATCGGTCCGTGCAATTTTCGAAGGTGAAATTGGCGGGTCTCTTTGTAAGTTCACCATACAAAGTCATTCTGGCAACATTTTTTATGTCTCTGTTTTTTTAGTACAGGGGTAAGGATCTTTACTACAAGGGTAAGGCTGCGTACATCCGAGTATCCGACCCCCTTACCCCACCGTAGGTGGGAGCCTTTGCGGCACTGGGGTAATGATGAAGAAGAACAACAACAAGCTATCAAAAAGGATTTTTTTTGTATAAAATTACAAAAATAGAGCTCATGAACAAAATTTTGACTGCATGTTCACAACAACAAAATCATTTCACTGCAATATACAACTACACAGCAATGTGGTCACTACAACCATTGAAAAATACTCCTTGTCCCGAATTGAATTGCAACTTTGATCGGCACAAGGATTAAGAAAGAATAGAAATTGGCATTTACTTTCCCATTTTGCACTTTCTCGCACGACGTAGAGAACAAGCCCAAAAATTGGAAAACTAAAAATTTTAAAGCACGTACAACTTTTGTCAGACAATATGATGTGCATTACTGTGAATCCTTCTTCTACATGACTTATAAGAAAAGAAAAAGTGAAACAGGGGAACACTAATGGCCAGAGCTGATCGTAGGAATCCGGTCTCTGTCTGAGAGCATCTCCGACATCTTTGACAGATACATCAAGCCACCAATCGACTGACTGCCGTCCACCACTTCAATGGTTCTGACCCGTGACGAAAGTATTTGGTTCGACGAGGGCGACAGTGACTCATCTGTGAGGTTCTTCAAGGGTGGCAGCGTGGCAGGGACTCATCTGCGATGAACTCGGTTAACTAAACGCGTTAGATCTAAGGATTTTCAGGCGGAGCCAGAGCTAATAGGACCAAGCTAGCAAGGGAAAGGAAGAGAATCTGACCGTGGAAAAGGTGTGAGACTCCATTTACAGAGATGGTTGTGCTTTGTATGGAAATATGGGTAGAGAAGGTGGGTGGAAGTGATGGGTGATAGTGATAAGAGAAGGTGGGTCGAAGTGATGGATGGGTCGTGAGGAAGATTTAAGGGCTAAGGAAGGCAAACTTGTCACTTTAGTCATATTTCTATACTTGAAATTGAAAGTGATGATTCATTTTGGGACAGCCAAAAAAAGGAAATTTTGCAAAACAAATTGGGACGGAGGGAGTACCATTATGGTCAATGCATATTCAAAGACATATTTTTGTCCATTTCAATTTGGTCATATGTGTCATTTATTCATAACAATATTAACATTACATATCCAAACATGTTTCAATTTATTTCTCATAAATATAACCACACTTTGATACGAGCTCAGCCATGTATCAAATTCATCCCAACCGGATGTTTTCTACAGTTTACACCCGTAGGGGTAAGAGAGGGAATATACTAGCAGAAAAAGAGAGTGGAGGCATAACTAACTACTGATGAGGTGTCAGTATGGCTGAAGGAAGAGTATACATAAAGAGTAACCGAAAAGAGAGAGAGGGTCAGTCTGGATTTTGGCTGAATCTGGTGTGGGAGAGAGACACCCTCTCGAATTGGTCTCGATCTGTATTTTCTTCCTGAGTTTCCTTCTGTCATTACTTACGTATACCATCGTTACTGTAATCCTTACTTTCAGTGATCAATATATATATATAATATTTGTGTGGGGTGATGTTTGTACTTGGTATCAGAGCGACAATAATTGGAATGTAGATGTGCGACACTCATTTGCGGATGGAGAATCGAATTGAGCACCTGGAGCGATTGAATGAAATGTGAGGCGATGATGAGTTTCATAAATCAACAGGAACGCTGGCAAACTAGAGGCAGATCATAGACCTCCAGACGTCGGCGACAGTCAGAGAGCATGAACTCCTCGCGTTCGGAAGGTAACACAAGTCAACCTCTGACTATTCCAGTAATCAGGATAATGCGATGACTTAGAGAGAAGTACAAACTAGGCGGAAGGTCGATCTACCGTTGTTTAACGGAAATGATGCACGCGGGTGGATCATCAAGGTTGAGAGGTTTTTCAAGCTCAACCAGGGGTCCGACGAGGAGAAGATGGAGGTGGTGGTCATCACGATGGAGGATAAAGCGCTGAATTGGTATCAATGGTGGGATGAAAATACGGAGTAGCAAACGTGGGAGAGTTTCAAGGCTGAGATGATCAGGAGGTTTCAGCC
Organism: Cuscuta epithymum; assembly: GCA_945859915.1. Classification (NCBI taxonomy): domain Eukaryota; kingdom Viridiplantae; phylum Streptophyta; class Magnoliopsida; order Solanales; family Convolvulaceae; genus Cuscuta; species Cuscuta epithymum. The sequence continues at coordinate 5,903,143 of CAMAPF010000059.1, forward strand.
AGAACTCGTGCAGAACCCATTCGGTCCAATGCTCAGTATTAAACAAACTGATTCTGTGATCGAGTACCGAGAACGGTTTGAAATGGTAGTCGCATCATTAAGAAATATGGATCAGGAGATGTTAAAGAGGATATTTATGAATGGACTGAGATGAGATCAGGGCTGAATTGAAGCTTTATCAATCCAGTGGACTCACCGAACTGTAGATAAGGCGTTGCTTGTGGAAGAGAACAATATGGCGGACGGGTCAGGGATATAGACAAAAGGGGGTGGACACAAAAAGGAGTACATAACTCCAAGTTGCAGTACTGGCTTGCTGGATCTCAAGGGCGATTGAATTCAAGTAAAAACCTAACTAGGGAGCAGGGTACACCAGAAGTGGAAACTGGAGTTCACCAGGGGGTAATCAGACTCAGAAAGGAGGACCGAGACTCTCACAGGAGGATTTACAAGACAGAACAAAAAGGGGATTGTGTTTTAAATGTGGAGAAAAATGGAATCGGGAACACGTATGCAAGATGAAGAATTACCAGTTAATATTGATGGAGACTGAACGAATCTGAAGAAGAAACAGAAGCTCCTTTGGAAGCAGAAGAGGAGGCAGTTGGTGGAGAACTTAAATCCTTGCAGCTGAATATCTTGAGTAAGGAGGGAATACACACTCAGAATACTTTTTAAGTCAAGGGTCAAGAGAGAAATTTGAATAAAAAGAGGCCGGTGTTAGTTCTCATTGATTCGGGTGCTACCCACAATTTTGTTTCTCACAAATTGGTGGAGGAGTTGGGTTGCAACTATAATCACAACACAGGGTTCCATGTGGAATTGGGGAATGGAGACCGGATAGTAAACAGAGGAAAATGTGAGCAGTTACAAATTTGAATTTAGGGGATAGAAATCAAACAATATTTTTACCTTTTGGAGTTAAGGGGTACTGACCTCGTTTTGGGAATAGAATGGATGACAGAAAACGCTACTGAGAGGGGGCTATATCTCCTGGAAAACAACATTTAAGGCTCTAGGTCAACCGAGACGAGCAGGGTTATTATGTGCACTACAGAGAGGTAGATACATTCAAAGAAGGGAATGAAGGTGGAGAAGAGTGGACGGAAATCTTAGAGGCCAGATAGTAAACAGAGGAAAATGTGAGCAGTTACAAATTTGAATTCAGGGGATAGAAATCAAACAAGATTTTTATCTTTGGCAGTTAGGGGGTTCTGACCTCATTTTGGGAATAGAATGGCTGTCTAGTCTTGGTGACGTAAGGGCTGATTTCAGGGAACTGTATATCACCTGGAACGGAGACAGACAGATACATTCAAAGAAGGGTTACTATGCACTGCAGAGAGGCAGATACATTCAAAGAAGGGAATACATTCAAAGAAGGGAATACAGGTGGAGAAGAGTGGAAGGAGATATTTGAGGCTTATTCACAGGCTTTCCATATGCAGCAGGGTTTTTTACCACCAAGAAGGGAGTGTGATCATTCTATAAATATAAAAGAAGGGGCTTTTATTTTTAACTCAAGACCATACAGATACCCACACTACCAAAAGAATGAGATAGAGAAATTGGTACAAGAAATGTTGATAACTAATAATAAGGCCCGGTACAAGTCCCTACAGCAGCCCAGTTAGCATGGTTAAGAAAAAAAGGGGGGTTGGAAAATGTGGGGATTACCGGGCCCTCAATAAAATTACCATTCCGGACGAATTCCCTATTGCAGGGATAGAAGAGCTCTTGGATGAGCTGGGAGAAACTAATATCTTTTCTGAATTGGATCTGAAATCTAGACATCACCAGAACCGGATGAAGGAAAGTGATAATCCCAAGACAGCCATTAGAACCCATGAAGGTCACTACAAATATATGTTGTCATGCCTTTTGGATTGACTAACACTCCTACATTTCAGGCTTTGATGAACCAAATCCTCAAACCTTATTTGAGGAAGTTTGTGCTGGTGTTTTTTGACAACATCTTGATTTACAGTAAAAATAAAGAAGAATATGTTGAACATCTACAAAAGATATTGCAGCTCTTCCAAGACAATCAATTGGTAGTTAATAGGAAAAAATGTTACTTTGGGCAGAAGGAGCTGATTTACTTGGGACACATAATCTCTGATCAGGGTGTAGCACAGATGTGAAAGGGCTTAGGGGCTTTCCGGATTTGACCAGTAGTTATAGCAAGATGGCAAAACCACTCACTGATTTACAAAAGAAAGATGGATTGAAATGGACTGAGGAGGCTAAAGATGCATTTGAAAAAATGAAACACCCAATTACCTGTGCTAGCAAATCCTTATTTTAATTAGGGATTGGGGCTGTTCTAATTAGGGGTGCCGAACAGAAATATGAAAATTCCGACCCCGAACCGAATATACGGTTCCTCAAATACTATAAACCGCAACCGAACCGAATATTTCGGAAACCGACTTTTTCGAAAGCCCAATTTCCGGTTCGGTTTTTTGGTTTGATTAAAAACCGATTAATTTCGAAATATTTTAACTATAGAATGGTATCCAAGCAGCCTTGGCCGCTTATTTAAAGTTTTAATCCAACAGCCGTGTATATAGGGACTTATGAGGAGTATATATACCGTTTCAACCGGTGCGGGAAACTTTTCAAAGGGTTTAGAAAAAATAAATGAAAGGAACGCGCGGGACGGGAATCGAACACGGGTGGGAAAGTCATACTCCCTAAGAGACCACTCCTCCAACCGCTGGCCGCATGGACAACTCATTAATAATCAGAACTTTAGTGAGACTAGCTAGTGTGAAATACTGGAAGGAATGAGGTCTGAAATCCAGAAATATGTGAGCAGCTGTGAGGCATGTCAAAGAAATAAGTATCGAGCTTTAAGCCCTGCAGGGTTATTGCATCCATTGCCCATCCTACTCACATTTGAGCTGACATTAGCCTAGATTTTATAGGAGGATGGCCCTTCTTGCCAAGGGCCATGGGCAAGGACACTATACTTGTAGTGGTCGACAGCCTAACAAAATCTGCTCATTTTATTGCTATTGCCCACCCAGATACTGCTAAAGGTGAAGCTGGAATATTAATTCAAGAGGTTGTGGAGCTGCATGGGTTTCCCCAGAGTCCCAGGACAGTGTGTTTTTTAGTTCATTTTGGTCAGAGATTTTCAGATTAGCAGGTACTAAGCTCAAATACAGTACTGACTATCACCCCCCTGACTGATGGGCAGACTGAGGTGGTATATAGATGTTTGGAAACCTATTTAAGATGCCTCACTGGTAAGAAACCAAAGCACTGGCCAAAACGGTTGCCCTAGGCAGAGTATTGGTCCAACTACCATGCCTCATTGTAAACTTCCCCTTTCAAGGCTTTGTATGGCCAAGATCCACCAGTTTTATTTAGGGGAGATGGTACCTTCACAGCTGTGGAGGAAGTAACCAAACTCACCGTTGAGAGAAATGAGATGCTCAAAAACTCCAGCAGAACTTGGCGATGGCACAAAACAGGATGAAGCGACAAACTCAGACAAACACAGGAGAGAAGTCCAACTGGAAGTGGGAGACAAGTTTTTTTTGAAAATACAACCTTATAAGCTGAAGAGTTTGGCAAAAAGAATGGGTCATTTGAAGTGATAGACAAGATAAATCCTATTGCTTATAGGCTAAAACTGCCACAAGGGGCTGTGCATCCAGTTTTCCATGTTTCATTACTAAAGAAAACTGTGGCCAGCTGCAAACCCAGCCTAACCCAGCCTCTGCCCAGCTGCTTGTCTGAGGAATGGGAGCTGCAAACCCAGCCTGAAAAAGTAATGGATACCAGGATGGCACCTAATGGAAGAAGGGAAATCTTAGTGCACTGGAAGGATCTCATTTCAAAGACTCCTGGGAGGAATTGATGCAATTCCAGTAAATGTTTCCAGACTTTCACCTTGAGGGCAAGGTGAGTTTTGACAGGAGGGGTTATGATACAAGCTCAGCTATGTAACGAATTAATTCCAACCGGGGTTTTTCTAAAGCTTACACCCATAGGGTAAAAGAGGGGATATACTGGCAGAAAAAGAGAGTGAAGGCATAACCAACTACTGATGAGGTGTCAGTATGGCTGAAGGAAGAGACTAAAGAGTAACCGAAGAGAGAGAAGAGGGCAGTCAGGATTTTGGCTGAATCTGGTGTGGGATAGAGAGACCCTCTCGAATTGGTCTCAATCTGTATTTTCTTCCTGTGTTTCCTTCTATCATTACTTACGTATGCCATCGTTACTGTAATCCTTACTTTCAGTGATTAATATATATAATAATATTTGTGTGGGGTGCTATTTGTACTTATCACACTTCATTTCAACTGTATCACAACTTAGAATTGATGATAGGATAGATCATAAAAATATCAAATACAGAGTTTAGGAACTAAAAAGTATATGTTGGAAAATAGACAATAGACAATATGATATCAAGTGTGTGCATATTCTTAACATCAAAACTACAGTCATTTTCTGTTATAGTTACAAAATACATCTCATTTTCACTGAAATATATTATCTAGCCCAGCATTAATGGTATCCAAATGGCAGCACCCATGCACTGCCAGGACACTGAGGTTTATTACAGAGGTATATTGAATAACTATTCCATTGCAATACTTTAATACAAGGCAATAGGAAAATATCTGACCTGCAAGGCTATCTGTTGTTGTGCATGCAGCAAGACATTCTCTTGCTCAGGTTTAGACTGTGTGGTGCCTTGGTTAGCACGTCTAACGGTGAGAGTTTTATCACCCATTTTAATCCCATTAAGAGCTGCACAAGCAATGTCTGTAACTGACACATCCTGGTAAACACAAAAAGCGTAGCCTTTAGAGTTTCCAGTCTCTCTGTCTTTCACAAGGTCAAATCCTCGTAGTGGGCCAAAAGACTCTAACAATTCCCTGATCTGTGCCTCCGTGAAATAATAGGGGAGGCCACCCACAAAAATACGGTCAGGGCCTTCAAGTCCCCCAGCAGAGCCTGGTGCTAATCCTACAGCTGCAAGATTGAGATTAGAGCTCGGTTGACTAGGACCAAGAGTAGCTGCCAGTGAGGGATTGTAATCACTAGGTCTTCTGATCTTAACTGGTCCACCCTGAGTTTAAAAATGAAGAATTAGAAAAAATAGGCAAAATGGAATATGACTATGATCACTACCTCCAAGTAGATAACAAATTAACATGATGAGCATATCCAGGCATTAAAGAATAAGACGGTTCTTTAAGTTTGTAGGACAATGCTGACGTGCTGCTAATAAAAATGGGTATTTTCTGTCTGATGACTTCTCAAGTTCATCACCATTCCTTCATCAACATTACCCTAGTGCCGCAAACGCTCCCACCTACGGTGGGGTAGGGGGGGCAGATGTACGCAGCCTACCCCTGTACTAAAGCACAGAGATCTGATGATTTCTCAAGTGATTCAAAAATATCACAATAGAAAATAAAGCAACTGCTTGAACTTCAATAAGGCTTAGGGAATGTGTTCGTCACCTCAAATATAATTCCATCCAAAGCCATGGCATTGCTGGCTTCTTCAACAGATCTCATTTCAACAAAAGCAAACTTCTTCTCATGGTTTATATAAACATTGACAACAGCATCTCCTGAAAGTGATGAATACTCTTAGCATCTGAAAAGATCATACCACAAACATAATCATAAGTGGAGATATAATTTGCTAACCAGGGCCAGCACTGTTTCCCCCGATTGCAGACATAACATGACTGAAGAAGGTTGCAATAGACTACAGGGAAATCGGAAGGGTCAAATCAGCATTACTGTACATCTTGGAACATGCTAATTCTCTAATGGCAAATTACACTCAAGAAAAGATGACGACATACAATCAACAACATGAGTGCTGAAAGCTGATCCCAAAAAAACATATAGCTAAATACGGAGTATATTATTAGGGAAAACTCGGCAGGTTCAAGAAAATGCAGTAGCAAATGCGAACAAGAATGCCCCTTGTAAATTGTAATATAGTCAAAAATATAAATAAACTAACTGGATGAGATGAAGCCAGTGTGGAGAAAAACATTGAACAGATCATCTTCCAAATAATACAAAAACTTTGTATAAGTTAAGAAATATGGAAACTACAATACCTGTTCATTTGCATTTGGAGGAAGTCCGCCAACATAAACTCGCCTAGCATGTCTGGTGGCCTGGTAATGCAACAGCTGAATTACAACTTTGGATAATACTCCCTCCGTCCCATAATTATCTTCATTCTTTCCTTTTTGGTCCGTCCCAAATTTATCTCCTCTTTCCCTTTTTAGCAAAGGATTTGTGGTTCACAATCATTCTTACACATTTCTCTCTCCTCTGCACAACTCTCCACCACACATTTCCCACTTTCTTAATATGTGTGCCAATTCAAAAGAGGAGTTATTTATGGGACGGAGGTAGTACAAATTAAAAAAATCCATAGGAGTACCAAAACAAGTGTCAACCTGTTGAGTCATTGCCTGAACAGGCATCATTGGAAGTGCCCCAAACTGCTATTGAAACCCATCAGTACAAAATCAAAGGAGTTAACAATAAGATCAGCACAGTTCTAGGATGCAGAGGAAGGAAATGGGTTACCTGTCCTGGTGCCATGGAAAACATGTTAGAAAACAATCCAGGAACAGCTGGGTTGGTTCCAGGAACAAGACCTGCAAAGCAAAACGAAGTTATAAGTTATTAACTCATAAGAAGTTCTGGCAATGTGGCAAAAAATACTGAATGTAAGTCTAAAGCAATAAATATACTCCAACAGATTAACATATGTTTCTTTTGATAAGATTGATCATGCTTCATTTAGGGGTCCAATATGATTTAATAATTAATAAGAAAGGGGGGAAGGAAATATGATTTAATATTGGTTAAGCTAGATAGCAACTAATTCCTGGTGGAGGATGAAAAAAAGAAAAAGAAAACCTGTATTGATTCTTCCTTGTACATAAAAGCTACAGTAGTCGGCTCACACCCATTGTCAGCACATTGGGGCAAGTAGCCCAACATTGCCTTCTTAGAGAATATAGCCACACAAACCAAACAAACAAAACAAACACCAAACACAACAACAAACGGAAGTCCTCTCAGTTATAGAGTTATTTGACGAAGGAAAGAATAGCTAATAACTTAATAACCAATAACTTAAACAGTCAATCTAGTCTAGTAACTAAGACACGATACCAAATAGCTTCAAAAGAATTTAAATAAATGCTTACCAAAAATGAAAGCATGCATTTTCAAATGGACTTCCACACTAAGTCCTAGAAAAACCTGACCATTTTCATGAAAGACTAATTTAGAATAAAATATAAATGAGATTTGCACCTGGAGCAGCAGTGACACCAGATAACATCGTAGCAGCTGAAGGTGCCATATCAAAACCGCTGGACCTTTTAAAGTTAAGAAGAATCACCAACAACGATGGAAGAGGGAAAGCAAGACATCAATAGAAACATGAATGGGATAGTTAAAAAAAATTACAACCCCGCGGCGTATTCAGAAAATTAAGTAAGTTTCACAGCTCAAGTGTTACACAAGTTATGTGCAAATAAATGCCACCAGAAGCACACAGAGTTTGAACCCTAGAGGCAAACTGAATCTGTATAAGTTACCAAAGATAGTAGAAATTGAACCCTTGAAGCAAATTGAATTTGTTAAAGTTACCAAAGATGGAAAGTTAGTAAATACTAAAGAATACGTGGAAAGGACACTCTAATAAATATCCTTGGCAAAAAAGGAAACATTCATATGAATAAACTCAACAATGACTGATTTTTATACTAATCCCATAAATGGATTATTCCTATATAATCTAAATTATAAGGGATATCTTCTCAAAGTAAACCAGTAACCTGCATAAACCAATTTAGCAAGTAACCTGACCAGGTGGCAAGTTTTTATTGGGCTTCACTTTTTTTGCTTTTCTTTTTTATTTTTCTCTTTTTTCCTTTTTATATATTTTCTCTATATTCCATCTACCATCCGTTTCTCTGCACTTTCTTCTTCCCCAGGCATGCATGTGTGCTCTGCTTCATGCCCGCTACTCATGGTTTATTTTCTTTTCTTTCTTCTTTTTCTACTTTTTTCTTTTCTTTCTTATTTTTTTCTTTTCCCTTCCTCCATCACATCCGTGAATCGCCCCCTTCTTTGGAATCGAATCGTGATCCTTTTCTAAATCGAATACAAAAGCTGTTCTGAAAAGGAAAGAGGAAGCAACTCTCACAAAGAATGGAGCTTAATTATTTAATGGAAATTTTTACATATTTATGACTAAAATAAAGATTGTTTACAAAAATGTGACTAGTGACTATAGTAGTCACTTAATCATAGAAACGCATGTTCGATTTTTCAACTTAAGTGACAATGATACTATATTGGAGTAACCATTAGTAACATTTGTGTAAATATGTTTTATTTTAGTAACATTTTTGAAAGAAAAAAAAAACTTATTTAATGTTCTAAGAAAAGGAGAAAGAAGTGAGGAGAACTAACTGTTTTCGGATAATCAAATGTCTCAGTTTTTCTGAAGGTAGTAATCTTGCGAGCTTTGAATTTACTGGTCTTCCTTTGTTAACTGTGAGATGGATTATGGTTCTTGCGTGTGCTAACCAGTTCGGGCGAGCCATTTAGAACATAAAACACATAACATGATTGGACAGATCATTGTATAGGGCATCCACTGATCTAACAGCGAGAAGACATCTAATCTGGATCCAGAGGAGCTATTGGAGCTAGAGTTCAAAACTCTCGACTTTGTATCCATCATCGTCTCAAAGTTCCGCCCAATATCTTGTCAATCCTCAGGGTGAAGTATCTTTTGAGGTTTACCAGCACCAAAGAAAAAATAATATAGACAAAACTACAAAAGGAAACAAAAGATGAGATGCTACTAAGAACTTAACAAGATAGCCGGTTTCGGGTCACTTGGGAGTTTTTTATAGAGATACCACTAAAATTCGTATTATTAAGATTTCATATATTTGAGATTAATAAGGGAAGAACAATAATACTTCGGATTATTGTATAATACTTCGGATTATTATACTAGGAGTGTGGTTGTGATCTCATATCAGATCTAGGAAAAAGAGAACTGGAAAGACGGAGAGCAAAAAAATAAATAAGCTTAGGCTGGAATTAATTGGTGTCTAACCTTATCAAGACATACAAGAATCAATTCTTGAAAGGTTGTTTATTGAAGAATACAGATGATCGTTGTATAGTTACTCCCTGCGCCCCAAAATTAACTCCTATTCTGAATTGGCGCCAGGATTAAGAAAGTGGAAACTGTGCGGACTAAAATTGTGCACAAAAGAGAGAAATGTTATGATCCATGTATTCTTTATCAGAAAAGGAAAAAGAAGTTTATATTGGGACGGACATCAACAACACAATAACATCCAAGCCTTAGTCTCAAAAGATTTTGGGAATTGGGATCAGCTAACATGAATCGATGCATCATATCGGAACCACAAAGGAAAAAAAAGGTAATATAAAAAGAGATGAGATATGCATAAAAATGATAGAATAAAAGAATATATATATATATATATATATATATAAAAAACGATAAAAAGAAGATGAGGGGAAAAAGATGATAAGAGATCATTCCATCACATAATACTCATCCTCCACTTTGTTTTCTCCAAAGTCATACCCCTCATCCAACCCAAGAAGAAGCATATCACTCCTGACTCCTCTGATTCAGGTCTGTCTGAGTCTTCCCCTCCCTCTCTTGTCTGCCTCTTCTCCAAACCTCTCAACTCGTCTGAGAGGTGCATCATTCGGTCTTCTACGCCCATGAAAAAACCACTGCAAATGAGGCTCTCGCATGTTCTCTTCAATAGGTGCTACTACCACCATTAACCATTTATCTAATTGTCTCATTTCTCAAGCGGTCTTTTCTAGTATGTTCACACATCCTACGCAACATGTGCATCTCTGCCACACTCATCTTTTGAATGTGACATTCTTTCACTGCCCAACATTCTACGTCATACAATAATGCAGGCCTAATTGTTGTCCTATAAAATTTACCCTTCAATCTAGTCGGCATACCAGGATCGCATAGAAATCCTGACACACTCTTCCATTTCATCTACCTTGTTCTGATTCTATGGGATACATCTCCATTTAATCTATCGTCTTCTGAATTATGGAACCCAAGTAACGGAACATATCACTGACCGGTATCTCCTTACCATCTAGAGTAATTCCATTATTACCACGGCTTCTACATCCACCAAATTTGCTCTTCATTTAATTAGCCTTGCTTCGACTTTGGAACATTTGCTCTCCAATGTTTGTCTCCATAGTTCCAACTTTGCTTTAACACCCGATTGCGTCTTATCAATCAATACAATATCGTCGGCAAACATCATGCACCACGGTATATCATCTTGAATTGACTTTGTAAGTTCATCCATGACTACGGCAAATAAGAAAAGGCTCAAAGCCAATCCTTGATGCACTCTAGAGTCCTCCCTACAGTAGAATGAACACTTGTAGTACAACCCTCATACATATCCATAATGATGTTGATATACTTGCGTGATATGTTTTTTCTAGTTAAGGCCCACCAAAGAACTTCTTGAGGTACTCTATCATATGTCTTTTCTAAGTCAATGAACACCAAATGCTAATCCTTGTAGTGTCTCTATACTTCTCCACAAGTTGCTGAAGAAGGTGAATGACCTCAGTTGTTGAGCGACTGGGCATAAAACCGAATTGATTCTCTGAAATCTTCACCCTTCTTCAAAGTCTTTGCTCAATCACTCGCTCCCAAAGTTTCATGGTGTTACTCATGAGCTAAATCCCTCGATAATTGGCACATTCTTGTACGTCACCCTTATTTTTAAATAAGGGACTAAGAGTACTCTTCCGCCAACTCGCTGGCATTTTCTGTCTCTTCAAATCTTGTTAAGAAAACTTGTTAACCACTCGACGCCTCTCTCCCAAACTTCTACAGGCCTCGATCGATCGGTATGTCATCTGGCCTCACTACTTTCTTCCACACCATCTTCCTCAGAACATCTTTAACTTCTCCTATATGGTCATATCACTGATATCCTGCGTTTTATTCTCGTTGAATGATGTATCAAAGTATGACCTCTAACTCTCTTTTATTTCTCTGTCCTCTATTAGTATCCTTTGATCGACGGCATTCACGCACTTAATTTTTCCGATATCTTGAGTCATACGATCACGAAGATGAACAAGTCTATAAATATCTTTTTCTCTTTCTTAGAGTCCAACTTTTCAAACAACTCCTTGATCAGTTTCTTTCGTGCTTCCTTTACAACTTTCTTTGCTTGTCTTTTAGCCTCCTTTTATGCTTCTATCTTCTCATCACTCCAACTTGTTCCCAACTTTTTGTAGCAATCTATTTTGTTCCTTCTGGCTTGTTTCACCTCATCATTCCACCAACATGTGACCTTTTTGGGTGGCAGACATCCTTTGAATTCCCCAAGTTCCTCTTTTGCCACTTTGTTAATGGTATAACCACACATCCTCCACATGTGCTTCATTATCAATACACCATACATCAACATTTTGTGTGCGGAGCTTTGTTGGAGATCCCCCTATAGCCTCCACCACTTTATTTTTGGCTCCACTTGTTGCTTAACTTGTCTTCTATGGTTCTTACCTCGAAAATCAAGCACAAGCATCCTATGCAGAGTGACAACACTCTCCCTCGGGATAACCTTACAGTCAGTGCAATCAGTTCTCCAAGTAGTTCATACTAAGAAGTAGTCAATTTGGGTATTATTAGCTCCACTTCTATACGTCACAAGGTGAGACCGTGAGAGTCCCTTTTCTTGAACCAAGTGTTCATTATAGCCAATTCATACGTCAAAGCAAAATCCAATATACTCTTTCCCGCTACATTTCTAGTGTTGAAACCATATCCGCCATGAATACTCTCAAAATCATCGCGACTCAAGCCCACATGCCAGTTGAGATCGCCTCATATGACCAACTTATCTCTCTTTAACACTCATCGCACCACTTCTTCAAGATCTTCCCAAAATTGTTGAGTTGTAGATACATCTCATCCCACTTGTGGTGCCATATGCACTTGCCACGGACATGATCTCACCCCATCACTATCTTAATGCTCATGATGCGGTCGTTCTTCGTAAAGACTTCCATCACGTCCTCAACATAGTCACGCGGCACAATAATGCCTACTCCATTTCTGGTCTTCTCTCCCTGAATACCACAACTTAAAACCTTCAAGATTAATCTCATGTGCTTTCTCTCGAACCCACTTCGTGTCTTGCACTCAAATAATGCTAATATTCTTTCTCCTCATAACTCCGACTACCTCAGAAGATCTACATGTAAGAGACCCAACATTCCATGTCCTAAAACGCAATCTATCACTCCATCTTCCGTTTTTAACCCCACCTTGAACCCCACCATGCCCTTGCGTATTTGACATCATCCTCGGGAATGGGATGACGTGTCGCTTCCGATCAACGACCTAGCAACCTTAACAATCTTATCACCACACTCAGGCCTATGAAATGTAGTGCGCCCTTGCATATTTGACACCACCCCCGGACGGAGGGATGATAAGACGTCATGGGCGACCATCTAGCTGTAGCGATATTTATATTTCGATTCATGTCATGTGATGTGACTAAGGGATAATGTTAGTTGTCACGCGCCTACCACAACACCCTCCTCCTTTATCCTGAGTTAGGACAATCATGATACCAAAATTGATCTCATGGCGAAAAAATGGGAAAATAGAGTTTAATTTGGGACGGAAGGAATATTACACAAGCCCTGATCATAATATGATTCATAAATCTAGGCTTATAGGAATCATAAATATTATTATTAACTAATAATAATAATTATAAGAGATACGCCTATATCATTACATCCCTCTTCAATGGCGGACTGAGAACTTTCTATAAGGAGGGGATTGAAAGAGGTTAGGCTTGACCCTATTCTAGTTAACTAGTTTTGGATTAGAGCTATGTTTAAAGAACCGGACCGGGAGGCGACCCAGACAAATGACCGGGTCAAGGGTCAACCCGGACCCGGAGGGTCAACCCAGACCCGGAGGGTCAACCCGGTCAAGCCCGGTAGACCCGGTCAACATTATATACATGGTCAAATTTTCAAAGTAAAAAAATATTTTTCTTCCTCATTAAGAAAAAATTATTATCTAGTATACAATTTTTTAGTAAACCATGAATGTATTTGAAATTAAAGTAACAAAAAAAATAAGGAAAAATTGAAAATAATAATCCCAACTATTGCCGGTCCGCTGATAATAATCCCAACTATTGATTATTTTTGTATAATCCCAACTATATGGACCGTCCGCCAATAATGGTCCATGACCAGATATTACCTCCTAAAAAAATGAATTTTAAATAGAAATTAAGTGTAAAAATTAAAAGTTGAGATTATTTATAGGGATTACTTGCTATATCTCTTCTCATCCACTTCAGAAACTACAAGAATTTATTTATAGGGACCATTATTGGCGGAAGGTCCGTAAAGTTGGGATTATTCTGAAATAATCGATAGTTGGGATTATTATAAGCGGACCACTAATAGTTGGGATTATTACTATCAATTTTTCCAAAAAATAAACATAAAATTAATCAAATATCTTTAAAAAGTTGTATGAATATGTTTTGCACATATATTTGGAATATTCTATACTAATCAAACAGTATATAACAACAATATTATGTATTACTACGTGATAGTTTTCATATAATTACTATTATTAATTATTAATTAATGAAGGGGGTTTAAGATGCAATGATATTTCGTATAGAATAAGTATTTTAAAGAAACATTTGATTACAACGGGTAGCATTAGAAGAGTTGGTATCTTGGCATGGAGCAATGTGTGTGGTCTGCTGTTCGAAACCCCTTGGCAGCAGAATTTTCGGCCTTTAAGGCAGGTTTTGTCGGGCTATCCGGGTTTGCTCAACCTGGACCGGGCACGGGTTTAGGCTGGTTTATCGGGTAATTCTGGTTTTGGCCAATTAACGGTTCTGGGAACAACCGGACCGGATTGGTCGCCGGTTCAATCGGTTCCGGTCTGATCCGGCCGGTCCGGTCCGGTTCTTTGAACATAGGATTAGAGTCATGTACGTCTGCCAGTTCTAGGTCTAATTCTCAGCCATGGTTTGTAAATGTGCAATGCAATTGCGCCTCATGACACACCTTGGCTAGTTCCTCGACTATGGCGTAGAAAGGCATTGCCTTTAGCATTAGGAGTGCGGCATATGCATTATTTCGATTGGACGTACGCAATTTCGCATACGCAATAAGGCGTAGGGCGGCATACACAATGGAGGTCAGGATGTAAGGATATTATTTGGGCCCAGTCAGCCCACTTTTTCATTTTTATAATTAATACATTCCACAGTTATGATCCCTATCACACGCGCACACGCGCGCGCGCGCGCATACAAACATTATTATTTATCATATTCGTGCAATAATATTTTAAAAACTTAATTTCTATGTCTATGACTAGCATACTTGTTACGGTGTCGCCTAGGCGTCCAGGCTGGGGAGGGGCCACCATGAATCATTGCCTTGCCTAAAGAAGATTAGGCGACAAAGGCATCATCCAGGCGAGTTCCAAGTGTCCATGGCGCCGTCCAATTGTCTTGCTATTTGTGACTTTAGAAACCCAACCACAAAAATCAGATTTAGATAGTAGAAAATTAGAAACAAAGACCAGGGAACGTAGACAGAGTGAGAAACTTTTGGCCAATTTACCATCACCATATTCATCTAAAAATAATGTGTAGGAAAAACCCAACTCTAGGAAAACGCTGCAAAGGCATTTTAACACCTCAAGTACGGTAATTGAACACACACATACTTGACATGTGAGAACCTTTTGGGCCATGAATTGTCAGCTAGTGAAACCTTTTGGCAACAGACTTGACTGCTGATGCTGATCTTTTTAATCGCTACTTCAATGGCTCTTATTTACGGCTGATTTCTTATTTATGGATGCTAGTCGCCTTTCCCTATTATTTTTTCGGTATTTGGCATTAAAATGTAAGCAGAAGGGGTTGAATTCTCATTTATGGCTGCTTGTTGCCTCTCTGTATTATTTTTTGTCGGATGCTATGCATAAAAGGTAAACATGGTGGTAGCTAGTGAAAGAGATAAAAGGGCTGGAAGGAAAAAGCTCGCGTACCCAATTGTTATGAGTGTAGTTGGGACCTCGTTTGAGATCTAGGAAAATGATAATTGGAAAGAGGAAGAATAAAATAAGCCTAAGCTTTAATGAATAGGTGTCGACCTTGTAAAGACACGTAGGAACTAATTCTTCAAAAGTTGTTTATTGAACAATATTGATGACTCTTATTATAAAGTGTTAGGGATTGGGCCTAATGGACTGTTAGGAATTGGGCCTAATAAACCCAGAATAATAATAAGTGTAATAGTTAGTATAAATAAACTAAAATGGGGAGAAGTCGAGTAGGCTGTTTTTAGACATTTGTCATTTGGGACTTTGGGAGATCGAGAGCTATTCTCGTTCTTTGGGGGGCTTCGGCTCATTGGGAGGCTTCGGCCTAGGTTACCGATACTGTCATCTTATTCATCAATAAAATTCTCAGTTGTTCTTGATATTTTCTGTGATTCTTGCTGCATACCTGGATTGTTTCTATCAATTGGTATCAGAGCAGTGTTCGATCGCTGGATGAGATATACGCGCGCCAAAATGGAAGCCAGAATGAATGAGGTGGAGCGAAGCATGGTGGATATTGGAAGAAATCAAAGAGAACTGCAAGAGCAACTGGATCGGAGGATGCGTGAATTGCAGAGTAACCTGGCGGACAACCTGACCGAGAAATTGGCCTCGATTCAGACATCGATGCAAGCGACGATGCAAGCGAACTTGGCGGAATTTCAGAAGAACCTCGCTAGTCGATCGCGAAGCCTCTCTCACCGATCATCTGCATCGCATCGATCATCTACCTCGCATCGTACTTCGCATCATCACCATTCGCCTCACCATCACCCTTCGCATTACCATCACCAATCGCGACATTCAGCGAGTTCTGAGGAATCAGAAGGGAATGACAACTATTCACCACCGCGTCGCCACCATCATCGTTCACTTCACCATCATCGTTCAACTCACCCTCATCGTTCGCGACAGTCAGCTAGTCCAGAGGGATCGGAAAACAATTCCGACTATTCTCCTTCACGTCGACATCAACACCGCGATCACCACAGGTATCATCGATATCATAAACCGATAGGCAGAAAGATTGATTTACCTCTTTTCAAGGGGGAAGACGCCTTCGGTTGGCTGGTTAGAATGAACCGATACTTCCGCTTGAATCAAACTGAAGAGGAACAGAAAATTGATGTTGCTGTAGTTGCTATGGAGGACCAAGCTCTGAGCTGGTTCCAATGGTGGGAAGGCCAAGCACGACACCAAACCTGGGAGCAGTTTACCAGAGATTTAACTCAGCGGTTTCAGCCTGAAATGGTGCAGAATCCTCTGGGGCCGTTGTTGAGCTTGAAGCAGAAGGGAACCGTGGCAGATTACAGAAATAAGTTTGAAGTGGCCATGGCATCACAAAAGCATCTAACTGAGGAAGTTTTGAGAGGGGCATTTCTAAATGGTTTGAAGCGTGATGTTAGGGCTGAGCTGAAGCTGCATTCTGCCAGGACATTAGCAGCAGTCATGAACACAGCAACAAGGATTGAGGACAAGAATTTTGAAACCTTGTATGTCAAGAATAAAGAGGAGGAAAGAAAGAAGGTGCAGAATAAAAATCAGAATTAGGGAGATGGTTATAGAGGGAGTTCTAGCTACACAACCAAGAATCCATCTGGCAAATATTCAG